>OX422143.1:52351098-53551098 GCA_949129095.1 Volucella bombylans
CTGGGTTTTGTCATTAATTATAAATTATCAAGATACGACCATATTAACTATATTATAGGACCATGTCTTCGCAAACTCCGGATATCTGCAAGTTTTACTCCAACTAATACCAGAAAAAAACTAGTCAAAACTTTAATTCTGCCCCTTATCACATATGGCGGCGTCAAAATAAAGTAAAATGAATAAAAACAAATTATTTTCGGTATGTTATGGCTTTATTAGAAAAAGCGAACATTCCATTTCATTCATGTGGCTGCCTCATGTCAACCAAATTTTCAAAGACCTTGTGACTGTATCTCACGAATGACTCGGACGATAATCGCTTTAAGGGCTTGAATCGGATTATGCGGATTGTCCGCATAGTATTGATCTTTAAGAGCACCCCAAAAATTAAAGTCTAACGAAGTTAAATCGCAGCTCCGAGGCGGCAAATTGACATTGCTAAGGCGGCTGATAATCAGATTACCGAACTTAACGCATAAAAGATCGATTGTTTGACAGACTGTGTGGCGTAGCATAACATCATGCTTAAACCAAAAATCGTCCAAGTTCAATTCTTCAATTTCAGCCCACAAAAATTTCTTAATTATGGCGCTGTAGCACTCACCTTTGATCGAAATGGCGTTTCCAACAGCATTTTCAAAATAAAATAGGCCAATGATGCCACCATTCAGCACCAAACTGTCACTCTGTGGATGCATTGACTCCTTGACAATCACGTATGTTTGTTAACTTAGCCGCCTAGATGAAAATGCGCCTCGAGAGAAAAAACGATTTTTCACCTAAATACGATGTCCTATTTGAACTGCTGTAAGGGCCAAAGTGGGAAGCGATAACGAAGTGGATGGTCGGTACGTCCAGAACGTCTCTTGTGTTAACGTGGACTCCTGCCTTTACGGCCTTATTCCACGGGATGTCCATACATCCATGGGAGCAAGGATACGCCTTGCCATCGCTCACCGTCAATCCACTGATACCAATTCAGAACTGAGTTGCC
The DNA here is from genome assembly GCA_949129095.1 of Volucella bombylans. NCBI lineage: Eukaryota > Metazoa > Arthropoda > Insecta > Diptera > Syrphidae > Volucella > Volucella bombylans. The sequence goes on from OX422143.1 coordinate 52,352,096, forward strand.
GGCACAAGTTCCACCCTTGGTAAGAGTCGAGGCCGACCTAAAACCTCTTACTGTTCTTAGGGTCGCAGCACCCAGTACTTATTGCAACTCTACATTGGGCCGATTGGGTTTAAACCGCAGCCACAATGACGCTCCAGCAAGGGGGCCTACTTCTAACAAGTCAGGCCCGGACCGAGATCCGGGGGGCTCCTGACTCCCATGGTACCGTGATTTAAGTCCTGGTAGGGACTACCGGTGGTCCAGCCGCCAACAAGACCTATGACCGGCAGCTTGTGACTGAACGATAAGACCAGTACTTTGCTCTGCCCCCCGTTCATTATTAGACAACGTCATTAAAGGGCGAAGCCTTGATAATTGGGCGGGGGCCCCATCGGTACGTACAGTATGACGACGGGGATCGTGAACTTTATCTCATGAACTTTGTGCACAAACTTGCATGTAGCAGGCGCTACATAGGTCCTTTAACTCGGCCAAAACTTCTTTTCAATAAACGCACTGTTTGGCAACACATTTCTCACTCTTGAGATAAGTTTGTAATATTTTCCAACATTGTTCAAACGTAAGGCGATTCATTTCGTTCTGTGGATGTATGATACTGAGTGACAGTCGAGACTTCGAGCGGGAAAGAACTGTCAGTGTCAAAATAACATGTGATTCGAAAAGAATCTTGTAAAAGGTTTTCCAATAGGGACTTGACAACTTTGAATTTAATTTGTGAACGCACTCTTTAATTAATCATCAAACTGTTACTGTCGATTTATTCAGTAACCTCAACATTTTCATCATGGTAAAGTACATGAACGAGCAACGTCTGCAAATTATAAAAATTTTATACCGAAATTCGGAGTCGGTGACTGCAACTTTAAAAGCGTTAACTCCAATTTTCGGTCGTAATTCTCGCCCTATTAGACAGGCAATAAAAAGTTTAGTGCACACATTTGAGTCTACATATTCGTTGTGTGATGTTGCCGTATCAATGAGACAACGGGTTGGTCGAAGTGTCGAAAATATCGCTGCTGTTCAGGCGTCCGTAGCAAACGATCCAACTCAGTCAATTCCACGGCGTTCTCAAGAATTGGACATCGCTCAGACCACATTATGGCGTATTGTGCCTAAGGATCTTGGTTTACACCCATACAAGATCACGCTGACTCATGAATTGAAGCCGATGGACCAATACAAGCGACGTACGTTCTCCTATTGGGTTCTGGAGAAGTTGCGCCAAGATGATGAATTACATCGCAAAATCATCTTCAATGACGAAGCTCATTTTTGGCTCAATGGGTTCGTCAATAAGCAAAATATGCATTATTGGTCGGGTGAAAATCCACATGTGATTCATGAATCACCACTTCATCCACAAAAAATAACTGTTTGGTGCGGTTTGCATGCCGGCGGCGTTATTGGGCCATATTTTTTCGTCGACGATAACGATCGGCACGTTATTGTGTATGGTCAGCGTTATCACGCCATGATCACCGATTATTTCTGGCCCGATTTGGAAGATATGGACTTGAACGACATGTGGTTTCAACAGGATGGTGCCACAAGCCACACAGCACACGCTACAATCGATTTATTGAAGAGTATGGTCGGCGTGTTATCTCAAGATATGGGTCCAAGGAATCGACCTCTGCAAACGTGCCCGCGGTGGCCATATGAATGAAGTCGAGTTCCATTCATAAATGTTTTAATTGTACTTCAAGCCGATAATAAAGGTTTTGAAATATCTCAAATGGTTTGCGTTTTATTTAAAAAAAAGTTGCCAAGTCCTTATTGGAAAGCCCTATATTAAGTAAGAAGTTTGTACAGCTTGTCCAGCTTATCATATTCACAGAAGAAAAGATTCATTAAAGAAGCGTACCCAACATTTCACTACTTACACCCACTGATGACCAACTAATTGCATTTTGTTACATTTTCAGCTGATATTACTTAAAATCATCGTCATTTCAGTAACTAAAGCAATTTTTGAGTCTTTTCCTGCAGCCGTTGCTGTGCCGTGCTCCTTTTTGTCTGTGATTATATGATTTTTTCCTTCCTCAACGCTAAAACACACACAGATGGCCCACAACCGAACACGAATAGGTTCAGTACCCACCTGTAAGTTGATTGAGCTTATAACAAGGTTAATGAAACAAAAGCCCATCTAAACAGTCCCATTAACCATTATCTTTGAAAAATTTACATATTTCCCAGAATCAAACTCCACTGAACTAGTTCAAATTTCCTGGTAAAAAAGAAAGAATTGTGTGAATTGCCTAGGTCGCCTTGAAGAATTGACCAAATTGTTTGCCCCAATAAAACAACTCAGTCCTCCTATCACCACAAATCTCGCTTTCTCCGCAATCGGATTTTCGTTCTTCTGATGCGATTTTTACCGCATTCAATTATCTTATTTCCGTTTTGGTTTCAAAGTCGCACTGAGTATGGGTTTGTTTTGTGAGAACAACGACAATATCTCAAGCCAGAACGCCTGCCACTTTTATATCCAAGTATGTATGTATGTACATTGTGCGTAATTCTTCTCATTTACTGTCAACCAGATGGAAAATTTTAAGTTAATTCTGCCGAATCGTATCATTTTCACAGGCGGGCAACCAAAAAAGTCACATCCAAGCCATAAATTGGCGCCGTTCCGGACGTTTTTCCAAACTGGCGCTTTTGATTTAATTTTCCTCAAAGTCATCCAAATCGACGTTGGGCCAGTGACTGTTTGAAGATTATTTTTATCCAGGGACATAATATTAAAAGTATACGAATAATCTTTCCAAGGGTACCTACGATTATAATCATCATCCTCGTCAGCCTCCGGCTCCAAGTTATCACATAAACTCTATGTGTTCCGATTTCAATACTTGAGTATACGAGTATTTTTGTGTTGAGTGTATTTTTAGCTCATTGGCTGATTCCCAGTTTTTTGTGGTATTTCCCGACCTCGTTCGTTTGTATTTAGAAGTTCGAAACCCATGCAGAGGGAAACTATAATTTTCCAAACAAACATTTCCAACAAGATGGACGGGAAGACGCATTACGTCTTTACGAGTCTGATGTTGATCGAAGGCATGCACAAATGTTTCCCCTTCCTTTATAAATGGATCGGGACTCGGGATGCGTTTTCGCGCGAATTTTTCTGGAGCACAATTGTGTCCCTTTGTTTAGGTGGTTGAACACAGAATAGTCAAGCCTCGTATTTATGAGAATGGCATTTGTGGGGTCGAAATTTAGTGTGATGTTTACGAGTATGATAGCAACGATGAAAGGATTAAGTCACAGAAAGACGACTGACTGGTGCCAGACAAAAAAGGCAAATAACTCAAATTCACCCGAGTGTGAATTAATGAATTATTGTCCTCATGGTTAGATGGTTGCTGCTTGAAGAATTTGTGAAAGGTCAGGGATTATTTACGATTTGTTTACGACATCAATTTGATTGGAGAAGAACCTTGGCTTGCATGAATGAAAGCTGTCAAACAATTTATTTGCCCTGCCATTGATATGCTTGAATATGTCTTATAGTTTAATTTAATATTTAACACTCCTCGGATTCTTGATTTGATCATCTGGTCATTTCTTAAAAACTGATGTATATTCCTTAAGCTTTAGACTTGAAAATCATCTAACTCTCAGCATTCGTTTTATATCACTACGCCAAGGCCAATGTAGTCAGTATGTACCTTTCTGGACTTAATCTACATAAAGGTACATCTGCTGCTTCACATCAAGCCGTATTGTCTTCGCCCATTTTTATGTGGACAGAACCTTCTTCTGTCATTCATTTGTTTGGGCGGACTGTTCAGAGGAAGATTTTTTTTTGCAAAAATAGTTGGTTACCCAACTGATGAATTTGTTACACAATAAAATGCTTAAGCACGTAGATTAGTACAACAATGAGTTTGAGTTTGATTCCTGGGACATACACAAAAAAACAGAAAAACAAAATCCTGGCGTAAAGGAGAGCAGCGGCAAGCCTTCGTACTACAATATATATACGTCAAATATTACCTGTTCTCCTTAATAATAAATAATAATATTGCTGTTGTTTGCTCATAGACTTATGTCAAAAACAGTTACCCTTATGCGGATCAGCAAAGCAAGAACAAATTCAATCGATTCCCCACAACGAATTCCCTCTTTAACGTATTCAGTCTTCAATGACTGCATTTATAAAAAAGTCGCATTCACGCGTTATATGTTTTAGATCGTTAATACGTTTTTCATGTACTGCGAGAGGATATCTGCTAGATTTTAAGAAGTCCCTAAAGTTAAAGTTAGTTGTTTGTGCATTGTAACACCGTTGTCTCAAATTGTAGTTCCTTGCCGTTCCGAGTTGTGATCTTAATTTGTTTTTTTTTTTTGTCTGTAGATCGTATCCCAATGTATATTCTTTAAATACACAACACCAGGAGAACCGAGACATTTTTGTGATCTCATGACACGAAAAGGGCTCTAGTAGACCTACTTTACTTACTTACTTACAGTTCGGGATAAACCTGGGCCTCAACTAACAAGTCCCTCCAGTTAGTCCGGGTTTTAGCTGACTGTCTTCAATTGCGCTCCCCAAGTTGGTTGAGGTCCTCTTCTACTTTTGCGCACCACATAAGGTGAGGTCTTCCTCTACTGCGTTGTCTCTCCAAGTTAGATTCGAAGACTTTGCGGACCGTAGCATTGGTGTCCCTTCGCTACCCCTCCCAGGCAGTTTTCTGATTAAGTCGATGTCTCTAAGGCCTATCAACCCAAACGGGACCGAATATTTTTCAAACGAATTTTCTCTCAAAACGACTGAGGATATATACGCTTTCGAGAGGGTCCTAAATAGACCTATTGTACTTTAGTTACCCCAAGATGTGATGTTAGCTTTACCGACAGCCATGACTTGGCCAGGGCTTAAAGAGCCCTGATTCCATGGAGAAAATTGTATCCACCGAACGTCAACTTTCTAAAAATTCGATCCAGACTTCTGAAGATTACTTTCAACCAGTAGGGTCATCATGAAATGCCTCATTTATTTTATTTCAGTGTTCATCTTCACACTCCCTGTCAGATTTAGCATACGCTAATCATTACTTCCAGCAGGTATCGAAGGGAGGTAATGATGCGATTAATGAGATAGATTATTAAAACGTTTGCAGACTGCAGAATTTTTGGATATGATCTTCGAATCGGCATCTAACAGAAATATCAAGTAATTCTTCCTTTGTATTGAGGAATTGATATTGAGTTCCTGCAACAGTTCCTCAAGATTGAATGAAACGTGGACATTTTGCTAATTATTTGGGAATGGGCTGCATTGTCATTTGTGAAAACTTAAGTTCAACTCATCTTTACTGGAAGTTGAACCAGTAATTGACTAAACATCGCTGGTGAATACAATGGACATAGAAATCAGAAACGAATAGAGCAATAGAAGCTACTCATTATAAAGATGGGGGATTTTAGAATATTTTTTTAGATATGTAGATGTTGCCAGTAATCCGCTTCGAAATGCAAAGTTTACTACTGACCCACAAAGAGGAGGACACTCCACCCTATCTATTCTAATGTTGATCTTGAAAATTCTTACTGATCTAACCATTTCCGATCCAATTTTGTCTAACTGACCCTGTCAACTGCAACTTCACCTACAACTTTATAGTGTTTGCATCGTTGCAGGATTTTTCTACATTAATCGCACTTATATATAAATATAAGTCTAGTGGGTAGCAAGTTTTCATTGGTTAGATCCACATATCTATGAGTTGTCAAAGCTACAACGCTGGACATCAAGAGGTTGATGTATTTCTTTATTAGTTCACTACCAAACTTGTGCCGAGAATGTTATGCGGAGGATTTGTAGGTACCCATATTTGACGCACCATATTCATGCATATATGAAATTCGGTTTAATGCTAAAGACGAAACTGACATTATTAGCTTTAATAACCACCTCTACGAAACAATACGTCAATTATGCGTTGCAAGGTATTCACATTTCTTCAACATTAATGCCACGAGTTGTTTGCTTGTTTCAAACATTAAGGTAATTCGCATGTCCTCCAGCATAGTATGCACGAAAACATAAAAGCTTGTCACTCATTTGGAACTTCTTGAAGGTAATGGGATCGTGGCACAATATCACAATGTCTGACCTTGTATCAACCTTCAGTTTAACAGAAACTAGAGCCTTAACAAGCAACGGCCTGTGACCATATTGCTTAACTCCAGGCAACTAAAGCCAAACCAAGACTACCAAAATAATCATGTCTACCTTTCTGGTTTATTTGGGATAACGAACATCAGTTTAACAAGTAAGCCTCTATGATTGCCACATGTCAGGCAGCCACACAACTAAGATGCTGAAGCTAAAGCTAACATCTGTTGTAAGATCATCAGAATCCTGTTAGATACACATAGATATAAGACTACCGATTTTAAAACATTTTGTCTTTTCACATATTCACCTGTGACGAATAACTAAAAGAGAGAACATGAAAAGAGAAATTAGTGTCACAACATAATTTGTGGTCGCAACAATGCTCAAAGGTGAAAAGACATGATGATAGAATGACAATAAAAACAACAACAACAATCAGTTTCACTTAACGCATGACTTACTTCCCTACTAAAAACAAAAAAAAAAAACAGCTAAAAAAAGAAAATTACAATACCAGTACGAGCACAGACTGGCTAAAGTGTAGATGCACTTCCAAACAATATACAAATAGCAAGGGCTCACTTACCAAAACCACTTCCTGTTCGAATCCCCACATTAAGTAGTGCACCCGAACATGGACTATTGGCCTTTGTTCCCATAACCACACTCTACCCGGATGAAAGAAATCCAAAACAATAGTGTGAATATTATTAAAAAAATTATTTTTTTTTTGTATACCACACCGTGCTCGTATATTCGATCTCGTCTTTTGTATCTTTTTTATTTTAGCTCACCGTGTAACCTCTATCTAACCGGAATATGGCTGGGTAGATAGATATGTACCTTTTGTGTTGTTTTCTTAATTTAATATTTTAATGAGTTCGTTGAGAGGCAATGAAATAGGTCATTCGAGAATGATTCTGTTCTGCGGATACGCAAATTTTATTGAAACCAGCCATCAGATGATCTTGTGGAACGAATACAGAGAGAGAGATCGAATCCAAGAATGAGAACATCGAGAGCACCTTAACGAAAAAAAGAAACAATGGAAATGTGTTAATTAAATAAATGAGTTGCAAAAAAAAAAGTAGTAAAAACGTGTTACTAGTATACGCATATCTTTTCAGTTTCTTTATTGGTTTGCTTTCCACTGGGTGTAGCTAGTGCTGCTAACCAACCCACTCAACTCCTAAGTGAAATTGTTGAAAAATTAGAAAATGCACACTGGCCGCGGACAGTCCGTACCATGGCTGGATGAATTGTGAATTGATTCGGTGGATTATGAATGAGTATTCTAAAATCATTTTTAATTATCTTTAATTCTCAGGTTAGTGCTAAATGAAAAGTAAAAATACTTGCCTACGCAAATTATCAATAAAAATGGAATAAAGGTGTTAAATATCAACACTTGCCATTGAATGTCCAGGTTTTACGCAATGTTGACGGATCTAATTTTAAGAATATATATATTATACATATATTCTCATTCTCACATCCTGGTTCCTTCTTTTCGGATCGCAAGATTTCTGTGCGGTCCATTCACTTCGTTAGCTAGCTTACTACCTGTAGTTGTTTACTAAAGTGAGCTAACGATGAGCGTTTGTCAAAAGATTTTAAGTATCTACAGTTAAACATAATTGCAATTACCGATCTTGGTGCTTGTATTTAAGTCGACAAACTTGGTCAGGTTTTAGTCCAACTGCGTTTCTGGGTTTTGCAAACAATGAGAGAAGGTGGATACATATGACCTTATCAACTATAATATGCGAATCTGAAGCCTTAACAAAACAGCTCTTTAAGTATTTGTAAACAATTGGGCCTACCGGGAGAAGTAAATATCAGTGTAGATCCACAAAGTCTACGATGCTGGTTTAGGCTTCACAAGCTCATGCGAAAGAAACAAATACAAATCAGCTTAAAGTAAATTTATTGGAATTGAGAGGATTCTGAACAAACTAGGTACTTCCAAAAACCAAACTTTATAAGTTCCTTACAGGTCGATATTACTGCTATATACTGACAAAAACTGTGATATCTACTAACAATAGTAAGCAGCGAATTAATGAATACAAATCGTGCTAATGGTCATAGTAAGAGTATATGCTTTATTGGAAAGAACCATTAGTGCTTGATTATTTTTTCGGTCATATATACGCTGGCTTGGATAAAGCGCAATTAAATTTAATCTGGACCCGCGACGCGCCGTCTTGTTGAAACCATACCTCTTCCACATCAATGGCATTCAACGAAAAACTCAGCAATCATGGATCTATAGCGCGTTCTATTGACCAATGATTCCACCAGCCCTTAAGCACAACAAACATTGACTTTTGTTGAATCTAATAGCGTCGCAATAATGACTTGTGGAGTTTCTTTGCCCTAAATATATCAAAAATGGGAATCATTGCTGACCAAATTTTTGTATTGAGATGGGGTATCAATCGAACGTACAATGCACACGATTGTTTAGTGATTTCAAGTTTTGCACGAGCTGGATATTGTAAGCTTGTAAACCAAGAAAATCGACGACAATAAGTTTATCGAACTGAACCACGTTTTTCGAAATAACCTTGAACAATCTGCAAGCGTTTTTCTAGCACAATTCATGGTAACGAAACTGAGCACACACCAGCTGTCAAATTGGCGATCGCTGGAAAAATGCTGCGTACTCAAAAACCTTTACAAAAACACATTGCTATACGAGTTTAAGACTGCTTCCGTTAACAGGCTAAATTCGTAAACATTAGTCTTATATGCGTGCAAACTTCAACGGACGAGAATACAAAGCTACTAAGTAAGTTGGTCTTGATGAACTCCAAGAGGTAATCGTTGAAACATGTAATGCGTATAACCAATACATCCTCTTGCACGTATGTATCTGCATTTGTCCTTCGCTGCTTGTGGGGTTGACTTAATTTGCGAATCAAAGTAACATTCTATTAGCCGCTTTATTTTATATTTAGCGGGCTTTCTACTATCGGTATCGCCGATCTTTTGTTCAACAGTGTTATGCATCTTGCCATACAAAAAGCGAACATAGACTTAGTTTTCAAGTTATCTTATAAAAATGTGATATAGGCTGGGTTTGGTTAGATAGGAGTAGCCGTGGGAAAACCCCACACACTTAGGCCTATTAGCCCAGTGTGATGACACGTGGATCTGTGATCTTCTTACTCTTAGAACTAATTTGAGCTTCTAATGAAGCGTAGAAGCCTGTTAACATCTATATTGTTTAGATCGCTTAAGTGATTGTAAAAGAAAGATCTAAGTGGAGTTTCCTTCTTTGGGAGAGAGCAGCTTCTGCAAAAATCATTTGTAAAAACGCCAATCCTTCTTGCATGCTTGCGTATAAGTGTTGAGGCCTATAATAGCGCTAAGATGTTTCCTTTTTTGAAAGATCAAACTCTTAGAGCGATTCAGATCCAGTTTTGGCCAGATTTGTTTGGTCGCGTAAGGTTTGTTGTTTTATCAGCATCCAGTTGATTGCACGTAGTGGTTGGTATACCGATGCTTCCGACCATACGAGTAGATGAAACTTTAACTGCTCTGCCATCTCTCTAAGAGATGATTGGCAGTCAAGGGCGGTTTTAGAATTTTGTGAAGCTGAATCCAGCCACTTGATCACGACTATCCCTTGAAGATATCATGTTTTTCTTCGACCAAAATTACCGCCTGAAACACGTTACAGTGATTTGGAAGGCAGAAGGACAGGTTTCAATTAAGCTTATCTGAGAATACAGCGTAACCAACCCTGCTATCAGTTTTGGATCCATCCGTATAGAAATAGATTGATTTGTCATCCATAAAAGCATCTTCCTCCCAGAAGGATCTAGAGGGGATGCTTATATGAAGGTCTTTGTCAAACCAAAGTTGGTGTAATCGATGTTCTCTGGAATCATCCCTAGTGCATAAAGAATAGTGTATTAAGAATTATATTCGTCCAATGTGTAGACGCTTTAAGACGAATAGCTGCGTTACTAGATTCTTACCTGCTTATTTAGAATATTTAGTGCCGCGGAGAGAGTAGTACGTAAGTAGTGTCTAATGCCGTCCACCAGACAACCACCCCGTAGGTGAGTATCGGTCTTATAACTGAGACATATAGCCTGTGGGTAATGCGAGGTTGAAGGCCCCATTTGTTCCCAATAGCTTTTATGCAAGAGAATAGAGCTACTGTGCAATAGTATTCTTTACTCTATCTTGAATATTAGGTTTCCAGTTTAGTTTCGTGTTAAAAATAAGACCCAGCTATTTCGCTGTAGCAGAAAAGTCTAGGCTGGTGCCGTTGATTGAAGGAGGGTCTATGGTTGGAATTTTACATTTCCTGGAAAAGAGGACAAGAGCAGTTTTATTAGCAATCCACCCAACGTGTTAATCTGTTAGAATTCTGCTGTAGGAGTTATTTAATGGTATTGAGATGATTTTCTGAGACGACTATAGCAACGTTTTCCGCATAGGCAACCACCTCGCTACCACCCACTTGCAGGTATATCAGAAGTTCGTTGACCACTAAGTTTAAAATAAGCGGTGAAAGGACACCTCTGCTGACCCATGTTTGACAGAACGCCCACCTAGTTTGGAGTTGACTATCCCTCTATTTCGCATAATGCTGATCAACTCCCTAAGTGAGTCATCTACCTTCAGAGTTGACAACGCAGTCGTGATGGCGGATGCGTTAACGTTGTTAAAGGCACGCGACGTTTATGTACTGTCTATTATGTAGAGATCGTTCGATGTGGCTAGTCACTGGATGTAGAGCCGTTTCCACTGGCCTTCCTTTACAGTAGGCATGTTGAGCTGTTTGAGAATTTTCAAAAGGAAAGATGCTAAACTTATAGGTTTGAGGTCTTTTGGAACAACAAGAGAGCATTTTCTGGTTTTGAAAATGAAAACTACATTGACTTCCCTCCATGACAAGGAAATGTGGATCATTTCTACGCAGCTAATTATGATATCCTCTAGCGTAGGCAGTGGACTAGTAGACTTGTATGATTTGAAGCTATGCAGCGCCCAGAGCAGCTTATCTCTTGTAATCAGGCCGTGCATTTTAGTCGCGGCTGTTGTAGTCCTCCTATGGTTGTTACTGCCCGTGAATAGGGGGCTACCTAGAAAATGGGTCTACAGTGGTAAGTTGAGTGATTCATCACTTGAGGTCATGGAAGAGCCATCAGTTTTTTGTCGCTGTGCCTTCCTCAGTTGTTTTTTTTATTTATGTATTTTTAGGGGTTCCTTGTATGAGTCCCAGTCAGTCACTTTTCTGGCGTTTTTTGCAAACATTTTTAAGCGGTCCCAGAGCTGATGTCTACCAATGCGACTGGGTGAAATCCTTCACTTTCATGTCAATTCATGTGTTACGCTGGGGACTTACATAAGCGTTCAGAGATTTTTAAAAGAGTTCCTCTGTATTTTGGCCAATCAGTTTTCGGATAATTCCGGAATGCTAATTGGCGGAGAGGAGAATTATTCAGATTGAATTGGATATATCTGTGATCTGAAAAATAGTGTTCAGATACCATCCAGTTTGTTACCATTGAGTGATGTTGTCGAAAACAAGAGCGATATGTAGCACTTGCTGTCAGTTTTCAATTATAAAGCTTTGTTCATTGCTAATATTGCAGGCAATGAAGTTAGTATTGTGCTTATAATATAATCAAAAAGTGACTCACCTCTATCGTTAGTGTCGGTTCTGCACCATACCGTGTGATGTGTGTGAGCATCGCACCCGACCACCCTTTCTAGATTGTCAAGAGGGAAAAGGCCCACATGGTTGTGGTCAAGCTATGCCGATGCCAGCCATTAGGTACCTTTGGCAGCCTTCAGTCTACCAACGGTTATGTCGAGGTCGCTGAGATTAGGAAGTAAAAGTATCATTGCTACAATCAACCAGAGAAACCTTACTCACTTACGGCTTCTGTATAAAGATCGACAGAAGTTTGATCAGCATAAGCGATAAACTTGTGGGGGGTGGTTCGAGGTTTTCCCGCATAATGGCCAAGAAGCTGCCCGAAAACTTTAACTAGTCCAACTGTCACCGTTCAGGTGAAATTGATCCATCGGCGTCGCTTTTATGGTACTTTACGGGAGTCATTAATCTAACTCAGCCTCTACAACTCGACAAGTTCGATGCTCAGGCCGAGGAAAATTTTACGTAACTTGGCCACAAAAAAGTTCAGAATTTTATTTTTTGTTGCTCTTGCTCTTGCATGGGTAGGATGGATCTGACTCAATATGTGGCTATTTAGGGACTTACCGTCTGCAAATTGATGTAATATTCATGGTATCAAATAATCCAGTTCGCTAAAGTCATCCTAAGGACGAACGTCAGTATTTAGTTTTCTATCCTCTGCGTTCTACAGGCCTATCATTGGAAAAGAAGGCAAGCTTTTTAATATGCTGATCTAGTGGTCAGTGGTCTTTGAGCTGTTTTCAGCGGAGTCTTATTAACTGTCTCCAGATTTCGAATGTGTTAACATGTAGCGCGTGGAGTATATGTATATAGTGCTCGCCAGTTCATCAGAATTCTAGAAATGCAGAAGTATCTCTTCTCGTCGGGCATGTAATCATCTGGAATAAATCTATGGCTTGACACCTAGTCTTGGTTGATGTTGAACTGCATTTTAATCTTCGTGAGAGACAAATGACGGCTTAAGGTGGGGGCTTGAGGCCACTCGATAACCGATTACCTCCCATTCTTGGACAATTGACAAAGATATTGTTATTCTGGCAAAGTCGAAAAAGCCGATTCATTAAAACGAATGAAAATGAACAGTAACATTTAAAGAGAAACCTACATCAATACTTTACTAAGGGAATACTGGGATTTCATATAACTGTCTTAAATTTCGTCTTCTGTAAAGTTAGATTGGAATAATTATGTCAACCTGTACAAGCCTCCTACAAGAAAAAACTGTTGACTCTTTGAAAGTATTATAAATCGTAATCAAATTCTACTGAAAGACCAGCAGTTATTCAAATTTTATTATCTATTCTTTAAATTTGAATATCTCTTCCTCATCAGTAATACTGTCGTCCTCCATTATTGTCGATTTAGCTACGGCCTCCATACTAAACTTGGAACAAAGAATCATTAGCCCTCCATACATAGTAAAGCATCACCATCAATTTTACAAATCTACGTGTCTTGTCAACATGTTTAATGACCTCCACGACCCTGGAATTTCAACACAAATAAGATGAAACAAAATAGGTGGCAGAGAAATAACAAAATTAAATCAATCCGGCCACATATGTATGTAGTTTGAAGTTTCGACTTGATTAGCCTAATTCGTGATAGAATATGCTCCAACAATTCCAATAAAAAAATCTAACAAATCTCTAAAAATTCTCATATTCCCATTTTGTCCTTAATTTGACCTTTCATTCTTTTTCCCAAATTAGCTCCAATAGAATTTCTTTTGCTATGCCACTAATCAAGGCCAGTGGCATGTCATAAAAATGAGCTAGTGCATGGTCTTCAAATCTTATACCACAGGCCAACGATTCTTTTCTAACAAGATGCGCTTTAATCACGCGATACAGTTTATCAACCCTTCCTATTAGATCGTTTACACAACCAATTTTTATCTATAGATACTCAAACACACGTTCTTATGGAATTTTCATTAAAAAGGAAAGAGAACAATTTTTCTCAATTAAAATGGTATGAGTGAATAGAACTTGGCCATTCCAGATGCCAACATGAGGGGAGGCGTAAATATTTGGAACACTTCAATTGACCTTCAAGTCGTTTGATTTAAGTTCAATTTCAATGTGATTACTTTCTGTGGTTGGATGAAACAAACTGAAAAAATAATAAAAATTGTCTGCCAACAACGTTAAAGATGCTAGTGCTAGATGATGTGCCCATATGCCAATGTTATAAAAAAAAAATTCTGCCATTTATTGATTAAAGACAATGACCGGCCACAGTCGGGCAACTATCCAACAATCTCGTGTAGAGATACGTATCTTTCTTCTTCTTTTTTTAAATGTGGAAATATCATAATTTCGGTGTTTTTTCCCCTGTTGCTGTTGGCAAAAACTGTTGCCAGCATTCCAATTTGTCTAATGGGACTTTTTCCTCTGTTTTGGATTTTTTTTTTCAGTGTTTGACACCGAAAGAACATGTTTCAGAATACGAACATATGTCTACAAATGGGAGAAAGGAAGAAAGTTAACGACCTGTCTAATAAAAGATTCGATCATGTGTTCTAGAATAATAAAAAAAAACAACAAATGCAAAAGCCTGTTTGCTAATGCAGTAGTAAGATATACTTAAGCCTTTTTGAAATTAAATGGACTAAATACTGAAGCTGTAGAACTTGAAATTCCTGTACCTCATTTGATGACAGACATTTAACCGCCTTATCTTAAATACAAAGTTAATGTGAAGTTTTTGGGAATTGTTTTGCGCATTTTTTATATTCTATTTTAAGTGTAGAAATGCTTGAATTCCATTTGAATTGACAACATTTTTTGTTAATTATTTATTGTCCTAAAAGTTGATGTTTGAGGTGGTTGAGGTTTGATTTATTGGACTTAATATTAGATATGACTATCTTCACTTCGCCCAAGTTGGGTGAACGGAATTGTTGATCTACACTGTCCAGGTTGAAAGTTTTATTCTGCCTGAGAGTCCACAGAAATGCTCTTTCTAAATCCTCAGCGTCGCCAAGCTCCTGTTCGGGATTTGCATGCGTGGCATGTATTTTTATCTTTTAGTAAAACTTCCGAATCTCATTCATGTAGTAACATCTCTCAATTTCCTCGACCGTGCGCTTTTCATCCACCTTTTTCCTCCTGAGAAGCCGGTTTCCGTCTCTCCTATTCTGCTCGTAGAGCTCGTGTGCAGCTCTAGTCCTTCTATGTAATGCCGCTTTGTATGCCTCTTGCACTAGTCATCACAGCAGGTGTTTCATTGTGGTGGTCGAGTGAAACCCAGCACACCAGAGGCGGCATCTCTGATGGCTTTTTGACGATGTAGCAATTAGTCTTCGATATTTGATGCTGACGAGAGACTCGATTGGAAAAGTATTTGGCGATCTTTTGCGATTGTAGCCGTTCAAAGTCGAACTTCCTCACATTATTAACTTGCCTTTGCAATGCTCGTGATATCCTCAACCATACCTTGACTACAACAAAGTAATGGTCCGAGTCGATGTTGGCCACATGCCAAGTGCAATGTTATTGCGTGAACCGTGGGTGAGGTATGTAAAGATGATAAACATCAGCTCTCTAGCTCGAAGAATCTTCAAATTAGTTGCAGAAGAACAAAACAGTAAAAAAACTCTCTCAATGGAGACTGCTAGCTAATTATCGAGCTATTGTATATATATCAGATTTTTTTTTCGTATATCCTGTACTCTTGTCAGTTCTACTATATAAATGATTTTTGGGGAAACGCTTCAGTTCTGCTCAAATCACTCGAAGTTTCCGAGCTTTGTTTTCGACTAATTTTCTTTATCTACCGCCATTACAAACTTCAATGCATAGCATAGGTGTTACATTTTCGAAAAGTAATAATTTAGTCGTTAACTGATTGTACCTATTGCTTCCTGTACGATTACCTAGTGAAGATCTTCATGCATAGACACACGTAATTTGCGTAATAACATTTGCAATAGTCAAGAGATTTATGTTACATTGCAACAGTCCATCCGAATCTCCGTTTCCTGTCTACAAAACAGCAGGAATCTCATTGCTGATCGCCAATAACAGATCAAATAGTGACTGACATTTAACCCAATTTCAATACCAATCCGAAGGTGGTTGATGTGGAAGACCTGCTTATTCGGCATCGTGTCTATTACTCAAATGCTTTTCAATTTGCTTCAGAATAACTCAAGCTATTATCTTAGCTACGGGTGACTGTACACATATACCTCTCCAGTTTTAGCACTGCATTTGATTTCCTTTCATTTAGAAAGTCTGTCGATCACTTCTTTCTTCTACTCATCATCAGGATTCTCTCCACCCCACAGTTTGTTCACAAGTTTGTGGTTATAGTAGTTCGGCCCATGTCTATGACATTGCTTATAAGAGCTTGGCAGGTGTGACATCAAGTCAACCATCGGCATGTTATGCCTATTTTAAGGACCGAACCAAAAGCAAATACTGCTTCCAACTCTTGAGGTTTCCTCATCAAAAAGTAGCAAAGAAGCCAGCTGTTGGCTTAACCTCCGGCACTTCTTTATAATCATTAAAGGTTCTTCTATTGCTGTAGCCAACGCATTTATAGTATTAGGCTTATGATGTTGTACGCTACGCTATACTTCTCTCGTATGCGCGTGATCCGATATAATGAATCTAGTTCGGTTCTCCCCCGTGCTGGATGGCATATTTCCTCAATCCCTGTTAATCGTCAATTTTCTTATTGCGGATGTAAAAATAGTATTCAAAGCGCTCCAGTGATCTAGGAAGGTGTATTAAGCTGCTGATTGTCTCTAATTGGCACGAAAGATAATCTCCTAATTGCTGGCGCTATAACAACTCCTTTATTCCATCGATGTTAAACCTATCTGCCTTGTGTTAACGTAGAATCTTCAAATTGCAGCAATGCGTGGTTGGACAGTGATCCCGTCCGAATACCACATCTAGTAGTTATCTGACAACCGTCTACAAATTTCAGGAATGACTGATGGTAATATGGTCAATTCGAACAAGCTGTAGTATTGCATTGCACTGTGTTTGCATTGTACTTCGTTGTCGTTGCGTACCTTTG
This sequence comes from Volucella bombylans, assembly GCA_949129095.1. NCBI lineage: Eukaryota > Metazoa > Arthropoda > Insecta > Diptera > Syrphidae > Volucella > Volucella bombylans. The sequence continues at coordinate 52,368,949 of OX422143.1, forward strand.
CATTCAAGTGGCTCCTCTTGATTGTAGAACATATCCTTTTCTTTCTCAAACCTGATTTTAGGTAAGATCTAATTTGTCCGTAATCCACTCGGACAAATTATTTTTCCATGTGGCTACCAGGTAATTAGATCTTTGCGTGCTGTTAGAGTAACCCTAGTCCTTTGAGTTTTCAGATGGTCTCGAGATTAGAGAATATGTTAGATCCTTCAAATAATGTGGCCAGTTCTCTAAAATAGGGTTACAAGCGCTTCTGTTAGAGAAATCTCTTTGCTGAAACATCCTCAAATGACTAAACCCCTATCAATGTCGAACGCCGAACTCGCTGAGATCGAGCTAAATCCTCTACCGAAAGGTTTGCTTTATTACTTATCTGAACCGAGCGCATACACTCCTCAATGTTCGTTCTATAGAAGAGGGGATCATTAGTCTTTCAAGGATTAACTGAACAAAAAACGGAAGATTGAATATTAAAGGATCTGGTGTAACATTATAGGCAAACGACAAGTTAATTAATAGCCTTCATGTTTACAACAACATTCTCAACTGGACATTATAGAGTTAACAAGTTGCAATAGAAACTATTATAGGTACGTTTAAGAGAAGAAAGAAAGAAAGGTTTTACTTAGTCTGACGTACAATGCTATGCAGGATTCCTTAGAGATAATGAACTAACGAGGGTGCTCAAAAGTCGATTTCTCTAAGTTCACTGACCCCAAGAGTGAGGATGAGTCCATGACCCTTAAATTTCATGTGCAGGCTTGCTGATGTCAGAGTTGCATTCGGCATTATCTCCTCTTGTATCTTTTTGGACATTAGCATTCACCTAATGCTCCGACTTAAAGCGGAGTCGTTGTATTTTTGATTATTCGACATCAAGATAACCCTCGCATGCTTATGTTTCTCACATTTTTCCTCAATCGTTATATATATTTTTATTCGTTAATCTCCTAAGAACCAACTTCGATACAAATGTATTGAAGCTCGTTTAAGGCGTATTCGCAACTCTTGATATATGGATTAATTGTTAATCTCCTCTACATGGATCAGTTTTTACTGACTTACACTAAAGAACAGCCACAGAATGAATATTTTGTCAATGGAATTTTTTTTTACAAAACTCCTTTCTTTTGTTCCGTGTTGTCGAGACCGACTATTCGTACTCGTATTAAATCGAAATATTCACACACTCATGTATATTCTATTTGTATTCACCACAAATCATTCGGATTTGCTACGAACTCACACAACCAAATCGATGTCAGACAAAACATTCAACAATGTCGGACTAAATTTAGATTCAGCAAAAATCCGAACAACCAAAATAAATTCATCTGAATGGCCTACAACTACGGATATGAGCCTACAGATGCAAATACACAAGTTCTGTCGGTAGCATGGAGAGATTGAAATACAAAATGATGTTCATAGTTTTTACTGAAAACAAAAAGCCAAATATTGTAGTTATCAAATTCGAATTTATGCTCTGTGTTGTATCCATCGGACATAAATAAGATCGCCATAAATGTAAATGCAATTCATCAAGTTAGCCGACGAGTCAGCGCAAGTGACTCGGTACCAGATAGATGTCACATAATAAACCCAATCTCCCGTTTACTTGTTCAAGTTGCATTTCTTCAATCCATGGTGACAAGTTACAATTACGAGAACGAGGGTATGTTCGTTTTGAAATTTTAAACAAGTGCAGTTTTGTCACTCTTGTCTGGAGAATTTGAGGAAGGGGCAAAACAAAAACTAAAAAGAACAATTTCGCTTTTCATTTTATTTTAAACGTAAGCAGGAAGAGATTAATTTTAAACAAAAAAAACAAACAAAATAAATAAATAAACTGCAGACTTGATGGAGATGCTAAAAAAAAAGAAAATAGTTCATCATTAGAACTATCCGTGTCTTTTCCATGATTCGTGATGCTAAACAACTATATGACATATCCGTACTTGCTTGTCGTTGCTTTTGATGAGAGCAGTTTAGATTGCTTTTTATTATATGAACGAATATGTACCATAATGAGAAACCACCCACAGTACATGTTACTCTCAACGTTAGGTAAAAATTTTTGTTAGGATGAGTATCTTTGCTCGTAGTTCTCATTCCATTTAGCTTGCTTCATTTTGTATTCTCTGCTGAGCATGATGAAGCCGAGAATGCGATAAATGAAGGAAATGTTGTGTGAAAAATGGAATGTAGAGTGATGGATATCTAGAGACTTAATAAATGCTCTTTAGATGCATTCCTTAGTTTAAGCAAATGTTGGATAACCAAGTTGTTTATTTTAATGCATTTGCTGAAGTGAAAAAAGAAATATCTGAGAATGATTACAGGAAGAGGTTCAACAGGAATGAGATAAACTGAACGGCTGAGGTATTGTGAATTGAACTCAGTCAGTAGGGTATTTTGCTGTCGATGACTTTTGAACTGTAGTGTTTTAATAACTGTTTCTCAGCTTAACGGTTTTTGGTGTGATTATATAAGCTTACTGCAGTGGCAGTTTTCTTTCAAATTTCAACAGCTTTTTTATCCAAAAATTTGTTTGTTTATTTAAAACATTCGACTAACATTTCTTATTAGGATGGTGTCAAAAAGGATGTGTTAGTTGATTCCTTATTCGATCATTCTTTTTGATGGTAAAAAATTCAAGATTTTTCCATTATAAAGTCAATGCACCCTTAAGTAGAAGTGCTTAGCAAAATCTAGGGAAAAACATTAAAGTGACAGACCAACGTTAACGTATCCCTTTATTCTGACTGTAGAGAATCGAGCTTATTATAGATTTGCTGACAAAAAAAATAACAATCGAAAAATGCTGTTATCTAAGGCTTATCCAGGTCTAGAAGCTTGCTGCATAGAAAAAAAATTTGTGTTTGACATGGTTATTCATAAGATTTTCATGTGAGCTCCTTTAGTAATATAGTAGAAGTAGAACCAACTAATGGCCTCAAAAAAAATGGCCTCACTGTTGACGACTCTAGCAGACGTTTAAATGACAATGACCTACGGATCGGTACGTGGAATGTTCTGACCCTTAACAGGCGGAACAATTAGCGAGGCCCTTGACTGCTATCACGCAGTCGTGCGATGAGATCGACCGGACAAAACAAGCATGAAAAACTGTGGTACATACTATCGTGACTTCTATATGGAAAAGAAACAGCCCTTATTGGGATGAGGATTTGTCATTTGCGGCAGACTTAGGCAAGAAGTCATGAGCTTCCGACACGTAAGCGAGCGTCTTATAACAATCCGCTATGCCTATGCCGCCACGGTAGACAGCTGCGACACCACCAAAAAATATTTCTACGAGCTCCTCGACAAGACATATGAGTAATGTCCGAAGAATCGCCTAGTACGATTAGGAAAGGAGGACATCTTTGCTGGGACCGTTTGGAAACATAGCCTACACGATACGACGTTTGGTAACGAACTTAGGCTTATTAAAACGCTGCCAACATGACATCAGAGACGACTCAACTGATGTGCTGAGTTTCATCCGACAGCCATCAATAAATCCCCGGTTTGATGAAGGATGGCGCCAAGTACATGCAGCTAAACGAGAAGCCTGCTAGGCGGCTGCAACGTGACCTCAGACGGGAAGAACATTGGCTTTTCCAGAAGAAGAAAAACGAGCACGAGCCGCGTGCGATCGAAGATATTGCGAGGAGTACACTCTAGCAACAACGTGCAGAAGTTTTATCAACAGGTATAAAGAAAATGTTAAGACAAGAAGACCCATACAGAAACCTTTAGAGATGAAGAAGGAAATCTTGTAGTAGAGTCGCAGTCGGTGCTGAGAATATGGATAAACTTTTTCTGCAGACCCTATAATGGCGACAAAAGCCCAACATCCCGCCATAAGACAGAATAGAACATTCAACTTAGAGGATGATAGCTAAAACCTGACTAAAACGAAGTAAGGACAGCAATATCTAAGCTTAAATCCAACAAAGCTGATCTTACGGCTTGACGGCCAAGGTATTCAAAGATTTGTGAAGAGAATTCATCAACGCATTTGTCAGATCATTTGCCCCATCCACTAGAAAGGAGACCTCCCTTTTTTTTTTTTTTATACTCAAATGGGTATGAATATATGCTTATAATGCCTCAGCATGTGTTAAATTTAAAAAAAAAATAGGATGGTTATTTCGCTCCATGGGTAGCATTCAACATTTACTGGGGAGACAAAATTCTTAGTGGAAGTTGGCTTGTTATTGATTTCTAGTCAATTACTCTGATTTTCGTTAACTGAAAAAATTAATGTCTTTAAAATTGAATTAAGGTTTTGATTTCGGACAAGATGACGCGCTGTAGTCTAACTCCTTTAACATCATACTTGATAGAATTGTGCGGAACTCAAAAGTGAACACTGAGCAACTGTCACCTGTGCGTTCGCTAATATTGAAACGGAAGCTGCCAAAATGAGGACAAAACATAGGACACATGAGCATATGTCGGGACACACAACATCGACGAATTGGATAGAACGTTTTTTTTTTTTTTAACGAAAAATCACTCTTGCCAATCGCTGTTTCTTTGGGCTAAAAAGGTAATTGAGGCCCCATCCCGAAAAACTACGGAGACTATAAGATCTTTATCATCCTAGACTTACTTTATGGCGCAGAAGAGTGGACCCTACCGAAAACGGATGAAGATATCCTAGGCCGTTTCGAGAGAAAAATCTTTTGAAAAATATTCGGTCCCATTTGCTTTGACGGGTTTTGGAGGAAAAGATTCAACGACGAACTATACGAGCTGTACAGCGGCAGCGACCTAGTTAGGAAACTGCGCACCAGTCGCTTGAGATGGGTAGGATATGTAGAGCGAATGGACACTAATACCCCGGCCAGCAGTCTTCAGATCTTAGCCGGAGGGACAACACAGTAGAGGAAGACCTCACCTTGCGTGCATAATGTAAAAGGGACTTCAACCGACTCGGTGCGCACAACTGGGGCAGTTAGCTAAAGATCCGACTAACCGGAAAGTCGTGTTAGTTGAGGCCCAGGTTTACCCCGAACTGTTGCGCCGCCTAAATAAGTAAGTAAAAAGAATCATCGCCTGTGTAGGAGGAGAATTAGATAAGTCTCGGATATTAATAACTTCTAGGGCTAGGCTTGAGGAATGGCAATATATACATACATAAATATAGTTTTTGTTTAACATGGCAACATAGGTAACCCACATGACAAATCATCACGCAAAGCCATGCGCACGAGCAACATTTATAAAATGTGGAAATTTGTTTCCAAAATCAGTTTGCAGTAAAAATTGTTTATTCCTACAGGGATATGTCAATCTACCAAGTTTCGGACTGCAATTACTCTTTTGGACTCCAACCCACTGAAAAGAATGCGCATAGTGCACACAAATGAAAATATCGGCGCTGTTGAGGCCAGTGTTGAGGAAGATCCTAATTCATCGATCGATCCGTCACAGTGCGCAATAACTTGGCCTGTGTGCGTCGATTATGTGGAAGATTTTGGGGAAATATCTTGGATTACATGTTTACAAGATTGAGTTGCTGCAAGAATTGTAAGGCAATCATCGAAACCTACATCATGGGTACATCCAACATCTCAGCACTTGATGTGAAGTTCCTTGAGAGTCTTTATAAAGTTGATGTCACCGCCGCGCCGCCGCAATGAAAACCGATTGCTTTGGATAACTTAGAGTCTCGGTTCATGTTCTATAAGTGGAGGTTGGGAGTGCTCAGAAGGACTTCGAAAAGTGAATTTAAAGAAAAAAAAATTCTCAACAATAGTCTTCTCAGGACAGAGTCTTAACTACTTACTTACTAAGATGGCGCTATAGTTCGTGGTGGACCAGGGACTCGGCTAACATGGCTGTCCAGATAGCTCGGTCTTTTGCGAGCTGCTTCCAGTTAAGCATGCGAAGTTGACTCAGGTCCCCTTCCACTTGTCTGCGCCACCTAAGATCAGCTCGTCCTCTACAGTGATGTCCATTTAGATTGCAGACGAAAATTTTCCAGGACGGGTTATTCGAGCTTTTCTGGCGAGGTCGGCATCGCTGTATAGCCCGTAGAGTTCGTTGGTGAAACGTCTCCTATATGCTTCATTGATGGAAACGGTATCGAAAATTACCCGAAGTACTTTTCTCTGGAAGCGACCGAGTGCATTTTCATCCGCTTTCATCAGAGTCATGTTTAATTCCTTTTCTGACATTTTAGGTATGCGTTTTTGTCTTTGACGTTGATCTCAATGATGCGATCGAGTGCGGCTTTAAAATCAATGAAGAGGTAGTGTGATAGATTTGGAATTGTTGGGTTTTTTTCCGTAATGTGAAAATTTACGCTGATAGGTACCGATCAGACTGTTTAGGAAGGGCCTTAGGCATTAGGAAAAGCTCAGACAGGATTTTATATGCGACATTGAGGAGACTTCTTCCCCTGCAATTGGCGCTGTTCAGGGGATCTCCCTCTTAATTAGGATCGGAAAAAAATGCTGAGGTTCCATTCGGCGGGCATACTTTCGTCGATCCAGATTGTGAAGATGGGTTGATGTATGCTTAGTATTCAATCAGCACCTTGGCAGTAAAGCCATCAGATACAGCAGCTTTGTTAAACTTAAGCTATCTGTGTTCGTCCAGCTTGAATGGTCCATTCTACCTGACCCCCTCGTTCTTTTCTGTAGAAGTATGATCAATTTGGTTGACGATTTGTTCATCAAGAGACAGCCAGATCCCTTTTTGGAGTTTTATTAAGGTGTGGAAACTGTGTGCTGGCTATAGGTACCATTATGTCTCGCCGTAAAATCAATAAGCCTGTACCCGGTTCCGGAGCTAATGGCGGTGGAGGCTGTACTTCCCCACTGTAGTTTCATTGCGGGCTGCGTTGTCTAATAAAATGTGGGGGCAGAGCGAAGTATTGGTCTTATCGTAACGGTCTTCAGATGACGCCACCGAAGGTTGCTACGATTTGACCAGTTATAAGCGGCCGTACATAGGTCTTGTTGGCGGCAGTGTTATCTGTAGTCCCTACCAACACTTAATTCACGGTACCTTAGGAGTCAGGAGCCCCTCGTATCTTGGACCGGACCTGTCTTGTTGAGGTAAGCCCCCTTGTCGGAGCGTCATGGTGGCTGTGGTTTGAGCTATTGTAGATTTGCAAATAAGTATTGGGTGCTGTGACCCTAAAATCAGCAAGAGGTTTTATATCGGCCTCGACTCATATCTAGGGTGGAACTTGTGAACAGTTCCGAATTGGAGATGGTAAGGCGTATCCTTGCTCCCATGGATGTATGGGCATCCCATGATATTATGTCTTCCCGACAAGTGCTCATATTAAATCGTTGACTCCTTGTAGTTCCACTGTATGCCCTGCTAGCTTGACATTTAAATCGCCAAAGACAATTTTCACTCCATATTTGTGACATTGTTCATAGGTTTCGTCGAGGAGCGCGTAGAAGCAGTTGTTGAAAGATCGTCCTTTTCCTATGTTGCAGCGTGGGGCGTTATGAGGCTTATCTTGGCGAATTTAGCCTTTATGCGAATCGTCGTCAAGCGTTCGCTTACATGCCTTAAGCTCAAGACTTCTTCCCTAAGTCTTCCTCTTACGCGAATGCATACCCGAATAAACGCTGTGACTGAAACAGTTTTTCATCCTCTTTTTTCTGGTGTGTCAATGATCAGTTAAGTCAAGGATCTCCGCTGGTTGTTCGGCAGATCCAAAGATTGTTGGATATAAGCTGATTCGTCACAGTTTTTTTTATCATTATAAGGTTGTGAGCCCTATGATGGATTTATTCGTGCTGCTCCCGGGGACAACTAATGGGTGGCTGATTTGACTGTCTTACTTGGTTATAATCGGATCGCGGAAAACGATTTCAGGTATGTTCTTGCTCGACCAGATTCAGGCTGATGATACATAAGCAGCTGTCGGCAGTACGAGTATGTTTACACAAAAGCAACGCTTGCAATGTTGAAATAAATCCAAGTTTTGGTTACGTTATATAAAAAATCAGTTTAGGTTAAGAATTCCAGTTTAATTATCACTATAATAATTTTATTATATTATCATACATACACGAATAACTTGCTGTAAATTGTCCAGTACACTGCAAATACCCTACACTTAAAGAAAGTCCAATCGATTTAGAAATAAATTTTCGCCGGCGTTAAAGGAGTGGTTCATTTAAACCTTATTGCCATATTGTCTTACTCTTTTATTTTTATTTTTATTACAGTAAGTGTCATCGTCACAGCGAAATGTTCACAACCTGAATTCGGATAAATTCGTAACACCATACTTGAGATAATCACGATTGTCAATAAAATGAATCGAATCTCTAACCAAATGACGAATGTATTTTCAGTGATAAAAAAGTGAAAGCCAAATTTATTTTAGTTTTTTTTTTCTGTGTTCTGTTTATGCAAAATTCTGCAGTTGTTACCCCTGGAAGAAAGTTCAATAATCGCGAACCGACAAAATGAATTGCGTTGCTATTCCACCGGCTGAGGAGAAACGGCCCGATTTGGCGCTAACACCGACAAGTTCAGCTTTGGTAAAGGCTTCGCCACTGTACTGTCGATCGTTGGATAAGGAGCGTGAACGTCGAACATCGCGAGGATTAGCGTCCTGTTTGCGTGGAGAACGAGATGAGTTCATTGATCATCGTCAACATGATGGCAGGAGTGAGTAATACTCTATGGGTCATATTTTGTTTTTTTTAGCTTAAACTCAGAGCCAACACATGTGCACTTAGTAGAGTTAATCAATTTTAAAATTTGAACAGAGAAATTATCTTGACGGCGTTCCAGCCAGCCATTCAGTGCGACGATGATCTTTAGCATGTGGATTTTTACCAGAAGCTGACCTTCAGCTAATGAAATATATAAACTGAGCAGACTGAACTAATGGCAGCCTGTTGATTGATTTAGCTGAATGTATGGGAAATGAGGCAACATACGAGTACTCGAACTAATGCTAAGTGAATTATTGCGGCAGAAGATCGACGACAGCAGTGACCGCGTGAGTCATATATGCGTGATGGGCATTTTCGTCAGATGTAATTACGTTTCGAAGTATGGTTTTTGGGGATTTGTAAACATTAAATCATACAGCATCTGTATAGAAATGTGTTACAAATAAGTCATCTGTTATAATTAAGGGCTATTCAAAATTCAAAATTCAAAATGGTTGGTTCTTAAAACTAAGTAAGTGGTAGTCGTCTTCGTGACACTGAGTAGCATAAGGAGAATATACGCCGTCTTTACACTTTATTTGAAAAAATTGTGTGAATTAAAATAAAACGGTTGCTTGATTTAAGGAACTAAGAATATTTTTTTTAAGGGCTTCTAGAATTTCTTTTGTGCGCGTAGAGCTGAATTTTTCGTCCAGTCTCCTCTATTCCCGCATAGATTTTTTGACAACTTACAGCAAGTTTTTCTGCGTCATACTGCGGGAATTGTCGTCAAATCGCATTAGACTGATGAAATTGGCAATGAAAGGAAACCAACCCAGAAGTTGTTCTTTAACAAACAAAAAAAAAATTGTTTAAAGCTGGGAATGATATTGTTATTGTGGGGGCCCTCACAGTTATGACGACTTTTATAAAATTTATGTCGTTGACTGTTCGAACTTGAATCAATCTTTATTTCACAAATGCTCAATTTATATACAAATTACTTATCACTAAATTGTAATACACATGGTGTAATGTTAAAAGTATTTTGGTGTGAACCTTTTGCGAACCTTTTTGTCTGGGTCCCACGACATGCTCCTTGCGACCGTGACTCCTGAGTACAGTTGTACGTTACTTCTTCTTGTTGTTAGTAGGTACATATGTATGTATGGTGATTGCATATTTTGATCTGTTGTTGTATGTTGCAACACTTTTTTTAAGCAGCCTAAGGTGTTTTATTGTCCTTACGTCCTTTCCTTACATTCTCTACCTAAGGACATTTCAATCAAATCGGTATTTGAAGACTATAGTCTATCCAACACATTCCTAGATACAACTGTGATGTCTCGGATCGTAGGAGCCCGTCCCAGTTTTAACGTTTGAAACCCAATTGAGCGGATGTCAGCTGTTCCTTTCTGTATAACCATTAACCATGCGTAGTCCACAAAGAAACTACGTTGTTGAAAATAGTTTTGATCCAGTCCATTTATAACGAGAAATCAATGCGTTTTTTGGTTAACGAAGCCTTGCTCGCAATTATTGAAAATACTGAATATAGAAACCTGACCTTTTTCTAATAACATTTGCCATACTTTTCTTCACAGAACTTTCTGAATTTCGGAGACACTTTTCTGCAGCTATAGCGGAATACCATATATTTCTTTCCATGGAACAAGACATACGCTTCAATTTGAAACCTATACAGGGTGCTCCGAATAATGTGTCGAAAGGGACATATTGTACCTTAGGAAAAAAATCATATGAGTGGAAGGTACGGAAATGCTTAACCTCCACGATATAGGGATTTTAAGCAAATCCTTATGTTTACACTCCTATTGAAAATATCATCTTTCGAATTTATGGGTAACAAATTATGAGGTAACGTTGGACTTTTAATTGTAAGAATTAATTGTTTTATATTAAATATTCCCCTAAAATGAATGTGTCAAAAGTTATTGAAGATCAAAAGTGTTATTTTAAAATTTTGACTTATCTATCTTTTTTTTCGGAAAAATATATAAGTGTACCCAAACTAATCTACAAACATTCAAAACCAACGTACATCGGTAATTCTCTTTTTCCCTTTATAATTTCCGTTGAGCCTCCACGACAACTGCAACAAATATCGATCTCGATCGCTGAAGGGAATATGATTAAAAAAAATTACCAGCTAATTCTATCATAGAAAGTCGGCAGATAAATACAAATTGTATGCTTATGAAATCAGCCGTGATCCATTCAGTCGAAGTCTACCTTCGACACAATATGCTCTCATTATTTTCATCAATGCTGATAATAATGAAGTTTGCGAGAAAGTACTAAGGATCTTTCAGACAACAATTAGAAATTGAATTAAAACATTAGGGATAGGCCTTACGAATCAGTCCCTCAAATACGAAATCTCTGTTTTTTCCAACAAAAAGTGTTGCCGCACACAGTGCAAGCACTTTATGTTTCATCGTGTTTAAGGTATATGTTGCTACTTCCTCCTAAATCTGTTTATTTGGAAGGGAGCAAAATGTTCTTAGACCGAAAGATGTTTTAGAAGTTTAGGAAAAATGCCTAGTCTGTGCAGTTTTTTTTTTTTTTTTGCTTGCAAGAAATATCATCTATTTAACCAGTACTTATTGAGCCGCCACCACTTGCTTTTATTACCGCTGTACTGTATTGAGTCGGATAGGTTTTTTTCTCAATGCATTATGCTTCGATAACTTAATTATCCTATTCTTAATTACTGACCCTTTGCGGGCTAAGCTATGTCTTATGTCTATGACTTACTCTATGTCTTTCGATGACCTTACAATCTTTATTTTAATTAATTTATTAATATTAGAACGAAAAACTTACAAACTATCTTTCCTATGTTGCATAATTGGATATGTAATTTTTTTGCTTTTTTTTATTATATTTTTTTGATTTGAGTCACAAATCGTTTTAGAATCCGGATACAGATAGGTTTATTTTTGAATTTTAATTTACCCTTGTTGCCTCTTAATGGTTTATAGTAGAACAGGTATTCTCAATTGCGTTGAGGACTGTGGTATAGGCAGGTCAGTTTAGCACAACGACATTGTTCTCATCGAAGTATTGGTTAACCTAAGAAACAAAAAAAAAAATAATACAAATATAATTTCTAGTCATAAAAGTTGAATCTTATTTTAAAGATAAGAAGCAATGATTTTTTGTTCGAAAATTTGACCTAAAACTGTCATCAAAGAGCTCTGGGGCACAGTGTCTTATTTCAATTTCCAGAACCAGTACATAAACTGCTGCAGTGACTTTGAATTCTATAAAGGCTATCCATTTCAAGAAAAGCATCTCCGGACCATCACACATTCATTTGGACTTCAGTTTTTCCTTTGGTTCTCTTCGCACAAGATTCCTTCCGTTTCCAACTATTGTAGGATTTATCGGAAAAGATAACACTGTTTTACATATTTTGAGTTCAATAAAGATACTTCTAAGCACAAAGTAATTGCTTATCTTTGACTTTTATTGGAAAATCCGGCTTTAGCGTTAGTTTAAGTAAGTTCAGATTTTATGAGCCTTTTTTCCATTGAGCTTGCTAGAATTCATTTGCCTGTTACTCACATCATTTTTGATATTCACTAAGTCTTGAATAAATTCCTATGGCTTTGGAGCACAAAAACCCCTCATCTCTGGACCTTTCTTTCCGCACTACCATCGATATTTTTTTTAAATTCCATATTACTGTTCGCTGCACAGCATTTAACCTGTGAGAAATGGGCAAATGGGTTTCCGAAATTTAGACGTGACAGACACAAAATATTAGACTGATGCAAGAAAACATCGTAGCTCTCATAAATTCCAAAAACGTACTAAAGAGTGAAAAAGTTTGAGTAACAATTTTCGAAGGGTCCTGTAAAAAGTCGAAATAAATTCACCCGTATCTACAGCAAAAGCGGAAACCAGAGAGGGAGCTCAATTGTGTAGAACGTGCTCCCATTCCATTTATCACCATCGACCCACGAAGTACGACATTAAAGACTGCGAATGACAAAATTGTTTCGTGATGGTCACTTTCTTACTTTGGGTCACCAAGTGGAATCTTCATCGACCGATGATCTGAAGTGTAAGAGATGGGTAAAGTCTGGGTAAGTGGCCTACGAGAAATTTGAATTGAAAGCAATCTTGATAGAATTTTTTTTAGCTAAATTATTGTTTAATCTTCACAGAATGTATACCCTAACTTTGTTGGGACAAATATGTTGGATGCGTTTGCCAAAGATATCAAATGAAGAGGTCTATACTGTAGAATACAACCTATCTAATCTATGTCGAAGGTCTTACAAGACCTAAAGATTACAAGAAATGCTCAGTAAAGACCACTTGATTTTATTACTTTAACTGCGGAACTTCACTTCGGACTCCTTGTGATTCTGCTGGTGGAATAATGGTGTACGGAAGAGAATACATCGGAGTTGTTTGCATTGGAAACATTGGAATTTGAAAACAATGATTGTCGCACTGCTTCATGCCCTTGGACACAAGAATGAAGATCTAGTGATAAGTTAAAAATAATATAAAAATAGTGGCAGGTCGCATGGAAGAAAGCGATTCTAAAATAATAATATTATAATGAGGTAGAGAAGACTTAAAGAAACATGTGTCAAACTTTTTTGACCCAGAATCAAAATCGTCATGGAAGACAGACGAGTACTGAAAGACGCAATTACTCATGCTGGAGAGTACATATGTTGTCAGACGAAAATGAAATCATCCCTAAAGGAGGATACAAGCAAATTATCTATGCAGTCATTATGTAATAGAAGATGTAATACATCGCCATGTTCGAATTAATAAAGTTTCAAATTCAAATACACGAACCAACAAGCCAGATGATACCGTACACAAGACCAACAACACATACATATGACCTTACCAAGAAACTAAAGCAACAGCCAAAGGCCTGTTTATCTTTTGATTGCGTCCAAATTTCATCATCATCCTATCACAATTTCGTTGCGCCCATCCAAAACAATCTGTCATCGCTGGGGTGGAGTAGTTTAATTGCCTCTCCAAGAGTCCAATTAAAAAACCATCAACAGTTAAAGGGAAAACAAAACCAATTTCAAAGTATCTAAAAACAATTCGAATCGATTTATTTATTTTTGTATCTATTTACTTGACGTTCATATGGAAAGCGTCTAACCAAGTCGCTCTCTACAAACATTTGAACGCACATCTTTGGTCAATGGATCTTTGGTCAGTGGGTTAGCTTTAGAGGGAGCATACTTTCAAAATACATTATCAAACCCAAGCAACCATGAAGAATGGAAATTAAGGTGTATGCGCACTTTTCTACTGCAAAAGTAATTAATTACGCGTAATTAATTCTTCAAGAGAAAAATATGAATAATTGCAAAGATAGATACGGATAGTCAGAGATGATAGTAAAGTTGATGTGGGAATGCAGACGAGCAGAGTTGGTTTCAAAGTATCTTCTCTCAGCTATAGTACATCCATCCATCAGATGCAACGAAACAATTCAGAAATTAAGAAAAACAACCACAAGTCCAGCCGTTTGTTTGAAAATGGGGAAAACTTTCATTTTGTAAATATTTACCCAAGGCGTTGAGAATTTTTTTTCTATAAACAAAGCCATTTCCATGGGTACATATACTATCATAGGATTTATCTAGTATGATGGGCTGCTGCTGACGTTAGTCCTATTGCCTAACCCGGAGGCGAGACATCTATGTATAACCACATTGTTGAACGGACAGAAGCAGGAGGTGAAGTGTTGACTGGAAGATCGCCAAATGTGAGGATGTCGGCATCAGTGGTAAAGAGGAACATCCAACTTGGCATGGGGATAAATAAATTCTCTCACCCACAATCTGTTAACTTTTGGAATTCGTATTGAGTCTGATTTTCGTTCTGGTGTGGTATCCCCTTCCATGTGAATGGATGGATGTTGCGTTAGTCTCTTGGAAAAGTTGCTCCAATTTTTTTAACAGATAAAAAAAACTCCATGTGACATGGGATAGAGTAGTCTTTAGGCACACTTTCATTATAACATGATTAACCTACGCCCACTGCATTAACCATTACCAGAGATACAGACACATGCATTAGCTCTCATGATTAGTTGGTTTCGATGAAATTTATTGAATAGTGTCGATGTATCGTATATACTCGTATCACATTGGTTATGGCCACCAGTTAGGCGCGGGTTACACCAGACTTATCGGCAATTGGACTTTTTGACACTTTCAGTAATTTACCGCGCGATATACAAGTATCTATGAAATCTATGAATAGATGCCTTAACTAGCACGTGTGGCTTTACAATGTATCCGCAAGCTTGTAATTTTGAATTATTTTTTAACGACATGAATTTTGATTTATGAGTGCGGTTTACAACGCGTCGATTAGACCGATTGGACTTGCAAATTGGAGACGCTGATTGATAATATCATATTCGTAGTTAGCGGTTGAATTTTTGGTTTTCGTCTTTTTTTTTGTCGAATTCCAAATTAAGATTTCGACAGAGGTGATTTATACAATAATTGGAAACTACAGGTATTTTTGCTTTTATATAATCTGTAACTGCTTCAGGGTAAACACTTTACTGATTTAATGAAAATTTTGAAGAAGTCTGATGAGGCGACAACTTCGTCGAATGATGAATAATTGATAGAATCTAATGGAAAATATTTGAGATGATACAAATATGAAATCCGTCTTGAGAGATTGTTGAATATTTACTAAGTTGTGAGAGATTCTCGTTGATGAAGATGGAGGTTTATGTGATTTAATTACTACTGGCAAATCTAGTTTAGGATTGACTTCAGTGATACTCACTCAAGTGGCAATGGAAGAAAGTGACTGAAAATGGTTTGAAGATCATCGGTAAACTTGTCCATCATGAGATTATAATCCGCTTGTGAGAATAGATAACATACACTCGTGAGTGACAAATACAACCGGTGTGTTAAATTGTTATTTAAAACATCATCTGATGAAAATGAATGTGTTTATGCCAGCAGTTAATGACGTAGTCTTCAACAGGTCTAGATAGATTCGTTTAACTGGTTCCGTGGAGAGTTAATACATACCCGTACAACTTGTTACTAATATGGTACATTATTATTATTTGTAATCTGTCCGGTTGGGGCATATCTTCTGACATTTTAGGCGTTAATTGTAGGTATATTGGAGAACTTTTTCTTTTCTTGCATTGTCTCTGCTGAGCCCTGGCGTGCTCTTAGTATCATTGCGTTCTTGGTCATTTTCTGCTATTACGGACTTTTGTGACTGTATGCAGATTAGGAATGATAAGTTTCGCCATTGTATTAACATTTCTTTAACTATTTAACGGAGTATAGATTGCTCGATTGACTGGTTCATAATCTGCAACCTGGACATACATTTTGTTATAATTTATACATGTGATACCCTTTAATAAGGCCAGAAAATAATATCGACAGCAACAGAGCTCCTATATGTACATACATACCTACACTCACGTCCGCGCTGTGTGCAAGCATTTTAAGGGTACTTAAATCTCTTGAGAGCGTGCAAATTATATAAAAAAAAAACACACTAGTACATGTGTAAGGCTAGTTACTATGAGAACAATTATCTTAGAGCGACATTACCTTCGGGGTACGTGTCTTTTTATTGCAATATTCTCGTCATTTATTCCACTGCTGTCATAAATGTGAACGGTATTATGGTTGAAACAAATGCTTTCAAACTGGATTGTCAAACCATTTTCTTAGCAACCGATTCTTAGAAAACCTAGACAAATCTTAAGAATGAATGGTTCTATAGCTAAACTTTCCCATATACCCAAACTCCTCGAAAGTATTTTGCATGAAGCCTTAAGCTTTCAGTGTAAATCTTTTATTTCCCCCAATCAACACGGCTTTCTGAAGGGTAGATCAACTACCACTAACCTCGTAGAATTCGTGTCCTCTGTTCTCTCAGCCTTAGAAAATGGTAAAGAAGTTGACGTTATAACAACTGATTTCAGTAAAGCTTTTGACAAGATATCTCATAAACTAATCCTGTTCAAATTGTCCGTCCTGGGCTTTGAGCCCATTTTGCTTAAATGGATATCTTCTTACCTGGATAATCGTTTTTATAATGTTCGTTTCAGATCTGTGCTATCGGCCCCTTTCTTGGCCACTTCAGGTGTTCCTCAAGGTAGTCACCTAGGTCCACTCCTCTTCATCCTAACTATTAACGACCTTCAAAGGCTCATTCAACACTCAACACTTTCTCTCTATGCTGACGATACCAAATTTTTTAAACCCATTTCCTCACAACAAGACTCCACCCTCCTTCAAATAGATCTAAATAGTTTTTCCACCTGGTGCATCAAGAACTGCTTAGAACTCAATGTCTCCAAATGTCAATCGATTACTTTCTCACGTAAGTGCAAGAAGTGTCCTCAACGAATTTACCATCTCGACGGCCAACCTATACCCCTTGTTGAATCTATCCGCGACCTTGGTATATTATGCGACAGGCAGCTTAATTTCCGCTCGCATATTGATGAGATAATTTCTAAAGCAAACTCATCACTCGGCTTCGTTAAAAGATGGTCCAAAGAATTCTGCAACCCGTATGTGACTAGATCACTATACATCACTTACGTTCGCCCCCTTCTCGAATACGCTAGCCAAGCGTGGTGTCCCTTTCAACGAGTTCATGTATCTCGTATTGAGAGGATCCAGCGACGTTTTCTTCGCTTTGCTTTTCGAGGTCTACCTTGGAACGATCCTCTAATCCTACCTCCCTATCGAGACCGTCTCAAACTCATTAACCTGAATACCCTTGAGGAACGAAGGGACGCAGCAGACGTTTTGTTCATTCACCGACTCCTCTCAGGCTTCGTCGATTGCACGCCTCTTTGCAACTCCATTTTCTTTAACACGTTCCACCCGTCTCTTTTATCTACCTATCCACCGCACCACATATGGCTCTAACGAACCAATCTCCCGTATGCTGCGTAAGGTAAACTCCAACCTTTCCGTTTTCGATTTTAATCGCAGCACACTTTCCCTCAAATTCGATCTCCTTCACCATCCTTAGCTTTAAGCCCTAGTATTAGTTTAAGTCTTAGTTTTTAAGCTTGTATTAAGCATAATAAATGGGGGCGTTAGCCCCCACCAAAATTATATTCACTGTAAAAAAAATATATTCTAATTTGTGCAGCTCACACCAATAATTCTTATAAATGAATGGCGGAAAAGACCTCAACAGAAAAGATTTGCAGCAGGGTTATTCATAAACGACGAGCAAATAAGTCTTTTGGAATTCAAAGAAATATAGAAAGATTGGGAAACTATTAGTATGGTTTTCCATTAGGGAAACAATAAATACCTGCTCCCAAGATTCTTTTTCTTCATTGAAAAAAAAACATGCTCTTGGGAATATCGATGAACGAAATTACATCCACGGTTCACTATACATTAGTTTTGAGCGATGTTATACGATGATCCCTTTACAATTCAAGTTATACTATATCGGCCTACTTTCGAAACCTGATTGTGTTGTTTCTTCTTTAAAAATAGAAAGGATATCACTGACCACTCCTTAAAAATCTGAAAAGGCCGATATTCTTTAATATTATAGGCGCACTTTCAATGAGAGCCCTAATCGACGACGCAGACATTCCTAACGAAGGTTCGGGTCCTGAAAAACCCTCTTCTCGGTCCTATTATAACCTAGAACCAAAACAAGTCTCAGTGAACTAAGCTTTCCAACTGTGTTCAGTGAGGTCTTGTTTTTTCGAAATACAAGGCTTGAATCACGGATGCAAATGCTTCGCCAGACGCACGTTTTCATATGTATAGTGTTGTCAACAAATGGCATATTCACAATACCAGCTCCCGAGATCACAATGGTTAGTTAGAACAATTCATCAGCGGACCTTATGCCAAGTTCCGAGTTCACGCTACCCAGTAAAAATTCGACCAATAATTACCTCTGTGCAGTTACTAACGTCTCTAGGTATGCCAGATACTTTACGGCAGGCTTATATTATACAAATCACCTAATGAATATGCAAATAGCAAAGGGCAAAAGTAATATTACAATGTGAATTGGCTGCCATTTTGTTAGAAATGAAAAAAGTTGGACTCTGTTTTCACGAAAAGTTTATATGAAGGTGTAAAATTAACGACGTTAAGTTGAAAAAATGATATCGGTCAAATGACAACCTCCTGAGTTGATGCACATTTGTGCTCGTTTGTTGCTCGCAAAACATCTGGCACCAAATTGATGATTTCTTCCTCAATGTTGGCTTTCAATACTTAAAAGGTTTGTGTTCTTTTGTCGTAAATGCGAGATTTCAAAAAGCCCTAAAAGAAGAACTCTGGCGCCATCAAATCTGGTGATCTGGGCGGCGAGTTCAAACCGCCAAAATGGGAGATCACACGTCCTGGAAATTAATGATACACAATCTCCATCGTTGCCCGAGCTATTTGAACGGTTCCTCCGTCCTGCTGGTGCCGTCGGCGTTCTCAAAAAAATAAGTGCCAATTACTTTTCACTGCAAATGCCACACTAAACAGTCACTTTGAGGGGATGCAATGGCGCGTCGTATATTTCATATGTATTCTCCGTGCCCCAGGAATGAAAATTTTGTTTATTGACATAACCACTTAAGTGGAAATGGGCTTCGTCGCTCATTATGATTTTGGATACGAAATCATCCTCTTCTTGCACCAGGTTTAACAGAGCATTAGGGTAAGTTAATCTCATTTGACGGTCAGCAAGCAGCAATTGGTGAACGGTTTGCACTTTATAAGGAAACATCTTCAGGTCTTTCACCAGAATTCGACGCAACGAACGTCTGCTGATGCCAAATTTTGTGCATCGTTGTCCTGTCGATGTTTGTGGACTCTCTCGGACGTTCTCGGATACAGCAGCCGGTCGAACAAGCAATAAGGGGTCGCCCACTTCTTAACCAAAAGCTTAATTGTTCGTGCATATAGTGCAGGACGAAGAGGAAAACGACGGCGAAATTAACGCTGTGTTAAACCAATAGACCGAAAATTAGTCAAATAAGCAATAACAATAATTCCGCTTTCTTCAGATGTATATCGCTCCATTGCATATTGTCAACTAATTCTCTATCAGTCTACAACATATTATGACACATTCACATTATGACATTACTTTTGCCCCACCTTGTACTAGTGGTAAAGTAAATGATGTAGCATTCGAGTACTATAGGAGGAAAAGAAATGAAGAAGCCATTCACTCATATGAAATTAAAATGAATTGCAACATCAGCAATACCAATTACCGATTGGTAGCAGTTACAGCTTCTAGTGACGCCTTTAAATTTGTATTTTATAGAGTGAAGCAATCCTGTACAAATCACAAACCACGTTTTGACTACCAGGTCTTGACTTACTGGGACTTTGACTACCAGGTCTTGACTCTTGTTACAGTTTCATTTACTTCGTCTTTCATAAAATCTTTCTTTTCGGTATCTTTCTGTTGTAGACCTCTGATATCTTGATCGACGACGAATCTACAATATACAAAGTCCGTTCCAAAATAAACAGGAGCTTTTATTGTCAGAAAGGTAGATCCTTCAGTGATGTACTATCAAAATTTCATGACATTTGGACGTATAGAAACGCATGTCCAGTACAAAAATGACTGACGACCAAAAATTGCTCAGAATTCAACATTCAAAAGCCATCATCAAGGAGGCCAAAAAAACAGAAACTTCCTTTACAACATTGTGACGGGAGATGAAAAGAGATGCTTTCAATATGATTTAAAAACTAAGCGCCAAAGTGCAAAGTGGAAAATGGAAAGCTCCAGATGAGTCAAAAGAACAAAAATCTAGTTTTAGTAGTCTGAAACGCACCTTGTATACGCATATCTCTAAAACGACGTTTATATTTACAATGTTATAATGACTGGTAGTTAAAAGCCTCTTCTTCACTTCTTTCATTGTTTACCATAGAGACTAAAATTTATGGAAATTAACACTTGAAGATCGCTGTTGGAATTCATGATTTTTATAAAAACAATATCGACTGAATGGTTGCCGTACCCATACATTCTAGAGTGACTGTTCTTCTCAAGACCTCAGTTAACCACGACCTCCCAGCTCATTCTCGTATCATAATAAATCACAAATTGTCCGATCAGACAGACTTAACTAAAGGGCACTATAACTACCCAGGGGACCGTCGACAATTGACAGTTGACATTATAAACACATCAAAATGACGTACGTTTGTACTGTCAATTAATAACGACCATTTACGCACACCAGCCTGTGCTGCGTGCAGTTCAGCTTAATTCAATTTTGAAGTGTATCTCATAAAACATATTGAATTAGGTCACCACCGCCATCGGGGCGAGTACTCGTAAATTTATGCACTCCGTGCGCTCACGTTTGCCACGTCATATGGATCTGTAGAGAAAATTGGCGGCATCAACATCGTGCTGCACGTCAATTATTTAGTCGTCCATTAGAGAGATCCAATGACTTCTTAAGTCGATACTCTACTCAAACTCACATGGATGCGTAACCACTGTGTCATGACAACGTTCAATTTCAGACTACGAATAGCAGATGCAGATAGAGTTTTGCAAATTTTCATACAGATACTTTTCTCAGTTCGACTAATTCAATTTTTTTCGCATCATTTGCATAAAGTCAAATCAAATATTTGCTCATACAAGTCAGTGAAGACAGTCGTTTCCATAGCTAGGGCGATGGTGATGATGCATGCCTTCGAAGTTTTCTTTATATGCAAACGATGTGACGATAGATACGATGTCTTCTGTCTTCTAGTCTTCTAGCATTATGAAGACTGAAGTAGGTTTTCTTTAATTTAAGTATCTATTAAGTATATTCATACATATGTAGGCACCCTAAACAAACGTTAGTTGATGTTTTCATTTGAGACACAAGTAGTGTGTTGGTTTTGTAACTGTCAGAAACCCAACCTTAGCCATCGAAACGTCATGATGACAAGAATATTAATTTGAAAGTGTTATTTTATGTAGTGGTTAAAGTTCTTCATTGCATTTCAATTTCTAGCACCGTACTTCACGAATGCATCGGCAAATTGTAACTGATGTGCGAGCGTACCAAACTTATGTCCGGTTACTTTACAGTTTGGGAAGTGCTCTTTTGATACACCGAAAAAAGATTTATACAGGTATTGATACTGCTAGTAATAGGCTTAATAAATCCGAATAAAACCTAACTAAATCGATACTCGTAGATAAGAATTTAATGTAGAATTAAAAATAAACTCGGCTGTAGAAAGTTCAAATATGGCAGGAGCATAACAGTGCATTCCAAATGCAGATACTCTTATGTTCGCAACAATACATGGGCACGGTATTAACCCAATTTTTTTTAAAGAATTTTAATGAGCTCCTAATCGGGTCTAGGCCAAGTAAACTGGATTTCTATGTAGAAGAAAATTTTCCAAATACTTTAAGTCTGATCAAGTTGCAACCAGCAGGCTTAAAATGTTTTAAAAATATTTATCTTTGTCCTGTAAAAAATATCTACACTTGTGCTCTATTAACAATTGAAATGCATAACCAAGCTGCTCTCAACTTCACAAGTATCAACGACATACTAAGCATGATTGTCTTATACCACTCAATAAGGAGTTTTGTCCAATGTTACTCGTACAGGACATCGAGGACCTAATCTTATCTATTGTACATAGATTCTTCCCTACAGGTACGTTGTGTAGAAATTTCTCCTGTAATCTAGTGGAACAACAATACTCTTCTGTCAAAAATTGTGTGAATCTTTTAGCTATACTATAAGCACAAGACTTGTCCGTAATAGTGAGACATCTTTCCGAACAGTTTTCCGTATCGGATCGAATAATCGGTTATCTAAATGTGCTATCCCTTGTTCTGTGGATAGATTCCGCTGCAGTTGACGCCCATGTCATCCACGAATTGGAACGATCTTTGCCTAAACCGTTACAAGATTCAATTGGTGCAAGAATTGGAGACATTGGATCATGGTATGGCATCTGATTTTCGCTGAGTGGACACAGAACCATTTACAAGATGAAACGGAATTTTATTTCAATATTGTGTTGAATAAATTAAAAGGCTGACCGTATTTGTATTGAGAATACCATAATCCGCAAGAGGCTCTTCGGAATGCACTGTAAGGTGTGATTCATACGCTGGTGTCATCATCGGACCTTATTTCTTTAAAAATGTGTCAGTCAATAATACAGAAAAATGATCAACGAGTATTTGTTTTTAAATTTACGTGACATCGATATGAACGATAATGAGATTCCAGCAGGCTGAGGCCAACCAAAGTCAATGATTTACTTAAATCAAAGTTTAGTGAAAAATGAGAAACACCAAATTGCACACCATGCAGTGCAATGGTCTTTCGACAGTTACATGTGCATTTTCATTTCCCCATATACGAGAATTTTGTTTGTTAACGTAACCAGCGAATGAAAAATAAGCCTCATCGATTATGATTATGATAAATCCAACTTAAAACTAGGAGAAATATGTTAGAATAGGAGAGCGTATCGATCCTCTCCTCCTCTCTAAGGAACCAAAAATCGCCGTGCTGTTTTTCAGTATCGACCCGGTCTCTATCCGCAATCGCGGAACTAAAAAGGAAGAGTTCCTGAACATTGACGATGTACCCGTCGTAGATGAGCCGCTTTTCTCTCGCATCTGCACTAACCCTTTAATATATATATGGAGGAACTGCTCCGGCGGAATATAACATTGCAGTAATAAGCCCCAAAGACCAGGGTATCGTCGATTGTCATCGCTCTTGCAAGTGCCTTAGAATCACATTAATCAGGAAATTGTCGATCCGGTTTAGTCGAGCCCCATCGTAAAGGGACTTTTTGAGATAATATTTTATGAACTCAAATTGTCGTGTTCTGTACAATCTAATACAGGTCCTGAGACTCGAATTGTTTGCATATACGGGAACTACATGGGACAACCATAAATTTACCTTCATATATAGTTGTCCATTACCTTCACCCTTGAGTCAAGTTGCCTGCTGTGAAACAGTTTTCTTGTTAGGCCTTATTGGCTCCAGCTAAACAAGCATTTATATATTTTTCAAAAGACAAATACTGATCGAGCCAGATACCAAGGTATTTAACTAAGCTTCTCACTGCCAATGGCAGTGTGTGCTGTTCAATGACGGGTATTCCAAGAAGCCCATCTCAATGGCATGACTAATGTCATTGTCCTTCACTGAATCTCTATTGCAGTCATAGTGGAACTCTCCATTAAACAAGGATATTTATATTATTTTCGACAGGATGTTTCTCTAAGTGACCCGAAGTTGTGGAGTCGACTACCATAAGAAGACCGATACCCAATTTTGTAATGTGCTTTGAGTCCAATACTGTCGATATTTAGCATTCTATTTACGCGTAATTCTGTAAAGTTTTGATACAAGTAAAATCACTCGGAAACCATCAGATCATACTCAGTCTAATCCGCTTATTTTGAATATGAAGAAGCCAGTTGGGAGAATACAAGTCTGATGTATTTGTTGTAACATAGGAGTACAATAATCCTTCAGTTTCCACTCCCCCACGTCACCTTGATGTTAGACATGTCTCTCTCTTGAACAACAAAGAACTATTTGCTGATTCAAGATGGACTCAAGCGAGATTTTTGCAATCTTTCTGTTGCATTGGGAGTAGTTTGACAATTCGTAGAATCATTGTTCAATGTGACTTCAGCAACAGCGTTGGATTTTCTGTGTAGTGTTACTTTCCGCAAAGAGTACATCAAACTTCTTCGATATTACTTTTAATACAGCCTCATGTGAGGGTAATTTAGAATTGAGAGATCAAATGCCATACCATTCACATACCAAGCGTCGAAGGAGGTGACTTAGATGCTTAGTGAGAAGTGACCCTTAAAGCGCCTAGAGGCAGTCATAGTTCTTTACACTAATGAAAAGTAATAAAGTCCCTGTATTTTTAGGGACATAGGTAATAATTTGCGTGTCTGTTTTTTTTTTGTAGAGTCATGCCGCCTAAAATTGGTTTTGCGGAAAGTTTAATTGTTGATTTGAGATCTACTCGAAATCAGTCTTAAGAGAAGTCATGGGAAGTCGTTGGCCGTAAGTTCAATGGCAATATTATTGCAAATACCATATTACGATCTGTAACTGTTTGGAAATAGTTAAAGAGGGGCTTTAATGATCCATAGAGTACGGATTTTGATAAAGTTTGAATTTGTGTATTCCAAGAAAGGTTAAAGTTAACACCACAATTTTTAACGCAGGTATTTATATTTGTTTTATTCTAGTGTCCTCTTAAAAATAATATATATATGTACCCTTTTTTATTATACAATATTACTTTACAACTCTTCAATGTATTACAGTCCCACGTGACTGAGAATCAGTAATTCCCAACGTCTTGGAGGATTTGATATGCGAACCAGTTCACTACTTTTGTTCTGGGTAACGAAACTTTCTAGTGAGGGAGAACGCAACCCATGCATTAACTCCTTTAACTTTGGGAACAAGTCATAGTCACCAACGTAATGTCTCCTGCCTCACTTTGTATTATCGCTATTTCCATTGGAGTCGCAAGTAGCATTCCGACCCTTCAAACCTTCAACCGTAACATCCGTCTCGCTATGAATGCTTATCAGTATACCCTCAAGCCCACTTTCAGACATACCCTGCCGAGCTCTCTATTTCCTGGTCGTTGTGACTTGCAAACATTTAAGAACAATGTACCTTGGTACCTCTCTTTCCTTCCTCCCTAAATTTCCTTCGCTTGCTCTGTGTCCAAACATTTTAAGGGTACACAAATCCATTGAGGGCGCGCTAATTATAAAAAATATAATGTAGCGCATGAAGAAAGACTTCCCACTCGTACTGGCGCATCACCACAATTTTTTTGATACAATTGCCTGTATTATCATGTAAGCCCAGTGCTTTATCGGTGATCAAGTCAAATTATTTTTTTGTGGATTCTCCTGTTTGATTTCTATAAAAAGGTGAGACAAAATATTCTATCCCACGTTGGTCGACGATCTTTCTTAATAAAACCCCACACAAATTTCAAACTTCGCTCAATTCGGGTTTCCCTTATTATAACAGAATCAGGAGGTCTAATGCACTGTTTGTTTCATTCAGTGGACAATTTGGTTTGGTGGGGGCTAACGCTCCCATTTATTTTGCTTAATGCAAGCTTAAACTAACTTAAAAACTAACAAGAGTTAAGGGTTAGGAAGTAAGGGAATGGTGGAGCGTAAATTACGAGGGTTAGTGTTGAAGGAAATAGAATTGTGAAGTGAAGCGCAGTCCACAGAACCGGAGAGCAGTCGATGAATGAAGAGAATGTCAGATACGTCTCTGCGTTTTTCGAGGGTATTTAGGTTAAGAAGTTTATGGCGGTCGCGATAGCGAGGTAAGATAAATAGGTCATTCCTGGGTGGTCCACGAAGAGCAAATCGAAGAAAAATACGTTGAATTCGGGATATATGAATTCGCTGAAAGGAGGACCACACTTTGGCATATTCAAGAAGGGGCCGGACAAAGGTAATGTCACATAAGGGTTGCAAAATTCTTTAGACCAACGTTTGATAAAACCGAGCGATGAGTTGGCTTTAAGGATTATCTCATCAATTTGCGAACGGAAGTTTAACTCTCTATCGTATAAAATTCCAAGGTCGCGAAGGGATTGAACCTGGGGTACAGGGTGGTCATGCAAAAAATAAAGTCGAGATGGGCATTGATTGGACTTACGAGACAAAGTCATAGATTGGCATTTGGAGACATTAAGCTCAAAGCAATTTTTTAGACACAAGGTGGAAAACCTATCGAGGTCTTCTTGAAGGAGGATAGAGTCTTGGGTTGAAGAAATAGTTTTGGAGAACTTAGTGTCATCAGCGTAAAAGGATACGGAGCAGTGTTTGATAATCCTCTCAAGATCGTTTATAGTTCAAATGAAAAAGAGGGTACCTAGATGGCTGCCTTGTGGGACACCAGAAGTGGCTAAAAACGGGGTTGAGAAGGCTGACCTAAAGCGAACGCCATAGTAACGGTTCTCCAAGTAAGAATATATCCATTTTAACAATATGAGGTCAAAATCGAGGGAAGACAATTTGAAAAGGATCAGTTGATGTGATATTTTATCGAAGGCCTTAGCGAAATCTGTAGCAATAACATCGATTTCGGTGCCATTTTCTATGGCTGAAAGTGCAAAGGACACGAACTCAACTAAGTTTGTAGTAGTTGACCTATTCTTTGATCCCTTTTTGTGAACCGGTGTTATGAAAGAGGTCTTCCAAACTTGGGGGAATTCCCCTTGTGTGAGGGACAGATGAAATAGGGAGGAAAGTGGGTGAGAAAAATTGGAGGCACACTTTTTAAGAAATATTGCTGGGAGCCCATCTGGACCGGATAAAAATTCATCATTGAGATTTTATAACTTTTCTTCGATAAGGGTGGGATCAAAAGGTTGGGAGAGAGAAGGGCCATTGGAGAAATTGGGAAGGTACTTCAAATAGATGGGGTCGGGAACGAAGAGGTTGTCTGCAAATGACTGTTTAAAAAAGTTTTCAAAATAGTTGGCGATAATATGTGGGTTGAAAATTGGGTCCAACGATTCGACCGCTGCAAACGTGCCCGTGGTGGCTATATGAACGAAGTCTAGTTCCATTCATAAATGTTTTGATTGTACTTCAAGCCGATAATAAAGTTTTTGAAATATCTCAAATGGTTTGCGTTTTATTTTAAAAAAAAAGTTGGCAAGTCCTTATTGGAGAACCCTATTATCGAACGAGAGAGGGGGATAACCGTCTGATTTTCTTTTGTAGTTGACGAATTGCTAAAATATCTTAGGTTCGTTGATAAGGTTGGTCTGCGCTGTGCCGATAAAGCGCTAATAGAGGCAGTTATAGAGCTGCGTGAATTGCAAGTAAGTTCCAAGATAGTAGTCATAATAAGAATTGGTGCGAAGAGAAGCTGCCCATAATTTGTTTCTTTTATTACGTAAAGAGCGAAAGTTTTCTGTTGTACCATGGAGGGGAAATAGATG
This sequence comes from Volucella bombylans, assembly GCA_949129095.1. NCBI lineage: Eukaryota > Metazoa > Arthropoda > Insecta > Diptera > Syrphidae > Volucella > Volucella bombylans. The sequence goes on from OX422143.1 coordinate 52,396,646, forward strand.
ATGTTTCATGCCGTGAAAAGGTTACGTTAAGAGAAATGGAATTAAATATTTTAGTGTAGAAAATGGAGATAGCATCAGATAAGGATAGGTTGGTAAAATCAAAATAAGATTTGCTAAGATAGGTATTGATTTTGTGAAAATTAGCTTTATGGAAATTGTAAGAAGAGATGGTAATTGAATAAGTGGACTGGGCTGCACAACTCGGCATAAGTGCTTTACAATGTTTCACGAGAAACACATTGGTTCCAATACAGAAAAAGAGTAGGTCCGAGAATTTATCCCTGAGGTATCCTACTTTATACGTTTTTATAATTCGAGAATTTCACACCAACGCTAGCACATTGTTTCCTTCCGTTTGGATGTGACATAATAAGTGAAGTGATGGAAAAAGTTTACTCCAAAGAATTCAGAGTGTCGAATGGATCTCATTCAAGGATATGTTCTACTACTGATAGTAGAGCAGTGTTGCAGATATTATTGGGTCGAAAGCCAGACACATAGAATATTTTTCAATGGATTTTTCTAGCACGATGTACAGGCGTAGCTGATTTTTTAGAATCTGATGTTATTGATGATGAAGCATTTTTTATATTTGATTATTGTACTTTTTTTCATTAGTTTTTACTCTGTTAAAAAACAAATTCCAGAGAATAGCACAACGAGTAATTACACAAACCTTAACATGTTGTCCATTAAAGTTTCGTTCATAAACTAGATCAGACCTTGTCCCCGGTTTTTTTACATTGAGGAACCAACTTAAAATTACATCGTTATTAAACACAGTAAACGTCGCATTGTAAAAAAAGATGAATAATTTTCCATGCAAACGACTCTGACATAATCACTTTTTCCCTTACATTGGACAATCACAGCCGAACAATCGGATTTGGGGCGATAAGACTGACAAAAATATAAAACATCGTAAATACTTAATTACAGGAAACTGCAGAAAATTTGTTTATTTATAACGAATACTCATAGTTACATAAACCGTTGTATGTAGTACTTTGTTTAATCTAAAAGCAATTAAATTAATTCATGTCAGCAAATGTACTAATTTCTTTCCACCGCCATTTGAGAGTGTTCGTTTTTTTGTGTATCTAAAACCCTGACAATACTCGTACAGGTACCGGTTAGATGAAATGAAAAACAGATGATATCATGATACGGTGCTAAAGTTCTTTTTTCGCTTTACTCGTATTACTATACGATATGATATGCACTTGTGCGAATGAATGCCATTGTATAAAATAACTCAAGTGCAACCGAAAACTATAATAACCTTTTGTCAGATCATGCTCCACAAGTGAATAATAAACTGAGTGACTATCTACGTCAATCATTCGGTGTCAGTCTGTCTCTGGCAGAGTCCCCCGACTAAAAGCAATAAAAATTTAAATATTTAAAAAATGAAATACGGAAAGAAAGATAAGTAAAGTTCCAAGAAGTTGGCTTGGGTGTGTTCACAAAATGCAGTGCATTTTGTTGACCTCCAACTTTATCTTATCGGTTCGGTTCGTTTGCAAGGGCGGCCAATTTTCATGGTTGTGGCTCCTAATAGTTTAAATGTTATTTTATATATATACTCGTACAAATACATATATTCGTATTTTATGGATTCCAAGAAACGAAAATGAGATGCATGCCAATTCATAAGTGCCAGCGGGGTCATAGATCCCAGCGGACCTTTAACGAGCACATTTTTATCATTGTCAAACCTCACATGACCTTGACAGGGATGTCGAATAGATTAAATGAACTGGTGATGGATATCAATTTGGAGTTCCTAGGTTTTTGAAAAATCTGCTGTTTTGCGAATATTTGGACCATTATGGACCAATCAAATAAGGATTTATTAGGTCGTCAGGTAGAAGGAGTTTCAAGTGTTTCCTAAAACGATAAGTAGAATCGTGTGAAGAACGTGCACTAGGATAATGCATCTACGAGTATGGTTGGTAAGATGTAGAGGTTCTCTTTCATAAGCAAACGCTGCTGAAATTGTTGAGCATATTTTGCAGATAAACTTGTATAGATTTCTTTCCAAATTAACTTCCGCTCAGGTTGTGCTCCAGAAATATCGTACGGAAGTTTTACCAACATGTAAAAGAGCCATATAGATGTAGAGATGAAGAAGAAAACTTTGCACTATCGTCACAGTTGGTGCTGAGCATATAGAACAACTTTTTCTGCAGACTGTACGGCGACGAAACCCAACATCCCTTCCTCAGATAGAATTGATCATTCAATTTGGATGATGATAGCCAAAACTTCACTCCACCTGACCTTACCGGCCGAGATAATCAAAGCTGGTGGAAATGACTTTGTGGAGAGCATGCACTTACCCATTTCTCAGATCTGATCAGAACAGTGTATGTCTGATTAATAGAATCTCGCCAACTATAGAGTATGAGTTTCCTCATACCTCTATGCTGAATGACGATTGAGAACCCTTGCTGCTTCGTCAAGGTCGGTAACAATTTAAGAGAGACCTTTGATGTCAAAAAAGGTTTTAATCAATGTGACGCGCTGTCATGTGATTTCTTTAACATCATACTTAAAAGAATTGTGCGGAACTCGGAAGTGAAAACTAGCGTATGTCGATGATATCGACATAATTGGGAGAACTCAGCGGGCTGTCACCGGTGCGTTCGTAAATGCCGTAATGAGGGCAAAACCTAGTACAATATATGTTCTGCTGCCAACAAGACTGGTCACACAATGGATTAATTGGACAGAACATCACAGCTATAATTTCAAGGTGGTAAAGAACTTTGTCGACCTTGGATCTGCTATGAATTCTGCCAACATCACCTCAACAGAAATAAAACAAAACACACTCTTGCCAATCGCTGGGCTATGAAGGTAATTGAGTTGTAAGGCCCTACTCCGAAAAACTACGGAGACGTTATATAAGACCTTGATCATACCAATCCTACTTTGTGGCGCAGAAGCATGGACCCTGTCGAAAGTGAATGAAGATATCTTCAGTCGTTTCGGAAAAAAAATCCTTCGAAAAATATTCGGTCCCGTTTGGGGTGATAGGCTTTGAAGGAGAATATTCAATGACGAACTATACGAGATGTATAGGAGATGGCTAGGACATTTAGAGCGAATCGATACCAATGCTTCGGTTCGCCGAGTCTTCGAACGTAGCCCGGAGTGGCAACGCAGTTGAAGAAGATCTCACCTTAGCTGGTGCGCACAAGTAGCATGGGACCTCAACCCACTTGGAATGCGTAACTGGAGGTAGTTAGCAAAAAACCGAACTAACTAACTAACTTGTTAGTTAGTAGCACCACCTAAATAAGCAAGTAACCGAAAAGCTCCGTAGGACGGCTTGAATTTGTGTCTCATTGAGAACCAATCCATCTATTGCGATTGATATTGCCGTACAGTGATTCAAATATAATGAACTACTACAAATTAATGATATACACGCACATTCGAAAAAGCTGATAAGTGCACCAAAGTGAGCAATGTTAAATTATTGCTCGGACTGACTTAAGTATAATAGATGTTTAAGTTCCCGGAGGAAGTTTCTTAAAACATTAAATGTGAAAACATCGTTCTACGAGTATGTGAATACCGTCTAGAAGCGAATGAAACGGCATTGGACTGTCGCATTAAGTTCACTCAGAAAGCAAGTCTTTAAAAATCCGAATAACTTGATCTCTTTTAAAATGTTTGAAAAAGATTGAGAGATCTTTGTTCGTTGTCATTAGGAAACAGTGATCTTGTAAAAATGTGCACAGAAAGGCTCCATTCAAAAGATTCATCAAATTAAATCAGCAGATTCAGATACCCATTTATTACATAACAAAGGTCGGTTAAACGTATTGCCTAAGCTGATTTGCTACTTTTAATAAGTAATACTGCTCCAAAATATTGATCAAAATTTCTGGATTTTCTTAAATTTAGGATTCCCAACTGGTAGAAAGCACATCCTCTTGTTCGTAAATTTCGATATCTTGAAAAATCGATCATAGTTACCGACGATAACAATGTTTCCATCTCTTAGGTCTAAAAAGCATTTAGAGAAAATCAAAAAGGCTATTTCCTCGTAATATGAACGTGGAAATATGCGATAGTGGACTACGTGAAGGAACACATGCTTAGGGTTTTACCCGGATGATTCTATTATAGTTTCAGTTGGGTGATTTTTGAAACACAATGTAAACATAGATTCCGAGTCTTGAGCAATTAGTTTGAAGCTATTATATATATATACAATATACATATGTTACATACCGACAGCAATGAAATGGAAGAATTGTTGAAAATGCCAATTGCATTATGCAATTGATTCCATTCAGTCAATTGCGCAAGAGTTGAAGTAAGATCCACGAGTCTTGGTAATCTTTAACTTGATATTCCGAAACTGACCAGGAAGTTTCAGAATATTAAGTGTTTCTGCAACACAAGAGATAATCGGCTTAGACTGAAGAAAAATGCGAAAAGTTTCAAAACAACGCATTCATTTTTATATTAAAAATCAACTCGAGAGGGATGTCCAAGATGCTTATACTGCAAAAAAATAAATGTATGATAGCAATCCACCAAAAATTGACAAATAAATAATTAAAGAATCTCGAGTCTATGGTAAAAATTCCGACTTACATAAAGCAGAAGTTCAGGAAACGAGTTTAAGATCGTGCCATCGACTGGGGGAAGACCATGACAACAGTGTTTTGAACTTTGATAGGATTTTCTTGATAGCTTTTAAACTAAAAAGCATCAGCATTACAGGAGAATACTGTAATTTTCTAAGATGCCAAAGAGTATGTATTAAAATCAAAAGGGGCATATGGTCAACAAAAGATGCCCTCTTACTTTCTGACAAAGATTTATAAGGCTCAAATAGACGTTACTTCTATGAAATCGTGTGGCTTCCATCTAAGCCCAGAAAACAGATTTTTTTTATCTAAGAAGTGTATTTATTTTAAAAGAGGTATTGTTAAATGATTGAACTGCAATATAACTGTCCATTTATATTTCATTTGGCAAACCTTTAAAATCGTTTCCGCCTTCATAGTGAACGACATATTTGATTCAACGCAGATGGATTTTAAGTCATCGGAACAGAATATTTGGCATTATAATAATTAAATAAATGTATTTAATTTACATACATATTTAGATAATAAAATAAATGTTTTATGTAACTTGTTTCTCATTTTCCCTTTTCTTTCTCATTTCAGGTGAGTACAAATCAAAAACTCTGCCACGCATACACTTCGATACTTCAGTGAATGAATCAACAAATAGTGAAGGTAACATTTTTTTCTATTACAAACAAAGAAGTATAAAAAGAATTCCTTCTTGTTGATTCTCATATTTGTAAGTAATGACAGGTAAACATAATGTATATCCTATGTCGAATATTCTTAACAGCACTATTCGATTTTATGAACCAGCAGCCCCCAACTGTCTTTCAAGTTACAATATATGGACTTTATCATTCGGTTTTGAAGCTTGATGCATTGTATTGATCTTTCATTGTTTTGCTATATATAAGATACGAGTACTTTGCAACTTCCGTTCGATTTGAATAATATGCCGTGATTGGTGTACTTCGTGCTGCTATGTTGTTCATCTGAACGGGCCGTAGTATAATATAATGGTGATATGAAGTTTATGGCCAGAGGCCAAAATGCCTGGTAGTCTCGTGAACCGCCGTTTGTTAGTTCAATGGAAGGTCCTGCTGATACTAATTATTATGGAAGGTTGTTAAAAGAAATGTGTGGTTGGACTAGGGAAGAAAGTAGGAAAAATACTTTCGAAAATGGTCTAATGAGCATTCAAAGCGGGAAGGGGGTTATGATGTAAGACTTGAATGGTCCTCATTGCAATCACTGATAGTGCAGCCGACCAGATTTATTTACAGACTAACCAACATATTAAAGGCAGATGAAATAGGTTAATATATTTCTTACATTGCTTATGGAAATTAAAACACTTCGTAATTTTAAGGACATCGAAAACGTGGTCATGCTAACACATGCCATTAGCACACGTACCAAAAGTAAGGCAATGTAATGGGTGTTTAAAATTAGCTTTCATGACAGCAGACAGCATTGTGTTTTAGACCCATTTAATTTCATTCGACAAATAGTTCTAAAATTAGTTATGCTGTTAATATCGAAATTTTATAAGGTTACCATACGCCGAGGAACAGCAACATGATTCAGGTTTTTTTTTAGGGATGAGCTGGAGAAATTCTTTTGCCAGCATGAAAAAAGAAGGGGAGAATTCCAAATATTTTGGACAAAACGCAAACGATTTCCACTACTTTTGGGACACTGGTGTATCAATAATTATAGATCGTAGAGAGACCTCACGTGTTTAAGATGGACGTTGCAGTAGTTTCTAGTTTGTTTGAATTTTTTGTTTTGGTTTTTCCCTGATAGTCATTCCTGGCGTGAAATATTTCTCGTCCACAAACCACAAATGTAAGAAATATTTGGTTGTAAACGTTCCTGTTTCGATAGTGACTTCAAAGGTTGCTTTGATTGCACCGATCACAGTTTTGCCGGTAACAGCTAAATGGTTGTATGTAATATTTTCTTTGTCAGATAGATTATTGTTATCTTCTCCACGATTTGAAGATATATTTTATTTTCTATACTCTTAACATGTTTACACACACCGCGATCGGAAAAGAATTATTTGGATTACACCCATATCCAAGGTCTGGAAGAGGACTTCTTTAATATTGCAGATATGACATAGATGTCATCAATTATTTCCCTTCAGATGGAGTAGGGGATAATTTTTTTTTAGTTTAGTTTAGTTTATTTTATTTCATTCAATGAATACAAAAATTAAAATTTCAAGTTAATACATTCATAATCATATATACAAGTCTTACAAACTAACCTAAATCGTGTTCTTTAGAATGAAATTTCATTGAGAAATAGAACAGTAATAAGGCTAGTGGCGGATGTATGGAACATATAAAAGCCAAAAGAAAATTTATAGTGGGGTGACAATATTCTATTTAATTTTAAATTTGAAGATAGTTGAAATACAAATTTGGAAACGCAAAATAGTTACTTAAAAAGAAAAGAAAATAAAATAATTAAAGTTAAACCAAAACTCTAACAAGAGTATTAATTTCGCTGAAATCAAAATTAAACAACCACTCTTTAATTAGTTTATTGAAAGAAAAGGGTTTACGAGTACTACGAATATTAAATGGTAGCCGATTAAAAAGTCGAGGTGCTATTGACGTATACAATTTGAAGAAGCGTTGAGTGTTATGTTGAGGAATAGAAGCCAAACAATGTTGATTACTACGGAGGTTAGAGGAAATCAAATTCTGATTTAATAGATAGCCACTTCTTATATAAAAGATTTTTAAGACTTTATAAAAGTAAAGATGTATCCGCGAGCTACAGAAGAGACAAAAGCTGTGTTCACGGCGCCGTTTTTTCCAAATAGTCCCTAAAATATGTTTTTGTACTACTAATAAGGGCTGTAGTTTGTTGTTAAAGGTACCTCCCCAGCAACTGAGTCCATATTGAAGCTTAGATTAAACCAAGCCAAAATAAACTTTTTCTAAAAGCTTACGAGAACAGAACTGTCTTAGATGATACATAACATAAGTAGCTGTTAGTAAATACTTTTTCAATAAGAAAGTAGGTATACCCCAATTTAATTTGCTGTCGATACTTACACCCAAGTACTTGAAAACAGACACATTTTCGAAAGAAAAACAGTTAGAAGAGCAGTTCAATTTAGAATCATAGTATGATGAACTGCTACTGGGCATACTACAAAAATCAGCACTAAAACTCAATTTTTTACAGACAATACTGTGAAAAGTTAAATTAGGTGATTGACACTAAAAAGAAGGAAAGTTAAAAAAAACATAAGTTTTGTTTTATCGCTGATAACTAGTTTATGAGAACCAAAACAGAGCCTTAGGATTTCCAAGTAGTGATTAATATCCGCCACTAAGTCTAGTACAGAAGCACTTGAGTATGAGCAAGCAATATCATCAGAAAACCCAGTTCTATCCCCTTTCAACTGAATTTGAATTTGTTGTAGATAAGGAATAACGTTGGGCCAAGTACTGAGCTCTGTGGAACACCAATCCGAATACTAAGACACTCACTGAAACAGTCACCTATCTTAACCCTTTGATTTTTATCCAACAAAAGCTCGTGGTCCACGGTATCGAATGCTTTTTGTACATCTATAAATAGGGCCGCAGTATATTTTTTTGTTGTTTAAGCGATCATGAACATGGCAACAGGAATTCAAAAGTGCATGTTCGGTATTTTTTTCCATTGCCTTACAAAGGTATCTGTTAATTCGGATGTGAGCAGTAGTAACAGAATATTATAGTCAAGCCATTATGTTCGCCGTGCGATAACGACTTACGGAACATTGCCAGTTCGATACCTTGCATTTCGTAAAGACAGCTCAATTTGGGAAAATTCATAATCAGGCACTTCACCACTTAAGATAAGCCTGAGGCGCACTAACAATTAGGCATTCACGCATATCAGTCAGAAATGTATGAAAACAGAAAAGTACGAAAGTACCGCATACTTACAATTTTTGTATGTGGCAATTTGCAGAGTCACCCCATACCTACCCCATACCTACCCCATACCATATAGAAAAGCCTGAAAAAATTACTTTGCGTAATATAATTTTGTTTTCTGTGGAAAGTAGTGATTTTCTCTTTATAAATGCGTATAGCACCTTTATTATTATTCCTACTTCTTGTATGATTTTATTGGTATAGCCCTCAAAAGTACCTATGTAAGTTTTACATCGTAATGAAATCCCGAGTATCATACTGAGCGTTCCCAATTTACTATTCGTCAATTCAACCGGAAATGCCTATTGGGATGAAAATATTGCGACGTCATCAGCAAAAAAAACTATATCATAGGACGGCAATTTTAGAATATCAGATGTATAGATAAATATTATACTGGATAGGGGCAAGGGCTGAGACTTGTGGGACATCCGATTGAGAATACCACCCTGAGCAAAAGGTTCCCGGAATTTATTCAGAAAATTAACAATACAAGTTTATTCATCTAAATCTATATTGTCCCCTTCAAAGTAATCCCCATCGACTGCAACACACTTATGCCAGCGCTTGATCCAATCCTCGAAACATTTTTTATATTCGGTATATAATATATTCGGTATATAATATAAATCTTGGTTGCTGAAACGAGTTCCCCGTAGTGGTTTTTTAACTCGATTGAACAGAAAGAAGTCACAGGGAGCCAAATCAGGTGAATTCAGTGGCTGTTGGATGGTATTTGTTGCATTTTTCGTCAAAAAATTACGAATAATGATGACACTGTGCGACGGTGCGTTATCATGGTGAAAAATCCACGAGTTTTCTGCCCATAATTCTGGTCTCTTTCGGCGAAGCAATCACGCAAACGTCTCATAACGCCCAAATAGTACTCTTTGTTTACTGTCTGACCTTCTGGCAAAAATTCATGATGCACTACACCGTTGTAATCCATGAAAATCGTGAGAATTGCCTTATTTTTTGACTGAAAATGACGTGGTTTTTTTGGTCTCGGCTCATTTGGTTCACTTGCCTGATGTCTGGATTGCCTGTCGTACTCATAAACCCAAGTCTCGTCTCCAGTAATGATCCTTTTGATGAATGTGGGATCGTATTCAGCCTCGCAAATCATCTCTTTTGCGACATCAACACGGTCTCAAGCTATGACGCTTGACAACAGATTTACCAACTTAACAAAAAAAAACAGAACTCAAATCGGAACAATGGGAGCGCCGCACGGTGGTTATTCCATGGTTATTATTATTGATCAAGGTGTTATATCAAGTCAGAAACACCACTATTGACATGGACTTGGACGACTGCTACACAAGAAACTTTGAACTACTTTACAGATATATGGAGGAGAGATTAAACTTATCATTTTGTATATAAGGCCCTCAACATCCTTTTCGATATCTACCAGGACCATGCCTGTAGACCTCCGTTGTGACCGATTTCTTTTAACGCATTTATATATTCTCAACACCTGATGGGATATACTATTTTGTCGCCTAAAGCCAAATTGTCCACTCGAGTAAATTTTGTGAGCTTCTATGAACTTTAAAATGCCTTCTTTTCGTACCTTCTCGTATACTTTACCAAGATTATTGAGGAGTCTGATAGGTCTATAACTATTTGGATTTTCTGGATAATATTGGATAATACTACTTTTGGGTTTTAAGGCATGAGTTTACATGTAGGGTGAATATTCTTTAGGACATCAATACCTCCTATTTTCCGAGGTTGTAGGTTATTTATTGTAAATTCAATATATTCTTCGGTCACAAATATGGTAGAAGAAGGAACATTTGTCCCATTTTCTATAGAAGTTTGAATGAAGTTGCTCACGAGGTGCATCAAATAAATTTTGAGAGATTTGAAAATTTATAGCAAATGCATTGGCTTTATTCGACATCGGTAAAGTGTGTTCCCGACGAGTTGTGTAAAGAAGGTAACTGATTTTTTTAATTTTTAACACATGAAAGTGTTACGAATGTCAGCGGGTGTAACAAAACGTGATATACTAAGGATTACGTACATTTTCGGAAATCACTACATAACAAAACCTATTGCGGAGAAACTTCGGGCTGAGGCATTCAGCTGGTTCCATAAAGATTGTCTGAAATACGGTTCAATAAGCAACGGAGGCTGAAGTTTCAGCCGAGGTTGGAAGAAGAATATTGGATGCCTCAAATGCGAAAACTTCAGTTAAATCTTGTCCCCATGAACGATGTCATCCAAAATAGAGCAGTCTGTAGAATATTTGTAAGGTCCGAAAATGAAGCCAACCCCACAAGCTCCACAATAGCAATACAAGTACAATACTTTGGGGGAAATATTTAGTTGTAAATACATATTTCACCAATTGATAAAAGAAAAAGAAGATTACCAACCCATGTACCTCAGACGGCTATCGAGACTGAATTCGGTGCAGGGTGTACACAAATGTTATTGGGAGCCATATTAAGAGTATTTTAGTATAGCCACGAACTCTGTGGTCTATTAAGCGCCAGGATTCTTATTTCTTAAAAGAGATTTGCCCTCTGAGTTCTTCATCTATGGCTTCTATTTGGAATGATTCACTTTTCTGTGCAAAACATGCGGTAGCGCTATATCTATCTGTTGAACGTCAGGGTCGAAAATTATATCAGTAAGACGGTTCTTAAAATTTCTTTAAGTTTATCGATATCGGAGAGCTGCATCCAAATGAGTGGAGTCGTTTCACAAACTTTTAGGTGGATCAGTCACATTCGAGGTTATACCAATAATTAAGATAAAATGGAAAGGTTATTAATTAAAACTTAATCACTGACTTTTAATGAATTGGTTAAAGTGGCATAAACCTCACCCACAATTCTTTGCATCATTATGCCAATTTACATTGAAACCTCTTAAGTCGCCTGCTCATCTCTTTCTTTTTCCTCCTTCGATTTCCTATGGAATCCATTTAATAAAATTCTTCGTTCGTCTGAGCTCATGCGTCCTTATATGTCCGGCTCCATTTCAATGTTTTTACTCTTAGTACTGTGTCAGCTGTTTGTATTTTTCGTCTAATCTTTATATTTCTTGTCAAGTCATTTTGTTTTAAGTTTTCTGACAAATTTTATTTTTTCTAAATGATGAGTGGTAATAATTCTCTGGCCAGAGAGTATATCAGTACCGCTAATAAGGTCGAATCTAGCACGTATTTCCGTGTCGCCATATAAAGTTTAAGTCTGGAATGGTTTCAGTATCGTTTCCAACTATAAGACATGCACTAATTTAATTCTTTTCCTTCCCGATCGCAAAAAGATCCATTTTCCAAAAAAAATGCTTCCATGGTCTGATATCGCTTTAGTTTTTGAGATATTTATACAAAGTCATATAGTTTTAAACGTAGACGTGAGTTCGTTAATCATATTTTGGATATATGCTTAGTAGCATCATAGTATTATGATGTCGACAAATTTCAAGTTGTATTAGTATTATCACCTTAATTTAAGTCCCAGTTTGATTCATTGAATATACAGGTATTCCTACTCTGTCAAAAGTTTACCTTTTCTAGAAAAGTCCAAAACAGTTAGCATTCTAGTTCAATGTTTTTTTCTGAATACCGATAATAACGTCAAACTAACAAACTCATATATTACTCACCATCCGAGCCGACAAAGACACTCTAGCAATCAAAATTCTGTCCAGCACCGGACGCACCATTTCGCTTTGATAATTCTTATTTCCCACGAAAAAAAAAAACAAAATAGAAAATAAAAACAAAAACTACTAACCAGCCTGTCAGAATGACAATTTCATTTCATAAACTTACCACTACGAATACTATTCATAAAAAATGCAATTAACATTCTGAAATAAGCAAATTAACGTAATAATTCAAGTATTGTCGTTGTGCCCGCCAAGAAATTGGCATGAGTACGTACTCGTACTCGTATCTTACAGTCGTACTTATATGTCTTTATATCCAACAGATACTTATTCATCACAGTCATTGGAATATGTTTTTTACCTTGAAATCGGTCATACCCACTGCACAGATGGGCAAAATCCGAATCGAGAACAAGGCGGTTTGCCTGAGTCCAAGCAACAACGGCCGGAGCGGACGATTACGACAACGGCAATGACAACAACGTCATTGTACGAGAACGCTTCTCAAGCATGCCATGCTGCTTGCTACCTCCTCAAAAGTGCGTCAATGGATAGTGTGTTAAAATATTTTTTTTTTCCAAGAAATCTAAAATTTAGATAGGTTATAGGAGTCGGCCACTGTTGATGGAGGGAAAATCGGAATTCCATAGGGAAATACTTCGAGCAACGGGGTTAAGTGGAGTATTACTGCTTCTGTATGGTAGCGTCTTTGGCTGCGGAAGGGGAGATCTATACATACAAAAAATCTCTCCCAAGAGGGGTCTTGTAATTAGAACAAAGAAATACAAAATGCAAAGTCGAAAGTGGGAATAAAACAACATGAAGAGACACCAAGTGAATTGTTAACAAAAAGAGGAGAAAACTTAGTCAAGTAAATGTTAATTCTTGCAAAAAGGGAATTTTCGTTAACAAGTAGCTTAAGTACATGCATGTTGATTGTAAGAACGTTAAATAGTTTTTATTTAAGTCTTGGTAATACTTTATGCTTTGAAATCACCTGGTCAAACGGATCTAACAAACACGAATTTATTTCCAGTACCAACATTTTGTGACCAAGATCTAAATCGAAAAACGTAACCCTTCGTGACGTTGATTAGAAATTGCTTACATATTTCCGACACTTTGTTATTCTTTCTATTTTTAACTAGGAGACCATGATGAGGGAGAACAGGGGAAAATCTGAGTCTGCTTTTAACTATAACCAGAACGAGTCTTGTCAACGAGTTGTATCCTCGTGGCTTCTCTTTAAAGGCAGGCAATTGCACAGAAATGTTGTGGATTAGGCTCTGATTCCACTATCTGAAAACCTTATTAAATGATTCAAAATGCCTTAGGTAAATACATAGATTTTTCAAGAATACGGACGTATTATTCGCAACTTCAATAGGAAACATACTGCTACCGAGCTAGTCGACGTTCTTGCATAACAAAAACTTTATCACACTTCTTTACTTTACTTTAAATAACACCAGATTTCAACAGTCTTCCTGACAGTCTCCTAATCAAAGCACTCGCAACAGAATTCTGATAAATTAGGCGTAGAAGAAACAGGTGATGAGCAACGACTAAATAGCGTCATCGCGCATTCGAGGTACCCAAAAACGAATAGTTAAATATTGTGCAAGCCTTACTGAACGTTGCCCAACAGTCCAGGGGGCACCTGGGTCTCAACCAACAGGCGTCTCCAGCTAGCTCGATCTTTAGCTAACTGCCTCCAGTTTCGCACTCTACGCGTAAGTTGATTGAGGTTCCTTCCACTTGCGTGCTCCATTTGAGTCACGGTTTTCCTCTACTGCGCTATCCCTCAGTCGTTAAACTTTCACTCTTTAGGGTCTTATATAGGGTCACTTTTGTTGTTCGAGAGAGGGTTTTTAATCAATTGCCCAATTTTCAGCTTGATTGAACGTAATCTTAGATATGGCTATCTTCACTTCATCCAAATCGGGTGGACTTAATTGCTGGTCTACATCGTCCAGGTTGAAAGTTTTATTCTACCTGACAGTCTACAGAAATGCTCTCTCCAAATCCTCAGCATCGAGTGCGCCTATACTATTACGTTCTCTTGTTCGTCCCTATAGGCTTCGGTTCGGGGTTTGTATCCGTGGCATGTTTTTTTACCTTTTCGTAAAACTTCCGAATCTCATTATTGGAGTAGCGTCTCTCAAGTTCCTCTATCGCACGCTTTTCATACTCCTTCTTTTCCTCCTGCTTCTCAGGATGTTCTCATGTTCGTCTGTTCTCTTCTGTTCGTAGAGCTCGTCTGCAGCTCTATACCTTCTCTATACCTTTGTATGCAACTTGCTTGGCTACACGCTCTTGCCGGCACTCGTCGTCAAACCAGGAGTTTCGTTGTGGTCGCCGAGTAAAACTCAGCACATCAGAGGCAGCATCTGTGATGGCTATTTGATAATGTTACTACTCTTCTACGATACTTGATACTGGCGGCACAGGACCTGTTAAGAGGTTAAGGGTAACTCGATCGGAAACGTCGTCAAACCTCCTCACAGTATATTATATTCGGGATATCCACAACCGTACCTTGGCTACAACAAGGTAATAGTTCTTTGGCCCCTCGTAACGTTTGGAAATACATAACACTGGAAGAGTGCCTTGCGTTGATCGCAATCTGATTAACGGTTGATTAATCATGAATTCTCCAAATCCCCACGTAGCTACGAGTAGCTACGTCAATGTTTCACCGCAAAGTCTTTTAGCCTGAATCCGTTTTCGGAGATGGTATTGTGCAGGCTTTACTTACCGACAGTACTACCAAATATGCCCTCTCTTCCTAGCTTTGCATTAAAGTCGCCGAGGGTAATTTCAATGTCACAGCTAGGGTACTATTGTCATTTTCCTCTTCGGGGGGCCGTGTGCGCATATAAGGCCAATGTTGGTCAATTTAGCCTTACGAGGCGCTCGACGCCGGAAAATCGGGACTTCTTGCCTAAGTCTGCTTCTAAAAACGAATCCGCATCCAAATAGGCGCTGCTCTTGCAGTCGATAACAAACGCCGTAGTAGATGTCACAGTTTTTCGTCGACTTTTTGTTCCGCCTATTCCATCGCATTTCCTGGATTTCTTGGATGGCGGTAACATCTGCTTTGCAGCAGCACAGGGCCTCCCCTAGTTTTTTTTTTTTTTTTTTAAGAACCTAACACTCAAGAGTGTGTGACTACTCAACTTGACATGTCGGAGTGTCAAGTTTTTCGGAAAATTTAATGGAGAGAGAGAAAGATGTTTGGGCTCAGTGGTTATTTCGCTCCATGGGTGGCATCCAAAATCTAATGGGGAGACTCAATTATTAGTGTATATTTAAATGATATATAAATTCCCTAGATTTCTTAATCCTTCTAGCCGAAAGCCCTGTCAGACTCGTCCATCTAAACTCTGTCTTTGAGTTGATGTGTAAGAGGGTCTTTCCGTTCCTTTACCTATGATGCAGCTCTTTTATTTTCCTTTTTTTCTATAGCTTGGTACTGGTCAAGGTTTAGTTCATGCTGTGTAGAAGGAATGTCTTTTGCTAATTATACAAATAAATCCTTATGTCCATTTAAGATCCTTCAATAGGAGGTTACTTTTCCACTATTTGCATCTGTGCATTTCTCTGATCATATAGCAATGGTTACCTATGGTAAAATTCTAAATAATTTCTTATCTTACTGACCTGATAAAAGGATTCGAGTGGTATCCTTTCTGTTAGTTTTGATTTGAAAAGAAGTAACGCTCTCTTTCAAACGAAACGATGACTAATTTGCTTGAAAATATTTTTAGACCATGTTGTCACGGTCAAGATTGAGTGTCAATTCAATATACTCGTATTGTAACAATATCATTAGATATAATCTGACAATCGAAACGCAATAATTTGTACACCCTAAGCACGATTGTTGCTCTATAACCACAAGGTGAAAAATAAAATCGAAACCAAGCTTGCGAACGTCATTACGAGTATCTGCAGAACTGTAATATCATGTAAATATGGCCCCTAGGGAAAATACTTTCCCTGCACAACTGCAAAAGGAAGTACGCAATCAAGTATAATTGATATGCTTTGAGAGCTGTCGATTATCGAAAGGTGTGATATCGATATCCGTATCTGAATCAAGGTGCATGCTAAACTTTCATTGCACCATTCATACATGCGATATTGCCTTGAAAACAAACGAACAAAAAATTAAAAAGGAAATGAGTGCAACTTTGTATCTGTTGAAAGGAAATTGATCATGTGTCTGTCTGTTGAATGAAAATATAAAGAACTAAAAATCAGAACGGCAATGTCGTACTTTTGACTTGCTCACTCAGAAGAATAATGCAAAATGCGAGTAAAATGGACAAAAATGCCAAAAATACATTCTCAAAATATTTAAAGCTTTAATGTTCCAACACCTTGATATCAGAATATCATCAGCTGGAAGATAAGTGTGTTCTTTTTTTCGCTACCATGATTACATCAGACGGATGCAAATTGTCTTGACTAGGTCTTACTAAGAATCTTTTAGAATTCCATCGATCGAAATTTCACCAATAATAGGAACATTTCTTTAATTTTTTTGTTAAGTTGCACAGGATCAATCAGAATCATAAAACCAGGTATATTAGAAGAAGACCCAACTATCAATGAATGTTGTGACTTAGGATGCAGGCAGTCCTAATGTAGATTTCGGTCCCCAAAAGTCCTTCTTTGAGCTTAACCTTGAAAGCTCGTCCACGCCATCATTGCACGCTGAGAACTAGAAAAAACTCAGAGAATTTAGCCCTCCGACTGTGTTCTGTAAGTATTGTATTTTTATACTAGTTAGGAAGTAGGAACCACCACCGAAATAATATAAGTAACTTAATAGGCTCCAACAAAGATTCTCTGATCGACCTCCTCTGCTGGATGCTCCTAAAGTTGAAAATAAGAAGGAAATAGTGCTTATGCCTTCAAAATAGCCTGTCGGGTCAGCAAACCGAATAGCACTAATTGTCCACCTTCCTGGGTGGACGGGAAAATCGACAGCATTTCCGTAGCTCAAGAGCGGCATGAAACCTTGCTAAAGAATGTGTGGTCCACCTTCTCTCACTAAGCAGCTAGCTCGGCGCTCTATTGATAGATATATGTTTGGTAACAAATACCTTTCTATTCTACTCAACTCATCCACATCAAAGACCTTACCTGGCTACACTTCTTTGTGATCGTAAGCTACAGAAAGTAGGTCACCAGAGGAACTCCTCATATGTCCCCTCATTACTTATTAGACTTGTTGTGGTGGATGAGATTCTGGTAATTTCCTTCATTTGACGCTGACGATATGACCTACGAGTATCAACACACTACCCGCTGATGAAAAATAGGGCTTGTTACAAAGGGCTATTTTTTTCTTTTTTGTGTTTTTTTTAGAAGGACTTAACACTCAAGTTTGTATGACTGCACTTATGATGCCAAAGCATGTGTTAAGTTTTTCGGAAAATGCGACAGAAAGAATAGAAGAATGAGTGGGCTCAGTGTCTATTTCGCTCCATGGGTGGCATCCAACATTTAATGGGAAGACAAATTTTTTAATGTAAATTGACTTGATGTTGCATTTAGGCAACCATACATCTCACGAGATTTTAGTTAGTATCTTTCAGTCACGGCTGGTATTGAACCACGAACCGTCCGATTGGGAAGCCAATGTACTACCACTTGAGCCACGACCACCGAAAGTCCCTCAAGACAGTTCTCTTTACCAGTGTCCGTCTCCACGTTCAAGCCTATAAGATGGATGACTGAACTTAGACTATGTATATACAATAGATCAACGTGACTGTTATTGTAGTAGATTCGGTTCAAGATTTCAAACTGAGCTGAAAGACTATCGAAGAACGTATTTTGTAATACGAGTACGTTGTAGTTTTTTACTCTTGCTAACAGGAGTTAGTACTATATACGTTCAGTACTTATACAGCGGTTGCTGTTCTTGTGGAAGATTTAACAGAAGCACTAACAGCTTTTAAAACTTATTAAGATTCAGAGGACAGCTAAAAATCGAATTCTGGTACCAACCCACAGTGGCATTGGAGATCATCCTATTCCCTCCCCATTGGTTTATTGTCCTGGATAATGGATATACAAGGTGATCCAAATATAAGTTTCTTTTTAAAAATAACATAAAAAGAACAAAAATCAATTATTTTCGATGTGTTATGACTTTATTAGAAAAAGCGAACATTTCCATTAATTATGATTTCATTCATACGGCTTCCGCGGCAGGCTTCACTGTAGCTCATCCTGCTATATTAACCAAATTTCCCAATACCTAGTTGACTGTTTCTGTCTCTCTCACGTTTCCAGCAGCATTTTAGAAATGAAGTGGGCCAATGATGCCACCACTCCAAAATCTGTACCAAATTGTCACTCTCTGCGGATGCATCGGCTTCTCGACAATCACGTGCGGGTTTTTCAATTCTCTGATGCAGAAATTTTGTTTGTTAACATAGCCGTCAAGATGAAAATGTGTTCGTTCAAATTCTTTCTGCGGAGGTACGATACTGACTGACAGTCAATACTTGTCAGTATCAAAATATCATATGATTCAAAAAGAAACTCCTATGTGTCGTAGGTGGTTCAACTGTTATGTAAACTGTGGCCAAAGCGGCCTTAGGCCTTAAGCCACCGCCACGCTTATAGTCTCCTTAGGAGACTACGCCAAATTTGTCAAAATCTAATCACGAATGTTGACTCT
This sequence comes from Volucella bombylans, assembly GCA_949129095.1. Lineage (NCBI taxonomy): Eukaryota > Metazoa > Arthropoda > Insecta > Diptera > Syrphidae > Volucella > Volucella bombylans. The sequence continues at coordinate 52,415,533 of OX422143.1, forward strand.
ATGCGGTGTACCAAATACATTGATATTCCAGGCAATAAGAGAAGTGATTAGTAAGCATAATATACAGGCCATTTTATCCGTCCGAAGTTCCATTTAGCAGTCAGCCAAAAACCTGACTAACTGGAGAGGCTCATTAGTTGGGGTCCAGGTACACCCCGAGCTATAGCGTACCATTAAGCATACCCCATAATAGGCACCGTAGGTGAGTTCAAGGGCCACTGTATACTGGGTTCAACTTAACTTGCGTGCAATAGCTAGAGTACAGTTGAGAGCTTTGTACTTCAACGTGGCCATAAGGATGTTGCCATTCTGTAGAGAAGCATTATATTGGACATCTCTTGTTCCTTGCAGTCATATTCAGTCTATAGTTTTTAGAATTAATTTCTAATAACACAGTGACTGAGAGAGACTAGGCCTGAGTTCACCTCGGACTATCACTTTAACAATTTATTTTTCTAATTCATTCGTTTTAATTGGGCGGCACTACTGCTAGCTCATTGCTAGCGCCATTATAGATGATTTTACTTTTCATCGAGTTCCTGGATAGTTTCTAAGGAAGTTGTATGTCAACTGGAACTCTACAAAAACAGGAATCTATGGTTATAACACACATCCATCTTTGTAGCAAAAAACCATGTAAATTGACTGAAAATCCATCCCTTGATTTATAGACCCAAGAAATGCGGAAGTGCAGTACCTTCTGAAAAGAAAAAATATTTAAAAACCGTTAATCGGAATGCGTTCAAATGAGTTTTCCCTTTTTTACGGAGAGGTTGGATAGCACTCCAATTATGCAAAACAATCATCCCAATGAAAATGTCTTTAGCTAGCAGCAAATTCATGTGGAAATCTGTGACCATGAAGATCTTACCTGCCACCGTTAAGGACATCATTTTTTTTTATGAATTACGAAACAAATGACTTCATTTATGATATGTACGAGTAGCTGAGGGAATAAGGTTTCCGCCTCTTATTTGCATGACAAGCATTCCTTTATTATGTTGTGACTCCCGAGTGAGGTAATTCAGACGACATGAACATACCTAATAACCCGGTAACCTTACATCGTTTTCTAGATTTGAGAAAATACTTCGTGTCCTCTTATGTCCATTTCATATGTGTAATACATATATTCTTCATGTATTTCAATGTCAATATATATGTAGTTTGTCTATAAAAACGTTCATTCATCCACTTAAGCGCTCATAGTTCTATTCGTATTCGTAGCTTAGTTGTATTATAACTTCTTGGATTCGTGTTAATTACATTCGACTCATCGTCTTCACCGAATATAAGCGTCGTAATCCTTTATATGTCGCCGAATTAAGGATGAATCATTGCCATTGTACGAGTATGTGCTTGTGTAGAATATTGTGCGAGCATGTATGTCACGTTAATTGTAAATAATTACTAAGAGAATAAAGACGACACTTTGGGAACACACCAAGAAGACGACAAAGTCTCTATAGAGATCCACGTTTATGAGCACACATTCGAAGTAATTGTTGTGGTCACACTCCAGTAAATGTCATTAGACAACAATACCGGGAAAAGAAAATAAAAACAAAAAAAAAAATCGAAAACAGAAAAAATAAAAGAAAAATGTTTTGAAAATGCCGCACGAAAAGTTCAATAGGTTTGACGACAACGACAACGACGACTACGACTATGACTAGGAGGTACGGATACAAACGACTGGAGCAGCAAGTCTTACTCATGGTCTCTGTAGTACGTTTATGCGCGTACATGAATAGTACAATATAATCATGTGCATGGTTCTTGATCGGTTTACAGTTAGTTGCTGGAAGTAATTAGAATGATGCCAGTGGAATAGGAAGTGCCCGTGTAATTGGGTTCAGTAGAAGGTAACAATGGTGGCGTCAAATCTTTTGAAGAAATTAACTTCAATAGAACTGCTCCCTCACGCTTTATCTTAACCTAATTTGGCGAGGTTCCTGGTCATAAAATATGAGGGAGCATAAGCTTAACAAAACAGTGAGTCCCCACTATGTAGATTCTCTATTTTTTACATTTACAATGAAACTACCTCTGTCAATTGAATCAGCCAACAATTACTGAATCTCACCATATCTAGCCTTGTTCTGTCCCCGGAGCTGTCTCTTGGGCTTATTGAATAGCCAGAAGTCACGCGGTGCTAAATCAGGCGAATACGGTGGTTGTGGAACGATATGAGTTGACTTTTTGGTAAAATAGTATCGAAGAACCAATGCAATGTGAGATTTTTCTCTAAACAATTGAGTAGTTTTGGAACCAAACGAGATTTGAATTTTTTCAAGAAATATCTTTCAAAATGGCCTGAACTGATCCAAATAAAATCTTTACAGTACCAGCGAGGTCTCTAATTGTCAATCAACGATTTTTCAGCACCAAATCTTTGATGTCGATGGCCGTCCAGGGTGACTTTATCTTCCACGCTTTCTCTGCATTCTTTGAATTGTTTTTACCACTTGTAAACATTTTTTTATAACATAGCCTTCTGCAACATTGTCAACATTTCTGCAGTAGAAATTTCATTCAGCAAAACAAAATTTAATGCAACTATTGAACAAATGCAGATTTTGACATGAAATTCGACACAGATATCAGTGGCAGTAGTACTAATCTAAAAATATATGTATATAGGGTTTTACCTTTTTTTTTGGTCACTATACATCATCAGTATACTGACATTTAGCCAAGCAGCACTTGAAAGCTCTCATGTCCTTTAATTTTGAGTCGGGGCGCTTTTAGAAATGTCTAAACATCCTTCTGCAATTTGCTGCACACAATAAAGCTACACTAATATTGCTCCCTGGGAACAGTAACATCTGTGGCAATGAAGCTGCCAATCAAATAAACTTTGCCTTAAGATCCTGGGAACGACAAGAAATGCTCCTTTACTGAAACTGTCACCTATCACCTAATGTTACCTCTTCCTTAGCTCAGACAGTTTTAGGCTTCAGCTAGTAGGCAGCCGAATTCAAAACACACTTTACTTCTTAGTATGTCTCCTTCATAAGTAATTCCAAAACCCTTCGACGACTCCACTCTTTGGCATACTGGGAGTCATAATAACCGTACCGTCTACCATTTTTACCTTTCGGTAAGATACTTTAACCTCCTTCATAGAGTATCTATATTCCTTGAAATCGACGTCTACTGTAAGATTTATGAACACCCTTTTAATGCATATTCGTACACTGTGGGTAAAATAACATTAGAGAAAAAGAACGTTAGATACCGATTTTCATTGGTTTTGTATGTTCGTAGGTTACAATGAATGGGGAATGCTGAGTGTGAGAAGGTATTTCACTTCCGTGTTCTTTGACCAATGAGAAAATCATTGTATTTCTCGGTACCCCTAAATCTGGGCTAAAGGCAAGCTGATAAGCACTCATAACTAAGCGCGTGTTACGGTTTAAATTTACATTTCTCTTGTAGTATCCGGATGAAGGAAGATGTACTTCATTCTTGTAAAGTGTAGACATTTGTTTAAGAGATATTAAGAATTGTTGTCAATTAAATAGAGGCGATCAATTGGGCGTTATTGGCCCAAAGGCGACTGCTTCTCCTCGGATTATAAAATAAAGGATTACATATTGTAACGCCAAATATAAACGTCTTCTATAGCGGGTGGTTTCTAGCTTAAATTTATACTATTTTGATTATTATAACTCACCTTGTTAACTTCCTGATCTTCACAAGTAGAGCGAATAAGCATGAATGCTGAATGCGTTGGGCTTCTTCTGTTCCTAGAAAATCACAGTGAACCGGCATAAGAACATATATAAATGTCAAATCGCAGGTAATTTTTAGAAATACCCAGTAATCAGTAATAGAATGGCCTTTCGCTGATCAACTCTAACCCCTTTATACCTTTTTTTACCCAAGCTTTGATCCTAGGAGTTACATTTCAAACTCCAGGAGACGACAAAATTTTTTTTGCGTCTGTAAGTTTTTCCACTAACTCATTCGCACCTTGTACTCGTATTACTCATATTTCAAATAACTTCGTGTCCTCACATCTTTTACAACATCTTCTTGGAATGCATTTCCTCACAATATTTATGCGAACGTTATACGTCTACTACGCAAACTTTTTATCTCATAACAGAATCGACAATAAAACAAAATTTCAGTCCCACTAGCAGATGTATCTCTGAATCTCAGTACTCCGTGGTCGTGCTACATTCCAAGTTTATTTTAGTTTCGCGATGCGTACATCATTTTCTGATAGGCCGACATGGTAATAAATGCGCTGCCGAAACCATACATACCTACAACGCATGCTTCCTTTTTATTTATTTTCTTTGCGCGCTAATTTTCAATTTTTAGATCGCAAGCTAAACATCAAAAGAAATGCAATAAAGTCGGGAATTAATGTGAAAAAAGAACTAAAAAATTAAATTGGAAACAATTTCCCGTATCCTATCGAAAGTGCGTTATTGCACAGCGGACAGATAAACTGAAACGGATTCGCTGTGGATTAGCACACAGGTACCAGTACCAGTCAAGTGCGAGCTCCAGTAGCCGTATTTACACGTACAAATGAACATATCTAAGTTAAATACCGACCGCCACATTATGAATTCCATCCGTGTACTTGAAGCTGAGAATTTTTTATCCTCACAGTAGATACAGTATACGGGAATGAACGGAAGTGCCAGTATGTCGGGCAAAAACTTGCTTCAAATTTTATAGAGACCAGTTACCTCAGCGGGCTTTAATAATTTGCTTCTTCCATTTTCCCTACTTCTCCTTCTTCCGAATGAAGTCAAAGTTCAAAGAAATCTCTATCTTGGAGGTCTTTGCGCCCATTTGCCAATTGGACATGGCCGTGCCAACAGTTTTGTTTCAAAAATCTACTCAAATTAGGGTAAGTCAAAACTCACCACCGTTTGATAATTAGCCAGGGAAAAAACGGCTTAAATTTTAATGTCACTTGCCACTATCGTACCATAAAAGAAAGACGAAGCCCAGCAATTTCATTCAACTGTTTCTGTGGCTCTTTGACGGTAATAATCTAAGTATGGGCTGGGAAGGAAGCCGTCTTTCTTGCGGTTCAACACTCATACAATTATACTCCCTTTTTGCATACCTACCTGCGTGCATTTTTCAGTTTTTCTTTAGATGCGGAACTCTTTGGTTGCGAGGGATTTTTTGCATGCAAACTGCGTGTAATCTGGGAACAATTTCACCTATCTTTACATACTCGTACATACGATTACAAGTATGTAGATATTTGTACGTCCTCTCTTAATGTACAAAGCGGAAGATCTGTAATTAATGGACTTTTCTTCATTATCAAACAATTCCTAATTAAAACTTTCAATTTTGTGCCTTGAAAGAAGTTGGTGCGAATTTTAAACGGAAGTAGAAGACCATTATTGGAAAACCGAAATGGAATGGAGAAAACATTAAACATATGCGCCAGCCATCGCGAACCCATCAAACGCCAAGCCTTTTGTGAAAACATGCCTTAAGAATGTAGTATGTCAAAAGGCTTCATGGACGGATGATCACAGAATTATGTGCCTGGTGTATTGTAAGGCGTCATCTAAATGGGGCGCGTTTTAAAAATATCTGATATGATGATGTCATGATAAAATCGCACTATAACCTCCTCGCAGTAGCTACAGGATACGGATGCCACGAATATGAAAATATTAGATATCCATATAATAACTAAAATATCAGTTATATAAGCTTCATCCAACATTAAATTAATCGTGAATCTTCACAAGGCGATGGTTACAAATTGATCAATTTGCGACGTTTAAAACTGACGAATCCAATGGATGTTGTATGTGTATGGCTTGGAACTACTCCTCGAAACTATTGTATTGGATTTCAGAAAAGTACGTAAAGCATTGCTTATCATAAAAGTCATTACATTCAACAAGTTTGTCCATCTGTTGAACTGTTGTTGACATAAATATCATCGACCGCACCCAAGATGAAACATATGCGTCAATTAAAATAGAAGCGGAAAGCAAATGAGGGCGCACCGTCACTGTCGGCAGCTTTAATCTGAAGGTCGTCAAGGAGTCCATCTAACATGAACAAAATATTTTCATCCATTCAACCATTGTTACTTTGGTTTGACAAATCAACTGGATTTAAAACTCTGAACTCAAAAGATCAAAATGGCGCCCCATCTATCCATTCTTTCTACATTCGATACCTAAGGGAAGAAGCTTAACCCCAAATTCACGAGCTAAATTGAGGTGTGGATCTAGTCCAAACTATCATTAACAGTAGTAGAATGGGAGTGATATTTCGCATTCAGGATCAAGAGAGTTTTATGAATAGCATGTTCATTTATCTTGAAGCCTTCTTAGAGTGATGTTCCACATCCGGAATCAACCAAGTTTTAAGAAGAACACTTTACTGAATCAAGAAAGCTTCTTAGAATGATGTTCCGCATCCGGGATCAGCCAAGTTTTTACAAGAGCACTTTAACGCATCGGGAAGGCTTGTTAGAGTGCCATTCCGCATCCGAGATCAACTGAATTTTAAGAAGAGCATTTTAATGCCTCGGGAAGGCTTCTTATTTTGTTGTACTGCCTTATTCCTGCAGGTCATAAAAGCTCATTAGTAAACATTTCTCCCCTAATGATGTAGTGCAAATTCAAGACTACTACACTAGAGGGTCTGGGTTTGAATCACAGCGTTACAAAAACCAAAATAAAATTAAAATTTTCTAATACCAACCTATTGGCAAACCATTCTAGTACGATCTTGTCCGTAGTAGCCATACCAATGCCATAGTTTCAAACTTTTGGTTCGGTATGAGTTCATGCTTAGGTTGATTGTCAATCATTCTCTTTAACTTTGTTTATTAATCAATCCAACTAAGGCAGGCAGTTCAGAAATTCTAAGCAGAAACCAATGTTGCCAGTACATATTTATTAACCTTTACATTTAAAATATCTTTCATTCTCATCGTCTAAAACCTACAAAAGACCGTATGTCCTACTCATCTCTATATAAAAGAATGGGAAGTAAAATATTGAGTGTAGTACCAGACAACCCTATTTTTATATTAATCAACCACTTATCTGATTAAACCAAGAACGATCTATAGACTAGCATATCACGTTAAGTCCGCCTATTTTGAAATTTCAAGAAAACCCAGTGTTTATTTGAAAAGTTCTGATGGTTTTATTTTAATAAAGGCATGGAGGCTATGTATGGAATACAATATCCGATAAATGGTCGCCTTTTGACTTATGATACACGTTGTTCCTTTTGGAATAGGAGATCTTAATAGGACACCCTTTACATATATAATTACGCATGGTTCCATGGTCTGCGCTTGAAAGACGTGATTAAGATGTCACGAAGCCTTTGGGGAATATAGGGAATTGACCAGCATAGAAAACCGATTTCTTCCTTAACTCTTCTACGCAAGAGATCTGAAGCGCCGATATTGGTTCTCACTCTTGACCAACAAATTACCTTGCAGGCTTTGTCTCTCGATCTATTTAAATACCTAAAACCTATAAACTCATTCTTAATACTGGAAACGGTACAGCCTTGTTCTGCTGTTGGAGCTGATGTAATTTTTTTTTATCTTTGACCAAGATCGTTGATCGTAAACGTAAGTTCTGAAGCGCTTACTTTTCGTCCGGTAGTTGATATGGTTCTATCTCCGTTGTATAGGTACGTAGATCAGTAGAAACCCAAGTGAGACGTAACGCCCGAACAGTGTTCCACCGAAGAAAATATGTGACAGACAGTGAAACATTTATGATTGTTATTTCGAGCAACATGCCCATTCGTTAGCATAACATGTACATTTAATTATCCCCTTCTTAATATTTTCAACCACTATGAGTATTTCATATTTGGATCGTGAGCTGAAAAAAGCAACCAATTTACTCTAACAGTCATCAAATCTAGCGGTATGTTATCACAAAATTTGTTAAATTTTCTTGCTCCCTAAGTAATGATGAGTACTCCCGTTTGCTTCTAGTTGGCTACCGAATGAAAAGTAAGATAGTCTTCCTTGCATGGACAAACAAAACGCATCCGCGTTAAACCTTGTTTAGCTCAGACCCATGATATCCAGCTGACGAATGGTTGATTCAGGTATAACTTGTAGACTAATAGTTGGAATAACATGCAAATTTTGACAGTATCCTTTGAAGGTTAGTACTATCCAGAAATTATATAGCTCTGTCAAAAGTGGCGCCATCTATGTGTCAGACCGGAGACTTATTTAGTGATGCGTTATAACCAACCCTCCTTTCTGCTACTTGGCTGCGGTAGTTGTGAAAGTAAAGAAATGCTTACTATTTAGAAGGAATTTTTCGAAGGAAAATGTTTAGTCGAAGATGACTAATGTGAATAGTCTTAATTGATTGTAGAGATAAGAAATTATCATAAAACTCTTAGCCATGTACTGAAGCGCCTGTCTGTGTTGCATAGCCTTGCATCCGGGCCTGAGTTTGTATGTTGCAGCAGTGAAAAGTTTCACTCCTAACCTAAGGTAAGTCAAACACAAATAATAATTAGTACAAGAATCCCCTTTCCTCTCGACTGCCCCTAAATTCTACGGTAAAGTATTTACTGTGCTATATATCAAGGCGTGCTGTAGTACAATTATTGCTATTCTTCGTTTGTGCTGCTTTGCATAATCGCATTGTTTTACGCGCAAACACTTGAGTTTGTCAGGTAGACAACCTGTTGCCTTCTGCTTTTCCCTTCCCCTTTCCAGTCCACCATGGTTTTGATTTAAACTTCATTTTCTCTCTGCATTATTATCCGTGAGATGTTTCATTGGCTTCGGTGTGGTGAGCGAGATACGGATACACCAATGCGCTGCACTAATCATATGCAGCACTTTGGCTGGTGATATCGCTGTTCCTTTTTGTATAGTTTCGTTTTTAACACAGATATTCGTACGCGCTGCGCAGTGAGAATTTAGTGAGGGGAATATTCTTCTTTTAACCGAGGGAATATTACTACATTGCTGAAAACGTAGAGGCAGAGGCAACGGTAGAGTTCGCGGCAATAGTACGGCTTTGGCTTTTTTCTTCACTGTTTGGCATCATTTTCACAATTTGTTGGTTGTGAAATGGTTTTCAAATGAAGTTGAGAGCCTAGCAGCAACAGCAGCAATAACAATAACACCACCGCCGCTGCCACCTTTTGACTCGGCTTAGTGAGTCGAATTTAATGTGCGCCATTTGGATGGCACAATTTTGAATTTATTTCATTTTTGTCAGGAGTGGTGAGCTCGCTGATGAGCTGGGGAAATCTATTCAAATTTGAATTGAATAAGGTAAATTTGATAAAGGAATTAACTGTTGTAAACTTAGATTAGATATATAAATTATTGATGATGTAAATGTACTATTGTGTTTTTTATCCGTATTAGGTAAATAAATTATTTTTTAATTGTTAACAGTGCCGACAGACGATAGTTTAAACTAGTCGCTAATTTCGGTTCCGAGTATCTTCTCCTTTTAATAATCATTGAATTATGTAATTTGTGCGAATACTGGTACATTTTTCTTCCAAGTATCAGCATTGGTACTGCCTTGCTTGTCGGTTATGGGATTGGTTAGCATTGCGGACCTTAATACCATTCTACGACTCGCTCTATTTTGGAAAGCGGTGCAAGCGAGACCTACAGTCAACTGATGTTTAAACATTTGGGTCCGATTGAAATTTGAGTTTTTTTATGCAGAGAGGATTTTCCGTCGACCTTCTTTAAACATGGCTGACAATACCAGCTAATTGGTTTAGCGTGTATTGACTATCGCTTTCTTAACATGGAATGTGCGTACTGCTTGTTAGGTTATAGATTGTCACACCTGTTGTAACTCTTCTGTCACAAAAGACTGCCAAAACTTAATGTTATTTAAGCCACTCTAAGCGAACTTTATGTGCGATATCGTCATCTGACTTCCGCAACTCGGAACAATTACTCCTTCATGACGTTCTGGTCGCCCAATTGAGGTCACCATACAAGAAATGATCGATTAAACCCACGACATGGTATTGAATGATCTGCGAGTGAAAGTGCGCGAACTTGAAGAGGCTGCAGGCTTATTACATGGATCAGAGATTTCAAAAATATGCAAAAATATTTAGATATGAAAAAGCGTAAGATGGGTGTCGCATTTGCTCACAATTGACAATAAACGCTATCATTTGACAATTTCAAAGCAGTGTTTGGCGATGTTCAAACACACGGAACGTTTCATAACCGTAGACGAAATATAGATTCATCACAACATACTAGAGACCGAGGAATAGTCAAGACAGTGAATCGAATCCGAAGAAGGCCAAGATGCGTCTGTCGGCCAACGTAGCCATGGCGATAGTCACTATTATACAAAGCTAGTGAATCGATTCGATTTGAATCAAAAACGGACGCATTTGGCGAAGAGAAAATTTCTCTTCTACCAGAACAACGCACTTTCGCACAAGTCTGCAGTCGCAATGGCAAGATTGCATGAATTGGGTTACGAATTGCTTCTCCATCCAGCATATTCCCCTATATTCTATCCCTATTTCCAACCATGAAGAAATGGTTCGCCGGTAAGAGATTTGGGTTGAATGAAGAGGTCATCGATGAAACAAACGCCTATTTTGAGGAATTTTTTGAAGGTCATCGAAAAATTTTAGAAGCGTTAGACGAATTGTATTGAGCTAAAGGGAGATTATGTTGAAAATAAATCGTTTTTTTTTTTTTGACAAAAAAAGGGTTCAAGAACACTCCAGTGTTCACTTGTGAGTTCCGCACAATTCTTTCAAGTATGATGTTAAAGAAGACACATGACAACGCTCCACCTTCTACAAAACCTTTTTTTAGATCAAAGGTCTCAGTTAAGTTTTTACCGACCGTTCCCAAACGGCATTCTACATAGACGGACGAGCTTCGCACGGATGCCAAAACTAAACATGGCTCTATATAGCTCGTCTCTATAAATTCTTATGCGGGCTTAAAATCGACGATGGTGGATATCGATTTGGATTTCTTGAGTTTTCTTCTGGATCTGTCGGAGTGTAAAAGTTTTGTCGATTGTGGGCTTTCCTGGTTTGAAACCGCACTGATATGGACCAATCAGGTAGTTCACGAAGGATTTCAGATGTTCACACAATATGGCAGAAAAGATCTTGTATGCGATTTTGAGGTGACATATACCTCTATAGTTGGCACTATTGAACGGGTCTCCTTTTTTGTGGATTGGGATAACAAATACTGAGATTCCATTTATCAGGCATACTGTCTTCTGACCAGATGTAAGAAATGAGTTGGAGTATGCTCTCCAGTAGCTGTGAATACCCCGGCAGTATGCTATCCTTACTTCCTTTTTGTCAGGTGACCGAAAATTTTGGCTATCATTGTCTAAGTTAATTGATCTATTTGTTTGATTGTCGAGCTTTTTCGCCATTGTACACTCTGCAGAAAAAGTTTTTCCAATTCTCAGCACCGACTACTACACGGTTTCCTGCTTCATCTCTATAGGCTTTTGTACGGGTCTTCTTGACACATTCTTTTTACCTGTTGGTAAAACATTCGTACGTTATTCTTGGAGTAAAACCTTTCAATATCTTTGATCCCTAGCCTCTCGTGCTCTTTTTTCTTCTTCTGGAGAAACCGACGTTCTTCCAGTCTCTTCTGCTCTTAGAGCTGACGAGCGGCTCTCGTTGTTCGTTGTAGCGCCGTGTACGCTTTTTCTTTAGCTGCATGTGCTTGCCGGCATTCTTGATTAAATCAGGGATTTATTGGTGATGGTTGGGTGAAACCCAACACATGAGTTGCGGCGTTGGCATCGTTGCCATTGGTCTTCGGTCCTTAGTACTGGAGGCATAGGAGTTGTTGAGAGATTTCGGGTTGTAATTCAACTGAAATTTGCTCCACAAGGATAATAATTGTGGTTCAAGCAGTAAGTTCACTAATAAGAGTGAGAGGCCGGTTCCCTTCAGAATATACGAAGACACAAAGGTACATAGGCTAGAGATCGCATCGATTCATGAAGATGAATGCACTATTTAAGTGGATAGCCAATATCACAGAGCCAAAAGCATAGTTACGAAAGTATATCTAGAAAAAGTTAGTAGAGCTACAGTTGATTGAACTTCTACGAGTTTGAATCTGATGCCAACTGAGCATATCTTGGAAATGATAAAATGAAGTGTTCGGTCCTTCAAGAAGACCTACTGAACCGAGTTAGAGCAATGTACACACAAATGCAACACCAAAAAGCTTTCACTCTTTTTCTTTAATTTAAGGTTTAATTATACAGTTTACTTTTGCTGTTTATTTTGTTTTCCTTTGTAAATATTGTAAATTCTATTTTTTTTTACATCTACAGAAAATCAATATTAATGTAATGATTTTTCTCTTCGTTTCAGGTGAGTTTTTATATGTTGGTGACTGTGATGCAAGTAAGTTTTAAGTTAAGCCGCGCTTTATGGTAAACCTAGGTCTTAGCCAATAAATGCCTTTAGTTAACCCGGTCTCACTCTTAAATATTAGGGCTTCCCCCGTCGTCTAAGACATCGGATATGCATATCATTGAGTCTGGTCAAAATACACCTAAACTGATCGAAGGTATAATTATCCGCATCCACATTTGGCCACAGCCATCATCCGCAATCAGTGTACTATTCACCAACATTGCTTTTATCCACAAAACTAGTGATTCGTCTATGCCGTGTTGTTTGACCGAGTTACACATGCCGTCAAATGTTGCCTTGTCGAAAGCACACTCAACATCGATGAAAATGTCCATCGCAGACAGAGGATGCATTCGCAAGGCAGTTTTGCGCACATGGAAGTCAGAAAGGAGTCAGGCTTATAGGTCTGAAGCTCTTGACGAGCCCATAGTTCTTCTTTCCCATTTTCGGTATAAAGGCTACTCTCACTGTTCGCCAGGGTTCCAATATATATACCAGTGCCAGGCTAGCAGTGAAGATTCTCTTCAGAGTTACCAGCAGCTGATCTATACTTTTTTGTAACATAACCGATGAAATATACCAGCTACGGCGTACTATGTTATTCAGCTCACTAGCAGCTTCGTTAATAGGAGCTGATTGTGAGCTAGTTCCGATTTGGTTACCTGGATAGCTAGCCAGCTAAAGGTTAACCAGATAGCAATGTTAGTTTTTCCAATTGTTATGTTTCAGCAGATGCCAAAGTTACCAATGACATGTTCAGTAAGGTAATGGCAAAACTCCTTATGCATCGTTTTACGCTTGCCGAACCTGCGGAAATTATTAAAAGTACGCAACGTGAATTTTGTCCTGAGGTCGGTCGTCTTCATGGCGTCAGGGTGCAGGTAATTCGTCACACCGTGGAAAAGTTTGAGCGTGAATACAGTCTTTTGGATCTTAAGCCACCAACCAAACGAAATTAAGAAAACATAGCCGCCAGTATCGAAGAAGACCCAGAAATGTCGATTCGGCGCCAATAAGCTGAATTGGGCATCGCCGTTAGAGCCTTATTTTGCTGTTATATTTTTGTCTACTTCCGTATAAAATTGTACTGAGGCAAGAATTGAAGCCGGACGACCATAGACAACGCCGTGAGTTCGATAACCGGGCGCTGGAAATGTTGGCCGGAGATCCGGATTTTTGTGAAAAAAATCATCTTCTCGGACGAGGCCCATTTTTGGCTTAGCGACTATGTCAACAAGCAAAATTGCTTTCTGAGTGGTTTCCGCCTTGTTGATCTTCGCCTTTTAAGGACTTTGTCCAGCCTACTGATTTCATCGACTGTTTCGATGTTTTCGCAAAAATTTTGTAAGAGTCACTCTTCCAAATCCGAATGAGCCTCTTATATTCTTTTTGCTTCGATCCGTAAAAATTCCAATCTTCCTCCAAATTAGCCTTAAGTTACCCTGTTTAGAAGTTTTCTGTTTTTTTTTACGAAGACGCTGCAGATCTGCGTTCCACCATGGAACGAACGATCTGCGTAATTGCTTACTAGCTGGACATGCCATTTCAAAACACTTGGTAATGGTACCGTTCAGGTACTTGCTCTGGTTTTTGTTTTGTCCTGAGCTTAGAGGGAGCACAGTTATACTTAACGAGGTCCTCCTTAAATCGTATCCAGTTGGTTTTTTTACGGATTCCTCCTCTTCAACAAGGTTAAGACCTTGCGTCCGATTCTAAATTCGATGTACCTATGGTCCGATATGGAGTCCAACCATAGTACTTTTTAGTCAGCATTCTCCTTAGCATACCTATTGGATAATTTTAAGTCAATTACTTGCTGTCTTACCCTCGTAACATAAGTTGACTGAGAGCCAACATTGTTAACAACCAGGTGGGACGATCTCCTGAAATACAGGAGATGATTGCCTCTCACATTGCATATCCTACTTCCCTAAAAAGTATTCAACAAAGTATTCACAGTATTCCCTAAAAAGTATTCTGTGAAAGGTGCGTGCCCTATTTTCTTTTCACAGACTTTCAATATTTGCTACTAGGAAATTCCAGAGCCTATCGTTGTTGTCCTTGCTGCTGAGGGGTTGCTGTTGATAAATGAAGTACGAAGCCTATATAAGATGACACCAATCGATGTTGTTAGGATACAATTGTCCTCATTATCCTTTTCATCCTAGATATCAGTTTCTGCTGGAAATTGATACTCAAAGAGGTTGAATTCTCACTCTACTCTGAAATGCAGCCATATTTTATTCTGTCGTTATAAGGCTGCCAAAGTATGATCTACTACGTGTTGTTGGTCTATTTTAAAATAGACCCAGGCTTCCTGCTGGTTGGTCTTGCAATATAAACCAATTTAGCATTTTCAATAGGCTCTCAACCATTTGATTTCATATCCAAAGATGGACAGCCGAAGAAAGTCTTTACATTCCAAGTCGCGTCCTAGTTCTTAATGATTATCCAACAGTCGTCAGCATTTTCCTCTTTTGTATAAAAAAAAGTCTTATTCTTGTTCATAAAAATCGATTGTACACGGTTGCAACTCACCGGGTTACAAGTCAACTGACATTGTAATGACTTTAATCAAAGCACTTTTTGTCATGCGATTTATCACTAACGACCTTTCAACTGTAGTTAGTAGCCCATATCACCATTAGCCAAGGTACTCAATGCTTTGAATTACCATTAAGCAAAGGTGCCTTGAAACGTGCGACTACAACTCAATTGTTTTTCTTAGTTAATTTGCCTACATACGAGTACTCGTACACACCTAGAACAGAGATAAAAAAAAAGTCCGATAAAATTAACCCATATTCCCTGACTGCGCATTAAGCAGACTTGTACTGCAAATTCATACGAGAACTCTCGTACTCGTATCTTACATACGAGTATAAACTCGAACCTACAATTAACACCAATCGAAAATGGAAATTGATCCAATTTCTTTTACTTCCATCGCCATAGATCGTCACGCCTCGTCTTGCCTCGTCTCGTCGCGAATGCCGCACCGGGCTTATTTATTTGTCTTAATTAGCCTGCAGTTAACCGAGTGATATGATGTAATTGTGATCCAAATGCTCTGCAATAAAAATATCTGACTAATATGCATACTGACGAATACTATGTATGAACCTACATGCATATGTATGTACATATCTATGAGTATGAGTATATCATGCTATTTATTACGGCTTCATGCAACACTCATATCTCACTATCCGTGCTTGGGCTCTTTATTGTTATTAGCTTCTTTTTTTTTTTTTTAATTTTTGCAATAAACCCACTTGGCATGCATTCTCCAGGCGCTATCGCGAAACTGTTCGTTTTTGAATGAGTTATCGCCTCAAGGTCTATTTGTTTCCATCACTTCGGCGCTAACGCCTCAAGTGATGACTTCAAACTTTGAGTAGAATTCACTGACATTTGGGGTGGCGTCAGGCTTCTTTTTTTTAAGCAACAATACAAGTATGCTCTCAAATGGGAACTGGGTGGTAGCTAGTGTTTAGTTAGTTTTCCTCGATTATTAATTGACTAATCGCCACCAGTTTTATGAAGTGGGGCAGACTACATACATATGTATATTATATGATAGTTTAACCGCTGTGGTACTTAAGTTGTTTGTTTTTGTGGTTAATATTGATACGTATTGTATGTACGTTGCATAAGCATTGATCGTTGTCATTTAGTAGGTTTTATGTCTTATGAGCTATCTGACAGCTATCCTCTTTTTTTGCTACTAAGTATGATGTCGGTGTCATTTATTGTAGTGAAGTCGTTGATATACTCGTTGATCTTCATCATGAGGTCAATGAGGATTTTAATATTTTTTAGCGTTGATAGACAGCAATAGACAGTTTTTGTCTTGTCACACTGCCGAATCCTATCGTCCAACTATTTCCAAAGTCGATCTGATTCCATCGGTCAACAATAGCATTTCCTGGGAAACACGTACCGTGTCGGTAAAAGTCATAGGGTTAGTGGTTAGGTTTTAACTAAAGAAGGTTTATCCCATGGTAAGGTACCAGAGAATAGAAGTAACAACATTATCCAGTCTGCAAAAGTGATATCGCTAAGCACAGCAAAGAGGCCTGGCGACCTGATTGAGTTTAATATTATTTATTATTATTATTATTATTACAATATTATTATTAAGATACTCTATTTCCATTTTTGCTATACAAAATTGTTATATTAGAATTCAATATTTTCTAAATATGAAACAGTTACGTTACAATCGATTATCCAAATGATGGGGGTTACAAAAACAGCTGCAGAACAAGAATATGAATTTACTTGGATATACAATGATCAAATTCCTTCCTTGGTCGACTTCGACATCCATCCCGTATGAAATAATTTATCCGGATAGGGAGGACTGGGAAAAAAAATGCCATAATCAGGCCAAATTAAATTGCAATTTTCACAGATGGCTCAAAAACAGAGAAAGGAACTGGTTCTGGTATCTTTCCAGAAGAGCCAGAACTAAGAGTGTCTATACGACTACCGGACGCAAACAGTATCTTCCAATCAGAGGTTCTGGCTGAGCTCAGTACAGCTGGAGCTAATGCAGATGAGATCAGTATCTGAAAGAGATATCGCTATCTACATCGATAGCGAGGCCGCACTCAAGGCAATGGAATCAACCAACGTCACCTCAGATACAGTCATTGGCTGTCGCACAGTGCTCAAAGCACTATGTAGCCAGAACTGAGTAAGACTGTGCTGGGTGCCAGGATACTGCGGTATAAAAGGAAAAGAACAGGCGGACGAACTTGCAAGAAAAGAAGGGCTACTCGACAATAGAGAACTTGCCAATATCAAAGCATAGCATAGTGAGGGGCACTATCGAGGAAAAACTCACAAAGACTACCAACCTAAGATGGTCAAGTCTTGAATGACGCAGGTTATTCAAGACTCTTTGGCCGCTTTTTGACGGCAAAATATCTGGGAAGTTAATAAAATTAAACAGGGATAAACTTAAGATAGTAATAGGAATCCTGACAGGACACTGTCTCCTCCGGCAACGCGCAAAGAGACTCAAATTGCCAGATACGGATTCTAGGGTGATCAGAGGACATAACACACTTACTGTGTGAATGCGAGGCAATATCGCGTAGCCGTAGAAAATTATTAGGGATATACTTTTTCGAAAACCTAGAGGAAATAGACGGCACGAACTTTAAAGGCCTTCTTGACTTTTGCAAAGAAGTTGGGTGTTTCACTAGGGAGATTGTTTAGGTTTTTGAAATGAGAAGACAAATTCATCAACTGGTTCCACAGAGATCGCGATGGGCCCGTTTTGCTGCCTGATGTATGTGTGATGGCATATCCATCATACCCCTGTTTAACCTAACCCAACCTAACCTACAATGATCAATATTTATTACTGGACAAAATATTATTTATAGTATAGTACATAAAAATATATATTGTATATAGAAATATATTTTTCACTCTCTCACATCTTACAATATCTGGAAGTAAGTTAAATAAACGGGACGCGGTGACATAGTAAAATCGACCAGAGTTCATTTTAAAAATTGTGTGAACAGATACAAAACTTCTAGCATTTATTTGCAAATAATAGTTTTCAATTTTTCTAACCAAATAGAAATCAGAGTTTTAAAAGAATATTTTTAGAACTTTGTAGCAGTAAAGATGCCGTAAGGGAAGAATTTGAAGCTGCTTGAACAGATCAGATTTAAGCTCAGAGTTCTACGATTTACTCTACGAAAGATTCGTATTTCGTGTTTCTGTTTTATTAATAATGACCCAATTTTGTTAAAATATGCACCCATCTGGAAATACTGTACTGAATATTTGAATTGAAAAGGCCGTTATAAACAAGTTTTAACGATGGTTGAGGACAATAAAGGGTTAGATGAGATAGCTGTCTAATAACTTTATATACTCGCTGAGATATAGTTTATGGTTATACCAACTCAGATTAGTATCTAAAACAACTCACAAGTATTTAAAGTTGTCGACGCACTCAACTTTAAAACAATTACTGCAACAAGAGTTTGAACTCTAGAAAGAATTATGGCTAACATCGTTGTTACTCGTATATAAGAAAAAACGTGTGCAATTTGGAGAATAATAAAATATCGGCAAGTCATTAAGCATTTTATTTTTATCATTGAATAACATAAATTTCGTTTTGTCGCTGATAATAAGCTTGTGTTTTACAAACTATTTTCTTAGCAAATCGAGGTCATAGTTTACATCCGAATAAACAGTAAGCAAAGTTTTGAGTTGAGCTCTGAAGACTATTAATGTTGCAAAAGATATCACTAAATAGACTAGCAACTTCCATAGAGACAGAAACAGTTGAGTTGTTAACATTAACGTAATACAAACTGGCCTTAAATTAAAACTAAAGGACGAAGAATATAATGGTTGGGAGAGGTGGTAATTGAGGGCGTTTCTGAGGGACATCGAAAACATTAACTTCACTAATCATACGAAACAATGGCTCGCTAACACTATATGCTGTTCTGTGGTTATTTGGTCGAAAAATATGTTCAGACCTTAAATTGCGTTGGATAGTATTAAAAAAAAGCTGATCCAGCAGTGAGGGACAGTGGCTGTTTCCAGTTAAGAGCTGGTGAATGATAAAGAGGTTATCAGCATATTCGCGGCGTTTTTCCAAAGAAAGCAGAGTGAGGAATTTTAGACGGGGAAGGATATACTGGTCAGTCCATGGGACCGATCTGCGTTACACAGCTTCGATACGTAGAGTATGGTTTTAATAGTAGGATCCACAAAGGTGATGTGGATTTATTCTGTGACGTAAGGGTCAGAGAACTCTTTGGACTATCTTTTAACAAAGCCGGACTCAGAGTTCTGTATCATAGATAACGCACGAATCCTACATTGAGGTGACTGAAGCTACAGCTTCTGTTGATATATATGCTGGGTTCAGTCAGGAAGCGTTAAATGCTTCCGAGGGTATGAGATTGCTTGGCATTGCTTTATGTTGAGCTCAAGGAAATTTTGTGATATCATATTGAGAACCTACGAGTATTAAGATCATCTTGTAGAGGTTGAGAGTTAGGAAATTTAAATATAATAGGCATAGACAGATATGTTTAAGTTCTTTATAATAGTTATTAACAAACATCATTAACAGTCAAAGCGACAATTAATGGACCAAGGTGACTGCCTTGTGGAACACCTGAAGTAGCTTTAATTGACTTAGATAAACGAGAACGAAAATGGTTTAAGTAAAAGCGTTGAGACTTGATCCAAGAAATCAGGCCAAGTGCATTGAGTTTGAAAAGAATTAACTTCTGTGCAATTTCATCAAAGGCCTTACTAAAATCGGTAGCAATCACACATAGAAACAGACTTAAAAAGAATGGTAGCTGTTGATCTGCCTTTAAGAAATCCATATTGGTTCAGTGCAAAGATAGATTTGCAATTAAATGACATAAATTATGCTCTTAGAGATCTTCGGAATGCTGAATAACTTACCACTGGGTCGGTAGTTGGTAATATTCTGTTTATGTCCACTTGAAGTGAAACTTCTTATGGCTCGTTGGGCTGTAATTCTAACTTCTGAACTCCGATGAAACGAAAAAGCGACATGAAGTGATTCTGAACTCTGATGAAACGAATTCGTGGACCATTTTGCACCCACTAGATGGCATTCAATACCGTGCGATAATACTTGTAAATGACACTAATATTATCCAAAAAGGATGAAGTGTTCCTTCCTTCACGATGATTTAATGCTATTTCCAGCAGTAATGCTCCTACGTAGGCAATAAAGTTCTTCCCGAGTACCGAGTCGACCACCGTCGAGTGCACAGCTCCACCAGTGCACTCGCAATATTGTTGTGTGCTGTGCAGCAAAAAAAAAAAAAAAAAAAAAAAAAAAAAAAAAAAAAAAAAAAAAAAAAAAAAAAGTGCAGTGACAGTGAATATCACACAGTGCGGGTATCCCACCTCACCCGCTCCTTGTCGAAGTACTGTTGCTTGCACTCAGTCACTGCCGTTACTGTATTTAACCATACGGTACGGGCAGTGGCTGAGTGTATGTAACAACTGATGGATAGCGGGGTTGTGAGTGAAAATTTTGTTGGTGCACTGTTTCATATTGTTGTAAGGGCATAACACCTACAACAATTTGATTCGGTAAACCAACGTCAGAATTTCCACTTCGCAGCCTTGCTTAGTATCGTCGGTGTTTGTGTTTTCTGTGTTTGTCTGTGATTATGACTAGGGAATTCAGGGTAGACGTAGCCAATATACGCGGGCTAAAAAGTAATCACTTTTCTGCGTACGTCCACGTCTGTAAGTACAGACCAGCTGTTTTGGCACTTAGTGAAACACAGGTAGATCCCCGCCCACACCTCTCAGATCATTCTGATCTGAAGCTACCTGGCTACGAACTAGTGCCATTATTCTTCTCTCACCGCGGTCTCGCCATTTATGTGCGTAGTGATGTAGCTTACCAAACTCCACCACAATGTGATCCATGTTCCAATCCGGAATTCAACTTCATGTGGTTAAAATTCCATCTCCGTAAGCAAATTATACACTACTGCTTTATTTATAGAAGCCCCAAACTGGACAGCAATTCAACCTTTAACGAGTTTGATGCGCTGTCTGACTCCATTCAAAGAATTGTATCCCTGTATCCTCATACTGAAATCGTTATTACGGGCGACTTCAATATACACAATTCTGGGTGGCTTCGACATTCTGGACAGACAACACCCGAAGGACGGTGTGTTGAGATCTTCGCTGCGGAAAACAACCTAACGCAGCTTGTAAATGAGCCCACGCGAATACCAGACGTTGATAGTCATACCGCCAACACCCTGGACTTGTTTTTAACTTCTCACCCTGATAAGTACACCATTGATGTGCTCTCCCCTCTAGGCTCGTCGGACCATTGTGTCATATCAGCTAATTTCTCGTACACCGACCACACAGTTAGAGAAAAAATTCCTAAAAAAACCGTATGGCAATACGAGAAAGCCAACTGGAGCGGTCTTAACAGCTTCTTTAGGAATTTTAACTGGTCGTTATGCTTCCTCGATAACGACGTGGATGCCGCTGCTGATATGATTACAGACACCATTCTCTTTGGAATGAGATCCTTTATTCCTCATCGGATGAAGAGTATCAAGCCAAAAGAAAAGGCATGGTACGACTCGAGCTGTAAAGAGGCCGTGAGGGTTAGAGAAATGTTTTTTCGGTCCTACAAGACCAACCCGACAGAGGAAAACCGAAAAAAGTTTAAACGAGCCAGAAATGACTGCAACGCCTTTCTGAAGCGTGTGAAATTCCTATACGACCAAAAACTGAGGCAAAAAATACTGCAATGTCCCAAAGGCAGTAAAAATTTTTGGTCGTTCGTCAAAAACATTAGAAATTCCGCCTCATCCTCCATCCCAACGCTCATTTACAATGACATTCCAGCTGTCAGCTCTTTGGATAAGGCCAATCTGCTTGCTGCACACTTTGCGGCCAGCTCAACACTCCCAGATTGTGCTTTGTCTCCGCCTACACTTGAGTGCGTCGAATCTTCAATGGGACGAATCTACTTTCGCACTCGTGTAGTAGCAAGAGTACTTAAGAATCTCAACATACATAAATCCGCTGGTCCAGATGGTATATCTCCCCTTCTTCTGAAGAGGTGTTCTTTCTCGCTGGCAAAACCACTGCGTAAGCTTTTTCATCAATCCTACACTTTAGGACTCTTCCCGAGCAGATGGAAAACAGCATTTGTCCAGCCCGTCCCTAAAAAAGGCGAATCATCTTCTCTCTCCTCCTACAGACCCATTGCACTTACGTCCCTTCTTTCCAAGGTCATGGAAACACTGATAAATCGTCAGCTCATGAAATATCTCGAAACACGAAAACTTCTCAATGACCGGCAGTACGGTTTTCGTAGCAACAGGTCCACTGGTGATTTGATGGCATGTCTCACCGAAAAGTGGAACCAAAGCGTACATCAATCTGGCGAAAGCAAGATAGTTGCACTTGATATTTCTAAGGCATTTGACAGAGTTTGGCATCAGGCTCTTTTGTCGAAAATGCGTGCATTTGGGATCGACGACTCTCTTCTTCAATGGATTAGAAATTACCTTTCGGAACGTTCAATTCAAGTTGTCTTGGACGGTTTCAAGTCTGATATTCACAAAATAAATGCTGGTGTGCCCCAGGGCTCTGTTCTGTCACCGACATTCTTTTTAATTTTCATTAACGATCTCTTGTCTGCTACTTCTAATCCAATATATTCCTTTGCTGATGACAGTACTCTCTGCTTTTCATATTCGTTCCCGGACTCACGGCCCTGCTCTTCGGCTGTAGTACGAGAACGGCAGCGTATGCTAAGCTCATTAAATTCCGATATCAACAGCATAACCAATTGGGGAACTATCAATAGAGTGGAATTTAATGCTTTCAAAACACAATGCTGTCTGCTGTCTTTAAAGCGAAATTTAAACACCCAGCCATTATCTATGAATGGCACTTGCATCGTCGAAACCGAAAAACTTTCCATTCTCGGTATGTGTGTTAATGACAACTTACGTTGCAATGACCACATATTTGATGTCGCCAAAAATGCTGCGAAATGTCTAGGTTTCCTCAAGCGATGTAAGAAATATTTTACCCCCTCTGATCTGGCCTCAATATATAAGGCATTCATCCGCCCAAAATTGGAGTACAACTCCCACATCTGGTCAGGTGCTCCTAAAACATCTCTGCACCTGCTAGATAGGATTCAAAACCGTGCGATAAAACTTATTGACGATACTAATATCAGTCAATCAATGGACACCCTCGAACACCGACGAAATGTCTCGTGTCTCACTTTGTTTTATCGCTACTTCCACCACCAGTGCTCCACTGAAATCGCCAGTAGCATTCCGCCCATTCAAACTTTCAACCGTAACACCCGTCTCGCTATGAATGCTCATCAGTATACCCTCAAGCCCATTTTCGGACGTACTCTAAAATATCGTGATTCGTTCCTAAGCCGTACATCTCGCTTATGGAATGCCCTGCCGATCTCTGTATTTCCTGATCGTTATAACTTGCAAACATTTAAAAACAATGTACATCGGTACCTCTCTTTTCTTCCTCCCTAAATTTCCCTTGCCCGCGCTGTGTACAATCACCTTAAGGGTACTCAAAGCCCTTGAGCGCGCGCTCATTATAAAAAAAAAAAAAAAAAAAAAGGGAACAAAAAGTGAGGGAGTAACGCGCGTTGTTGTTCACTAACTCCGACAGAATGTGCCAAGAACGGTAAATAGGGCGTCTTGGTTGAGTGCACAATTCACGAGTTATGTGCATAGCAACACCATCAGCATCATCATCATCATTGTTACCATCTACCTACCTAGACATTACTTAATAACGACACCTAAAGCATGATCAACGCGTAACGGAAAACTTCAGCTTAACAAAATTTGACTTGAGTTGGCTTTTTTTTGGCACTTTTCTGCAGCGAAATCAATTGATCCAGTTGGGGAAAGCGGCATTAGGATCGCAAGCAAAACAACATGACTGTTAACAAATAATTATCAACTCTTCATTGTATAATGTTTTGTATTATTTTATGTATTATGCTAAGTTAGTTTAAGATAATAAATATGTCATCTGTAAGATCTTGAAGTAAAACGACATTATTCAAATGGGTCTTATGTAATTTTTAAGGGCTGGAAAAAATACATAACTCGCGCGTGGGATACCAACGAGCCATCTCGTGTCCGTACAGGCCCGCATATAGGCACAAAGAGTCAAGGCTGGCCTCTTGTGAGTATGGCGAGTTCTCACGAGAATTTACGTGGAATTAGCTACTAGTATCTTGTAGAGTATCCCTAGCACCTCCCATCAGTTGCGCCCCATTTGTTATTTATAGAGTTTATATAGTGTGTCGAATTCATTGATAAAGAGGTGAGAAATACTTTCCAAAAAAATTCCTCAATAATGAAAAATGGCTTCTTTTATCAAAGTAAAATTCAGCGAAATTTATGAAATCTCTTTGTAGATCTTCTAAAACCAACTGATTTATCCTCATAAATAACAATTCAGAAGGGACTGGCAGCATCAATGTATCCAGCAGTATTCACACCAATGGATGCGGGGAAAAAGTATGCAGGTGCCATATATACTTGATTGCTGGTGAACCGTAGAAATCTCTCATATGCACTGAAGATACTCCAGACCGTGCTTTACCAAAAGTACCACTTGAAAATCCAACTCCACATATTTTCGAAATAAAGCAGTTCATCCAGTTCATTGCAGAGAATCGTTCTTTCACGTTTGCGTCAGTGGCACTGAAACCAAACGAGTTTTATATTTTCCTATATGTTTATATAGAAAGGGTCATACGAAGTGATCTCAAGGGGTTAATGTACCCTTAAAACGTTTGCACACAGCGCGGGCGAAGGAAAATTAGGGAAGAAAGAAAGAGTGGTACCGAGGTACGTTCGTTTTAAATGTCTGAATGTTATAATGACTAGAAGATAGAAAACTCGGCAGGGCATTCCACAAGCGAGTGGTTCGGTTTAGGAACGAATCACGATATTTCAGGGAACTTCCGAAAGTGGGCTTGAGGGTATACTGATGAGCATATGTTTGTGATCATATCAGCAGTGCCATTCACGTCGTTATCGAGGAAACATAACGACCAGTTAAAACTCCTAAAGAAGCTGTTAAGTCCGCTCCAATTAGCTTTCTCGTATTGCCATACCGTTTTTCTAGAAATCTTTTCTCTAACTGTGTGGTACGAGAAATTAGTTGATATGACACAATGGTCTGACAAGCCTAAAGGAGAAAGCACTTATCAGGGTGAGAAGTTAGAAACAAGTCTATCGTGTTGGCGGTAGGACTATCAACGTCTGGTATTCGTGTGGTCGCATTTACAACCTGGGTCAAGTTATTTTCCACAGCGAAGATCTCAACACACCGTCCTTCGGGTGTTGTCTGCATAAAGTTGGATTAGGATAGTTGAATGCCTTCCTTAGACACACTTAAACCAACCTAGCGGTTCAATGTGGTGTATTTTGGGGGATGGAAAGGGAGAAAGATAGCTCGATCTAACCTGCGAGTGGGATCGCTAGAGATTTTCTTTCTATATTCGGATATGAGGGAATATAGGCTTGGTGAAGGACCAGAAGAGTAACCGGAATGGTGAATAAAGTAATTCGTCCTAAATTTAGGATTAGTAAGACGGTAAGAAAGAAATGAGTGATAGAGTTCAGACCTCTGCTTTGATTCGCTTATCAGTGTGTCTGTAAATCGCTGGCAGATTACTAGTTAAAAATTTACTAATACAGCAAGCATGAGAATTCACTAAAGGAGGGATTGCTTCTCCCTAAGATATCCTTGCGCAAAATAGCAAGGGCTTGACAAGTACTAATGAGTTTTTACCTTCCACTTCGTCCATAGATCTCATACAGAAATCATTGTACTGAACTGCCATTCTAAAGGCGTTTTCGTGTATCATGCAGTGACCCGTAATCACTCCCAAACGATTTGACGCATATTAATACTCGTAGAAAGATATCTACTTATTTTTTGTCATTAATTTCCGACCAGATTTATCTTGATATTGTATGGGCGTTAATACTTGTGCAGCTTGTTAGCAGCTTTTAGAACCTTTTAGGGAGAGGATGAATAAATTAATTAACTGAATTAAAGCATTTGGCTTCTTAGTGATGTCAGTAAGATGAATATCATTCCAAGAACATGTTTTCAAATTCCTGTTTAGTTGTGGTTCTCATTGAAATCTGAAGTCAAGGAGTGTTTTATCTCAATCATAACAGCACGCTTTTATCCTGGAGGGTATCAATGACCGTAGTGAGGATGTAAGTGATACTTACACTATTTAAGTTCATCCTTTATTATCACTATTTAAAAGCACTGATGTCCTTCTCCCTCCGTATCAGATTTTATGATTTATCAAAGCACGTCACGTAGCTACGAGAATATTAAAGATTTCTTAGTGCCTGTTCACATTGGCTCGGGCAGGAAGATTGTCGAAAGAGAGGGAACGCTTTTTATTGAAGTGGGTGGAAGAAGGGTTATTTCGATCGAAAATCCATTTTTAAAGTGGGTTTTACGGCTAAAACACGTCATTTTTTTCCATATCCTTCTATTTTTGACATATTTTTTCATTTTAGTTTTGATCGTTGATGAGCAAAGAAGTGTGAAGAATAGTAAAAAAGGTACTCGTATGTTTCAGGCCAACTGCTCACCCAACACCATTCAAACCTCACCGAAAATAACCTAATTTCTTAAATGACAGTTTGTAATATGTAATACTACTCGTAATATGTGTGAATTAATTATTGTCTTGGTCATTTGGCAACTCATCGCTTTACACATAACTTTCAACCTCATAACCAACTTTTCCCGCGTTTGTATTGTACTAAAGTATTGGGTATCGAATGCGGTTCGTGTGAACGACGTAATTTTAAACTTTGAAAAGCTTTTGACTTTCCTGCCCAAAAGTAGGCAATATCTTCTACAATTACGACATCAGTGAATCCGTTGCACATCTGAATGTATGCAGAAGAATAAAACTGAAGTCACACCGCCATCTATGAAATTTTAAAGATTAAAACAAAATTAAGTTGCATATTTCTTTGCTAAAAACGAAATTTGAAATGTAAGGAGCTATGTAGTTCTGGGACGGGATCTCGTCCCATTATCTTCAATTTTAACTTCATCAATTTCTTTCTAACATCGATAGGGTTATTCTCTCATTTTCGACATTTTGGGGGTTAAGAGATTTCAATTACTTCTGGAACCATGGAGAAGTCTTAACAAATTTGTCGGTGGTCATCTTGAACAACAGATATTAGGTCTCGGAAACGGTAAGATTGATGGGGAGAATAGAATATACCTGCAAGAGTGTGAATGTATATGCAGAAGAAAATGGGAGCGTGCTTTCCCCAGAAAATCATTAATCACATAATGATCAATTCGGATCTCAGAATAAGACGATATAGGGATGTGAATATTTGAATTACCAGGGTTAAGCCAGACTGTAATTCCAAAGGGAATCTTCCGAATGTCAGCAATTGCAGTCACTGATGGGGTTACCTATTTACTTGAGCTGGAGCTATAGTTACGGGTGGACCTGGAACTCAGCCAACAAGCGCCTTCAGCCAGCTCGATGTTTAGCTAGCTGCCTACAGTTTCGCATGTTAAGTTGGCTCAGGTCCCCTTCCACTTGTGTGCGCTATCTGAGTTGCGGTCTTCCTCTGCTGCGCTGTCCCTCGGGGGCGGCCATCTCAGTTGTTGGACCTTCTGACTAAGTCCATGCAGACGGAATCGAAAATGACCGGAAGAATTTTACTCTCAAAGCTGTCAAGAATAACCTTATCCACTTTTGATACAGTCCATCCCTCTACACCATAGAGCAGGACTGGTATTATTAAGGTCTTTTGTTGGGCGAAAGAGCGTTTTGCAAGTCAATTGCATTCTTAACCCAAAGAAGCAGCGATTATCAAGAGTTATTCTTCATTTGATCTCAGCGATGGTGTCATTGTCTGAATTGATAGCGGAGCCTAAGTAGACAAAGTCCTTAACTACCTCAAAGTTATATCTGTCGAGGGTGACGTTCTGTCCGAGGCGTGGGTGTTGGGTGTCCTCTCTGGTTGACATCATACGCGGCTTTAAAATCGATGAATAGGTGCTGTGTATCGATTTGGAGCTCATGGGTTTTTTTCAAGATCTGCCGTAGTATGAATATTTGGACGATGGTGGAAATTCCTGGCCTGATGCAACACTAATATGAACCAATCAAGTTGCTGACGAACGGCTGATAGGATCTTGTAGGCCTCTGTAGTTGCCGCAGTTCAGAGGGTCTCCTTTCTTGAGGATCCTACAAACTATGCTGAGTTTCCATTCATCGGGCATACTTTCGTCCGACCATATTTTACAGATACGTTGCTCCTCACCAAGTCAACACACGCCGCTTTGCAGTCAGGCCATCCGCAATAGCGGCTTTGTTGAACTTAAGCATAGATATGGCTATCTTCACTTCACTAAGCCTATATTCGCTATCAGGTCGGGTGGATGGAATTGTTGATCTACTTCGTCCAGTTTGAAAGGTTCATTCTGCCTGAAAGCGGTATTTGGTTGGTCATTGTCACTAAACACTTTACAGAAATGCTCTTTCCGTGGCATGTTTTTTTAAACTTTTGGTAAAATTTCCGAATCCCATTCCTGGAGTAGTATCATGCTCCTTCTTTTTCCTGCTGAGAAGTCGATGTTTGTCTCTCCTCTTTTGCTGGTAGAGCTCGTGAGCAGTTCTCGTCCTTCTATTCATCGCCGCCTTGTATGCAACTTGCTTAGCTGCATGTGTTTGCCGGCACTCCTCGTTAAATCAGGGGTTTCGTTGTGGTGGTTTTTTGACGATATTGCCACTGATCTTCGATACTTCGATGCTGGTGGGATAGGACCTCTTGAAAGATTAAGGGAGACTTGATCGGGAAAGGATTTGGCGATGTATCGCGATTGTAGCGGTCCGATGTCAAACTTCCTCACAGTATTAGCTTGTTTTTGGGATTTTCTGGATATCCGCAACTGCACCTTGATTACAATAAAGTCCGAGTCGATGCTGGCCCCTCTAAACATTCATAACACAGGAGGAGTACCTTGCGCCGATCACAATGTGCTCAATCTGGTTGACGGTTGATTGATCAGGAATTCTCCAAGTCTTCTGTGAACATCGAGATGTGGAAAAGCGTGCTAGCTACGACAATGTTTCGCCTCACCGCAATATCTATTAGCCTGAATCCGTTTTCGGAGGTGGTGTTGTGCAGGCTATACTTTCCGAGAGTACTACCAAATATGACCTCTATACCATATAAGGCTAATGTTGGCAAATTTATCATTAATACGGATTGTTAGGAGACGCTATTTCACATGCGAAAACAGCCTCTAAACGCTGCTTTTGCCGTTGATAACAATCGCCGTAGTAGATGTCACAGTTTTTCATCTTCTTTTTGGCCGGCACGTCCCATCGCATTTCTTGGATGGCGGTAATATTTGCTCAGCAGCAGTAAAGGGCCTCCGCTAGGAGCTATCTATCGATTTTCTTTCTAAATGGTGTTACCAGTTGATCTGCAAAGCCTTACCTTCACTGTCATCCATAGCTGCCTCCATCTCATAATTTTTTTCTCCGTAGTTCTTTCCAATTGTCCAGCAAAGTAATTTATATAGAAGAGTCGTGCACACATTAGTTGTGTAAACCAAATTTTCCAGATTCAGAGACTGCCATTTTTAACCACCCCAAACTAACACGACGGGTGATGTTTATTGCCATTTTCGTGATTGATTCTGTCAAGTGTAAGGAACCTGCTCGTAAATTGGCATTGTGTGCCACATTAACTTCAGCTATTGGTAGTGGTTACATACTTTCGTGTCGCTTTTGCCTTTACGCGGCGGTACACATAGACTATTTAAATAACAGTACAAGCCCAATATATTCTATGTTGACACTTATTCCCTCCCAAGGAAAAGCAGAATAAGTCCTATTAAGTTTTATATTTCCAGGAATATCGTTCTTAATATTCATCAGTCGAATATTGATTTCCAATAACTTCAACACCACATATGTATATACAAAAGATGGTTCCTTAAAATTGTCTATTAATAGATTTCCGCTAATTTCAAGGACAAATTGAAATGAAATACTCGTATATCCCTATCTCACCCTACTTCTTGCCAGAATATTGTACCGTCTTGTTATAGCTATGTATGATATAAATACTCGTACATACGCAGGTACATATTTTCCAATCATATAATCTCATTCCTAAGCTAAGCTCTTCTCCATTTGAGGGAACATTGCTCATACGAGTATCACCTGGATCGACCAACCTAATCGACTGTAAAAGGGTCAATTGTTCAATGAAATCATTCTCGTATCGTACAAGCCAAACCCCTTGTTATAGTCCTATACTCAGTGGACATCATCCTGAACTTTTTCCAACAGTAGGTAATTTCATTATTCCTTCTACACGTACTCGTATGTGTGTATGTTCCTTTCCGTTGGTGATTCATCGCAGGCAAATGATTTCATTTGCATGTCATCTGTGCCAGTGGCCCTTCAGTAAAGGGTTCCCTTCGGATCGTTCCCATTTCGTCGCGAAAAAATAAAAATAAATCAAAAGATGTGAGGATAAATAGAATTCCGAAGATCCATGTCGGTTTGAATAATTGTGGGAAATTAACAGTGATTTTTTTTTCGTTCTTACAAAAACACCAAACAATAACGAAACCAATCCATGGGGAGTGTGGATAAGAAAGGGAAAAAAAATCTTGATCAGATATGCATGGCTGCGTAAAAGGACACATAAAACCATTGACTGCTGAGAAATATCCTTAAATGTGATTATACAGTACGGTGTTGAGTTTTGAGTAGAACGAGTACTTTTACAGACGAGTAGAAAGAAGCTGCATTGTTGCAAAGCGTTGACAGGAAGAAAATGAGCCTTTGTCATGGTGCCGCAGAGACTTGATCCTTTAAGGATCAAGAAAACGCTTACTGTAAATTTTTTAGGATAGATGTGAATAATATTAAGCACATTATTATCACTACCGAGAAGATGAATTGATGCTTCTACCTTTGGGAAAGTATTAAATTAATTAGGTCGTGCCAGGGAAGGGCCAGTTTTTCTTTTCAATCATCTTTTCGGGAAGAAAACTCCCATCTCCGGGATACAAGCTGTCACACTATACGGAAGACTATCGAAAAGGACTATTAGTCTTAAGAAGTTTATATCAATCGCCACATCGTTAATCGTTTTATAAGGACCTACATACATATGTGCATTCATACAAGGGTATTGTTGTAATAAACCGTAAAACGCCCATTTTATTGTTTACAAGTCTCGATTTTAAGTTATTATGAATAATGGAGCATACTCACATGTAGCTCCTCAACGCTCAAACTTCTATAATGATTTGGTCTTTACCACGTAGATACAATCATATTTTAAAGCCTGTGGAGGCTTCAAGTTCGATTTAGTTGATGTGCTCTTTGTTCTTAGTGCCCCCTGAGAAAATATGCACATGTGGAGTGCCAGTTGAGTGAAAGAGCTAGAAAGGCTTAGGGCTTTGGTTTTCTGCATGAATGATGATCAGAAACGAACATGCTAGGGCTACAAAGCCAGAATGGAAGCCTGCAAAGATGAACGTCGACAGCTAGTAACTGGTGATTTTTTAAGCGTTTGGCTTTTAATTATAAAAAAATAAACAGAACCGGAAAATTGCAAAAGTGTATAAAATGTTTATATAAGCTGATAAATCAAGGCTTGCCATTTACTTTTTTAAAGATTGTTTCATGTTAGTGTTTACCATGACTTTTACGACGGAGTCTCCAATTTTGAATCACTTTTTCGAGCATATTGGCTGGTATTTCACCATCGTATTTGGTCCATCGATTCGCGTGCTGTGTGGCATGTAGCGCCGTCTTGCTGGAACCACACGTCGACCACGTTCAGCTCGTACATTTTTGGCACAAAGAAGTTCAAAATCATTGAACGATAACTTTGATACTATTCTTCACTGTTATTTGCTTGACAAAATTCAAAGAGGTGGATTTCGTGGACTTATTTTAGAATGCTTTGAATCTTGAAAATTGATGGTGTCAGAAACAAAATTGAATTTCTTAACCTAGAGGCGCCGCAAGGACTAATACTCATTGTTCAGTTTGAAAGCTTCGATTCGCTTATGGCTCAGAAAGTGTTTTGAATCTTACGAGTATGTCAGACATTAATTGAGATCTTAATTTATCAAGAATCTGGTTTGCGTAGCATAATAATATGAGTAATAAGCACCAAAACAAGAATAATGTTGTTTCATTTTTCAGGTCTTAACAGTTTTGAGCTCAACGTATTCTTTCACGCATCCAAATGTAAAAGATTTAAACTCGGGTACGGCTTCTGCAGCGCCAATACATCATCTTGTTTATTTGATAGTTGTACTAGTTGTAGTGATAAGTGTTTTCAAATCGAGACCGTTAAGGAGTTTAAATGTTTAGAGTTAATCATTGATTCAAGGATGGATTTCTCCAAGCATCGTAATCGTTATAGTTTACGTATCGGTTGTTCTAATACTCGTATTGTGTTGTAAAGGGTGTGTTTTTTTAGAGGTTTCATTTTTAAACTGGCAACACTGTTTCTACATATTGTCAATTTAACAGTTGAGAGTTGATTTGTGGTTAGTACGTTTTGCCATTTTACAATGAATAGATTAACGCCAGAACAACTCGTGCAAATTGTGCAAACTTATTTGGGATACCATGGTTCGGTTCGCCAAACTTATCGTGCGCTACGTCCATTTTACGGTCGTAATAATCCTCCATCTGAGCAAGTTTTTCGAAACACGATGAATCGTTATCACATCATGTACACTCTAGTGCCGATAAACAGTTCGATCAGAAGAAGTTATTTGCCGCTGTGGAGCGCAGTGTTAAGGAGAATCCGAATGAGTCGATTCGCCATCGTGCTCAGCAATTGGAGCTGTACCCATCCATTTTGTGGATTTTGAAGATCCAGCTTGTGCAAGAGTTGAAACCGCGTGACCATTATACGCGTCGGAGGTTCGGCGAATGGGCCGAAAACATATTTCAGCTTTATCCTCATTTTCAACGCAAAATTTTGTTCTCCGATGAGGCCCATTTTTAGTTGAATGGATATGTAAACAATCAAAATTGCTGAATTTGGAACGGAGAAAACCCAGAAGCCTTTGTCAAGACGCCCTTACAAGCATTACAACTCACTGTTTGGTGTGCTTTATGGGTTGGTGGAATCATCGGCCCATATTTCAGGACAATGCCGGCGAGAATGTTACCGTCAATGGAGAGCGCTATAGCATAATTTAGCGTAATGGACCTCTGTTGAACTGGCCTCTACGATTCTGTGATCTCACACCTTTAGATTACTTTCTTTTTGGGTATGTGAAGTCTCTAGTCTATGCCGATAAACCAGAAATATTGGACGATTTGGAAGTCAATATTCGCCGTGTTATTGCTTATATAGGGCCCCAGTTGATCGATAAAGTTGTCCAAAATGGGACTTCACGATTGCGATTCATTCGAGCTAGCCGTGTCGTGTATATGCCTGATAGCATATTTAAGCACTAATGGCGTAAAATTATCTATTAAATAAAACTAATATCATAGACATTAACATTAGCTTTAAATGCTTTATTTCATATTAAATTTATATACCTCTAAAAAAAAAACACTCTTTATATGCACCCGTTTTTAGTACAACAGCTTTCCAAAAATTTTATACCGTCATTTCTTGTCGTTTATTCAATAAACTACCGCATTAGAGAACTAATATCTAATATAATACAGGGTCATTCATTTTGTAGTTCTGAAAGTAAATTTAAATAAAACACATTTATGGTTTAAATTTCGATTAAATTTTTATTTCAATATATTGTTTGGATCTTGCCAATATGAATGGAAAATAATATCATTCAAATATACTCCACGGGAATTTTTGCAGGACTTGATTCTGACAAGGTAGTTTTCAATGACTTTTCAAAACATATCGGGCAATAACTTGACGAATACTGTGTGTATAAACACTATCTTTTGCATAAAAAAAGAAATCAAACGATCTTGGAGACCACAAAAACGGGAAATAATTCGTCTAGGAAATTTTTCTTGCAATAAAGCCAAAACGGGTGGTGATGTGCCAGCGTCTTGTTGAAACCACAAGCCCTCCGTATCCATATCTTCAATTGGAGGCCAAAATAACTCGGTCAACATTTGGCTATAGCGATGGGAATTGACGGTGACAGTTACACCTTCATCATTGTCGAAGAAGTATGGACCAATGACAACACCAGACCAAATTGCACACCATACAGTGACTTTGTGTGGATGCAGTGGTCTTTCGACAGTTACATGTGGATTTTCACTTTTTGTTTGTTAACGTATCCACCGAGTGAAAAATGAGCCTCATCGCTGACAAAAATCCCAACGCTGATGTTCGAGCACCGAGTAGGTGTATATTCTACGCATTCCCTAGTCGGCTGGCTTAAATTTTTGAATGAATTGAACTTTATAAGGGTGTAGATGTGCATCCAAATGCAAGATATGCCATAATGTGCCGTAAGACAGGCCCAAATGCTATG
Source organism: Volucella bombylans (assembly GCA_949129095.1). Classification (NCBI taxonomy): domain Eukaryota; kingdom Metazoa; phylum Arthropoda; class Insecta; order Diptera; family Syrphidae; genus Volucella; species Volucella bombylans. Next base: position 52,450,078 of record OX422143.1, read on the forward strand.
CTCGGATGCATATTGGATGATGTTACATCTTCTCTGCTCTGCTCAATAAGAGTTTTGAAAATTAGCTTTAAAATCTACTTTAGAATTCTGTAATGATTCAATGCTTTATATGCTTGCTTTGATTTAAAGTTGTGTAGAGTATCTTTTTTTAAGGGTCACAGCACCCAAATATGATTGTATCAAAATTGTTTGGATTAAAACTTTGATATGGCATTGTCTCTGTTTGTATTTATTAACACAAATACCACTTTTATTTCTCCCAATATTAAGTTTACATTATTATGTGTGGATTGATTGTTATTGAATTTAAGAGAAATAAACAAAAATAAAAGATTAAAATATCATTAGCTACTGGCCTTTCTGATTTTTCCAGAAAGCGCTGCCCGAATAACATAGCGTATTTTCAGCCGAAATGCCACATGGTTTGGTATCCAAAATCATCTAACTGAAACCCGAACTCTTGATCTTTCATACGTAGTCTTAACAAAAGTGTTGATTTATTGACGAACATCTGTATTGCCCAAAGCTCTCCATATGAGCTATCGATTCACGCCTTCTTCAAAGCAATTAAAAATACATAGATAGAGCAGACATGTGCTTGTTGGTATATAGTCGGTGCAAGAAGATCCAGAGCAAAAGCCTATTTATCATCCACCTACGAGTATTATTATCTTCGCTACTGTTTTGATCAAAGCTTATAGAACTTCCGCTGGCTTCCAAACACCATCGAATTGCCCTTTACCGGGAGCTTGTCATTTCTTCATGTCATTCCTATAGTCTCTGTCTCAAAAACGCTCATTCATATAGGACAGTCACACTGTCGTCCAGCAAGTATAACACCATAGCGAAGTGTTCCACTATCTTCAGAACTAATTCTCAGAGCTGCATTTCCCAAAAGCCTTCTTGGTAACGGTATAAACAGCCCTACTTTCGCACTAGTGCTGTATCTCCGATATATAAATTGAAAGCGTAGAGATGATTACGCCTGTCACGTCTTACCCTACCTTGTACTTGTGTGATATTGGGCTTTAAGTTGTCTCTCTACCACTTTGAATGACATGCGCTCCTCGAACCGTCTCCAAATGCGGTTTTTTGGAGAGAGTTTGGGTTCAACTCACAGGCCAAACACCGAAAATCAAAAAACACTTATATGGCAATGACAAACGGCCGAAAGTAATAACATCTGCCGTGAGTCGTGAGTCCCTCTCTCCATATAAAAAAATGACAATTTTTATACATCTTCAGAATAAAGAATTGTGGACTAATTTTAGCCATCAACAAGACCTGGACAACTCATTTGAAAAGCTTCAAGTAAAATAAACTGTCCAAACAGTGATTATTCGACTTTCATTCCTACGTGGAAAAGTAAATATATGAGTATATCTCAATTTATATAGACTGGTGCCAAAGACTTGCTTTTCAACGCCATAAGAGGTACCAATTACCAGACCACATCGGCTTCTTTGCGGAATTCTCTAGAGCGGAATTCTCTAGATTTGTTCCTCTAAAGACCAATACGAAAACCGATGTCTATGCATAATGACAGAAGGAAAAGGTTCTTGAAACTATTGGATGGCAATGACGATAATAATTCGATGATCGGAAAACGCCTAGTTGTCACTAGTTGCGGCAGAGATGTTTCGCCACAAGACTATGCCGAAGCATAAGAGCTATTGTGTAGATCTTGGATATTATTCCAGACAAGAGTATGTAAGCCTATAGAACGCACCACATGCTCATGGGTAAGAAACGATTAACGACGCCGAATCCTTAAAAAAAGCGAACCCAAAGTCCTATATCTATCGTCATTGTTTCACTGGATACTACTAGTGCGGTTCTAAACCTGGTAAGTGCACTATTGAGTCTTACAGAAGACTCGAGAATAGAAAATCTACATCCACCACATAATCATCACTTCAAAATTCCAGTCAAAAGTACAATTTGGGATTTTGAATAATGGTTTGTCTGATTTCAGAATTTCTCCGAAGTTCGTCTAACTCTACAGCATGGCACTGACCAACACCAATGCAATAAAAATTGGCAATGATTTTTCAAAGCTACGAAATGAGGTTTTTGGAGATTTCTTATCATGTGATACCTTCAGCACTATCTTTTATTGTAAAGGGTTTTCCAATAGGGTCTTGACAACTTTGAATTTAATTTGTGAACGCACTCTTTCACTAATCATCAAACTGTCGCTGTCAATTTATTCAGTAAACTCAAAAATTTCATCATGGTAAAGTACACTTACGAGCAACGTCTGCAAATTATAAAAATTTTCTACCGAATTTCGGAGTCGGTGACTGCAACTTTAAGAGCGTTAACTCCAATTTTCGGTCGTAATTCTCGCCCTAGTAGACAGGCAATAACAAGTTTAGTGCATATTTGAGTCTACATGCTCGTTGTGTGATGTTGCCGTGTCAGTGAGACAACGGGCTGGTCGAAGTGTCGAAAATATCGCTGCCGTTCAGGCGTCCGTAGCAAACGATCCAAATCAGTCAATTCCACGGCGTTCTCAAGAATTGGGCATCGCTCAGACCACATTATGGTTCTTGGTTTACACCCATACAAGATCAAGCTGACTCAAGAATTGAAGCCGATTGACCATTTGAAGCGACGTACGTTCTCCGATTGGGTTCTGGAGAAGATGCGCCAAGATGATGAATTTCATCGCAAAATCATCTTCAGTGACGAAGCTCATTTTTGGCTCAATGGGTTCGTCAATAAGCAAAACGTGCGTTATTGGTCGGGTGAAAATCCACATGTGCTTCATGAATCACCACTTCATCCACAAAAAATAACTATTTGGTGCGGTTTACATGCCGGCGGCGTTATTGGCCATATATTTTCGTCGACGATAACGATCGTCACGTTGCTGTGAATGGTCAGCGTTATCGCGCCATGATCACCGATTGGAAGACATGGACTTTGACGACATGTGGTTTCAACAGGACGATGACACAAGCCACGCTGCAATTGATTTATTAAAGAGTAAGTATGGTGAGCGTGTTATCTCAAGAAATGGGCCAGTCGATTCGTGCGATTTAACGCCGCTTGACTATTTTCTGTTAAGGTTAAGGTTCTGTTACGTTAAGTCACGTTAAGTCATTGGTTTATGCCAACACGCCGACGACGTTGGAGGAGCTCAGAGCCAACATTGAACGCGAAATAGCGGCCGTTTCGACCGAAATGTGTGGCCGAGTCGTTGAAAATTGGGTCCAACGAATCGACCGCTGCAAACTTGCCCGCGGTGGTCATATGAACATTTATAAATGTTTTGATTGTACTTCAAGCCAATAATAAAGTTTTTGAAATATTTTAGAGTACGTCCGAAAGTGGGCTTGAGGGTGTCATAGCGACACGGGTGTTACGATTAAAAGTTTGAAAGGGCGAAATGCTACTGGCGATTTCTATGGAGCACTGGTGGTGGAAATAGCGGTAGAATAGAGTGAGACATGAGACATTACGTCGATGTTCGAGAGTGTCCATTGTCTGAGTGATATCACCTATGAGTTTTATCGCACGGTTTTGAATCCAATCTAGCAGGTGCATGATGTTTTAGACGCACCTAATCACTCGGTTATGTGAAAGGATCAAGACGTAATTCTTTGACTCAGCGAGCAGAGACTTGTACTTACGACTAAGAACTTTACCTCTAATGTGATCAATGAATTAATATCAGCGTTGAGATCTAGCCAACGGATTCCTGTCGGGGTCAGTGGTCAACTGCAAAGCGAAGCCTTCTGTCCGTCGACAAAACACCATCCCACGAATCACTGATTCTTTCCATCATCTTGTATAGTGCTAAATCGAGGATGATAAAAGGATATTGGAATCGTTCGAGAGGAAAATTTTGAACATGATTAACATTCCAATTAGTGTCTACGATAAAACTAAGACCTGTGTACTGAGATCAAAATAGTTAATAGCTCAAAAACACTATAGCCACGTAGTCGTGAACTAACTTGATCTAGCTGAACTCCACTGGGCTAGATGGCAACGCTCCGGTTAAAATTGAAGCGATTGCACATCGGTGTTAGTTCTGAGGTTTAGCAATATCTAAGCAAATAGCGTATTAAGATATTCTTGGGTTGCTTCAGGCGTTGAACATAAAAACGGAACCAAATTTGCTTTAAATTATTCCTTTTCTGCATGTATTCGAAATAAATGTACATATCTAAAATGAATTTTATTGCATAGGGACATTAAACCGCATTTTCCCACAATCCCACAACAGCTGGTCAGAACCCTTTTACTTAACATATGCAAACTATCGGCAAGCCCAAATGTAAATGTAGATTCAGCACCACCTGGTGTTTGCCAGTTTTTTTCCGATACAATTTCAATTACATACGGATACTTGAAAACTGCTATTTTCTTCATCAAAGTACGGGTAAATTGTTCTCCTTAAAAGGGTGTGTACGAATACAATGGCACACAAAACAATAAAAGAGTAAAAAGTACTTTTCGACTAGAATTACAATTAAGTTTCTCTTCACCAAACAAATATGATTTATTGTTCTCAGTCGAAGGACAAATGGTGACCGATATGAAAAGCATCAGAAACTGATTAAAAACAGCTCCTTTTTGGAACTTCTTTTGAAGGAAATCATATGTCACCTCCCATCAGATTCTAATGGTCTGGGCATGAGACCTTTCTATCTTGATGTCTCACAATTTGACAGTATCTTCCAATTGCTTATGGAAAACATAACGACAAAGTAAGTGTGACAAAATGATCCAACAAATAATGTACAGATGCAATATTTAAGGAGCGAGAACAAGCCATTGACATTGGAATCATCGATGGTGTCTGGGAACTTATGAGCTCATGGATGGCACATTGGCCACATGTGCTTGAGTGTATTCTTGGGAACGTGCGAAAGTGGACAAAATTAACCCTCGACAAGCGTAAAAGAATAATTTTGCTCTTTTGTGAAAGATATAAATTACTTCAAGACGTCGATACTTTCGAGAATAAGGCGCTCCATGCGGATGTATGAATTTAAAACATGAATAAGTGATTGTTCGTTCGGTGAGTCATGGAGTTTGAGTACGGACATCTCCAGCTATGTCGAGCATTTTGTGCATGGAAAGGTGCCATAAAGACAATTTACTATAAAATGAAAAAGTTCATTATACAGCGAATAAGAACAAGAGTAAACGAAGGAGTAATGAAACGAATGAATAAAAAATGTTAGCTACGTATGCTATGTTTATTTTGGTCCGGAAATTCGTGACTGTATTGCCAAGTGGCCAAGTGCAGTGGATTAACTTCCGTAACCGTTTTCTTTGTATGCTTTTGTTTTGTTCTGCATCTCACACATTCCATATTGCCTTTAGGCAATTTTTTCATATAGATTTTTAATGGTAGTGTAGACGTACATATTTATGCAATCCGTGCCTCAAAGTGTATTTTCTTGACCCTAATTGTTGTGTTCATAGAGAAGTATGATAGGTATTAGGATTTGACATACATGTGAATAGTTCAGTTTGATTGTTTTGGTAAGAACCTTTATCACTATGTTAAGCGAATGGACAATATTGCTTCAGCTTAGAAGATGTAGTGTATAAGTGAAACTTAGAGAAAGCATTGTCCTAATGTTCGTTGAAGTCTAAGTTGGCTAAATTCACTTGGAGTTGCCTACTAACATAAATGCATAGAAGAAACAATTACGAAGGCAAGATCAGATTTCAATGCCAATTGGTCTTGATTACTTCTAAGTTATTTTACGAGTAAATCAATAAAACATTTTAGATCTTTCGGGATCTGCTCTACGATTTTGGGAATAAGATAAGATAAGATAATTCGGAACCAAAATTGGCATGGTCTTTTACAAAACGAGCAAAGCGAGCTAAAAAATGCCAGCAATCAAGAGAGTCCAGCTAATAAGGTGAATGCTGAATGAACCAATGTGGCAAATTCACGAGGGAAATTTGCCAAAAACTAAGCAAGACCGGACACAGCGTGCTTATCCAAAAGATTCTCTCCAGTTAGCACAGCAATAAGATTAGATTGTTGAACAGGTCAGATAACACTTGCAGAAAACGACTGAACCTTACGAAGTTGTCTTGCTTTACCCTACGGGTGCAACCCTTCATAATCTCCTCGCTAGTCAACAATAAATGAACTTATATCTCTTTAATCATATACACCGATAAGCTTCTCTTTATTTCTCCTCAGGGTGATGGATGAAGTCGGGGAAACGATTCTTCAAAAGATCGCTTTCACATTAAAAATAAGTTTAACAAGTATGAATATTAACTCTTCTCAAGGCCTAATCCCTAGAATTGATAAATCACTCAGAGTTAAAGATATAGCAGTGGAATACTTTTTTAATATCTAGATGTAGTAGATAATCGGCAGTGCACAATTTAGGTGCGAAAAGTTACATAAAAGGAGGAATCCATTCACACTTCTAATGGCCCATGGTAGTAAACCGACTTCAGACCAACCTTAGTAACAATCACTTCTAAGTTCAAGGATACACAAAAGATATTGCTGTTCTATATCCAATTAGAATAGCTAATGGTTATTGTCCACATGCTCATCTAAATGGATAGGCTGGGGTCTGGAGAACTTTAGATTTCACTCCTTATTAGATATACGCAATCTCGATAGCAACGAACTCTATTGTGAAGAATCGGTGGAGAGGGCGAAGCATTTGCATCTCCGCGTACTACCTTGCTGAACTCTCTTATGACTTCCAATCTAGTTCTAGAATGCAAGACACCACTGAACGCAGTCAGAAGGCCAAATTCACTAAATCTTTCCTGGATCCCAGGTCACAATTGTATCACAGGAAATTAAATCGCCGATGAACTTGCCAGAGACGGCTCAGAGGAGAGTTTTTAGGACCCGAACCTACGTTGGGTCTGCCTGCGTCCTCGGTTACGGCTTTCGTTGACAGTTGGATATCATATGAGCACAGCTGCAGAAGGCATGATTTTTTAGGTTACCGTCAGGCCGACGTCTCTAAGAAGTCAGCGGCCTTCCTACTTCCCTCAGTAGGAAAGACTGCTTACTGGTTCTGTGACGGGCCACTACACTTTTGCTAAGCACTTAACTGTACTGGGCATAAATGATACAACATCCTGCGACAATTGCTGTGAAACTGATGATAACACTGCGCCGCGGATCACACTGCAGATACTCGGCATGGACGTGATGGATACTGGTACTGTAGGCACTTTATAACTGAATACCTGACTAGCCTTTCTTTGAAGGACTGAGAAATTCCATTACAATGGACTGGACAATGGACGATAACAACTCCAAACTATTATACATTAGTTTATCCAAACCTTGCACAGGAACTACTGTACGACTAGAAATGACCTTTCACGACAACTTTTTAAAAAGATACAACTTCAGGAACAGTCTTATCATACGTTTGCCAAAGATTCACTAGTGCGGTTAACTGATGAATCTAAAACCGAGGACCGAGTCAAGGCAGATCATACTTTTGGGCTGCAGCAAACTGCAAAAGAGTTCACTTTCAGTGGAATTGACGGCATTGTAAGAGCAAATGAACTAGCCAAGATCAATATTTTAGTGTTGATTAGCTTATTTGCAAAAGCAGCATAAACACTCGTAGTTGGTTTAATTTTACGGCTCTACATTACCACATCGACGGTCACTGTAATCTGTTGAGAGCATATTACATCCAGATTAATGTCATCCATATTTTTACACAGTATATATATGTTACATTGTCTGAAATGCAAGCTCCCGTCTAGCTTTTAAGAAAAAAGGTGTGACGAATTATAGAAAAAAGACCTCTTAATCAATTTCAAAGCCTCATATGACAGCACAAATAGAGGCGAACTATATAGAGCTATGTTAAGTTCTGGCATCCCTACGGAGCACATTCGATCATGCAGGATGACGTTGGAGAATGCTTGCTGCTTCGTCAAGGTCGATAATGACAAAACTGCGACCTTCAATATCAAAAAAGACCTAAACAAGACCATGCATCCGTTGTCATATAATTTTTTCCAATATCGTTCTTGAAAAAATCGTCCAAAACTCACAAGTCAACTCTAGAGGCATCGTCTTTCAAAAGTCTATTTGATTACTTGTATATGCAGACGACCTGGTCTAATGAGAAGACAACAGCGGGCTGTCAATGGTGCGCTTACGACTATTGAGGAAAAACAAAGTTTATGCTGACAACAAAGAGGGTAATTTTCAGTTCCGTTTGCATAAATGAAGAATAAAAGAGACCAGCGCCCGAGCATAGAAAGACTTCAACCCAAAGGGACAACTCAGTAGAGAACTACCTCATTTTAGGTGGTGTACACAAGCCAAAAGGGACTTCAGCCAACTTCGTATGCGAAACTCGAGTCAGCTGACAAAAGTTCACTCTAGCTGGAAAAGCATGTTAGCCCTATTCCACCTCCTTAGTAAGTAATTAAGAATATTGTTGTAAGAAAAAAAAGCCTCAGTGAAATCATCTGTGCACTCTGTGAGTAAATTGAACTTTCCGACCGATAAGAAGTTAGAGTTCCTTTTTTCACTCTATGTTGTGTCTAAATATTGTAAGCACTACTATAAGGCTGACCTCAAGTTATAACAACGGGTCTTCAAATAGAACACTACACTATTCACAAACTCATCGAAAGTAAACGAATAGGGGATTTCAGGATTTGGAAGATTCTAAGCGTTAAACGAAATTTGAAGTCGAGATAAGCATCCTTTAAAAGATACAACTCGGTAAATTATCGTCAAAATATTATGAAAAAGTTGAAAAGTGACCTGAATATCGTGGAAAAAAATCATCCTTACTAATGAGGATCGCTTCAGGGGTAAATTTTTTCAAATTCAAAAAATAGTCTTTCAGATTTTCTTTTTCCAATAGCTCCTTCATAATGTCGCCGTAAGTCCTAGAAAAACAAAATCAGATCAGAGAAACAGTGCAAATCGCCTTGAGAAACCAAACAAACAATAAATACCACATCATAATTAACCTAGATATTTTGAATAGAATATTTTCAACCCTTTAGAACAACAATAAGTAGAAAAACTTATTTTTTTCAGTGAAAAGCAGCATTCAGTCCATTCGAATTATAAAAGCGCGCACCATATACAAGATATGATACAATACATATATATGTATGTATTTATAATCCATAGGTAGGTAGCTCCGTGCCTCTACAGATTCGTATCGTGACTCGGTTCTCTATTGCATGTTTCTACTCCTATCGGTCGTTTCACTTTCATTGTTCGAGTGACCTCGTTTTTCTGAATTTTCATTTACCTTAATAAATCTGCAATCTTTCTAGTTCTACTACCCTTATGTATATGTACGTATACAAATATCTATCTGAGAAATGCGTAGACGAACATTAATACCTACCAAACCAACTACGTCATTTGGATGGCTCTATTCTATTCATAACTTAAAATTGAAATATGTATGTACTATACATACGAGTATACTCGTAGTTCCTTCTATGATGGGATTTTAATTGTGGAGAAAAACTTATATTCTATGAGTATAATCGCTATAAAAGTAAAAGGTAAATCTAAAAAAATTGAAATGGAGATGGATTTTGAATCCGGTTTTTCGAAGAAAAGGCATCCGTGTGTTGCCCTTTCTGTTTTTCTTTTAGGTTTGATTTCCCACCGGCACATATTTTTATTTTATGTGTTCGTCTTTTGGTAATGCGACACTAAGTTTCTTACTATTGTTTGCTTTGAACATGTCCCATGGCAAAATTTATTTCCTTTTTATTAATTGTAAAAATGATACATTGCATATAGTGAACAGAGGGGAAAATTACATGTTAATACTTAATGCGTAGCCAAGGGTGAGGAACTTACGAGATATCCGTAGATTTTCGTAAATTTACCGCGGATACGTTGAATTATTGTCGATGAAACGTGTTTTAAATCTCACAAAACGTCGTAGTTCTAGGCCAAACTCTGCGATAGGTATCTTATACGTCACATGTGTACACACGATACATATGTACGAGTACATATGTGAGTCATACTGTAGTCATACCACATATTTATTATGGCATACATATTTGTGTTTAGGTCTTGATTGATTAAGTGTGCTCTCTGGAAGTATTCTTCAAGATATTTCAAGAATTTTATCATGCATCAATAAAAAATCATTTTTACTAAAAATACTTGCATGTATTGTAAACGGTGGCGTGTAGATACTCGTAAAACCACAGATTAGATAGTAGATGTTGAATGTTGTTCTTACATTAACTTAAGATGGCTATTGTTATGTACATATGTATTTTGGGCTTAATATATGTATGTATGCGTATCTACGTTTGCTTTAACCATTGATTTAATTTCGACAGCATGCACAATTCTCAAATGAGGTATTCAAAATGTGGACTTTCTAATTTTTATAAGTATTTGTAAAACCTCTAAGAAAATATGAGAATCATGATGAAGGGTCTTTTTTTACCTTTACCACTGAAATAAGAAGTAAGGAAACTGTATCTAGATTGGGACGACTGCAATTTGGAAGTAACTATTTTTTTCTGTCAGAACAGAGCCGGAAATTCACAGAGATAGTGCGGTGTAGTCATTACTTTCACAGCAAGCGTCACAGGATGTTGTATCACTACAGTCTTCCCTACTGAGGCAGGAAGTCGCCTGACCTCTTAGAGACGTCGGAAAGCATTCGTTTGGTTTTTCGGCAACCTGGAGAGTCATGCCATCTGCAATTCTGCTCATATGAAACACAACTATCTATGGAAGAACTAACCGAGAACACAGGGTCGGGTCTTGAAAACCCATCCTCTGAGCCTTGCTTAGCAACTTCAATGGCGATTTCATTTCCCCGTAATCCCAGACAAGACTGGAATCCAGACAAGACTCAGCGAATATTGCCTTCCCACTGCGTTCAGTGGTGTCTTACATTCTGGAACTAGATTGGAAGTCGTAAGAGGGCTCAGTAAGGCTCCAAGCGTAGCTTAGCTGTCGCTGCCGATACAAATGCTTCGCCCTTCCACCGGTTCTTCACAATATAGTTTGTTGCTATCAGGATCGTCAAAATGGAAGACAGACGCAAGTTTTCATAATGAGGAGTGAAATCTAACGTTGTCGTCCTCCAGAAAGACAACAGCGCCGCATCCTACATATATAAGTATATCGTTTTAGGAGCCATACGTGAAGCCCCGACTATATTCATTTCCTGGCTCAGATTCTGGTCGAAACCAGTTGTAACTGTTACTAAACATCAATTCTGCTTATCTCAAGTCAAAGTGGTAACCGTGGAGAGCTGGGTGGTGTGCATTCCGACCCAACAGGTTGAGCTTAAAATCGCTAATGTTGAACAGGAAGCAAAGAAGTTTATGGCCCTATGGCTCCTAAGAAGGTGACCGCATGGCTTTGAAGATTACACCAAGGACGTCATTTCAGTCGCCTTCTCTGCTGACAACCGTCAAATTGTTTCCGGCTACAGGAACAAGACCATTAAGTTGTGGAACACTTTGGCCGAGTGAAACTGGCTGTCATGCGTTCATTTGTCATCAAACCACTCGGATCCAATTATCGTCTCGTACTGTTTGAATCGTACTATCAAGATCTGGAACTTGACCAATTGCAAGTTGAAGAACAACCACCATAAACGTAGTGGATACTTGAATACTGTTATTGTGGAACACATCGACATCATCATAGCTTCGTGCTTCTCACCAAACCGCTTTTTTTTTTTTTTAAAGAACGTAACACTCAAATGGTTATGAATACGCTTAAAGTGCCTGAGCACGTGTTAAGTTTTTTTTGGAAAATGCGATAGGGCGAGAAAGAGAGATGTTTGGGCTCAGTGGTTATTGTGCTCCATGGGTGGCACCCAACATTTAATGGGGAGACTAAATTCTTAGTTGAGGTACTTGATTTTCGTTAACAGAAAAAATGAATATGTCTTTCGGGCGAGGCTGGGATTCGAACACCGAACCTTCCGATTTGGAAGCCAGTCTACTACCACTTGAGCCACTGCCACTGGTTGTGCGTCTCTTATGGTCTATCCATCAAGATTTGGCATAGCAAATGACCGTTGATTAACTTCGCTCAGAGCTTGTCCAGCAGACATCAAAGTCCGGGCAGCCACAGTGCGTTCGCTCGCCTGGTCCACCGATGGACAGACTTTGTTCCATGGCTACTCTGAAAATGAATTATTGCAAAAGAGCCATTAATGGACCAGCACCAACGCTCATATCCCGAAAGAGAATTATTGACATCGGTCTCATCGCCCACCCGGTCCTAGATGTTTTCCCTCCAGTTTCCATTGATTATGAATTAAGAGTGTGCACCTGCAACGTACGTACACTACACATCCCTGGGGCTGCTCAAAAACTTCAATGTATCCTCGCGCGGCACAAGACGGTTATTACAACAACCGGGGAGATACGATGGATGGTATCAAGGTACGAGTATCAAGGACCCAAAAACGAAAAAATTTCGACGTTTATTACATCTGTCACAAAAGACTTTATATTTTATGATACAGATTCACCGTAAGAAATCGGCTACACTCAGTGATAATTGACATCAAGCTGATAAGGGATCGTCTGGGTGTAATCCTCAACGAGGTAACTTTCAAAAACATTAGCATAAAATATCAGATGCCCTTACTAACGAAGCTAAAGACTTCAATAGTCTGGTAAAACCGGACTCGGGGCCTTCAAAGCCAAAGTCGGAAAAGTAAGGAAAACATCTTCGGCAGACTAAGCGAAAGGCACAGCCGTTATGTCGTCAGATAATGGCTTCCGGCTGATCGATTTTGCAGCAATTCATACTGTGATGGCACTACGTTTCCAAGACTTCGAATCCACACAGTAACCTGGTCCGAATTGACCATGTGGCTAAATGCGGGCCAGAGCAGCATCTACATTTTTGCCAAAATACAGAAACTGATCTAGCCAGATCCCAAGGTATCTGAGTACATTTCGAGAGGCAAGAGGCTGTCCGTGCTGTCCAATTGAGAACTTTCGCCAATTTTTTCTGGTATCCCTAGAGGCTCCAGACAACGGCGTCCTAAAGAGAATGGTTTCCGACTTCTGAAAGTTGATTTTCAACTTCCAGTCATCGCAAAATCGTCTTATCTAATCACGCTGTAAGAGAGTATTAATAACCTCGATTTTTGGACCTGTTCTGTACGCTATCAAATCATCTGCGTATGCAATAGTATGGGGAAGTGAACCTATCAAGTCGCTTGTATAAACGTTAAATAGGATCGGCGAATTGACCGCACCTTGCTGAAGACCATTTTTAATTTTAAATATTCCAACAAATATGTGTACCATATTATAAGAATGTACAAGAGTGGTTTACTGATCCCCAGCCTAGTCAGCTTATAGAAAAGACCCTCTAACCATACGGTGTCGAAGGCCTTCTCCAAGTCAACAAGGCAGGCACCAGTACATTGTTTTTTGCCTTTATTCCATTGGATTTCGGACACCAGTTTAGACGCAGCATGTGAGATATCATGTCCCGCCTTAAAACCGAATTGATTATCCGGAACTATATGTTTGTCCTCAACCCACCTAGACAGAGCTCTATTGATTACTTTTTCAAAAACCTTACTGATATTCGGAAGGAGACTTATCGACTGGAGATTCGCCGGATTGGATATATCCTTTCCCTTTTTGGGGATAGGTTGAACCACCGCTGTTTTCCAATGCGCTGGATAATGTGCATTATTCATTGCATTATTAAACAGGGTGGTGTAGATGTCCACCGCTTCTAGAGGAAGATGTCGAAGCACGATGTTCGGAATACAATCGGTCCCCACTGATTTCTTAGCCCTGATTGTGTCGAAGATCTCACGGAGTTCTTCCTTCGAAATGAACGCTGGTAGGTCACCCTCTCTGGCAATGACGTTATTTGCCATATTTACGTCGCTGAACCGGGTGAAACCAGAGCCATCGGATCGCCAGTTCCCTATTTCATTTCGAATGCAGAAGTCGTGCCCCAAGACGCGATTGTCCAGATCGTAATTAGGGCCAATGGTATCAGTAGCCTTGTATACTTCCTGGAAAGTCGACCCTATGGCCTCAACCTTCTCCTGTGGATCCTCGATCACAAAAAGTCGTCATCATCAGCGGCCTCATTTGGATCAATACCTGCTGTTGTCAGTAACCGTTCGTTGTCTGTTGTCCGGGCTGTTTTAAGACACTGAAGGTCGTTTTGATTTTTTCTCCAAAATAGTTTATTTATTTGCGGAAACATATTCGGGTTGCTGGTGTTTATAGCCCGAACCTTGTTGTTCCAGTGCAAACTAACCGAAATTCTGTAATACTCTTTTATTAGCGTTTGGATATTATTAATCGACGACTTCAGTGTCCTAATCTCCGGGTCTTGTCGGTCAGTTAACTGTCTGTACAAGTTTTTGAGTCTTGTCAGAAGTCTACTCTTCTGTCGGTGCTGTGCGTCAATAGTACGATTGCGGAACAGGTCTTCGTTAGTTGTACGTCGATTCCGCGGTATTGTAGTGTCCATAGTTTGTTTAATTGTCTCGTCCATTTGTTTTAGGTAATTGTCGATCTCCTCGTTTGACAAATTCCTATTGGACGGCGGGTGGAGCGTGTTCGAGGAAAGCGCTCTTTTCAAGGTTGCGGAGAAGCGTGTCCATCGAATCTTACAGTAGTTGTAAGAATATCTTTGGACAAACTCCTGCAATTCCGCAATTTCGTTGGGAACTGTAATTTCGGTGCTAAAACCACAATGGTCACTGTCATACACGAACGTCCGCAGACAGTTTAGCGTTTGTAAATTCGTACCTGTCAGTCGTATGCGTTCGTCGTACAGCAGTAGATCCAAATAAGACCCGCCTCTGGGAAACGACGGATTATCCGTCGCTTTAAGACCGAGTCTGTACATGACACCGTGCTGACCCCACCAATCGAGTAGTAGGTTCCCTCTAGTATTTGGCAAATTATTTCCCCAATCTCTGTGTCTAGCGTTGAAATCCCCGCCGATTATAAAATAATTCTCCCCCGATTCCAGCCTCAGAAGTCGAAAAAACGTGTCGAGCTCTCTAATGAATACGGTGGATTGTGAAGCCTCAGGTGAATAAACAGAGGCCAACTACAGCCGCTTTCCACTGCGGAGCGGGATGTAAACGACAACTGCCTCTAACACCCGGAACCTGCGCAACACGCCCTTGTACACTCTGTGAAATTTTATACCTTCTTTAATGAAGATCGCGACACCGCCTCCACGTTTGGATCTGGGCCGATTTCTTCTTCTAACAATATAATTATTGTACTCCAGTTTGTGCTTATCGGTTTACTTGGTTTCGCTAGCGAAAAGCACATCAGGAGTTTGGTCTTATAGCAATTTAAACATCGCGGCTCTTCGTTCGATCCTAATCAGTGAATTAACATTCACCGCAAGGACCTTCAAAGTTTGCTCCACCATGTGCGTACCCATTACGACAAGTGTTGCGTTAGGCCCGGCAGCAGCGAGTAGATCTGGTCCACCCGCTTGGCCTGTTCTTGCACCTGCTTTTGCAGCTGAGCCATCTGCCCTTGGATTGCGAGCAAGATGGCCAGCATGTTAGGTGCAGCTTCCGTTGTTCTCGGCATTGGCGCCGGAGTTTCAACAGCCGCTTGCTGTACCGTAGCCCCCCCACCTGACGCCATTTGGGCGTAGGAAATTTGGGATGTGACGGCTGGTGTTTGAAACCTAACAGGTGAACGTTTGACCTCCACCTTCTGCTGCCGAGCCAGTTTTGCTTTCTTAATGTCAGCGAACTTAGGACAACCCCGATAGCTTGCGGTGTGTCCCACGTTTCCACATAACACGCACGAGAGATGCGATCTATCGGATGCTCCGTCAACACCCAGAGCACACTCCTCGGAACTGTGGTTCTTTGCGCACTTCACGCATCGAGGCTACATTTGGCAGTTCGACTCGGCGTGCCCGCATTTGTATACGCATTGTATAATGCCTTCGCTCCTTTTTAGTTTTTCCCAGTGAACCACCTGGTAGTCTAGGACATTGATACTCCTTAGACTATCCAGACGGCTTTCGGGACTGAGTTGCACCAGGAAGAACGGCAGACTCCGTTTCTCCCGCCTAGCTCTAGCTGTGGTAAATGGTTTTTCCCCCACAAACTTGAGTCCTTCGCACTCCTTCTCTTTGAGCAGTGCCAGGATCTCCTCAGGATCAGAAGACGGTTCCAACCCCTTCAGCAGCATCGATTGCCGCTTTTCACACTTCGGTGTGAATGAGTAGTGCTCCGTCGTCGTTTCTTTTAGGAGCTCTTTCACTTTTGCGTAGCCCTCCACTGTATTACAGTGGATGGCATGGCGATCGTTCCCCAATCTCCTAATATTAAAGTTATTACCAATGACCAACGTACACAGGTCCTTGGTTGCATTTACCTCTAGTTTATAGGTGTTGATGGGAGGCACCTTCTCCTTCTTCTTCTTCTTTGCTGCTGTTGTTGTTGCTGCTGCTGCTGGTGTTGTTGCTGCTGCTGCTGTGGTTTCAGCTGTTGTTGTTTTTGCAGCTGTTGCTGTTTCTGCTGCTGCTGTTGTTTCTACTGCAGCTGTTTTGTTTGCTGCTGTTGTTGTTTCTGCTGCTGCTGGTCTTGTTGTTGCTGTAGTTGTTGTTTCTGCTCTTGTGGCTTTTGATGTTGGGAGCTCTCTACTTCTAGTTGCTCCCTCTGCCTGCGTGCAGTTTGCTTTTGCTTAATAGCAAGCACTTTCTCTGTCAGCTTTTGTATACTGATGTTGATGTCATTTATTTGTTCATCCTCATCTTCCGATTCGGATGGCGCTAGAGAGGCAAAGTTGTTATTGCCCCCCTCATAACGGCATCTGCTGTTTCGTCGGCATTTATTCTTTTTTTTCTTAGGTTAGGAGGGGTTTTCAAACTCCTCCTCCTCCTTTTAATGGCTTTAACGGCACTGGCAACACTATTACTGCCTTTTCCAACTCCCGTTATGGGAGGAGCGGAGTGCTCTCCACCATCCATCACGTTATTTGTTAATTATTTTTGTTTTTATTTTTATCACACTTTGTGTAGAAAACGAAAAAAAAAACAAAAGTTCCAAGTCTGACCTGGGGGGGATCGATCCCGTAAACCCGTATCCCACGCTTCGATGGCCGACGCCGCTAGCCACTGGGCTACCGAGTGAATTAAGAAATTCACAACTAATTATGTTTAAAACTAAACTGAATCACTTGTGAAAAGCCGAATCACGTCAATACGTCTATCCTCTGTCGAGGTCTATGAACGACTGAAGAGTAGTCCAAACCTGCACCGGAATGAACAATAATGCCTCAGAAAAGAGGATCTTCAAATCGCAGCCCTCAGTTTAGCGAAGACAAGGAAGTCCGAACCTCCACTTTATGAATCAAACTTTCGTGGAAGAAGAGTGTTTTATATAGACAACGGGAAACAGCGTACCCGGAATCGAAAACAGTGGAAGGCTGCGGTGCAGCCGGGTCGGGAGCTCGTTAAGTGAGTAAGTAGTGGAGTTAAATTGGGATGAAAAACATAGATACGGCATTTTTTTTCCTGTTGTTAATGGGATGTTAATGGAGTTCATCAATCATGAACGAACTAACTGGAAGCAATGACCGAGGCACCTACTGCGAAATTCAGTGTCGAAGTGATAAGTTGACATGGCCCCGATTATAAATCTGCTTGTTCCTGAACCTCACCAGTATTATTCTGTATGTAGTTGTTTCAAGATACAAGTAAAAAATATTGAGTAGCTCAAAAATGTTCATCTCCAGCTCCATGAATTTGGAATCTTGATTTACTTAGACTAGGAACATTTTTGAATTGATACAAAGATCACATAAGTTACATTCTGTCGAAATATAAACGGGACTGAGTCATAACAACGGCCCGCGTTAGTGATTTGTTAAAAAAGAATTGTTCCTATGTTGGTATAACTGCCACCTATTTTGAACCTGGGCTCCATTTGTCAACTAGTTTGTTGTCAGTAGGAAAAGGCATTAGTTAACCTCAAGAACTCTCAGCAATTTTTACTATGGAAAAAAATATTAAGCAAAGAGTTTGTTTGAAATTTTGTGTTGCTGAACAAAGTTGTTGGAAACTTGCTTCATCCGAGACAGCCTGCAACAATTTTGCTCAGGTTTTTTTTCGATGTTCGTGGTGTTGTTCATTCGGAATTTCTTCCGGTGGGTCAAACAATGAATAAACAATATTATTTAAGCGTTACGAAGCGCTTGCGGGAGAGTATCCGCAAAAAATACAGGAATTGTGGCAGAAGAACTCTTGGATTTTGCACCACGATTTGTGAGATGGTGCACTAATCTCACAAATCCATCCTTGACTTTTTGACCAAAAGCGCTATTAATATGATCAAGCAAACACTATATTCTCCAGATATGGTACCCTGTGACTTTTTCCTATTGTATTTCCGAAACTTAAATTACCAACTGGTGGGAACCGTTTTGCGTCGATTCAAGACATAAACGAAAATACGCTGAGAGAACTGAAGACGATCCCGGAATATGCCTATAAAAATGTATGGATGACTGGTTCGTTGGAAAAATGTACCGCTTTAAATGGAGCCTATTAGGAAAGAGACAATATAAATGTTAATGATTAATTGATTTGGGTTGTTTTTATTGATTCAGTCCCGGTTATATTTTGACAGAATGTATGTTATGCCATGAATTACGGGAGCATCGTAGAGTCCAATGCTTACTTACTTACCGATGCATGTCATGACTCATATCACCTTGCTCTGTTTTTTTTTTTATTACTGTTCCACGTTTCCTTTATTTGTATCTATCATACTTAATTAATAACAAGTTGCAATAATATAAAGAAAAAAGTCCTCGTTCGTAACTATAATACTTAACACAGCAGCTGTTGCAAAATAAAGGTGTCCTCTAAAACATTACACTGAAGTAGTAATCATCCTAAGTAGCAATTTTCCCATTTTTTTCGTTTTTTTTCTTTTTTGGTCGGCATTCATTTTAGCACAATCAAGGCTGTTGGTATCATTAAATTAATCCTCCGTAGGGCCCCTTTTTGTATATACATTCACTTTGTGTGTTTGCTCAGAATGAATCTGAAACTTTTCAACAAAACCTCCTTATGACGTCGTCACTAGTAGTTAACAAGGTAAACACCGCCAACGGCCACAACATGATTAACCCTTCTATTCGGATACGTGAGGATAATTTAAAAATGGGGTAGAGCAAAGTATTATCCTTTTTGTGAATTGTTATGCAAATTTTTTTGCATCATAAAATAAATTACTTGCTTTGCTGGAGTGCACTCGTACTGCTGTATGTCTTGTTGGATTGCAGTTCCTAATATGCGTTGCATTGGAATTTAATTTTCATTGAGATCGGAGAGGAGGAGTTCCCAAAGGAAGTTTTATATAAAAAGATTAAATCACTGACTCATTTAAATCGGTTTCAATAAATCTCTGCAACATTTACCATCTGAGTAATTTTATGAGTAAATGCTGATGAATGGATCTAGCGTGGAACCAAACGGATATAACTGTAATGATAAGTTTCGATTTTTAAGAAGATACTTATTTCAATTATTCATTATGTTTAATTATTTTTAACTTTTACACCTATCGCAAGTAAATATTAATGTTTTCTTCTTTTCTTATTCTTTTCATTACAGGTGAGTTTTACCAATTTTTGTTACCAAGATACATCACAAACGTAAGATCTGGGTTAAGTTACTTATTTTAAGCTAAACTTTAGGCCTCAGCTAACAAGGCTCTCTATTAATTCCCGTCCCCCTATTTTATGCAAGGTATTCCGCAAAGAAATTGACAAGTGCTCTCCGAGCTTGAGCGTTGTGGTGGCTCTAACATATATTATCGAAACTTTCTTTGGTGTCCAAAGAGCAAGTTGACGTTAACTTACAGCGCATACAATTCGTTGCTGAGCTTGGCAATTAGAGCGAATACTCGTATCTTTCAACGAATCCTTTCCCTAACCACTCATATCTTCATTCTATTCCGATGTAGGTCATGCTCCATAGCAAAAAGGGGCGCTGTAATAATTAAGGCATTATACAGAGTCTCCTTTATAGTTCGAGATAGAGCTTTATAATCTATGTAAATAATTGCTGTTCTCTATTGTTATCAGGGCAAGATTGAGTTTAAGCTGAACTTTTTTAGCCTAAGACGCAGATATGGGCTAGCCAAATTCTTGCAGTAAATAGGATATTGTACACGATGTAGGGGACATTAATGCTTTATTTTACTCAAGTGATCTAGTAAATGAAAAAAAAGTCTTTATCTGTGAAATGGGTTATCCATCGATTATCCCGTCTGGAAGTGTACCACATGAAGCGTAAATTTGTTGGTAACTTTATTAGCTGTGATTCACTTAAACCCATTCATTACCGTACAAAAATGCCAAGCTTTTATTATTTTATAGAGGATTGTCTGCAGAAGACTAGTTATAACAAGTAGTAAATGTATTTGTGTAGTAAATATATGTTGTAACAAGTAGAAAATATATATAAAGAACAAAAAAGCATACACTGAAATATAAATTTAAGTTTTTTGCTTTTTTTAAGACCTCGACTTTTGATATATTAGGTTTCGAGGTTCACTTGGGAGTTCGTTAAGTGTAGTTAGTATAATATCTTCTCCTTCTATACTGGGGTTCTAGGACCTGGAAATTGTATAATGTTGATGTTGTCTCCTCCTGGTGTTGAATGTCTGTTGTGTTGTGATCAAGTAGGTATTGTCATTATAATGGGTGATTTTTTAAGTATTTGGTTCTTAATTGTTAAAAAAAAAATACAGAAAAATGGCAAAAGTGTATAAGATTTTTATTTAGTTGATAAATCAATGCTTGCCATTTACTTTTTAAAGATTGTTTCATGTAAGTGTTGACCACGACTACGTTTTAAATGGTCCATACGGAGAGTTCAATTTTGAGTCACTTTTTCGAGCATATTAGCTGGTATCTCGCCAATGACACGTGTAATGTTGTCTTCCAAGGCTGCAATTGATGCTTCTTTATCGGCATAGACGAGTGATTTGACGTATCCCCATAAAAAATTCTAAAATTCTTTTTGCTGGAACCAAATGTCGACCAAGTTCAGCTCGTGCATTTTGGGCAAAAAAAAGTTCGAAATCATTAAACGATAGCGGGCGCCATTGACGGTGACGTTGTTCTCACGGTCGTCTTTGAAAAAATACGAAAAAATTCAACCAGAAATGAGCTTCGTCGCTGAAGACAATTTTTTGATAGAAAAGCCGTTCTTCGTCCAGCTTTTCTAAGGCCGACTTATGAGTCGTGCACGAGCTTTATTTTGTAAGGTTACGTGCACGGCCGTCCTTAACACTGGTGGATACAACAGCAATTTTTTCCTCTGCACGCACTCTACGTATACGGGTAGGTGGTTCGATGTCCAATAGCGTGAAATTGGTGGAAATTTGGTCACCATGTCTTGAATTGCTTGCTCAGTATGCCGATTATGACGACCGTAAACTGGTCGAAGTGGACGAAAAACATTTTTCACAGAGCAAGAATTTTGATAATAAAATTCAATAATTTGTCAGCGTTGTTGGGGTGTAAGTCTTTATATGATTAAATGGCAATGCTAACTGAGCATTTTTGACTTTGACACATGACGCGAATCACGCGTAAGCTGTCAAAAATAGAACACTGAAAAACCAAACAACAAAAAATCTTTAGAAGTATCTTAATATTTCCAGTTTATGTAGCTCCTGTCTCTATTGATTTTTTGTCTTTCACAGTTGTGTCCAAATGCTGCTCTGTAAAGCTTCTGAAGAGGTTGCATTCTTCCCGCTCTTCTCCATGCCTGTATCCCGTATCTAAGATGGCATTCAACCAATCCGAAATAGCACTGCTGAAGTACTGATGGTGGGTAGAGATTTTTCAAATAGGCGAGAGCATATGTGGCTTACTGCAGCTTCTTGTAAGGTTCCTCTGTATGGTTGCTAAACTTTAGTTTTACCCAAGGGTCTTATTTGTTGACACATTTTCAATATATTGCGAACAGTTATGTTCGACACTTATCAGCCCGTGACCTTCACTTCTGTGTAAACAGTACACATCGTGAAACTTGATTCTAAGTTTTGTTTTGTATATGCGTAGGTGCATTGATAACTAAACCATGATCATGACACCAGGCTGTTTCTGCGTTAAATTAGTTTTGCATTATGTCTATAGCATCTTCAACATTTTTGTGGCTGACGATGGTGGTTGTATCGTTCGCGTAAGAGTAACCGGTACTTTTTGTCAGAACCGGGAATAAATTATTGACATGTAAATATTATAAAAAGAATGGGTCCCAATTTGGATCCTTGTGGAACACCATATTCAATGTTCTCTTCGCTACTAGCCTGTGCTACCTGAAAGTTCCTGTTTCTAAGGCAGCTTTTAAACCAAGCTAAAAATGTGACCGCTCACACCTTTTCTCTAGCTCTCAAAGAATATGCTGATGGCGAGTTAAGGTATCGAGAGCCTTCTTGAAATCAGTGAATAAAACAAAAGCACTATGGTTTTTTATTTTGACTAGTATAGAGTCTATTTGCGAAGTCTCCGAGTAAGCGATTTTAGGTACTTTGTAAAATTCCATATATGTATTTCTAGATAATTGGATAGTTTTTTTTGTTATCACCTCTTCAAGAACCTTGTCAACTTCTGATAGAATGGGTACCGCTCTGGCATTTAGTACGTAATTTTTCTTTACGTTTTTATGTATTGGTCGTACAGTAGATGTTTTCAGAAGTTTTGTTCAATACTCATATTGATGAGTCTAGTCCTATGGTTTCTGAATGAAATTTTACATCTCTGGGCCATCTATTCCCGCTGACTTGTCTATTCTCAATGATTTGTCTACGGATGCTGCCTGAATATAGATTGAGCATTCTATGCTGTTAGGAGATTGGATATACGAGTATGTTTGCTGTTCGCATTCGTGCATTGTTTTCGAAACGTCGGATGAGGGTGCCTTTGCGAATTTTTTAACCAAGTCAATCGGGTTAAGGTGACTTTGAAAAGTTATCTCTTCTATTTATTTATTTTTTTAGGACTTTTTTCATGAGACTGAGTTAACCAGCTTCCATTTTTCTCCTGGATTGTTTCTTATCTTGTATTGTTTTATTGCAAACTTTTTTGTTAAACGCTATTTAAAATCTATCCCTTCCTTTACATAGATTTCTTAGCTCTGCGTCTCCAATGACTATTATGTTTTTATTTGATCGTCTATTTTTGCTCATAGACAACAGCAGCAGCTCTATCATCACCTTTAGGTCATTATAATTCCACTACATGCCAAACTATATTTGATATGTGAGCTTCTTAAACGCCTTGCATTTAAGTTTTAAATATGTCAATGCTCTGAAATTTCTTCTTCCACTATATTCCACATCGGATCAGCAGCATAGCAAAAAAGTCTGCAAAGGCTGAACTTTGGCATAGTCTGTGGCATCTGCCAAATATCTTTCATTTGAAGTTCTTTTCGAACGATCGATATTCGCTTCTCTTATTTCTAAAGTTAATGTGAAAAAAAACCTCGGACATTAAGGACCAAGGTAAGCAATTGCTTTGCAGGACAGCCTTTCTTAGTGTTCTGAATTTTAAAACTTACAACGGCAGCGGCATCAGCGAAGTGGATCGCAACTACTGCGAAACTTTTCTCATAGAGCTGCCTACGGGAACAAGTGTCGAGTTTCAGTTTGAAAGCTATGAAGAATGACATATTTATGGTAAGCTGCTTGCGCATTGACCTGCGTGACCATTGATCGGTAAAATGCTGAGTGTCTTATAACTTGGATTGAGCCAGCAGCGCATCAGACAAGTGCGTAGCGAAGTGCTTGCCTTACCTCCCACTCGTGGTCCCCAGTAACAACATGCCGCTTCATGCCGGCTAAAATGGAAAGGACATGCCCGGCCAGTAGAGCTATACTGGCCCACGCCGTCATAGGGCTCACAAGTCACAACTCTGTACGGAAGACATTAAAAAGATGTAACGAACCAACTAATGGCCTCAGAAAAAACTTAACTCACTGTTGACGATCCAAGCAAGCGTTTAAAGGACAACGACTTTCGGATGTTCACGTGCAATATTCGGACCCCTACCAGTCCATGTGCAGCCGAACAATTAGCAGGGGCCCTTGACTGCTATCACGAAGATATCACCATCATCCAGGAAGTGCGGTGGTGGGATGAGCCGGAATAAGGAAGATGAAAAACTTTGATATATACTATGGTGATTGCTATAGGGAAAATGAAACACCGCTTATTCGGGTTCGGATTTGCCATATACGGCAAATTAAGGCAAGAAGTCTTGATCTTCCGCCTCGTGACCCAACGTATTATGTAAAATCGCATCAAAGATAAATTCGCTAAAATAAGTCAAATATGCAAGAAGAATACAAAGCGGCGCTCCAACGAAGAACCAGATCTTCTCTACGAGCAGAAAAGACGGGGAGAATATTGGCTTCTCCAGAAACACGAGCACGAGTAGTGCGCGATCGAAGATATTGAGAGGTTATATCCAGAAATAATGTACGGAAGTCTTATCAATAGGTAATCAGAACATATCAAGGCAAGAAAACCCGTGCAAAAGCCTGTAGAGCTGAAGAAGGAAACCTTGTGTAGAGTCACAGCCAGTGTTGAAAATAAGAAAGAACGACGTCAGGCAGAATAGATCATTCAACTTAGACGATAATGTCCAAATCATCCATCCACCTGACCAGAACGAAGTTCTAGCAATATCTAAGCTAAGATCCAACAAATCATCTGGACCTGCCAGCTTACCAAGCAAGGTATTCAAAGCTGCTGGAAATGACTTTGTGGAGAGCATACACCAACTCATTTCTCAGATCTGTTCAGAAGAGTGTATGTCTGATGAATGGAATCTCAGCACCGTATTTCTGATCCACTGCGCCAACTATAGAGGTATAAGTCTCCTCAACATCCTGCCATATTGTGTGAACGTCTGAAACCCTTAGCCAACAACCGGATTGGCCCTTATCAGTGCGGTTTCAGACCAGGAAATTCTACAATCGACCAAATCATCCTCCGGCAGATCCTGTAAAAACACAAATCGATATCCACCATCTTTTCATCGATTTTAAGGTCTTTTATGACCTTAAACCGCTTATGTCTAGTTTTGGAATCGCGATTCCAAAACGAACGCTCACTGCTGCATCAGAGTAACCGAGACATTTGATGTCAAAAAAGGTTTTAGACAAGGTGACGCGCTGGCATGTAGCTCCTTTAACATCATACTTAAAAGAGTTGTGAACACAAGTGCACAATTGTGTACTGGAGGCACAATCTTTCAAAAGTCTGCGCAACTACTAGCATGCGCCGATGACATCGACATAATTGGAAGAACACAGAGAGCTGTCACCAGTGCGTTCGCTTGTACTGGAACAGGAGCTGCCAAAATGGGTTTAACGGTAAATGAGGGCAAAACAAAGTATATGCTGTCAACTACAATAGAAGGGATACATATCGATGAATTGGACAGAACATCACAATCGCGAGCTATAATTTCTACGTAGATATAAATTCTGTCAACAACACATCAACAGCGCAACTGGAGGCAGTTAGCTAAAAATCGGACTAACTGGAGAGGTTAAGGCCCAGGTTCACCCGAACTGTATTGCCACCTTAGTAAGGAAAAAAAAGAAGTGGGTACGCAAAACGATGGGTAAAATTAAAACGCACTTACTAGTAGCACAAAGTCTGTGCAAAAATAATCGCAGAACCATCGTATCTACATTCTTGGAGATCATCGTTACAATGTTGGGTCAAGAGGTTGCACTATCGCATCGAAATACCTTTAGACTCCGAACTGTTTTAGCAATTCTGTGTCCCAAACTTAGGTGCTATGAATACTTTAGATCAATCTTACTTCCATTTCTCCAGCTTATTTAGTTCTTGAATTGGTCGATCTTTATATTATGTATGTTGGGATTTGGAATTCTACCTCATTCCCCGTACCGGAATATTGGACCTTGTATCACGTTGGAAGAATGTCATAGATGCCAACGGATCCTATTTTGATTAAATAAAAATTTCCGGAAAACAATATTGGCTTTTAAATTTTTACTATAAAATCGGATATTTCATGTGGTACAACCCAATAGAAACATGAGGAGTTTGAGTCTGGTTGTTTCTAATATCAGAGGTCTCCCATTCCGGGATAAAAGCCAAAATGGCCAGAATTACCCGCTGTCTAAAGGGTTGTCACATTTTTACTTAATTGCTAAAAAAAAAAAAAAAAAGTACAAAAATGTGACAACCCTTTAGATAGCGGGTAATTGTGGCCAACATTGCCAACTGGGCAATGATCAATGATTTTTTGATTTTTTTTTTGAAAATCTGGGCGACTTTGCTCCGGAAGATATGTGGTTCCAGCAAAATTTTGCTACGTGCTATGCTGCACATGAAACCATTGAATCACTGAGGATTCAACTCAACGACAACATTATTCGCGAAATGAACCAGTGAATGGGCCACGGAGATTGTGGAATTTGACGCCACTCGATTACTTCTCACGCAAGATCTTTGGATCTTTCAATGCAGGATTTCAAGCCAATATTCAGCTCTTTATTGGTGAAATACAGTCCCAAATACTTGAAAGAGTGTCCTTAAACTGTTCTGGAATATACGGATGCCTGAAGTCGTGTTCAAAATAGAATAGCAATTTTTGATTCAAATAACCCCATCACGAGCTTGCATATAAAAGCAGAAGTATAAAAATATGTTTCCTTATTTTATTATCTAGTTGTCCCACCCTGTGACACTATCTGACTACGATCAATATCATTCCACTCAAAACCGAACGATTACATTTTTCAAGCTTCTCCTTTTCTCATTTCGTTAGTGAATTATTTTCCACTTGGATTGAGTTCTACTCAATTGGTTACCCCTCATTCGAGTGGAATCTATTTGTTTACCAGTTTACCACACTTTTCCATGGCAATTTGTGACGAAGCACAAAGAGGAATTGGAAAAAATGCCCCGCAAAGACACCTATTTGACTCATTTCTTTTTAGTTGAGTTTTAACTGGTGACGCGGTTGATCATGTGAAGTGACGTCGCTCTACTATATTTTTGTTTATTTTTTCCTTTCGTTTGTTTTTAAATTTATTTAACAAAAAAAGAGATATTTGCACTGTGTGCGTATGTGTATTTATATAGTTGTACATTGAATAAAAAAATAATTCTCTGTACAATTTCGAGCGGGCGCGTTCCAAAAGCGGATACAAAAAAAAAATATAGAAAGAAAAATACGAAAAAAAGAAAAGAAGTAATAATCCAACGCATTCCGATAGGCCCAACACAAAGGAAAATTCGTTAAACTTCGAAGTAAACTCGAAGCCGAAACGTTGTGTAGTGTAGTTGTGTGAACATTACGTACGAATGCAGGAGAGTCCGACCAAACCAGTCCAACAAGAATGAGACGAATGCATTAAAAGTGCATTGGTGTGGCAAAGAAGAACGCTTCACTGGCGTTTTTCATTTCTCTATTTTCTTATTCTGTTTATTTATTGTTTTCTGTTGTGTGTAGTTTTTCTTGGTGTTCTTTTTCTCAATTGGATATTGTTTCCTTGTGGTTCTTCGTGGTTTAGGTGTATCCGCATCTATATGTGGTTGTCGTTTTTTTATTTGTTTATTTCGTGATCGTGGCATTTCTTTCGTTCTTCGGGACGGTGTTCGTAAATACGAAAGAGGAAATTGTAAAACGTGTGCCATACAAAATGATCATCAGTACTAGACTTAAAGTGGCACCGAGAATTTAATTTCAAAAGGAAAATGTTGCAAACTATCGAACAACATCAACAACGACAATCGCATTCCACAAGTTCATCAACAGTAGTAACAGCAATAGCGACAACAACGCCAACACCACTAGCATACCTCTCATCGGCAACATCGACATCGTCTGTGGATTCGGCGACAACGCGTTCCGCTCGACGACGTTCAACGTTCTATGTGCCATTGGTAATTACAGACGACGAGGATAGCAGTGTATCATCATCGACAAAGGCATCATCATCATCAAATTCAACCAGAGATCGACAGCATCGAAATCCTAGTCTGACCGAAAGTGAGAGTCTTACTAATTTTCAAAAGTCCACTTTATCGCCTGGTAAAAATTCAAAACTAATCTCACTGTTTGGAAGCAGCAGTGGCCATAATAAATCTCACAAAATGTCTCCACCGTGTGGTTTCAATTGGAGCATCACTGGTATGGGAGATGTTGATCTCAACGATGACGATCAGAGCGATGGTGGGGAGTTCATTAAATCATCCAAAACAGCACAGACACCCAGTAAGAACAGGAATAGCAGTGCCAGTGTTAGTGCTGCTGCTAATGTCAGTACCAGTATAACAGCTAGTGCCAGTAATACCGCAGGCAGTAAAACCAGTACCCCCGTGAAGAAGATATCCGTTACGTCGAAAACCAAACGATACGGGATCGTTTTGAACGGCATAAACTTAGACGAAACTGATCCAGAGCAGAAAAAGAAACCACATTCACAAGTTGCCCAAGCGCAGGAACCAACTGGAACAGTACTGAATAAAAGTCTCTCTCTAAATAGGCTGCTAGCCGAACTCGATGACGACATCATAATGGCCGATGAAGACGTAGCGGCGGCTATTGCTAAAAATCGCGACTACGACGACGATGATTCAGAGATAAGTCGCAT
This sequence comes from Volucella bombylans, assembly GCA_949129095.1. NCBI lineage: Eukaryota > Metazoa > Arthropoda > Insecta > Diptera > Syrphidae > Volucella > Volucella bombylans. The sequence continues at coordinate 52,478,730 of OX422143.1, forward strand.
GCAAACCAATACATCGACTCCGATAAAAATGATGAAATCGCGTTCGCGCACTAATATCTTATCAGTCCCACCGCAGCCATCACGACGTGACACCAACCCAATTGCAAAGGCGAAAATAAACTCAAACACGAATATGAACATGAACACGACGACAACGACGATCAGTAGCGTGAGTTCCAGTGTTAGTAATTGTCGTGCTAAAGCTAGTACATTGCCACAAAGTTTATCACCTTCAACTGCTTTGAAACAGGGTTCTTCTGCCACTGCTAATCACTATTATCCACCAAACAACAGTCGTCTGGGAAGGAGTAATTGCAGTAAGATCGGCAGCACGACAAGTGGTGTCAGTATCATTTCGAACACATTTCCACCGAAAAATCTCTTCCTGCTTAAATCAACACCAAAGCTGATGCAGTCGGCATCCGCTTCATCCGTACCGCATACCATTGGCAACGTTGCTGGTGGTACTAGTGGTGGTGGAAGTAAATTAACCGCGACAAAGAGTTTCTCGTCCGATACATCGATTACGTCGCCGCAACAACAATCGTTGGCAACGTCGTCGCCCGCCAAGAAATCGCTAAGTTTCATACGTCGCGCACATTCGACAAAATTATCGCGAAGTAATTCGTTGCTGAAATCGATTACCTCGTCGGGTAATTCCACTACCGGGTCGGCTCTGGCCACAAGCTGCACAAACAGCCATAACTTAGCTTTGTACTTGGCTTACGATGTGCGACCGTTGTCGTTGGATCTATTGCAGCGGTTCTTTAGGTCAGATCGGTGTGTAGAATTGATAAGGGAGCACTTTAAGATTGTGGATATAGCATTGAACTCTTCGACGCAGGAATGCCTTTTGGAAAGTAGTAATTACACTCAGAATCCAGAGGCAGACGACTATGATACGCAATCGCCCATGTGTGTAGCTGCTTTAGATGATGACGAGGATCCAGGAGTACATTCGGGTAAGTTACAAGACATTTTATTTAATAAGTATTACCGCATAAAATTATAACTCATTAAACGTAAAAAATCGATTTCATTTGATCGTGTAAAGAAGCATGAAAAAAGTGTGAGCACAGAAGAACAATAGTCTCTTAAATAGTTAGTGAGTTGCACTAAAACTAATGGAACATGATAGAATTGAATGCAAGTTGTGTTCCAAAAATAAAAAACATCTCAAATTCTTGAGTTCTTAATCATCTGCTGATTTAAAAATTTGCCCTTTCCGCTTCACTCCAAAATAACTGCGGCATTGTTTCAATTTGAAGTCGATAAAATTCGACTTTGCAGCCAAAAACGGTCCATTGCTGAATCATAGCGAAACAACGAAACGTAATCAGACGGAGTTTTAGCTCGCAATTTATATTTCAAGGTTGCGTTTATGATTTTATAACTAAATGATACAGCCACTGGATATATTCCACTCATATCAAGATACTTATTTACTAATTCATTAATTTGTAAATGAAAACTCATAAATCTCACAATGGACTATAAGTCTGGCTCCACCTAGATACATACGTGTACTATTGAATGTGCCCATAATGGAACAAAAATTTCGTCTCATACCGTTGATGATGTTATAATACAATTCGAGGTCTCCATAAAGAAAACTTGGGTGTCCACATAAATGTAAAGGCACAAAGATACTTTAGATGCTGACGTAGATCAACTTAAATAAGAGATACCGATGACTAATCTCAAATATTCAAAAGATACTTTGTAATTGATTTTTTGGAAAACAACTCTGTATGACTAATGGATACTGTTTTGTTTTGTTTTATTGAGAACCTGACTGATTTAATAAAAGCTGAGGACGATGTCCTCATAAATAGAAAACAAAAGTGCTCAGAGGCTTGATGATTGACTTATTGTTCACTCTGCTTTTTGTAAGTTACAAATACGGAATTCAATGATCTCTTCAGCAACGGATCCGAATGACCGATAAGTTATCAATTTTACCTCTGTTATTAGTGATTAAAGAATTATGTAACAGTCATCATTATAAATCTAAACTATTGTATTTTAGTTGCAAATGGAAACGTGAATACACGTCAACTGAGTGATGTGTTGAGGCCAGCTGTTCTACATTGTCAGTTATTAATGTTTTAGTAAATTTTAATTTTACGTAAAAAAGGATCAATCAATATTTACCTAACCCTTGGAACTGTGCCCCAGTGCCCCGAGGAAATTTCAAATCAAATTTCAAAAAGGGATGATTTCTTAAAGAATACGTTGCCCAAGTACATAAAAAAAACAACAGTTGAGCTGATGTTGTATTTAGTTTTCGTATCTTGGAGCTATAAACAAAATGACTGTTATCGTGTACCTGGGCACTTAGTGCCCAGGATTTCTCAATATAATGGTTTTCGAGATTTGCTCTCAAAAAATTTAAATTTTTGAAAAAAAAAATATATATATGTATATATATTTTCAACAACAAATATGTATATGAAAATAATCTTTGAAATAGAAAAAAACTCTCACTTCGCATGTGTCGGCAGGCCCATTGTTTTTAATAGCACTATACATGTTTGTTGAAACCGTTAGATTTAATGATGTTGAACAGGAGTTTTTAGATAACAATCTACATGCACTTGATCAGCAAAATGCTTATTCAGAGTATTCTGAAGATTCTGAAGCAGATATTGATGATGGAGAGCTTCCAGAAGTTTATTTATTATGTTCCAGATGTGCCTCTTCCTGACTTGCAACAAGAAGAAGAAAAACATATGCAAATTAGATCTGGTGAGCGGCGTCAAAAGGATTTTTAGGAGCATGAACCTGTTAGACCAAACAGAGTAATGCGCTACACAGCTAGGAACGTCCGTCATTCTAATATTTGGTGGTCTATGCCAGATAAATTTCAGAAATCCAGGGCAATAAATGATCAAAACGAACGAAATAGGCAAGAGCCAAGATGTAAACAAATATTTTTAAAAAAATTGAATGCGTTTAGATGTTTGAAAAGCACAAATAGGAAAGCGAAGAGGGCCTATGAAGACAACCGTTTGTCAGCAACACCAAAGACCATCGACGAAATATGGTATGATACGGATGGAGATGAGATGTATGCATATATTGCAGTATTACTGTATGCAGGTGCCGAAAAATCGTCAAAAGAAGAAGCTAAGGACTTATTTGATCAACGCAATATGCCTTTTTATAGAGCTACCATGTCTTTTTAGAACGATTTGAAAAAATATCCCGTTTCGTTCGGTTCGCCGATTCAAGAACTAGAGCTACAAGTAGTAGCTACCAGAGGCAGATGTTCATTTCGGCAATATATGCCTAATAAACCTGGTAGAAATGGTTTGAAAATATTTTGGGTGACGATCGTTTGGATGGCTAGCACACGGCATCTTTTAAAAGGTTTTATGAACGACAATTTTAACGCTACCACCGACAATTTTTTTTTAGATTTGTGCCATTGGCTTTAGAATTAGCAAGTAGAAAGACTACATTAGTGGGCACAATAAGAGGCAACAAACCACAATTACCAATGGAGTTTACAAAAAATGGCAGGGAATTCAAAAGAACAGTTGCAGTTAGTTAGCTATCGAGTAACATAAAAAAGAACGTTATTTTGTTGTCAGCTTTACACCACGGCGAGGACATTGATGGGGAATCGCAGAAGTCTGTTATTATTATATACTATAATAGAAATAAGGGAGGCGTCGACACTTTTTATCAAATGGTTACACTCTACAGCTGCAAACGAAAAACTAACCGTTAGCCAGTCACATTATAACATCATAGATACTACAGTCCTAGCTGCCTACAGATCATATGATATAGGCCAACCGGAATGGTATACAACTAAGAAAAGATCGGGAAAAAGAAAAGCCTTTATCAAAGAACTATCATTAGAATTAGCCGCTAAACATTTAGAGAAAATAATTTTAAAACCAAGTTTGCGAAATTCTGTGAAAACGGCGATGGCAATGATAGGATATAAAAAAGATACGATTATACCATTCCCTTCACAACGGCAAAACATAAAAAAAGCAAAGATGTGAATGCTGCAAAACACAAAAGAAGAATAACAAAACAACTGCAGTTTGCGATTTGTGTTATGTTCCCGCCTGCACAAAGCACTACATAAGAATTTGTGAACAATGTTATATAAGAGATGAATCGCCTGCTGAAGCTATCGACGTTCATAATCGGGAGGATGTTGATGAAACATTCGCTTCTACATCAAAACCAAAGCGCAGCAGAAATCAATCACCGACCTGAACATTCAACTGTACAAAATATATTTATATTTATGTTTTTTAAGTATGTATATAATTTAGATTTAAATAAACAACATTTTTTTTACTTTGAGCTCATATGAAAAATGCAATCTTCCATACTTATTTTACAGGGCACTGAGTGCCCAGGTACAATATAACTTTAAATTTTACAGTACACGGGTCGAGGCAAAATGTTCGTTTATATGGTCACACCGTTTATCCTTAAAAGGCTAACCAATCAAGGCCTATGAACAATTATATCTTTGATTTTTACATAAAGTCTCCTTAATTATGCACACGACGAGGGGGCACTTTTAGCGTATTATCGAAACAAAACAACAAAGCCTATGCTTATACATCCAAAAATGGAGTAGAACCGTTTCTGAGGTTCAATGTGCTCAGTTATTATCCTGTCTTAGTGTCTTAATGAAAATAGTGTTTATTTCTGTGGAAAAGCATCGTTTCTAGGTAAAAATTTTAGCAACAGGATTTTCTAGAATTGCCCCATTAGAAACCTTTTCGGTTAAGAGAGACGCAGTCTGTGTTTTATGACATTTCCAGTTTTATTGATGCAGGAATTAACCAATTTTACAGTCGGGCCGAGGTGATTATAACTGTTTGCGTATTAATTCAGGTGTGCCACTTCTTATCTGTAATGAATTATAATTTCTATTTTTACTTCAGATAGGCATACCAAACTGACATTGCATACCCATATTTTAACTTTGAGTAAATTTATCCAGCAAATGTATCCTCATGTCGTTATAAGCTCTTTGTAAAATATCATACTTGAATGCAAATATTATACAATAGAATTCAAAGCTTTATTTTATGACAGATCGGGTTGAACCTGGATCTCAACGCGCAACCTGAACCTGCGCAGTTATATATTTTTACTCAATTGCCTTCTTCTTTTCGTTTTATTTCTGCTGAGGTGTTGTCGGCACAAAGTCCTTTGCTATCTCGAAATTATAGTTTTCGATTGTCCAATTCGTCGATCTTGTCTGTCCCTTCTTGTTCACGGCATATACCTACTTGGTTTTGGCAGCTTCCGTTTCAACACTAGCGAACGCACCGGTGACAACCCGCTGTGTTCTCCCTATAATGTCGATATCATCGGCCTGCGTTAGTACGTTAGTCATTTTCCTCGTCGTCCTAAACCATGTGCGCAAACAATTAAGTGTTTGGCTGAGAGTCTCGTGCAAACTGGGTCCACTAGAGATGTCGCAAGAAGTGCCCGGCCACGCATGGCTCATTCTATCGAGAATATCACTGCTGTGGCCGAGGACCTCTGCGAGAGTCCACAACCATCGACGAGACAACGATGCTCACAATTTGGCATCAGCAGTTGTTCGTTGTGTTGAATCTTACTGAAAGACCTGAAGATGTTCCCTTAATTTTACTGAAATACCTGAAGATGTTCCCTTATAAAGTGCAAACCGTTTACCAATTGCTGCGTGCTGACCGTCAAGTGAGGTTAACTGACTCCGGTGCTCTGCGACCTGGTACAAGGAGAGAATGATTTCGTATCCAAAATTATAATGAACCCATTTCCACTTAAGTGGTTATGTCAACTAAAATTTGCGTTTCTGAGCACGGAGAATCCCCATGAAATGCACGAAGAGCCATTGGTCCCCTCAAAGTGCCTGTTTGATGCGGCATTTGCAGTGAAAACGTAATTGGCACTTATTTTTTTGAAGACGCCGACAGCACCACCGTAACCGTACAAGGTGAGCGCTACGAACAGATGTTATACGAGTTTTTTTTTGCCGCAAGTCGCTAAATTGGGTCTCAATCATTGTTGGTTTCAGCAGGACGGAGCAACCGCTCACACAGCTCGCGCGGTGATAGAAATTTTGAATCACCAATTTTCACGTAGTTTGACCTCTCATTTTGTCGCCAGACTTCTTCCTTTGGGGCTTTGTGAAGCCTCGGGCTTCCCACAACAAACCACAAACCTTTGCAAGTCTTGAAAGCCAACGTTAAAAACGAAATCTTTAATTTGGAGCCAGATGTTGTGGGAGCATCAATTCAAAATGCCGTAAAAGGAGCACAAATGTGCATTAACTCAGGAGTTGTTCATTTGACCGATATAATTTTTTCAACTTAATGTCATCAATTTTACACCTTCAAATAAACTTTTCGGGAAACAGAGCCCCATTTTTTTCATTTCTAACAGTTAGTTTAGTTTTAAATGCATTTTATTTACTTAATCATTAAATCTTACATACTACTCGTAACAAAAAATGCTTAAATGCTAGCTTAAAATTACTTAACAATCTTGTCCTAACTTAATGGCCCCACACAGGCACTCTAAGCTACTCTAAATTCTTATAACTATGTCTTTCGACTTCATTTACATTTTATTTAGGAATACTTATTTTCTATACTTAAGGCATTCATTTCTAACAAAATGGCGGCTAATTCACATTATGACATTACTTTTGCCCCATCTTATACATATGCATGTATGATATTTCTGTTACATTACCGAACTTTTTGAAAAGCGAACGCTCTTCATTGTTACTCGTAAAAGTTTTCAATTCATCGAGTGTAGTACATACGAGTATATATAAATGTAGAATCTTGTGAGGGATGTTATGAAACGCTAGAGACTTCTATCATCTGGCATGCTTTCATTTGAGAATATTTTGCAAATAAGTTTTTCGTCTCATCACATCAACTCTTGTTATTTTATACAATTCGGCAAACCGTTTGTGCCAGCAATCTTATTGATCTTTAGATATCGTTAGGTTCTTGGTCAGATTAGCGGAATTTCTGCGGGGCTTTGTAAGCAGTCTGAAATCTTTTCTGCTGTAAGAAACTAATAATACGACTCATTTTTCAGATTTGTCGTAAACCATTTATGATTTGTCCTCATGTCACTTAAAGTTGTGCTTATAGCAAACCTAGCTATCAATTTAAACTCCGATGAAGAATGCAGACTGTCCAAATGCTGAACTCAGATTATTTCACTATTGATTAGAGTAGAGTGGCTGTTGGGTTAAGCAAGACCTTATGCACACCTTGTGCGTCCTTATTAATCGACTTTAAACTCAAAACCCATGCGTTATCGTAGTGTTTGGATTAGAATGATTGTATGGTTAAGCAGGACCTTATGTACAACTTGTCATTACGGACGCGGATACTAATCGGTACATATGTACATATACTCGTATCTTCTTAAAAAACCGACGCGTGTTCATGTAACAAGAAGTATATCGGGCTCTACAACAACACCATCTCCATATTATTGGCTAGTTTCATAAAAATTTGACTACATTCTTTTTTTGTCTCCGATTCGGAACAAAATTAGCCCTTAGTATAAGAAAAGTGTAGCAACTTGAGTTCCGGTTCAGACGTGTTGGGTAGCCGAAAATAATCGAAAATTAAGAACATTCGGTTTTCTGAAATCCTAGTTTCAAAGGTATTAGACGTCCAGATGACATAACTACCATGTCAGTCCTGATACTATTCGCGTTTTGATTGGGTTGGTTTTCTAGATTAGAGGCAGGCAGATATTGACTTTAGAGGTGGTGGTGTATTCCCTGGCTTCAAACTCCGTATGGCGTGACTACTTTTTGCAAACTGAAAAAATGTTTTCAGGGTATTAGCCTCTTGAATCGAGGAGACCATTTCTGATATTCCTCCATACTCGAGACGTTCGTTGTCTTTTTGGAAAGGTTGAGTTATAAATGCTGGGTCTTGGTCTACGAGGAAGCCTACTATTCGCCTTCTCCCAGTAATGGACTCTGAATAAAATCTCCAACGAGAAGACTTTTTCTTTGTTGTTTAGTGAATAAGAATTTTATTTTTTTGTCTCTCAGATATCCTTAATTACTATTTCAATTCTTCTCTATGAACATGTTCCAAACGGTGTTGTCAAGTTGTATGATAACGCTAGTGCCAGCATGTGGGCTCGTCTCTATGTAAAAATTGACCAAGGTACCAGCTGAGCTATCGCTTTACAGTTTTTATTTTACGAATTAGTCACTAGGGGCAACAAGTTGGTGAAAGATTTCGTACTTCATTGCTTTTCAACACCCTGAACAAGTTCATACGTTAAGTGTTAAAACAAGCCCTAGGAGGCAAATAGCCAGTATTGAATAATTATACATATTTGCTGACAGAGAAAAAATGGTAAATAACTGCCCTCAATCTCATATCCAAGTAGGTATGTATTTCCATTCATAGGTGTGGCTAGCGTTAATAATTTATTTTTAAATGCGGAAAAAAAATAAATGAACGGAATCGATAAGGCAACAAAAATTCATTTGACTGAGATAAACAAAACAAAATATATTACAATGGCATAATGTAGAATAAAAAAAATATATGCGTGCCCAAGGTCACAAACTAGACACACAATAGATATAAACACTCGTAGATACATACATATTTTCCACAACATCCGCAGCCATGGAAAATAAGTCGAACAGAAAAATCGTAAATAATTTTTGACCAAACATTTCTTCTCAAACGTAAATATGTAAAGCTGTGTTGTATTTCGGTCTAGTTATAGTTCAGGTTTCTGACATTTAATCGCCATAATAACCATGACTCATATAATTGTAATATTTACGAATTCAAACACATAACAACGAATCGAAGAAAACTCGTCTAACTCGTTATGAATACCAACCGAATACTCGTACTCTCCTAGCAGCAGCAACGTGTTTTCATTTCGGGCCTCCAAAAAGATATGTATTGTATATTTATTTATATGTACATAAGTACAATAGATCTGCTATGTGTGGTCCTATCATATATAAGTAGATAACCACCATTATCAATAGTAGGTATTTTAGATAGTCAACTCTTAAGAATTACCTCTAAATCGAACTTATACTTATACTATAGATACTGCGGATAACATACATGTACCGAGTACAATCGTATATACGTGGTGAATATTCAGTAGATACTTTTTATTTGGTGTTAAATCTAAAAAACAGCGGTTATCTTTGTTTGTTTGGAATGTTTTGGGCCAACAATTGTAGTGTTTACCTTTCATAAATTGATAAGAAATGTTATAGATACTTATTTACTTATAGGTATTCACTCTCTGACTATTTTCTTTATATTTTGTAAATAGTAGATAAGATGAAGTTGGCTCGTTCAATCTATTTACTCAAGTAGAAGAGTATAGAAGTTATCACACGATCGCTTTTGCGCATTCCTTAATTCCGAAATCTAACATACATTGTGTACATCTTCACCTTGGCCTGAGGGAAAAGCCATAAAAGTGATTACTTGCCGTGTTTCTCAATTTAATCATCACGCGTATGTGATGTCAATACAAGTACAAATATGTATCTAAAAGGCACTTGCAATGTTCGTGGAGAAAGGTCTTAATCAAACCCCATTGACGAATGAATGGAGTGTTTTTTGTATTCGTAATTGAGAGTACTGGGCTATTCGTACTTGCAAAAATTTAAATTGAAATTTATTAAACCTCGTAAAAGATCGTGATATCAATACTCATACTCACTTACATTCAAACTCATACTCGTACTTGTACTTGCAATTGTATCTTGAAGCATTTAATTGTGAAATTGATGTACATATCTACGATGAGTACTTTGACCCTCGGTACTCTCCTCGGCAATAGTTGCAAAATGATATTTTCGTTTTTCATTTGTGGAAAATTGCGTGACCCAGGGGCGTGTTAAATTAAAGAAAGCATTTAGCATTACTTCAAAAAATTTCTTTCTCTTTAATATTTTTTAATTCTTGTGACATTTCATGGTGAATTTGAAATGTGATTATGATAAATTATCACGCTACTGTAAGCAGTGAGTGTGAGAAATTTCTGAAAAATCTCCATTTTATTTTAATTTGTTTAATTGAAGGCACTTTTCTTTTGTGGTCGTTTTGTGTTGATCTTGAGCTGCAGCAAATTGGTATAAACACAAAGATACAAAAATCCAAGTTGCTAAACAAAGATGGAACTTTCATTTTTCATCCACATTGTCACAATGCATAACATACATCTATAGCACGAATAGACATAAAATTTTTGTCCAAATTAACTGAGTCAACAATTTGCTTTTTCTTGTTGCAAAATACGAGTACGTACTCGTAGATATTCGTACTTCATGCAGAGCCAATTTTGTTATTTCTTTCTTGTTGATGAATGTGACGTGAGGTGCTTTAGAAATTTTAAAAAATATCTATTGTGTTGAACATGTATGACTTTTGTTATCGTTTAGGTACTAATGTGATATCTACGAGTATGCTCGTATTTGTAAACTTGTCATTCTCAAAGGGCATGGTTAATCGTTAGTTTTGGAGACATATGAGTTAATGGATATTGATAAATATAATTAGATGACCGTGAAAACGGAATGGCACTACTATCCAAGGTCTGCGGACAAATGAGACATGGAAAACTTATTTCTATAAAAAAAAATAAGAATACGTTTTCTTTAGCTCCTATCAATAATCACTTCCGATCATTAGGACTAAGCCCTCTGATTCAGAAAACTCTTCAACCATCACAGGCTGTCATCGCACTTCTTTATTTTTTGGCTTTCTGTTTTGAGTACACACGACCCAACAAAATACCCATACAAGAGACATAGTTGTGTGACCCATAAGATCAAGAAATTGTCTTACTGTGCTGTAATCGAAATTTAACAAGCAGGGGCTATTTGCCGCTGTTATAACCAACGAAATGGACGATGGATATTTTAAATTCGTCGTCTCTTCATCGTACTTCTCATATAGTACGGACATACCGCCTTGCTGATGACCCACAGGCCAAACTTATTGCATTCTGCAATTTCAGAAAGATAAGACTCGTGCTGCTAATACTCAGACCATTTTCTTGGGCATACTTTATTGGAATTTGGAATGCCGCCTCAAATAATCTCCTTAACAAATATACTACTATAACGCTATGTAAAGTCATAAGTCCATCAAGTTCCTAATGGGATGTGAAACCATAACTTTGTTGAAGAAAAGAATCCGAGAAAATCCAACTGGCCACACTTTAATCAGATAAAACTCCACTTTTACTCAAAAAGTAAAGAAAGCTGTTCGAAATCAGAATAGTACTGTAAATAAATATTTTGAATTGATTTACCAAGCTATGAACACCGTTTGCAAATCACCTACCTGTCATGCAGCAACTTCTTCAGGTTAAACTGGAAATGTTTCCTATAACGACTTAAACAAAGATCGAGCAAATCAGCCTAACTGGAGACACAACAATCAAAACCAACTCACAATCGGCTCTATTACAGGGCTGCAAGGGTAATCATATCTTGTGAAGGGTTTTCCAATAGGGTCTTGACAACTTTGAATTTGATTTGTGAACGCACTCTTTCACTAATCATCAAACTGTCACTGTCAATTTATTCAGTAAACTCAACATTTTCATCATGGTAAAGTACACGAACGAGCAACGTCTGCAGATTATAAAAATTTTCTACCGAAATTCGGAATCGGTGACTGCAACTTTAAGAGCGTTAACTCCAATTTTCGGTCGTAATTCTCGCCCTAGTATAGACAGACAATAACAAGTTTAGTGCAAAAATTTGAGTCTACATATTCGTTGTGTGATGTTGCCGTGTCAGTGAGACAACGTGTTGGTCGAAGTTTCGAAAATATCGCTGCCGTTCAGGCGTCCGTAGCAAGCGATCCAAATCAGTCAATTCCACGACGTTCTCAAGAATTGGGCATCGCTCAGACCACATTATGGCGTATTTTGCGTAAGGATCTTGGTTTACACCCATACAAGATCAAGCTGACTCAAGAATTGAAACCGATGGACCATTTGAAGCGACGTACGTTCTCCGATTGGGTTCTGGAGAATGATGATGAATTTCATCGCAAAATCATCTTCAGTGACGAAGCTCATTTTTGACTCAATGGGTTCGTCAGTAAGCAAAATATGCGTTATTGGTCGGGTGAAAATCCACATGTGCTTCATGAATCACCACTTCATCCACAAAAAATAACTGTTTCGTGCGGTTTGCATGCCGGCGGCGTTATTGAGCCATATTTGTTCGTTACGTTACTGTGAATGGTCAGCGTTATCGCGCCATGATCACCGATTATTTTTGGCCCGAATTGGAAGATATGGACTTGGACGATATGTGATTTCAACAGGATGATGCCACAAGCTACACAGCACACGCTACAATCGATTTATTGAAGATTAAGTATGTTGAGCGTGTTATCTCAAGAAATGGGCCAGTCGATTGGCCGCCTCGTTCGTGCGATTTAACGCCGCTTGACTATTTTCTGTGGGGTACGTTAAGTCATTGGTTTATACCAACACGCCGACGACGTTGGAAGAGCTCAGAGCCAACATTGAACGTGAAATAGCGGCCGTTTCGGCCGAAATGTGTGGCCGAGTCGTTGAAAATTGGGTCCAACGAATCGACCGCTGCAAACGTCCTCGGTGGCCATATGAACGAAGTCTTCACGCCGATAATAAAGTTTTTGAAATATCTTAAATGGTTTGCGTTTTATTTAAAAAAAAAAGTTGTCTAGTCCTTATTGGAAAAACCTATATATGTAATCAGTTTCGGTGATTAATTAAGCTATAAAACACTCTAATTCGACCTTGAGCTCTTTCGATTCACCCTGGACCGATCATCAAAAATGCATAGATCAGCAGCTAACTCTAAAGAGCATTTTGATTTCTAGGGAAGACACTTTATTGCTTGTCTAAAGGTTTCGTTAATAGAAAATTTGACAATACAAAATAGGCACTTTTCGCACTACTGCTGGGCTTTATATTTGTACATCTCCTTTACATTTTAAGATCTTATACAATCCCTATTACATCCCACGTAACCCTGTCGAACACCGTCTTCAGAGCATCTTCATCTTCATCTTCAGCTTTTTGATGAAATCGTAATCGACTCGTTTTCGATAATGCCGCTTTACTGCCGTTAAGTTCAATGTTAATTTTCGTTGTATGCGACTGCATAACTGCACCAAACGTTAGCTGTTACAGCCTTTTGCGTCATATTTGCCTCTATATGGTAAAAGAAGAGACCGCCCCACTTTTCATTCATTTAGTTTGTTATCATTGTTTTAATTTTTTTTTATAAGTGCTCAAATGCTCAAGAGATTAACTATCCTAAAAATATTTGCACGTAGCGCGAGCGAAGGAAAATTAGGATAGCGATATATGACGTTGGTTTTGAATGTTTGAAGGTTATAATGTCTAGAAAATACTGAGCTCGGCAGGCCATTCCATAAACGGGTAATAGTACTTGGGAATAAATTACGATGTTTCAGAGTCCGTTCGAAAGTACGCTTGGGATTGAATTGGAGAGCATTCAAAGCAGGACTTGTGTTAAGATGGATGATTTAATAGGGGTACTGGTAGTTAAAATAGCAATAGAACAAAGTACGACAGGAGACATCACGTCGAAGCTCAAGGGTGTCAATTAGTTGTGCAATATTAACACCACCTATCGGATTTACCGCATGGTTTTGAATTCTATCTACCAAGTGTAGTGGGGTCTTATGAGCGGCTGACCAGATGTAGGCATTACACTCTAATTTTGGACGGATGAATACCTTATACATTGACCCAAAATTTAAGGGGCTGAAATATGTCTTATATCGCTTGAGGAAACCTAGACATTTCACACCTTTGAAGAAATCGATATATACCATATCTGTAGACTATGGCTTCACTTTTGGATTAGACGTGCTATCAAATCACCAGTGGACCTGTTGCTACAAGAACCCTGCTGACGGTCATTGAGAATTGTTGTTTTTTTTTTCTTGTTTTTCGAGGTACTTCATTGAATAAAATCGCAAGCCATTTAAAACCGGGATCAATAGTGTCCTGTTTTCTTTCCGCCAAGCAGCAACTTTTGAAGTATGAGCTCTTTTGCATCAACGTTGTACTTGTACTTTTAAAGTATGTAGCTTGCTAGCACAATAATAGATAGTGCAGGCAGAACTTCGTAGGACGCGGCACCAGTTTTCGTCGAAATAAAATTCCAGTGACTGCGAAATAGCTGGAGAAAGATGAAGCACATCATGAGGGAACTACCATGGTAACTCGTAGGCATGATTATTGTCTAAAGATCTAAAAAGGTACAAAGGCGACTCCTATTCTGAAACCGTATCTAAGTGCGTATATTCATCAAAATAAAACTTCTGAAGGCCACTTGATCGTAAGTAGTATGCCAACTTGGAAGTCACCCTTAACCCTTCAGGGAAAACTTGTAGGCAAAATATTTATTGGGGCTTTTCATGAATATTCTAAAGAAGAGCAGAAATACTTCAGCTGACGTAGAAGCTTTCCTTTCTACTTTGCATTTCTTCGTAGATACTGCATAATAGAGAATGTAAGAGAATGCTTTAGTGAGCTAGCAGTGACTAAAGAGGATGTGTTTGTGTGCTTGAAGAGAAAACATCTGAAATAGCTTAGCGAATCTGAGACGAAAATGTATCCCTTGCTTACCACAACTGTTGGGACACCATGTGGAAACCACTGAAAAGAACTTTGTTACTAACTGGTGTAGTGGTACTAGCATTCGCTTCTCAATCTGAGGGTCCAAGGTTCGAATCCTGCCCATGGCAAGTCAGTTTTTCATTTGTGTAATGGGAACTCAGACAGTAAAATTCTGCGTGTGAAGGCATAACACTGACACGTAGATTTGGCTGTTGTAGAGTTTCAACCACAAAAAAACTAGTGTGAATTATAACTTCGAATCACTCTGAGTGAAGAAAGAACTGTCCGTTCTATTCGGACTCCCACCCCTGGAGAGCTAATATAGAAACCAAATACACCTGAGTTTCAAACCACTACAAAACAATTTTCCTTTCTCCTCCTTCTACCTTTCCGCCCGCGCCCTGGCAACAGTAAAAGGGTATCTAACCCCTTAGGCGCGCGTAAATTATAAAAAAAAAAAAAAAGTTGTTCCTAACTCACTAAAGTCATTAAAATAAATTACGGCTGTTGCTACTCGTATCAATGGTTTAGATCTTGTTTGAATATTTAAATCATGATGAATGCCACCATTCAAGACAGGAAATTAAACTAACGTAATCACCGAAGTTATTTAATTTTGCGCTTACCGACCAAATTGATAATTACTCGTCATAGTTAATTAAGCTCTTAATTAGTTTGTCGTTCTAATTTAATTACTGCTTCTGTACAGGTTCAAGGTAATTTTTAGTCGTCGGGTAGTAAACAAAATAATCCCTTCTTAACGTTGTCTGCCTAGGTGTATCAATAAAATAGTATCAAGGACCATGGTAGAAATCGATTAATATCTACTTAGATTGATCTTTAAAATAAGTTGTAATGCGTCACTCAATATTGTAGAGTAAATGATATTTTTTTTTATTTCTCTCATACGAGTATTTTTCAGGAAAAATTCTTTCTGATCAAAAACTAGAGAAATGTCTAAATTAATTTGCCGCGTAAGTTTTCAAATCCTGGCGGTTTTTATTATCAACAAAACCCCAGACATATCGTCTCAAGTAAACAATCTATTCTGTTTCATTTTAATGTAAGAATTGTTTGGTTTCATTTTTCTTTTTAGAAATAAGAAAACAACATTGAATCTATAGTAGAACTAGTTTCTTTAAAAAAAAAGCAAATTAATGAAGAAGCGGTGCATTTTAAAAATATGCATGATCATTTGCTTACGCATGGCATGATGTAAGACGATGCGAGTGCATCTGAATCGGTCTTCTCCGGCCTGCTATTAAAAATATCTTTCAAAGAAACTGATTAGATTACATAATGAAAATGTAGAAAAAGAAGCCGGAACCCTGACAACGAGACGGGGAGTACGTTGATGAAACCAAGAGAAAATCATTTATTGTAATATGTACATAGAGGAAATATACGAATACCTACATACAGGAATTCCCGGAGCAAGTTTATATAGGTACTCGTATCTCTGCTGTGTCTGTTTATCATTCAAACTGCGTACACATGACAATTTGAATGTCTAGCAGTATGTCAGGTTGATGGCTTTTAGAAGCAACAGCTTATTTTTCGTTCTATCACATTTCATAAATACTGTCTACCTTGTGGTATTCTGAAAATAAAATTTTATTTAAGACTAATTTATTCACATACTGCAACGTCTGAATCTCAATTGCACTAGACATACTGAGTCAATAGAGCTTTGACTAGCATTTTTTTAACTTTTTTTATGTAACACCACGAAATTAAAAATGTATAATAACACCACAGCACCAACAACACTGATGTGAGTGAGAAATGCCACTTTTTCGTGATTCTCACAACTTCAAGTATGCAAATGCAATTTTTTGTTTAATCGATTTACTTTTATTAATGTCATATTACCTTACTTGCAAGACACGTTAGAAACTGGGTCTTCTCAATCTTTCTAACTATGTCAGGGTAAGCATAGGAGAAAATTTTAAAAGAATCCAATAAAAAAGAAAGGCATTCACAGACACAATTCTGCCAAGAGTTTACATTGTTTTACGCTTTTTATTGTAGTACTCGTACATATCTATCTATCAGTAGGTGATGATTTCGATTTTCTGTACATATCCGTACATAGGAAATCTTTATTTGGTTCGTGTTGAATTAAACGTAATCACAGAGGAGGAAAATAAAAACAAAACAAAAAATACCAAATACTCGTACTTGGACAGCATGTAATCAGAGTTAAAATCGTAGATGCATGGTCTGTTTGCTTGCATGTGGGAAAAAATCGTTTTCTGTGTTATTGCATTACCTGTGTTCGAAAAAATGTATGCTTAATCATTTTGCTAATTGCCGAATGGCACAGAAGAAACCATAGTTACAATTAAAAACAGTGTAAAATTGTGTCATGAAATTGATTTTTTTCCAAGCCAATTGGAGCTTCAGGTGTTTGTTAGTCATCACGAGTCTTTAAAACAATTTGTCTCGGTTTTTTTGTTTCCTCTTTTGTGGGGAAATTACATTCACCACTTGATTAGTTATGTATCTAATTTGATGGAGTTAAAAAAGAAATATGTGATCAATTTGTTGGCGTGTAGTACTTTCCTTTCATTTTCGGTTTGTTTTGCTGATCACATTCAATGTAAGTTTCCGTTGAAAGGCAACTTGTGTAACAACCAAAGATATGAGGTTATTGTGAGGCCATCTTCCTTCCTAAAATGTCCCTCTTCAAGTACAGAGGGAAAAATTTAAATGGCAACTGATTACCATATTTGAATAGCCATTTTCTAGTTCTAACGACTTAATATCAGATTCATACTGAAGCTAATAATAACCGCGTAGAATACATTGGTCAACAAAAGAAAAAAAACTTTTTGACGTGGTTCGCAACTGGTTTTTTTTCGTACCTTGGCATGAGATTAGTTAAAATACATTCGTTCAAAAAATTCAAACACCCACTTTCTCAGGGTGCGCCATCTTTTATGTAGGTATGTGAATATTGAATAACTTAAAAAAAAAACCGATTTCCATATATACTCGTAAGATGTAAGCAGCCCATAATATGGAAGGAACTGTCATCATGACAGATTGCTAGATGGCATGATGACTGTTCAAAGATAGATAGAAAGAGAACAAGATTAGAAGTTTTAAACTTAAAGTTTTTATTAAAGTTAAAGAAAGTTTAAGTTAAGGAAAGATCTTGCACAAGTAATAATAGACATTTAATGTCGTTTCTCCTATTACAGGTGATTAAAAGAAAATTCGACCTGTAACAATAATAAAATTCTCCTATTATAGAAACCCAATAGTGTTTTTATTGTTGTGCTACCTAAAAGATCTGCAAAAGGAAATCTTATATGAGGTGTATTTATTTAATTTGATCTTTTACAATTTATTTGGAATACTACATCAATTATGTGGCTACTTTTACTGACCAAAACAAAATGTGACCTTTTTGCTGCGTTTTCCATAACTTTTTTAATCATCTCGGGCGGTATAGCGATGATTTCAGCACGAATGTTTGCCTTGAGCTCGTCAACGGTCTGACTCTTGCTGGCGTACACTTTGCTTTTCAAATAACTCTACAAAAAGAAGTTCGGGGGGTCAAATCTGCAGATCTGGGTGGTCAGTCAATGTTGCCATTTTTTTGACAGCACACGTACAGGGAATTTTCGTTCCATTTGATTTTGATTTGTTTGATTTGCTGTGTGTTTTCCGTTCAGACCTTTTCCACACAGTTATGAGCAGACATAATCAGCCAACATCCACCGATATCAATTCCCATAGACTGTTTCCCCTTCTCTTAAATAATGATAGTCTCGGAATAAACGCCGGCCCATACAGTCGCTTTATGGTCATGCAATGGTGTTTCATGGATCTCGTGTGGATTCTACGTTCCCCAAATCTACACAGAGAGTGTGAAATTGGCCTCGTCGATCATCAAAATTTACTTCCAAAAATCAGGTTCAGTGTCAACCATTCGAGCGATTATTTGGCCGTATTCCAAGTTACGTGGACGGTCTGTCGGCAATATTCTTTGAGTCAATTGTACTTTTTACGGAAACAAATGTAAATCATCCTTCAAAACCGCCGCAAGGTGGTTGCACTAACTCCAAAATGCTGATACGACACATGTGGGCTCTCGGTAACACTCTCTCTTACCGGGAAATGGGTCTTCAAAGACATACTAAGACTTTATAATCCTGTAGTAGTTTAGAAACCATCTCCTTATAGTTTGCTGACTTTGTATTTCCCAAAAAAAAAAAAAAAATGTTGCCACTTCAGCAAAAGAAAGCCATGCATTTTGTCTTGTGTTTTTAGTTTTGAAATAAAATTGGAATAATTCATGCACTTTGATGAACCGTATATACAGACTTAGAAAAATTCCTTATTTTAATTTAGCTTCACTCGATCTAGGAAAACAAATACAAAAACCCTTCTCCAGTTCCATTCATGGCCTTAACGAAGTTTTTCATGAGGCCTAATTTGGTGTGTAAAATCGGTAAAATGATATTGTTTGGCTCTACTAAGAGGTTTTCGGGAATATATTTTTTTTGTCCAGGAATGAAATTACTCCTCATTGGCCATTCTTTTTTAATGTAATGTTGACTTCTAGCTCTACTATCCTACTCACACAAAAACAACAGTATTTCGTGTAGCCTCCTTGCAATATTCCAACCGCCAAAATCTGTGGGACGACATGCTTGCAGCGATCCCTCCTAAGCAGCATTCCTCAGCAGCGACTGAAGAATGACTGTATAAACAAAATGTTCGCTACTGGGCTGAAAACAACCCCCAAATTGTTCACGAAAGACCGCTACATTCTCCTAAACTAACGGTGTGGTGTACCGTATCACAATTTGGTGTTATTGGCCCGTACTTCTTTGAAGAGGGAGGCGTGAATTCCGGGCGTTATGTTTCAATGTTACAAAATTTTCTACAGCCCCGACTGCAGGTGGTTGTTGAAGAAGAGGGATTAGAGGATGTTTGGTTCCAACAGGATGGAGCTACAGCCCACACAACCCGAAAGTCTCTAAATGCTTTAACAAAAATGTTTCCCGGACGTCTAGTGTCTTTGAGACGTGACATGGGGTGGCCTTCGCAGTCGCCGGATTTAAGCACATGCGACCTCTTTCTGTGGGGATGTCTTAAGGAAAAAGTGTTTAAACGTCGCCCCCAAAACCTGCTAGAGCTAAGGGAGCGAATTGTTGAAGAAGTGAACGCGATACCCCTCAAAATGTGTCAACGGGCTGTTCAAAAATTTAGAAATCGGCTCCAGCAATGTAGTGCAGCTAACGGCCGTCATCTTAAAGACATCATTTTTAAAAGTTAATGCGCATAAAATGGTAAGTTCTACGGATTTCAAAAATAAAAACATTTGTTTCGTACATGAGTATACCCTGGTTTTTTTTATAACTCTTCAAAACTGCTCAACTGGTTCTGCCGCACCCTGTATATGAATGCCATGTACTAAAGGTACAGATGAAAAATTGTTACCATTATGCAGCAAGACTTAATTTTGAAGCATCAATGAATAGTCTCCATTGATCTGGTGAATAGTCATAGCTTAATTTATTCATAAGGTCTTGTACACCACTGTAATATGTAAGACCACTTACGAGTATCTCTTTAAACAAATCTACAAATTCAGCATCGCGTTGTCTATACACTAAAACTTGTGTAGTTGGATTAAGTAAATTCCATTGCTGAAGTCTGGAACCTAAGAGATTCAGCTTGAGCTCTAGACAAATTAAGGTCACTGAATAGTTCACTTTGACGTATTAAATATGTTTGTTTTTTTTATTTACAACAAAATCTTGCGACTTGAAAGAAGGTGGTTTGTGTTGAAGATTCTGTTTCGATATCGCTTACCTTATCCTCTGCATCTTTTTCCTTCATTAGAGGTTGCGATGGTGGGCTGTCAGTATCAGGAATCAGTTTAATTACAGATTTCACACCAGGATATACAATTTACCTCTTGTTTTAGAAGAATATCCCTCCTGTTTCGTTAAACAGAAACAACAGTCATTCACATAATCTTTTGTTCACTCCAAATTACTGGCATAGAAAAGGCCTTTGATGGGTGGGTACCTTTAAACCCATCTTAAACGAAAACAACTTGGTGGCCAAGGTTTATTAATGCTCTCAGAAATGTTGAAACCAAAATACAAATTGTAAATGTTATCTATTAACGGCGTAGGCCTTTCTCAATTGGAGCTTGAAATAAACTCCTCACAAGCAAAACAAAAGAGCATTTTTAATTCATATTGTAAACTGTTGTACAATATGTGTATTTAGTATATTTCTCCAAAAGCAAATCGCATGAAAATTAACAAAATAAAAAACTTTTCACATATACTTCAGTTTTTTTTTTGCTCTTTATGCTTTAAATACTGAAGTTTCAGGACTAACTGGTGGCGGAAGAATACGCAACCTACCTTTAGTTAAAAAAAGACCTGGGTTTCCCAAAAAGTACCTAAATTGCAGTTTTTGGGAACATTTTGTATAAAAAATCTAATTATTTCCGTTTTATGGTCAGTTAATGACATTTGCAGTTTATTACTCTCCACATCGGTGTATGCCTTGATTCCGCTCCTTTTTTTAAAACTCTTTAATTGCTTTGAGATGTAATGTAATGTAATCGACGCTAACAGGATTTGAAATATTTTTGTTAATTGAACTCCTAAGCCAATCAATAAACCTATAATTGTGGTAAAATTCTGGTTTGTCCGGAAACTTATGAACGGCAGTGTATTTAGATATTTCGATGTAATAGAATATTTTTATTATTTTTCTGTTAATACGTATACATGAGGGATACCGAAAAAGTATAATTGGATTAACGGCAAAAATCATATTGACAGGGATGTTTGAGTAACTTTAAACCGGGACAAGACTTAAATCATTGGCATTACTTCTGTCTGGAATATTATAACATTTAGGGAGACATTCACAAATATCTGTATGATATCGATATCACTCTTCAATATATTACCTCAAATTTTCAAATATTCATCTCAAAATATTAATTAAAAGTCAATAGTCGCGAAGCCTAAGAAGTATGCAATCAGAATAACTTTGACACATTCCTTAACATGTCATGATTTCTCTAGGGCACAAGGATATGTTGACTACATGGTGCTAATGCTGGTTTTAAATGAGAAAGAATATAAGCTTAATAGCTCGGAGATATTTAAGGTTATGCAGACATGGAATAAAGATTTCAAGAGCAATTTAATCTCCATTCATTGATAGAGTCTGAAAGCTTTTACATTTCTGTTGAAATTGCGTTGTGAATTCCTGGGGACCTAATCAGCAGCATAGCGAGGTTAAACGATCGCTTAGAGGTCGCTACAGACTTTGCATTGTGAAGTCTTGTGCAGGAAGGGCTAAAAACTATCGACAACTAAGTTAATTGAACTTTATTAGGAATTAAATTTAATGGATTAAGTTAACAAATGATCAGTACTATGCGCCATGGTTGCACTTATGCATGTAAACACATCTAATGCCACTGCGACGCATTGTAGAAATAACAAGCTGAAAAAAGGTCAGTGATTTAATTTCAAGTGGTTCACTTATTTTTTAGTTTATTAAATCGAACGTATATACTTCCTTTAGCTTCACATAGACGACGCTTTCCTTTCCTCCGAAATTTCTTAAAATTTCCAAGAATACCGGCGGTATTGTAACCTCAGGGTACTCGGTGTAAGATTTCACAATGATGGTAAGAAAAATGTTGTTGTGACTCGCATCGTTTAGTTATTGGTATGATGCAAAACCCCACAGAATACGATGCAAGTTTGCAGACGAAGCTTACCTTTCCATGTTAGTGTATTTATTATAGCCGTGGTGTAGTGGTAGTAGCAAACGCTTCTCACTCGGAGGGTCCAGGTTCGAATCCTGCCCATGGAAAAATCAGTTTTTCATTGTATAATTGGAACTCAGACAAAAAAATTCTGCGTGTGAAGGCATAACACTGACACGTAGATTTGGCTGTTATAAGAGTTTCAAGCAATGAAAAAAAATACTGGGAATTATATCTCGAATCACTCTGAGTGAAGAAAAACTCTCCGTCCTATTCGGACTCCCACCCCTGGAGAGCAAACATAGAAACCAAACACACCTGAGTTTCAAACCACTACAAAAACAATTTTCCTTTCTCCTCCTTCTATCTTTCCGCCCGCGCCCTGGCAACAGTAAAAGGGTATCAACCCCTTAGGTGCGCGTAAATTATAAAAAAAAAAAAAAAGCCAACGAACAATGACTCATACACTACAAATACGACCATTTTGGTCGTGAACCCAACTAGAGTGAAAATTAAATTTGTACATGGGTGCAAAAGATTCGCCAAACTTCTTCAGCTCCGTATACCTCTCAGCCAGGTCCCAGCAGAACATCAAGGGCCATCGAAAACATTTGTGAGGTGGCACGCAGTTTGTGTGAAAATCCAAGAATCTCAGTGCGGAAAAGAGCGGTTGCTTTGAGACTCCCAAAATCTGTCGTTCACAAAAGTTTAGAGAAATACTTAAAATTGTACCCTTTTAAGATTCAATTGTCGCAAGAAATTAAGGAAAATTACTTTAATTTACGCAAAAACTTTTGTGAAATAATGTTGGAGAGGTTTCCCACTGTGAATTCTATCTTTGGTGAATTCCATAAATAAGAAAAATTGTCAGAAAATAAACAATAAATGTGAATAGCGAAAAATATGGGCGCATGATTACATATTATTTTTTATCTAATTTGCAATCACATCCATCTCGTCACACATGTGGTTTCAGCAAGATGGGGCGAGTCTCCATTCCACTACAGTAGAACCTCCATGAATTTGCTGCGTAATCATTTCCCATGAAAACTGATCAGCCGCTTCGAAGAGGTCCCGTCGTCACCGAGGTCTCCAGATTTTTTTCTATAGGGGCACAACAAAAGCAGCTAATAACCCGTGGTCTGTCACGGAGCTTTGAAATTCACGACACTAAATCAAACATGCTGCATCATGTGGGACGAGCACTGTGGCCCGCTTCACCAGTGTGTGCGACTAAATGAACGGTATTTGGACGAATTAATTTTCAAAAAATAGAATCCGCATTCCTTTTCTTTATTGTAAACTAAGTGCTTCATAATTTTTTCTTTTATTCACGTTTAAAGACATAAATCTCCCACTCGAACACCCTGTACGTGTAGCCTTTTGAACAAGTGGAGTGCAATACGCCCAACAGAAGTTCCAACCTAAGCTGCATCTGGTACTGTGTATTTGGATTAGCCCAAGTCTGAGGATGTCAACAAAAAAGTTCTAAATTCAGGAACATTCCAACATATGTATGTTTTTTTTCACATAACTACCCAGAGAGCATCTTTTTATCTTGAGTAAAGTTTACTTGATCTGAAAATTGATTATACTCCTCAATTGTGCATCTGAATGCTTCTATCCTAAAATATTGTGAATTATTTGGAACTTAATTTCAGGAAATGAGGCGGGTACTATGAGAATGTGTGTAATCAATATTATAATTTTCTTGGGAATAATAAAGAACGAGTCCATTGTACTCCTTATAAGCTTTTTTAATGAAATTTCTGAGTATTTCGAAGAAAGACATAGTAAGCACTTCATTGATAAAATGCCTGTAGTACCAGCACCCACCACGTAAACGCCTAGTACCTAGGGTAGTACCCCGTCTTTCCTACTGAGGGACAGCAGGAAGGCCGCTGACCTCTTTGAGACGTCGGGAAGCATTCGTTTGGCCTGCCAGTGGAGAATCATGCCATCTTCAGTTGTGCTCATATGAAACCCAACTGTCAACGGAAGCCCTAACCGAGGACGCAGACAGACCTCGCATAACGTAAACACTTCACTCGGGTCCTGAAAAACTCTCCTCTGAACCTTACCTAGTATGTTCATTGGCGATTGCATTTCACGTGATTCCATTGTGACCTAAGATCCAGATTCCGACTGCGTTCAGTGAAGTCTTGGATTCTTGAACTAGCTTGGAAGTCGTAAGAGGGTTCAGAAAGGCTCTCAGAGCAACTTCGCTGTCGCTACAGATGCAAATGCTTCGTGCCCTCCATCGATTCTTTACAATATAATTAGTTGCCATCAGGATTGCGTATATCTTCGCTTGGAATACAGGCGCAAGTTTTCCTAACGAGGAGTGAAATCTAACGTTGTCGTCGTTGTCGAGTTATAAGAATGTCGGCGCTCAGAGTAATCAAAGATCCAGTGTGTTATGTATCAAAGACCAATTGTTTTTAAACGGTAGATGGCTTTCAGGGTGCAGCCCATGATATATGAATATCAAGGAGAGGGAGAGAATGAATAGAATGAGAATGATGAGGGCATGAATGATATTCATTCATAATGAATGAATGGTTTTGCTATTTTATCAGTTTTATTTCAAATACATGAGAATGTGATGTGGGAATCTCACTCCATTCGATTTTATTAATATTTTCTGATCACAGGACTACGAATTTTCAATCGTAAGATGCTTTTAAGGACTTCATTATTCACATTTGCAGCTGAGAGTGGTGTCTACGGACAGCGTAAGGTTTCACTGTGGTGTATAGCAGCCGTAGGTGACCTGCAGAGTAGTATTGCAACGTTTAGGCGCCAGAAAGCAGCAGCCTACAGTATTTTATTTTGGGTGACAGCAGAAATATAGCTGACTTTGTAAACACGTCGGACAGTACTCGTTTGGCCTGCCTGCCACATACGGAGTCACTTCAAAGAGACCCTACTGCCAATGGAAGACCCAACCAAGTTCGCAGGTAATCCCAACGCAGGTTCAGGCTTTGAGACGTCTCTTTATGAGGCTTGCCTCCGGACACGTGCACCGGTGACCTCGTTTCCCTCAATCTCATTGTGACTTGGAACCCTGACAATACTTAGTGAATTCAGCCTTCCAATTGCGTTCAGAAAGCCATATATCCTCGAACTGTTTTGGCGATCTGCAATGGATTCACCTGGGCTTTAATCACAGAATGATTGTCTGCCGTTATGGACACATTGACCCTTCAAGTTTTCTTTACCAAATAGCTCATTGGCGTATATACAATATATACGAGTATATCTCAGATTGGAAAACTCACCCAAATTTACCTAACGAGGAATGAAGTCCAGAGTTGTCTTTCTCTACGAAGATCTTCAGCCGTGCTAGCCAAAAGTTGACTAGCCTGAAGCCTGGTAAAATCGTATCTATCTATAAGCGTATCTATTCCACCAAATGGTTGACGCATAGAATAGAATTGATCTTATAAAGGCCGTCTTGCCGAAAGTTCTCTTACACAGTCAGAAAGCCGACCGTGAAAACGGTCGATTTTTTCTAACACCGTAGTACTAACCACAAACAAGAAATTTCGTCATGACGGCTATTAACATATGAAATAAAAGCTTACTCTGAAAAAGGTACAAGACATGTATCCATACTGGAAATAATTTCAACATCCGTTCAGCAATGTACACGCGTTGAACCGCAATTACGTTCATTAACTTTTATTCATTGCGCACTATGTACCTACCTACCTCATCTAATTTGTCATAACGATAAGTTTAAACTGTGGGTCATTGCACCTATACCAAGATAAAAGCTCTGAATTAGATAAACTTTTGTACTTTAATTTATTTACTTTATACAAATGATACATATGCAAATACATGCATGCGTATGTATGTATCTTCATGCATGTATGTACATATGTTCATATTTTGTTGCTGCTTCGGGGATTATGAATGCAAATCTCTCCTGCCTTGAAAAATTTAAGACTTTGAATCTAGTTTAAACGACATGCCAAAGCTATCTACATTGCTAACCTTATCTAGCTCTAAATTAAAATTATTTTTATGCGAGAAAACGGTATGATGGAGCCAAGTTGGCTATTCATTTCATTAGTGATCAATGTTATAAAAAATTCTTAACCAAAACTGGCTGACCTTCAAGTAACACCCATGCTTTTACTCCAACAAAAATTTAACTATCTACGAATGCATACTGGTCATCACATTTTTTTAATGGAAACTCCAAATCGAATGACTCATGAATCTGTGGTTCTTATGTCTTGAGTGTTGTTTCTGGAAAAAAAAAACACCTCACCTTTGAGAGAGATCAGTCAATGAGTCATCTAAATACAAGTCATGCTCTAGATCTACTTTATTGCTACTGAAAAGGAATTATGAGCAAGTAATTTCCATGATTAGACGAAATGACATGATACAATTTCCCCTTGTAACAACGCAAACCATAAACTAGAACAAACTCAAAACATAAATACGAATACGAATACCTACCCTAAATGGGAGGAAATTAGTGAGACAATTTACGAGTGTAAAGTGAACACCGTCCGAAGCAAGTTACGAATATTTCACTTGAGTAAAAAACTGTACGAGTATAAATCCATGCCAGGTAGGTCGAATTAGACTGGTAAAAAGGTACCGTCAAAAATACAGCTCTACACAATCAATGTTCCTGTTCTGGAAGAAAAAAAAATTAGGACAGGAAACTATCGGAATACAATCGCTTTTGTATGATGTTGAGTGGGAAGTACAATACAAAAATTATTGAAGCGCGGTGGATTTTTTTTTTTCAGTTTCTCACATTAGGGGAGGAAACACGCTGAAAATGTGGAACAACAGAGGCGCGACAGAAAAAAATGTCCATAACTTGTCGCTGGAATTTTGGTTTCGGAACTACAAATACCCAGAGGTAATAATTCAGCAGATTTACTCGTACACTCAATGAGAAGAAGTCTTGAGCAAAACGAATTCCACGTCAGCAATTCAAGTTGATTGTGTTACTGTTGATGGTGTGAATTCGACCGAGTTTGCAGTAGGACAGAGGCCTCGTTTTTGGACGCGTTTTCGAATATTTTTCCTTTCCCCCCTCCCCGATCACAGTCTTTGTAAATAAGTACTCGATTTTGATCACAAGCACCAGCTGCTTCCGATTCATTTCGGTTGCCTTTTTTTTGTGTCCCCCTAAGGGATTATTAGCTTTTTTATGTAATTCAGCGAGACTTGTTCCTATTTAAAATATGGTGGGAAAGGAAGTGACATTTAATTTTGTTAAAAAACGAGCAGAAAAAAAATTCTGGGTTGTCTTAAAAAATCAGAGCAAGATAAAATATTTCGAAACTAGTAATCAATTGGTTTTAAATTAATTGATATGATCTCTTGCAGGACACTAACATAAAGATATGTACATCTTTTCACGTCCTCAACACGTTTGTTTTAGGCGTTGTGTTAACGAATTGGGCAAGCTGGTTTGATTTAGCTCCAAGGAATCAATATCATGAATGATGACAACCAATTGCCGTAAATTTAACTGACTTTAGCCTCAGTCAGTTTCTACAAAAGTTGGTTATTAGGAAGAGCTTATTCCAGTTTGCAAGTCCCCAACGACTTAAATATTTTAACTCCTGTGATTTTGTACAAGGTTTGAATAAAGTAAGTAGAGGACGGTCTTTTAACACCGCCGAAATCCATTGGTTTTTCTCGTTGATAGCCCCCTTTAGGACTGAATTCTTAATGGTCATCTGAACTTAAGCAGCATTGTTGTATTGTATGTATTGTCTTACTTAATATCCGGCGCCCTGCAGAAAGGATTTTTTTTATGTCTGCCTATCATAAACATTAACTCTAGAACCAATGAGGAGTAAAAGCATATTAACTATCATTGGCCATCAAATTTGGAAGTTTATGACGACTACATACATACTAATAAACTATCAAGCAAAACAATGCTCACGGAAGTCGAAATTTTCTTTCAAAATCGATCGTCAAAGCGATACATTAATCCTGGATCACTGTCGTCTAGGTTAGCTTAGGTTGAATTGCTTATAACTTACATCGATATAAGGTTCCTTGGTTCCCACATGAATCTAAGAATTTTCTGTCTCCTCGTTGAACTAAAGGGTTTTTGCTTTTTTTAACAATTTTGTATTTTAATACAAACGCACCCTTAAACATTTTTTTATGATTTGTCAATGTCAAAACGTCAGTCAAGGCTTACACTTTTATTATGGTGAAATCTATGAACGAGCAGTGTTTGGAAATTATTAAAAATTACTACCGAAATTTTGAGTTGGTGGTCGCAACTATTCAATGTTCCTGTGCCAGTGAGACAACGCACCGGTCGGAGTACTAAAAATATCGTAAGTGTTTCAGTTCAAAATGAGCCAAATCAGTCGATTCCACGATCGTCGATTGCGTAAAGATCTTAGCCTACACTATTACAGGATCAAACTAACTCAAGAACTGAAGCCTCTTGATCATTTAAAGCGCCGAAACTTCTCCGATTGGGCTCTGCAAATGTTTGAAGAAAATCCTGAATTTCTTAGAAAAACCATCTTCAGCGATGAAGCTCATTTTTGGCGTAATGGCTTTGTCAATAAGCTAAATATGCATTATAGGACAGCTAAAAACCCACATGTGATTCAAGAGCCTCCATTGCACTCACAAAAAGTGACTTTGTGGTGTAGATTTCATGACGGAGGTGTGCCTGGACTTCATTCGTCGATGAAAATGGTCGCTATGTTACGGTCAATGGGGTTCGCTATCGTGCCTATTTTTGGCCAGAATTGGATTGACTTGACATATCAGTGATATGAGGTCCCAACAAGATGGTACCACATGCCGCAAAGCCGGTCAAACAATTGATCTATTGAATTGGAATTTCGGTAATCGTGTATTCTCAATAAATGGTCCGGTCAAATGGTCACTTCGTTCATGCGATTTAACGCCATTGAATTTATTTTTATGTGGTTACGTTAAGTCGTTGATTTATGTCAGCAAACTAACAACGTAAGAGGAGCTTAGCAACAATATCGAACGTGAAATTGCCAACATTCTGGCCTATATGTGTGGAAGAGTGTTGGAAAATTGGCTCTAAAGAATCGAAATCTAAAAACGAGATCGAATTCCATGCTTAAATTGAACATGTGTACTACACCTGGAATAAATTTCAGCCCAATATTTCAATGACATGTGTTTTATTTAAATACAAAAGGGCATGAACGATGCCCGGATTATAATCATGCCATGAACATGTCCAGTGGAGACACAAAACCCATATTCAAACTAACATCAGGACATGGATGTTCACTTTTATGTGAAGACATGAAAGTGGATGGAAATCAGGGCATGAATTTGACATTTCGTGTATATGTGAATTGTTTTCTGTTAAATGTGGTGGTAAACGTATATTTTTCAGAATGCTGAGTAAGAAGGAGGAAATACATAATTGCTGCTGCGGTTGCATGTTGTCGCATGAACATCTACTCGCAAAATGAAATGTTTTGACATAATTTGCCCAGTCAAGACACAAAAAAATATGTCAGACTAGATGTCAGATGCTATGTCTGACTTAAATCTGTCTTGTGCAGACGGGCTGAAGAAGAGGACAACTTGATTCTATGGGGGTGTGCGCATAATACATATTAATCTGTTCATCTTTAGTTAACTTATTAACAGCATATTGTAGCTGTTCGTTTAAAGTATTGTATATGATCCAGGAGAGAGCGAATAGCACGCTATATTGCGGCGCCCTTCTAATGGTCTTAGAGTTTTTAGAACGAATTATGATAGACTAGACATTTACCAACAATCTAGACCAGATCTAGACAACTCTTCAATATTATCTCGAGCAATGGCAGAAGGTATCTGAAGTCACTTTTAATTCGGCTGGTATTATGCCGCCGGGTCCCGCAGATTTGTATAGTTTGAAGCTACAAGTATGTATGTACCGTTTAGAGTAGTTTATTAGATCTGAGCGATCGATAATTTACACTCTTAACTTGGCTCGTTTGTTATTGCTAATCACTTGTAGCCACCCTGGATATGAGTCTCCAGTATCAGATTGATATCTATTCTTTTCTAGATGTCGTTTAGGAGCCATCGGGTTTTTTCAAAAAAAAAAAAAACGGCATTATGGATTGGTTTAGACGATTTTTCGTAGCGTTTATTCCTCGGAGGATTCTTTGCCACAATAAAGTTTTCAAGACGGTCGCTTGGCTTTCTTCAATTCTTTTTCATATATTTTTGAAGAACTCGTGTCGGCTTTGTCTCGAGCCTTAAGCTAGATTGTAAAAATTTCTGTTAATAATCTAGTGTTAAAAGCAACAGGTTGAAAGAATATGTGTATTGAATAAAACTTTATCGAAGTAAGCAAAAGTCTGGAAGAGACCCCAATTCCGGCACAGGCAAAGGGCTAAAGTCACAATGCCGTCATCATCCACATTATAGAGATAGAAAGACTCTCTACGCCGTTTTTCACCTTCACTACATACACAGCCATTGCATTCCCAGGTTACAGGTTCAAATGACTCGTATCTCTTGCTCACCTGACTCATCTCAAAAAGAAAATGTTTGTCCCTTAACTCATGCCTTGTATTTAAAATTGTTTGCTTTTATTATCTTGCTTGTAAAGGTAATACCTATCTTTAAAGCTGGTAAGGCCCCTGACAACTATAGGCCAATTAGTCTGCTAATTAGACTTAGCAAAATTTATGAGAAGGTTTTAAAAGAGAAAATCATGAAGCTATACTAATATAAATACAACATATCCAAAGGAACAATTTGGATTTATACTGCTCACCAGATCTTAAAAATCTGTATTCACGTCAAACAAAATATTTCATTAAGTATGATAGATCTAGAATGGTTCCACTTGATATAGGGAAGACATTCGACACATTGTGGCACAATGCCGCCCCGTCCTTGTTTTAGAGTTTGTGTTGTCAGTTTCATTTGACTCAAGGGTTTGGCACAAGGTTCAGTCCTTTGACCAATTTTATATACCATACATAATATTTTCACATCAAACTTCCCAAATCTTCTTGATTGACATGCTGATATCTTTGCTGATGACGCGGCAATCTTTTCAACTAATGAGACCGCTCTTGTCATTGAGGGGAACTTAAAAAATATTATGGAAATGTTGGAAAATTATTACAACAAATGGCAAATAAAATATATTTTTCATTCGAAAAAGAAACCTTGTTATCTTCACAGTAGAGATTTGAATGTTGTGAATGGGGTTGTACATATGCGAGCGCAATATTAAATCATGGAGGTGTTGTTTGGAGCAAAGCTCGCAGTGTATTTTAGCTTTTTTGCTGTTTTTTTTTTGTTTTAAGAATCAATAACTATATAGAGTAGCTGCTTAAATCCTGGGATTCCATGTATTTGATCAGGTCGATGACACAGTTGGAGTAGCCGAACTCATTATCGTACAATGTGATGAGTTTGACAAAGTTATTATTCAATGAGATACCGGCCTTGGCATCAAAGATCGAAGAATGATTGTCACTGACAAAATCTTCGGTGTAATCGAGGATTTCCTTGAGTGGACCTTCAGCGGCAGCCTTAATCTTTCCCTTGATGGCATCATAACTAACTGGTTTACCCAAGCGGACAGTTAAATCAACAACGGACACATTGGCGGTTGGGACACGGAAGGCCATACAGGTATGTTTACCATTCAAAGCTGGAATGATTTTGGCAAGAGCCTTGGCGGCATCAGTGGCAGCTGGGATGATGTTTTATGCAGTACCATGTCCATCACACCACAATTTACCAGATGGACCATCGACAGTCTTTTGAGTGGCGGCGGTAGCGTGTACTGAGGTCTTCAAACCTTCAAAGATTTCAAAGTTGTCATGGATAACTTTAGCCAGTGGAGAAAAACAGTTGGTGGTGCAACTAACATTGGACACAACTGTCACTGATGGATCGTAGGCTTCCAATGTTCCAAACGAACATAGCTGATGGGGCAGAGATGATGACCTTCTTAGCGCCACTACTTAGATGGGTTGATGCCTTTTCAATGATGGTGAAGATACCAGTTGATTCAACAATGTATTCAACACCAGCGCTTGCTCATTTAATGTCCTTGTGGTTACGTGCACAGTTATCTTTTATCCATTGACAATCAAGAACCCACCTTCGCTTTTACCAGTTTCCTTGAAACGACCGTGGGTCGAATCGTATTTGAATGAGTAAACCATGTATTCAACATTGATGAAGGGATCGTTAACAGCTACAACGGTGCTCCGCTGTACGTCCAAATACGTTAATACCAATTTTCGACAAAATGGCTTTATGTAAACAAATTTACTAGGTAAAGAGAGCCGACAAATTACACGACTTCACTCCACGAATATCAGACAACGAGTTGGGGGTACAAATCAAAAGACAGCCCTCCGTTTGATACATAGGTATATACCTCGGCAGTAGGCTAAACTTTAGCGAGCAAATGACTGAAAATTGCTGTTGTTATTAAAATCCTCTATACATTCATCAATACGAGTAGAAGTTTGCTACTAGCCACTGAAAGCAAAATTATTATCTATATAGGCAATTTTACTTTATGGGTGTCAAGTAAGAGAATGCCACTTAAAAAAAAAACTACAGGTATCTCAAAATATGATCATAAAAATGGTGCTAGATTTGCCTTGGCATCACTCAACTTGCGATTTACATATTTAGTCGAATGTTAAATTGATTTCTAATAAAATTGTAAAATTTAGAGCCAAATTTCTGGAGCGTTGCTGTTTTGCTGATAATTCTCTTATAAACAAATTAAGTGCTCGTATTATAAGTTCAAGTAGTTAAAAGAGCTTTTAGCTTAAATTAGTATGTACTTTTTTTTCACGATCTAAGATCCTCATTGTACTTTCTGTTATTTATTAATTTATTGCTATATTATATTTATTTATTTATTGTTTGTTTGTTTCTTTAATTTATTTAATGATTAATTAATTTATTTATTTTTCTTTTTATTTATTTACTTACTTATTTATTTATTTACTTGTTTATTTATTAATTTATCCATTTATTAATTTCTTTATTTATATAATTATTTTTATTTATTTATTTATTTTCATAAATTTCAATATTAATTTGTTTATTTTAAATTCAATTATTCCAAGTTCTAATCACCTTTTTCTTAAATAAGATGTGTTTTTGTATTTTCTAATAATAAATAAAACTGTCTTTTCCTATAAATTACGACCATATTGTTATGAATTATTTCAGTAGAACGACAAAAAAATTATCAAATCTCTGTGTGATAGCAAAATCAAATAAATTTATATCTATCTATCTACCTATCTTGGCCTTTACCTGCTGCCTCGACCTGCAACTGCTGCAATAATAGTATCAAAAAGACGACTTTTATCTTAGCGAGTTCTATATCCTATCCCACATTAACAGAATCTCAGACATTGTGATAGAATTCATGGAAATCCTTGGGAGCAAGTAGAGGATTCAGTAAGAACTACTGCCGAATTTCGAAGGTCTATTGGCATATGAATTTGAGACTGTTTTTCTACTACGTTGTGAATTTGATTGAATCGTCATATTCAGAGAGTGGTCTGACGTAAGTCATGCGTAGGGATTTTTTAATATATACGTACGAGTACATATTCGAGGTAATTTATTGAATTAGTTCTGCTTATTATGTTAACAAATCCAATCATGTCAGCATTCGAGTTTTTCAAGCTTCACCTATCCGATCCATTTTCTTCATAAATTCGAATAAATTTGTAATTTTTTTTGCAAAAAATATTTAAGAGGATTCAAAAGAAATTCTTCGCTTTCAATAACCAACGGAACCATCACAAAAAAAACTACTGATAGAATTTGCAATTAAAATTGGTCAAGTAATTTTTCTCAATTATCTCATTACATATAACATAGATAGATCTGTGAGAATCCGATAACTTGTAGTCACAGTACTTGTGTCGCAGCGCTTAAATCTTCAAAACCTGTTTTACAACCACGTGAACATCAATTAGATATGGTCACCGCCAACAATGAATGAACAAGTTAAAATTTGTTCTTGCATCATAGGTTTTACATCTCTTATGGATTTCCAAATTTAAATTCAACGATTTTAAATCGAATGATTTGATTTAAAAATATAATGCTGACGATATCAGTTGAATCATGGTCTGAATTTGAATGTCAAAAGGTGTATTCAACCGTTCAACGAATTCTAATCGATTCCATTTTGAAATAAACGTCACTTTGACATATTTTTTCTTCTCATGTTCTAAATTCTTGAATCAGTTTTGATGTGCCTACCTCTAACAAAACTAAATGACAACAGTATGTTACACAAAGAAATCGTTAGAAAGAACCCACTTGAACGTCTATATAATTATCAAAGTCCTACCTCTGCTGTCAAACAAAAAATAAATAAATGAAAGGAATTTTGAGTTATGCCACACATGACTTTCATTGTTCAATTGCCATTAATCTTCACCATTTGGGAATACCACTTGAGATTGCGATAGGTCTTCTTTGGAATAAATGGTAGCCGCTGAAATCTTCTACTCGTACCGACAGATTGTTTTAAGATAATTTTATTTTTGGAAAGCCGCCGTACTTAGGGTGAATTCGTCATGCCCTCTCGGGATAATTGCAATTTTTTTTTGTCCTTGCAAATGTGTGATCACTATTCATACTCTGGTCACCATATGGCGGTAAGGAATCTTTTATACCACAAATCAAAAGAAGTGTTAGTATTGCATTCCCATGACTTTTATTCGTTTGTTCTAGTTGACGACAGATGTTGCGGTTTTGTCCAAAAAAAAAAAAACAAATCAAAAATGTACTACGAAAGTATGTAGTAAGCAAAAACGAGGTTCTGATCAAGCAAAGTATCACTCTTAATACCCCGGTTTATATCTTATTTCATTTGCTCTTGAGTGTTTTTTTTTTTATTTTTTTTTTATGATACGAGTACGAAAGGTCGTCCTGCCTGTGTGATTAGTGGAATACATAACATACATGCCTTCATCCACAGATAATTATTGGACCACACACAGAATTTTTTTTCTTTAGTTCAAGACGGAGGTACAAAAAAACAACCGGGTCCTACATACGACGTATCTGTATATGGGATATCGAATACCTTGTAAAGTGTAATCTGGAAAGGGATTTAGAGCTGTTTGAACGAGATGTGACATCATGTGTCAAATTTTTGATGTTGAATTGGAAACATGTGCAATGTTCAAGTTTTTTTTTTTTGATCTATCTTCTGAAAAATACATAGGTCGACTCGGATTTAGAGCTTACACTCTACGCTCTCCCAATGAAATATGCTTCATTATTCTTGATTCCCTGTTCATGATTCTAGTGAATTCATACTCGTGTTGTCATCCAATAAATCCTTACATGATGATACAACCTTCATGCTAACACTTCTTCGATACCTACTTCAGTTTCACTTTGCTCTATTTATATGTATGTATATTTTTTTTAAGAAATTGGAAAAGGAATTACACAAGTGTCGAAATTCTGTATCATACGAGTACATAAAACTGGATATACTCGTATTGCTTCGAAAGCCCCGGATTTGGAAATATTCCATGCCCGCTGTTTGGTTTGAATATGAACATTTATTGGATTTTAGAACATGAAAAGGAGGCTCATATGTATGTATGTCAGATTCCTCCAACTGAAGTACGGGACACAAATACGACGCAAAATGAACATCGTGAGAATTAGTGGGATAACGTGGCGAAGGGATAGTACGAGTTAATACGAGTGATTATTGGCCCTTGAGTGCAAATGAGAGAAGCGATAAAACCGGGCTCAAACGTGATGTGAAATCAATGAAACAACTTGAGCTAGTGGTTCGTCGATTTTTTAAATATCGATCACTCAGTTTAAAATCATAAAACACTATTAGAAATGAATGGTCGGCAAAAAATAAGCCGGTTTTAGAAATGGACTACCTGTCCATTTTTGATTCTGCCTCCAGATGGTATTTTAACATTTTAACATGATATGTAAGATCATCTGAGTCTAAATTGTATTGTAGTAAACACTTAACCAAATATTATAGATTAAATTGCGATTACCGTACCGCTTGTACGTTGATTTTTGGAGGTGCTCTGTCTAACCAAAAGATCTACCAAAAGATCAGAAAGATCACGGCAGCTGTAAAAAGCATTCATATCAGCATGCATGGGTATCAGATGTCTCAACCTGTAGAACAATTTAATTAAAGAACAGGGAAAATAAATAATTTAAAAAAGATACGTTTTATAATCTCAAGCCGATAGACATACATACTTCAACAACGCTTGACTTTCCCATACACCTACCTTAATGCCGTTTGTACTATTTGAACGCTTTATCTCTACGGGTTCAAGGTGTACCATTATTGATTATATGCATTACCGTTTAATTTCTAGGGATACATAGTAACAAGAAGGGTTAAACTTAAGTTTAATGTCGTATATATTACATCGCACAATCCTGTTGTGGAAGCACATCTATTTATTTTCCTAGAAATATTCATTAATCATGGTGTAACGATGGTCATTTATAGTAAACAAGGTCCAGCCTTATGGTGTCAATAACGTCGCCACCATGAAAATATCACCAAGTGGTCCATATTT
This sequence comes from Volucella bombylans, assembly GCA_949129095.1. Lineage (NCBI taxonomy): Eukaryota > Metazoa > Arthropoda > Insecta > Diptera > Syrphidae > Volucella > Volucella bombylans. The sequence continues at coordinate 52,515,765 of OX422143.1, forward strand.
GTGAACCTTATGGAGTTAGTAAGATTTCCTCTGGATCCGTTTCACAGACAATTTTATATTGTTGAAAAGGTTTGTTAACAACCTCATCGCCTCAACCGTTCAACTTGCACCTCTAGATTCCAATCAGCTGACAAATCATTGTTTTGTAGCAGACTGCTGAGTCTGATTTCTTAATTTTATGTATATTGCGATTGTTGATAAAACTAAATTCGTTGAGTGACTTACATCATTTTTGGATGTTAATAGTCCCTAGAACCAGCTATCTCGCTGATCTGAAGAGTCCACTGAAATGTAAGCTATTGCTATGATGGGCCTGCTATTGTCGCTTCCCAATTTTCGGAACCAGTTGTGCTAGGGTAAAAGCCAACCGGGCCATAATTTTAGGCACATAGTAGAAAGTGCATCAAAACCGATGATAACCTTATCAAGATCTTTCATACCGAAAAGGATTTATGACAGGCGATACTTTAGCCTCGTTCGACTGTTGAATTGCTTGCATGCAATAATATTAACACCGTTCAGTGGTAAAGTACATTTGTTCGCGTTTCTGAGTTTCAGCTATCTCCAATTCATTCCCAATGACCTACATTTTTCTCTATTATTTTTCACTAAATTTACGACATCTCTATCTTTGGTCTTATTGGGTTAGTGGATTCTAATTCATGGCAACGAAACCGACTTCGCGGTGCCGTGAAATAACGCCGAGCGCAATAACGCCGAATTCCTAAGTTCGGCTTTATTTTGCTTTCATAAAGTAAAATAACGCCGAATTTCAATGACAAAGTGAAATAACGCCGACCATTGCTTGTGAAATAAAGCTGAATTCAGAGTTTGAAGAAGGTGGCTCGCTAACAGGATTTCACCCTTTTCTCCGCAGGGCTTAGACGCTCACGCAACTTCGTCGCTCCGCTAAGGGAATGTCAACAACTGTCAGGCAGGCGCCTATAATTTCTTAGCAATTGCGTTTTAGTTGTAATTGTAATTGATCGATTTGACATGGTACCGCGCTTATTTTAATCATTTTTAGCATGATACGAGTATGATGGCAATCGATTTATATTAAAGCAATATTAAAAACAATGAAAAGTGAAGTAAAGCCGATCACTAATATTCGGCCTTACTTCACTTTTACAAAGCGAAATAAAGCCGAATTCGGCGTTATTGCGCTTAGCGTTATTTCACGGCACACGTCTTCGCTACATAAAGATAGTCCTGTTCATTATCATTCGCTCTCCAATGTTGTCAAGTCTAGACCTGTTCTCTAATGCATTACATCTTGTCGCTTCAAATTATAAATATACACAGTATGTTATGTATTATACAATAGATACTCGCAGCAATTCCCACATTACAACACCCATCTAGCAGTAATTATTCGACTTTATGTCATTGTCCACCTCAATCCTTAGTTTCCTACATTTCACTGGCCCGTTCTGGAACCATATTTGCTCCTTCGAAATTTACGAGTATTGCACCCAATGATGTCCCTTGAGTGCGACTTTTATCACTCTAATGCGTTGAAGATATACGAGTAATATAGGTAGATCTCCTTCCTAGAGATATAGAGATTGCTTGTAAGATTTTTATATTAACAGACGAAAGTCTTGAAAACGCAGAATTCCTTCATTTTGGTTCTTACTAAGATTAGGTGATTGGAAATTAGTAAATTTGTGTCTGTAAAATGAACTATAAGCTAGTAAGTATAAGTAAATTCAGACTGAATTTACGATCATGTTAGTGCAAGCTTTTTGGCGAACTTTTTTTTTGTAAAAAAATCAGCGCGCGCTCAAATGTTTATTAGTACCCTTCTTTTCAGAAGTGGGTAAGAAACTGTGGTGAAGTGAAAAGGATAAGCGCTTTTCAGCAGGTCAGGAGGTCTGGGTATTCTGAGTATGTGAACAGCAAACCTTACTTCAAATACGTGACGAAAGTTCAAAGCTTTCGAAATCATACCTACAAAATTATTAATATAATCCACTGTTTCTTATTTCACAGCCAGCGAACATCAGTCGAAGTCTATTACTATATCTTATGCGATCACTATCGTATGCTATACTACTTTTCGTAAACAGTTCAGAGCATGAGAACAAATGAGACGTTGATACACTAGGAATGCACGGAACCGTGGAGCATCTCAGAGATAGCAACCGGTGTCAGATCTCTTAGAAAAACGTAGTTGTATACATATAGAGCATTTTAGCCAGAACTCCACTGTTTTCGTCTGAAAGCCTGGGAGGACGAACATTTCCCGAAGGAGTAGAAAGGATGGATGGATTATTATAAAGGTTTGCAAACAAGGGCAATATGGATTGTGGGAACAAAGATGTGCTCTCTGCGCAGCATGCATATTCCACAAAAAGCATAGCTTAATTCCTTTCTTTCAGAATTTAGATTAGGTTTTAGACCTAGCATCTAGGTTTTAGGCCTTATCAGTCCTGGTAACACTTCAATCAAAAAGTCTTCCTATCTAATTCAAATTAAAAACCTTCACTTGGTGCATACAAATGAAATATCAATTGCTCATATTAAGTGGCACTATGCATGGGACTGATCGGATTGATTTGTCAATAGCACGCAGGTCTTTCTCATATATGAATATTATTGATTTTTTTTGCTTTGTTTTTGAAACTGACAGCTCCCATTTGAGCTCATTCTGACCCCTTCAAAAGGCATCTTTATTCAAAAGACGAGTATAACCCAATTCTAAACTCAACACTTGGCTCATTAGTATTTGTATCGCATAAATTCCTTCCCATAATGTTGCCATATCGAAAGCTTGCCCTCTCTAATGAACCCCATAAATGAAAGTCAATCACAATTAGTGCTGAATTGTTCGGCTTTTACAATAGACGTCCAAGTAGAGTATCTTGGATGGTTTCCGATTCGATTCCAAGAACAATTCCATGCCCTAGGAGTTGGTTTTCATTTTGAGAAATGAAGCATGCAACAAATGATTTAGATTCATTGCACCACCAATAACCAAAATGACCGTTTGTCTACAGCTCATCCTCATTCTAATATTACGAGCACACTGTCGGTCATTTACCCAACGAAACAGTCTCCAGTGCCAGAACCAAGAGTTTAGAGTCACCTCATCCACAATTGTATTGGCAACATGGGAGTGGTTACCTGACAATAATTAAGTGATGCAGAGTTTTCTCTTCGTTTATCAAACCTGATAAGCTGACAAGATCACAAAAGACAAGAGCAAAAATTGTTATACCTCAAGAGCAGTTAAAGTGAAATTGTTTTTAATTTTTATTACCCTAGTTAGGTAGTAGATACACTTGTGTCCCACTACGATTGCATTCCGTTATCTTACCCCCCAAATCAAATTGATAAGTGAATTTAAGTAAAGAAAGAAACCCAGACCTCGAAACCCATGTTTTGTCTGAGGTTGAGACTTGAAAATGGTACGCATAATTACAAATGCTAGTACAAGAAACATTCTGAAAATGATGTCATTAATTTGACGCTAAGCGGATGTTGTGTTCAGCTTTTTTGTTTGTTTGGTTTAATTTTCTGCAATTTTCTGTACATACTCATATATGTACATATAAGATAAACCTACCTATATAAGAGTTGCTATATTAAATCTAATTAAAGTTGTTTTTCTCTTAATTTCATTTCAGGTGAGTTGATGTTACAATACATGCATACATACGTATATGTATATATTTTTATCAAGTAAAAGATACGAAAAGAAAGAATGACGGGTAAATATTGGTAGAGATTTTTGCACGTAACACTTAAGTGAATGTGTTGCGCATTTACCACATAGTGTGAGATGTTTTTTTTTATCATGATATTGTCACTTATAACACGAGTTTTATAAAAACTTACTTGAGGTGATAATTTGAAACGTTCAAGATCGATCTTGTAGAATTTCATCACAATTCTATGCAAATTCTGTCATCAACATGCGCATTTTCTATAAATACAATAGCTATTCCATAGATTTTATAGATACATACTTTAGATATACCATTTGAAATATCTTCAAGATCAATAGAAAAACAAGCTTGCTCTAGTGTCATTTGAGTGTGAGGTTCACCTTGACCTTCATTTATGGTTTCGTGATTCTTCACAAGTTCTTTTTAGATTCAAGTTTCTTTCTTACTTCTTTGGCCTCAAGTACATTTGTTGTTGTTTGTTGGGAGATCGGTTGACTCCATTGTGATATGGTATATAAAAAGAAATTGATACATGATATTACAAAACGTCGGTTTTTATAGATCTGACCTCGGTGTGCCCATTGTCACCTATAAAAATTCAAGGCATTCGCGTTATAACTGAATCGATATGATATACTTCACATATGTGTGTCCCCATATGTTACTACTACTGTCAATACGCCAGATTGTTGATGAGCTGGGTACTTACCACAAAGTGAAGCCTTCAACTATTTTAATTTTTAAATACCAAATTGATATACGTATTATGATCTTTGAGTAAGGTTAAGATGGTGAACGCATATAAGGTAATATATATTTATTAAGATAAATCGACCTTTCTTTACTTGAGCCTTTCAAAGGCTAATTAAACCAATCCAAGCCTTATTTATATATTTATACTGAGATGAAAATATAAAATTACAAAACCAGAGAAAAACAACAGCTTGCTTGCTTTTTTTAAGTAAGATAATTTTTTTGTTAAATTTGTTAGATTAAGTCATATAGTCTAAACTGTTTAAAGCATGCTTTTACGATTAATTTTTTTTTTAACTAGGATGAGAAAGTAGGGTTGCTGGGTTAGTATTGAAGAATATGCGAATATAAGCGAACTGGGTGCATGTGTCGAAGGTGTGATAAATCGCAGTAAGAGCATTGAGATGAGATGTTTTTATCGACGTAGTGTTGATGGGAGAGTTTGGTATGTGCTACTTTGTTTTCGTTTCGCTATCTATCTCTTTTACATTGAGTAATTCCTTAATATGAAATTGGTTTCGTTTGCCTTTTCGTACCACTCAGAGGAAGTTAGCCATCCCGTTGTGACCTGGAAGCCAAACAAGACCCAATGAATGCATCCTTCCGAACCGCATCCTACGTAGATCCTTGAAGACCCGACCATATTACTTTCATGGCTCAAATTCTGGTCGAAACCATTCCTATGCAGAGGGACAGTCAATTTCGTATTTTCGCAGCAACAGGAGTTATGATGTTATTGCTTCGAATGGCATGTTCATAAGACCAGTTTCAAAAGACAGTCGGCACGCAGGCTCATCAAAACTCTAATCTGTGTAATACCAAGGACTTCTTCTTTTTAAACTAAATGGGAGTGAAAGCAATGAATGCATCTGCAAAATGTTAGGGAAAGCCTCCATGCAGCCTAAACAGACCTTTCATTGAGGTCTGGTAACAGTGACGTATTTTTATGAAAGACCAACAACACATAGGATATATGTGGGTGGGCGTGGCTCAAGTGGTAGTGTATTGGCTTCCCAATCGGACGGTTCGGGGTTCAATACCAGTCGTGACCGCAAGACTTTTTTCAGGCAACAGAAATTTCGTGAGATGAATGGATGCCTAAATACAACATCAAGTCAGTTTACACTAATAATTTAGTCTCCCCATTAACTGTTGGATGCCACAATGGAGCGAAATAGACACTGAGCCCAAACATCCCTCTTTCTCTTTCTGTCCCATTTTCCAAAAAAAAAACTTAACACTTTAAGTGTAGTAATACCCACTTAATAGTTAAATTTTTTTTACTAAAAACAAAAATTTATCCTTTCGTAGCTGCGACGAGCCCCATGTCGTGTCGAAAGCTCCTTTACACTACCAGAAAGCCGACAGAGCCTTGAAGATTTTCGACGTGAGATATCTAGTTTCGGTTGAAAAACGGATGGTAATGCCCTTAAACACTAGATGAGTCGGACCAATCTGCTTTTTCCCTTTCATAAAGGGAACAACCTCAGTTTTGGGAAGATTGAATGAAAGCCCATTACTAGTGCCCCAATCGTCGTTCTTCGGAGTACTTTGGAGTATACAGTCGCTAAACATAAACCAACAGACAATACAGCCTTACAAGTTTGCGCAATCAAGTTTGTCTAAATCAGATTCGTAAACGGTTAGAAGACACTATACTGATCTAGAAATATTACTCAAGTTTTTTAGTCCCCACCGACAAAAGACAAATCACGATCCGTTTCCAATGAACCGAATTGCATCTATTAATTCAGTTTTGACTGTCTTTCGGAAGTAGATCAATCAGGTTTAGTAGCAGTCTTATCAGCTCCTATATTAGCATCTCTATTTGTTTATATACGAAAGGATGAACACAGGTCGAAAAGCCCCTTCTACATAATAATGTTAAATGGTCCGTAAACGTAGTTTTTAACTTTATGTAAAAGCTACATAGATAATTCTCTTCCCTCAGTTCATAAAATAATTTAGGCTTTAAACAAAGGTTATTGTCAACGTCAATTCCGAGAATTTATGCCTCTATGTGCACACGTAAATATTTAGAACCCCTTTGAACCGTTGACTGGATGTGTGATTTATCACCACACCTACAATATAAATTCCATTTTCTGTCGTTGTGTAGGGCGTAATTGTTCAAAAATCCTTCGGTAACACCTCTAATCAAAATTGTTGCATTGTAAGTGTTCATTGTCCCATGAAGTACCATACCTAAAACAAACAACAACGACAAAAAAAAAAAAAACTAGGCGCGTACATCTTCGGTTTTTATTACATCTCTTCTACTACTTCATTAAGTATGCATATGAGTATATGTACGTGTGCAAGCCTAGTTAAAAGATAGAGATACTGTAACCCAATAATGTGCCCACTAAAGCTGTGCACTACCTATATTTACAATTCAAATCTGAAAGAATGTATCATAGGTACTCTTCTGCACCCTTGTTGTGTTGCATATCGCTTGTTGTAGCAAAAGTGCTCTTGTAGGAGTTTGGAAGAGTATGTCTACGTGAATTACGTTCCATTTTTTCTTTTGTCATACCTTATCCGTAGGGTATATTCGATTTAATGTTAAAGATGCTGCTTAGAAAATGATGCCGAATGTACCCCATGTATTAGCAAACGCTTTCTGTGATAAACGTCAATGCAATCTAATCAAGTGTGATTTGTTTGTCTGTTGTATGTTCTATGTATTCTTCTATGCAACACGCCTTTAGATTTCTTAAGAACATATTACTCCCATTACAAATTATGGTATGGTCGCATAAAGAATATTGTGACATTTATAAGGCGTAAAGTGCTCTACTAGGCGTAAAAACATGTACATAAATACATAGTCTGTATCTGGCAATCCGTAACTTCTTTTACCATTTAGGATATTGCAAATTACGTGTTACTGAAGTACAGGTTGTCTGCAAAAACATCAGTGGCTAATGCTACTTTTATTAATCGTTTTACATGCATAAGCTCGGCTTAGTGCAGCCCAAAACAGCAGTCATTTACAGAAAAGTTAAATATTTAGGGTATTACACTTTTCATTCCACTGAAATATAAGTCTTACCATGTATCGTTGCCAGTTCTTCAAACTCCAACACAAGAGGCGAATAATAATGGAGCATAAAAGTGTTTTTTAAGTGCAATGCTTATGCACACATAAAATGTAAGACTTTTTATTTGTTGCATGCTTCTTCATGGTTGCTTTTGTACTCGTATTTGTGCTTTAATTGCAAAACGGAAAACAAAACAAGGCAAAAATAAATAAATAAAAGCTGTGTAACGCAGTTTGGAATTTTTTTTTCAAATACTCTGCATTGCATACTCATAAAAGTGGTGACAGGCTTTGTTTATTTATTTACACAAAACAGAAGCGTAAATATGTCATTTACGAGTATGTAAATGAGTCTTTGAGATTGGTGTTTGGGTAACATTAGCTAAAAAGGTGTTTACCCAGATGTATAATAGTGGATACTGTTTTTTGCTTTAAAAAAAAAACCTTATTTAAAGAAATAGAAACCAGATGATATTTCCTCGAGGTGTCACTTGTTTCATGTGTGATTTATTTCGGTGTTCGACTAAATGATTGTAGCTTTTTAATGTTGAGCCCATCAAGTTGGTTGAAGTCCCTTTCCCCCACCATCTAAGGCTAAGCAAGTGATGGATTCCATGCCCGACTTTTGTGTTTATGTATTGCCCTTAATTAAATACGAATATCTAGCCGATAGTCGAATATAACACCTCTTCAGTGTTTTGCCGTCCGTTTTTTTTACTTTTCGCTATTTAAGCTTTTAGCACCCGATACCGAGAATGGGAATGTATAGTAGGGCCCTATTATCTTAATGAATTTTTTAGAGACAAGATTTTCTTATTCCTTCTAGATAAGCAACACCAAATATGCTATTGATACAGATTATTAAGAGTAGAATCGATATAAGAATACAGCCTTGTGGAACCCCATATTGGATTTAAAAGAGACTCCTTAAAAATGCATCATCTACAAAAGCATATACAATCATGAGTATTATTTTTGTTAACTTAACTATTTCAAGCAGCAGTTATATACAATACATATGTACATAAATACACTATAGGTACTTAATATGGCCTCAAACCTGCACTCGTGTGGGTTTCACGTGGCTAATTGGCAGTAAATTACCAGGTTACTAACCAGATAGATATGATATGAGCACTCCGAGAAAGCGTTCCCTTGGAAATGAAAATTTGCTTCGAAATCAGTCAAGCCTCTCCTTTTAACACGGTCACTAAATGATGACAGCTGCTCACTTTAAGATGTCGAAGCTTCCTTTTTCCTTATGCGCGTCACTGAGACCGTCCTATACTGGGTTTCTCCACCCAGTTTTGGACTAGTTGCGTGCGTATTCTTAAGTCAGGACTTATCAACGAAAACATTTTTGGTAATGCTGAAAATATAGATACTTCTGAATCCACGTTTTGAAAAGTATCCCTTAAGGCGTTCCGGACTGCTTCCTTTGATTGGACAGCCATAACAAATTTTCAGTTAAAGTAATCATTTGCCAGTCGTGTTATTGAAGTTATGGATGGAGATGATTGAGTTATTGGCAGCAGGAGCTACAAAAAAGCTTAAAAGTATAGGTCATGTCCGTCAATTGATAATTGATAGGCTTTTCGTCGACCCATAATTATAATGATATTATAGAAAAGCAAAACATAAAAAAAATACATCAATCAATAAAAAGCCCATCATCTATCATAGTTCTAACCGGACATTTAAGGTGAGTAGAGTTCCATACTTTTCTCCACAGATCCGTTGCCCCAGTCCAATCCACCAAATGCTCAGAGAAGTGCTCCTCCCGTAAAGCCCCTTCTTCTCATATTAGAACCCGCAATCTTGTGTTCTTCAATCTCACACCCGACTCTTGTTCTCCTTTGACTGAAACAACCTCTCCTTGTCCGGTTCCAAGCAAAACAACTTACCCAATCTTCATCTTCATCTGATACATCTCACTCCATTCACATTCCACACACATTCTCAATTGAAGCTGTTCAATGTAGGTTTCTCTGATTCGACTTACGAGGACTTCCATACATGGATCTACTAAAACTTATAAACTTACAGCTTATCTCTGTACGCCGAAATGTTGCCGATATACTCTTATCTTTCAAATTATCTTTTTCAACACTAACGCACTTAATCTTCACCGAACAAATTACGCTGATACCATCAAGCAATGTCTAGAAGGCTCTGGGAAGTCAAGGATGTCCAACCTCTCTTTGGTCCTACTCCTCCCACCACCTGATTTTAGTTATAGTTTAGATTTTAGATTCTTGTTAGTTTTAAGTCTAGAATTTAAGCGTGCTTGTAATAAGCTTTAATAAACCTATCCGGGGTTGACCCGGGCCTCAAAACCAATCAACAATTGGGCGTGGCCGTGGTGTAGTGGTACTAGCAATCGCTTCTCACTCGGAGGGTCAAGGTTCGAATCCTACCCATTGACAAGTTTTTCAAGTTTTCTCATTTGTGTACTTGGAACTCAGACAAAAAAATTCTGTGTGTGAAGGCCTAACACTGACACGTAGATTTGGCTGTTGTAGAGTTTCAAGCACAAAAACATAGTGTGAATTATAAACTTCGAATCACTCTGAGTGAAGAAAAAAACTCTCCGTCCTATTCGGACTCCCACCCCTGGAGAGCGAATATCGAAACCAAATACACCTGAGTTTCAAACCACTACAAAAAACCAATTTTCCTTTCTCCTCCTTCTAACTTTCCGCCCGCGCCCTGGCAACAGTAAAAGGGTTTCTAACCCCGTAGGCGCGCGTAAATTATAAAAAAAGAAAAAAAAAAAACAAGGACGGGTTGAACAAAATCCATCTGCTCACGTTCTTAACTCTTATATACATATGTATGTACATATGCAAGCAAATCATTGAATTCGCATTTGAATTCGGTAGTATGTGCGTTTAATTCTGAATAAATAGCGCCAGTGCACTCTAAATTCGAGTGAAATCTAAACAATAGTTGGGACTGTTCAGGATGTTTTTTGAAGACGGTGGCGCCTTGACGTTTTTTATAAACTTTTCAAAAGCCCAAATAGCCTTTTGATATAAAAATGTTTGTAGATAACCTTGTTCAGAAATGAATGCTATGAAACCATTTAAGTAAGGTGGCAATTTTCGGTTTATCAGGGCACATTCTTTATTTAACGTTTTGCCAGCTCACATCGTATTTCCGTTGATTTCCCTGCCATTGCATTTTTGAAAAGATAACAAAAAAGCCCCTCCCTATTTACGTGAATTACACAACAACATAAAAAACCTCGAGTCTTTACACATATTTCAGCAAAATATTCGTAAACTCATGCCTATCGATGAAAATTGTATTTTGTTCAAACCCCTTTTAGTTGCATGCCTTTCGAATCTTTTTTATATACATACATATATGTATTATATTATATCACTTCCTTTCAAAATAATCACGTTTTTCTCTAAAGGAATATACAGTAACATACTTAATCAATCAATATTATTTTCCATTGATTTTAAAATTTTGTTACGGTGATTTGGCAGTGCAACCGCGCATTCACTTCTAAGATATTTATCTTTTCTTCTATCTTTTATCTCAGACATGCACATCTAATTGAAAATAAAAAAACTTAATTCTCTGTAACAAAATCAATTCAAACAAAAGATATCGCAAACAAAAGATCTGATATCGTAAAGATGTTTTAACTCTTCACAGAACTTATTCAACAGATGCAACAGGAACTACGAGTATGCAGTTGTTTTTTTATAACTAAATTGATTCATCGGTGTAAAGAGAGGCACAGTCAGTCGCAGTAGGCCCATGACTCGGCATTCATCTATGATGGCGTGTATTATGGCAGTTGAGCCGCAGGAGGTGTACTGTATACATTCATTCATACCCAGCGCACATATGTATACACTTTTCGATTTCGAAATATTCCAAAAAATTCAAGTGAAACGTACAGTGTACGTCAGGAAAATATAGTCAGGCAGCAGTTTTCATGTTGCTTACTACATTACATTTGTGTCGGTTTTTATCTTATCATTACTTGACAAGTTTTTTTTTCGAGAATGCTTCTTCAATATCGTAGTAGATAAGGTATTCCAATTGATAAGCCTATTCAATCATGATTACTCCCTGAACCCTTAATTCTAGTATATATATTCTATTCTAATTATACTAACTAATTGGATCAGTTTTGTTATGTTTAAAATCGATATCGACAAAAATATCAGTCCTTCATTAGTTTAATATGATATTAGGTTGTAATATAAGTACGAATATTGCGAGATTTTATGTCTGTTTAATGTTAATTAATTTGCATTGAATGCAAAAATTAAGTCGTCAATGTAATTTCCTTCATTAGATGACAGTACTTCTGCCCTTCAGGCAACTTCTTGATGTCGTCACTAAAAAAAAATACCATAAGAGCCCCTTGGACATCATGCCGAGATCTAAAATGTTTTTCATCAAAGAAGTTTTTCAGACTTGGGAACAAGTGGAAATCTGTAGGTGCTAAATCTGGAGAATAAGGCGGATCCACCAATTTTCCCCAACCGAACTCCTGTAACTATGTATGAATGTAGTTGTTATCATGCGAGCGTTATGCTGATGGAATAGAACACCCCGTCTATTAACCAGAGCTGGCCGTTTCTGCTCTAATGCCGACTTAAATCTGCACAAGTGTTGATAATAAACTTCTGAGGTGATGGTCTAGTTAGGAGGCAACAGCTCAAAATGTATTATTCCCTCAGCATCCCACCATACGGACGGTAACACCTTGCGTGGGTGAAGTCCATCTCTGGATGGTCTGTCTTATGGACAGACATTTAACGTTATTGTAAGGAACCCATTTTTGATCTCCGGTAACGATCCGGTTCAAAAACGGCTCTTGATCATGACGCGACAGAAACACTTCGATTCTTTGCTGAAGTTTATTTTGCTATAGGTGACCACCCATTTTTCCAAGCTAACCACTTTTCCCATATTTGCTAGGTTTCGATGGATGGGATTTCTCTCGGCGGTGGACTTTAGGAGCTCGTTGTCTAGCTTTTCTGGTCTACCTGATAAAAATTGCTATTTCTAGACTTTACAAACCAACGCCGATATTTGGACTCGCTGAGAACACCCTCTCCAAGCACGTTTTGGATTTCTCTAGTGGCTTCACTTCCCTTAGGGTTTTTCCAGAACAAAAACAATTAAATTAAAAATGCGTAGAATGATGCTAACACAATCCCAAATATATATCCCAAATATGTTACTAAATCCATTTTATGGCAATTGGAAAATAACACCTGAGAAAAGCGCGTAATACTTATGTTACAACCTGATATCTTGGGAGCTTCAAGGTAAACTTTTTACAACACGTTGTGTGCGATTATATATCTAATAAGAATATTATTGTATTGACAGTGTAAGAACCCGAAAATTTTGACGGTCTGCTGCAACCATTCCTTCACAACCACGCCAGTTGCCTTTCGTTTGGGAATACGTGGATTATAACCAAGAGTTTTTCTTTTCGCTAACACCAATTTGCTCGATGTGGCCTTGATACTGAGGTTGATGTATTTCTGCCTTTTGAATAATAGTCACATCTTTGTACAACTCATAGAGCTGTGATTTTATCTGCTCATCTATATTACTTATTTTGTCTTCTTTGTTTGTCTTCAAATAAGTACAAGCTCGGCTCAGCTCAGTCTTGACCAACGAATGGCATTCGGCTTCGTAAGGAATAACCGTGTGTCTCAGAGACACTGACACTTGTTAGCTTGATTCCTCGCTCTAAGAGTTTTGACTACACCGTAGAGGTACCTCGAAGCAGACAAACTCCTTCAAAATCTCCATGTACAATACAATGGATGTATTTTATCTTCCTACTATAAGTTTTAAGATCAGCTTGTCAACACTTCATAAGCGGAACGTTCCAGTCGGGTAATGAAATACGAGTAAACACCGACGCTAATCTGTTAGATTATTTGTTCAAGTACTCGTTCGAAAAATCGGGTAAAAACTCAATAAAAGCTCAGGTTCCAAATAACATCAAAGCCCGTCAAAGGTTTTAGAGCATATGGAGAGAATCTCAGACACAGCTATAGCATGTAAGGGTTAATTTTCAAGGCTGTACTCATTTGGCTCAACGTTCATTTGTGTAGGTGGGAGTCATCCTTAATATTGTTAGGTTTGCTTGGTTCATATTCCAATCGTCGGATATTATTTTAGGCATTCAATCCTCCGATATGGAGGTCGATTTGGTACTTACTTCTTGAAACCAACTTTAAAGCGTTGATCATTTGGTATCCTATACTTTTCTCTCCGTTGCACTAAATTAACTACATAATTTTTTCCAAGTACTGATTAAATACCATCAATCCCTTAATTCAAACTTAGGCATCCGGTGCTAAATCTTACGGCCTTCTATTGTTCATCTGAATTGCGAGACAAATAATTAAAAAAATATTTTAAGTTGTCGTTTGCTTTTCAAAGCACCTATACGTGTTCGATTAGATTAGCACGTTGTTGATTTAAATCGCGGTTCAATAACCCCAAATTCAGCGCTACTATCTGTATTCTTTTATCAAATTGTGGAAGCAGTGCTTTCCAAGTAAATATGGAATATCGGTGAACATGTATTTCTAATCGATTTATGTATTGAAGTCCCTAAGTACGAGTATGATACTATACTAAGACAGTTGTCTAAAAATTAGTTCCCTTTGATTACTAACAACTACAATTGAGTTAATTGAATTTTTACTGGAACTAGAACTAAGTTATCAACTATTCAAATGATAATCATTTATCGTATTAAACAATTTATTAGTTGTAGGTGGTGTCGTGGTTGAAGCGCAAAACGGTCTAGTTTAAAAACTCGGCTAAAACCAAAAAGCAGAAAATGTAGTCTTAGCCTTTCACAGTGCATGACAAACATTGTAGGACCCTTACTCATTAAGCACAAATGACAAGTCAAACAACCAGTGCGAAGAAAAGATCTACTTTTAGCTTTGGTCCATGCCAAACTCTCATGAATACAATTTATTTTCTAGTTGTCAAACCTTAAATAAGAATGAACTTATTACTTTTTATCAATTTGATATTGTACAATTTAAATCATTAATTGCCCAGTTTAATTGAACTAAATGACCATTGACTAAATCTTTTTCTTGAAAGTCTCGTTAACCCGTGCATTGTATCTCAAACGTCTTTGGTTAGAGCGTGTTCACAAACAAGACTTTTATTGTAGAAATTGAACTTGAACTGAGCAGTCTTGGTCTCGGCCGCTTTTCTCGCTTGTATTAGGAGGAAATCCTTGGAATTTGGATTCCTGGGTCGCAGTAATATCCGGCTGAGATTATATGAGAGTGATTTGATCCCGAAGTATGGAACATTTAACAACATTTCACAAATCCAACCACACCACAAAAATAACAATGCACACGTTTTCTTGTCGCTCAGTGTAAATTATTTAATGAATGCGCATACAAACACTGCCTGGACAAAGGGAACCGCATGCAGCTGGTTTTAGTAGTCAGTTTTATCGATTTTTCTGCTTAAAAACGTTTACGACGACAATCGTTTTATTTATGTGTCTGCCTCATTGGCCTTTGACTTGGTATTTTAGGCTATGTACTTGTGCTCGTACTCGTATCTTCTTCCATTTCTCTTTCCGAGCACATCAATCTATTGAAAGTGCTGAGCGTGTTTATACAATTGCAGATGAATACTCGTACATTGTCATTGCTGGATCATATCATATGGGGTAGTTACGACTATTGTGTCTTTCGATTGTCAATTAATGTACACTGATGCTTAAGAGCCGCTACCCATAGACCCAATGTCAAACCCCCTACTGTGACTCTTACTTCGCACGCCATGCCACACATTCATTGTACTGCAGCTGTACTCATTGTATTGTAATTGCATATTGCGAAATTAAATTAATGAACCGCACGCTGTCAACAATCAGCCCTTTGTACTCTTGCTAAGACTAGAGAGTATTACATGAATTCATTTTAGATATCCATGAAACTTAAACTGAAACTGAAATTCAAAACAGCGGCCCTTATCTAAACAAAAGGGAATGTGCCGACTTTAGAGAAGGCTTTATCGTGCTTGACCCACATCCATGCATGTGACCAATTTATTATGATTTTTATTATTATTATTATTATTTTTTTTTTCATAGAAATCGAAAGAGAGTTGGAAATTTGTTTTGAAATAAAAATCAAAACGCAATTAGCTTTCACCGTGAAAAATTGTAAACGAAATGTACTCCTATGCATCTCCTAATCCGTGTAAAGATTTCCTACTTAACAGTAGCCAAAGGCTGCTAGGTTCATCTACTCGTAATGTCGAGTGCATAAAATGACTAAGCGATTTCCGTGCCCATTTTGGTTTAACGCTAACAGTCGTTGTATAATTACAATGCGCTGAAGATTAAGATATAACAACACTATCATGTCGGGTATTAGGATTAGCATTCCAAATATAAAGGTAAGAAAACTTATTAAACCACTGCTTTAAAGAACAGCATTACGGATTTTATTTTTTAAAAATGATTCCATCCAAATGTTACCAGTCGCGTCGTATACACTCTTAGAACCTATCGATGATGAGTTTTACTCTTAAGGTACCCTTACAGAAAAAAGTCCATTGGGGTGAGATCCGGCGATATTCTTGGACAGGAGAAAAACATTGCGCAGAAGAGCCATGAAGTGGAGGACGGATATTCTCTTAGCCTTAGTAGGAAATAATCATTTATCATGCGTCGATTACAATGACGGTCCACAGTAAAGGTTTGCCCTAGAGAATTTTCAAAAAAAAAAAAAAGTTCCAATTATGCCATGGACTGATAACGCACACCAAACTATTACTTTCGGTGGAGTAGCTGTTGTTCTGTTTGTTCTGACCTATAACAGCAATTTTGTTTTTCACGTATCCATTTAAATGAAAATGGGCTTCATCACTCCAAAATATTGTGTTTACCATACGAAATCGCTCTAACATTACCGCAGAAGTTTTTACGCAAACTGTAATCATTGAGCTTACGCAACTTGAATTTTGACATTGTGAAATTTAAGGTCATTTTTAAGCCGCCCTCTTACGGCACATACTGACGCGGACTATCGCGTAAACTGTTCGCGACGAGTTCGATATTGTCATCAGTCCTCGACGTTCAGCTGCTGAACTTGTTGTTCGGAGCCTCCGACGAGCAACAGCACAAGAATCATTAGCTTTGAAATACGCTTCGATTGCGAACGCATGCTGTTCACCCGTCCACAAATGACGAATCGAACACGACCTTCCGCCCACCGCTCTACTCAATGGCATTAGAATAATTCGAAATTTAAATCCTAATTCTGCTAACAGCGATGCACTGTCTGCACTTTGTAAGGCAAAATCTTAATCTTTCACCAAAATTCTCCGTTAAGATCGCCGAATGGCGCCCAATTGCGTGGTACGTCGTCTGGTGGATACTCCGGTGTCCTCAGCGACATCTTCAACTACAGATGCGATATTCTCAACATAACGGCTGCTACGGGACCGACCAGACCTGGCAGCATCTCTTGTTTTTTTTTTTTTTTATTGTGACAAGAAATCATAATTTTTAGGATACAATTTTAGGGATACAGAGATTTGGCTTGGTACCTTACTTCTAAAATATTTGTACAATTTTTACTAAATATAATATCACAGATTAACTTACAATTTGAAGGAAAAGCCACTAAAAACCTTCATTAAAACAAAATTCGCAGGGGAAGGGAGAAGCGGTTTCAACACTTGATTTCAAAAATAAAGATTATTAATTTGTGAGAAGTTACACAAATAAAATGATTAACAGGAAAATGGTAATGAAGGAGAAACAAATAAATAAATAAATAAGTAATTAAATAAATATAAATGTATTGGAATATAATATATGAACAAAAATAAATAAATAAATAAATAAATAAAAAATAAATAAATGAATAAATAAATAAATAAATATATAAATAAATAAATATATAA
Source organism: Volucella bombylans (assembly GCA_949129095.1). Taxonomy (NCBI): domain Eukaryota; kingdom Metazoa; phylum Arthropoda; class Insecta; order Diptera; family Syrphidae; genus Volucella; species Volucella bombylans. The sequence goes on from OX422143.1 coordinate 52,533,192, forward strand.
ACAAATAAGAATAAGTATATGAATAAATAAAGGAATCTATATATAATATATAAATCAGTAAATAAATAAATAAATATGAATATGAAACAAATGTATATTGCACTCCTACAATCAAATCAAGTAGTTGTCAGATGAAGAACAAGAGATATATTATATTGATGGTTTAGTTTTTCAATTCTATCTGAAACCATTTCAATGTTAGCCATTATATGAAGTTCCTCTGTTGAAAAAAACCAGGGAAGATTAAGTATCATTTTGAGCAATTTATTTTGTGCTATTTGCAGCTTACGCAGATGGCTTTTTGCACACTTACCCCAAACAGGAGATCCATAAAACATAATTGCTTGGAATATTGATTTAAAAATTAATAATTTGTTGGCGTCACTTAATTTTGAATTCCGGCATATAAATGGGTAGAGAACTCTTATTGTCACATTAACCTTTTCAATTATTTGTTGAACATGTAGATTGAATGTAAGTCGCTTATCTAAATAGATGCCAAGATACTTAACAGTCGCTTTCCACTAAACTTGAGTACCGTTGATTAGAAGGTTGTTAGTAGGAAGTAAGCAGGCTTTTCTTTTACGAGTAAAAAAGATAGCCTGAGTCTTAGAAGCATTAATGTTTATTTTCCAATCACTACAATATACTTCAACAGCATTTAAACCAGATTGCAAATTAGTTTCAATGTTAAAACCAATTGCATCTGAAGAATAAATGCAAATATCGTCAGCGAATAAGGCAATGTTACAGTTTGTCAAGTTGGGGAAATCCGAAGTATATATATTAAAGAGGACTGGACCAAGAACAGATCCTTGTGGGACAGCAGCATTAATCAAATGATTGTCTGAAAGACTTTGGTTGATGGAAACATTGAAACTTCGGGATGACAAGAACGATTGAATAATTTTAACTATGTACAACGGAAAATTAAATCTTAGAAGTTTATGTATTAAACCATTATGCCAAACGGTGTCGAAAGCTTTTTCTACGTCCAGAATTACCATACCAGTGCTTTTGCCCTCTGAAAGGTTATTTTTAATATCTTTTGTGATACGATGCACTTGGTGAGTAGTGTTGTGAAATGGCCTGAACCCAAATTGATCCGGGGGCAAAATTGCATTTTCGTCAACAAAAGATACAATTCTTTTTTTTATAATTTTTTCCAGGCACTTACTAAGAGAGCTTAGTAAACTAATTGGCCTGTAGCTACAAGGTAAATTTGGAGCTTTGCCCGGTTTCAAGATTGGAATTATCTCGTGTTGTTCCATATACTTTTCTAGGCGATCGTAAAAATCGTAACAATTATTTCGCGTTCTTTAGGAGTATAGCGGTTCATGTCTTGTTGACGTGTATTTTGCATCTGTTTTCTTCACAAATATCAAAGTAGAATTGACATTTGTCGCCATTTCTAAAAATTATACCATCTTCCGATAGGGTGATGACTTTTGCGCCACCTAGTACATATATGTACATATGTATACTCGTACAGTACCAAAGAAAGTGTTCGTCTTACATTTGTGTTGCTAAGTCCAGCACGTTCAAATGCGTAGTGGCCCGTGAGTATACTTATGAGTCGGATGTAATTAGTTCTCCTGGAAGTCATGACTTTCATACACATGTCCGGGTCCACTGCTCTTAATTATTATATTTATTTAGCATCCGACTACACAGATATTAACATTTTATAAATTATCTTAATACGTTAAATCATAACTTTATAGAACTAGGTACCAATTCTGATAGGAGACTCAATGTATTTGGAACATGAAAGTGTTCTATGAAGGATGACTTTAGGAGATTTATTTGACAAACCAGATTATGACTTCTTTCAGCAAAAGCTGAGAAATCTAACCAGTTTTCCGTTAAGTGATCAACCCTGATATTGGGATCTGAATTTAAATTTAAATTGTTAGTGTAATTGCAGAGGACACATAGGCTCGGATATTGCCGCCAGATATAATACAATAGATTCCAAATACTCCTGGTCGTAAATACCAGAAACCTTGAGAGGCATGAGGAAAGAGCCCACGATTATACAGTCCATGTTTAACCTACGACGTAACGCATCTGGTCTAATTTTGTTTTATCGCTATTTCGACGACCTGTGCTTTAACCACTAGTGATTTTTTTTCAAGTCGTACAGTTCACTTATGGAGTGCCCTACCGAAGTCTTTATCTACTAGTCATTACAACTTGCAAACATTCAAAACCTACTTACTCGTACATCGGTACCTGAAAATTTAAAGGGTGTACACAATTTCTTAAGAAAGCGATAAGTATAGGAAATTCATGTACCTCTTCCTGTCAAATGTTTTATTAAAGCCGCGGACATCTGTAATATAATATATTGAATTCGTCTTTTAAGTCCAATCCAGAGCTACACAGCGGAACTAATCATGGTGATCTTGTTATCACATACTCGGTTTTGATCTTGGTTTTGCTCTGTCAATCCAGATCCTGGAATGTCGAAACAATATTGATATCAAGATATCAGTGACTATAGAATAGTCTTTGTATTTCGTATGACGATAACTGATTTCGTGATCCCATTTGGAAAAAATAGGTCAAACAATCCAGCAGATTCCTATGGGACTAGAAATGAGAATTTCTGCAGAGATGAGATGATTTACACAAATTAGTAGACACTGTTTCAGCTCAAGCAAAAAATTATCGACAGCCAAAAAGAATACCGAGTTCTGATCCTCTCGCTTTGTATGAAAAGCTGGATGCGAATCATCTTGAGAGTAATCGAAAAGGATGAGGGAAAGTGCTGTGTTAAAAACAGAGTGTCCATATGGGCAGGAATTCTTTTTATTTAAGTAAAAAATTACGTATCCTCATAGGGACGATTCTGTGCTTGCTATGATCTGAGGAAACATTGTTGCTCATATTAAAATCAACCATACAGTCATACACAAGTCAAAACCGACCACTATTCCCCAAATCTACTAATACAATAATATCTTCGTATATTCATATCAAATATAATTGACGTATTTACTATCACTGATGCTACCATAGCAATAAAGATACAAGATCCAATAAAGATTCAGATGTATGTAATTGAATTCCAAAAATATAGTGCATTCCTTCTGAGGGCACAATAGATTATACACGTGTATGCCTAGCATGATCCAACACAAATTTCAACTTAGTTAGAAATTTCCACCTCCGAATTAATCCTACCTAACCCCTTGATTTTAATTCAAACATCCAAAAAAGCGAACGAACCCAATTAGTTTTTTTTTAGTTTTTACAGACGTAAGACATTTTCAACCGCTCTTAAACCCCAAAGTTTACATATCTTTTGTTTGCCGTAAATGTCAATTGGTACTACACCCATTTCGACTCAACCCACGCTCAAGTATCGTTCTCACAACATTTCCACTTCATTTTGGAATTTACCTCTCATTTAAATCTCTATTTGGATTTTCGTTTTTCTTCAGGTAAACCTAAACAATAAAACAACGAACCTTCATCGATACGACTACGACATCGAAATCGACATACTGCCTGAACCCGAGATAACCAAGACATCAAATACCCTAACTTTGAGATACGAAATTTGTTTACCTCCTCTTTCGATATTCCATTTAAAAGTTTACTGACCTCCAGAAGTACGGATAGATGTGTTTTTTTTTAAGTCTCTGTAGTTCTGTGAGTATTGGGTAAAGTTGCTCCCAAAAAGGTCGACTCGATATACGAATAGCTTCTCATTCTCTAAACCAATTTGTGATTGATTGATTTCTTTTTTTTTCAATTTGCCGTTGGATTGGCTGAAGGCTGTAATGTGTAAGGCCTTCCATTTCCAATTTAGATAATTTTCATAGTGCGTATAATTTTACAATTAAAAAAAAAAAAACAACAACAACAACGACAACTCTAAAGAAATGCCAAGAAATGTAATTTTGTTATTAATCATTCGCATTCGGGGAGGCAGGGAAATGTGTGTCAAGCTTTGCGTCTGCCCAGCCGCAGAGATGCACTGAACTTGCATCCATTATTCATTATTCGAGTTTTTTTTTCTCAAATATTTTCCCCATTGGATGGTGTGGCACTGAATTGAAAACAAGTTCTTGGTCAAGTTAAACATGTTTTCATCTAGGAAGTCCTTCGATTAATGTTGGACTATAGTATGCCACCAGATTAATGATGATGGTGATGATGATGATGATGGTAAAAATGCATCTAATACACACTTAAACTGAGTAAAGAAAGCCAAAAGTTTAAAGAAATTAATTAAACATTTCCTGAAAGTGTCCAATTTTATAAAAACAAAAGATCATCAACTTGATGAAATACTCCGTGGGTCTTTTAGTAAGTCGGTTTAATTTCATAAAGTACCCTCGTAAACTTTAAGTACGTATTTTTTATTTTATTTTTAAAGACATGGGTTTTGTTGAAGCACATGATTTCTCATGTGTCCCTTCTGTCATTTAATTTTAATCATCATCTGTGCCGATGGTGACACAAACAAGTAAAAATAGTCCCAGATTAAGTGAGTTTATGAATTCATTTGAAAGATACAAAGACAAAGTTCATTGTTTCTCATTATTCGTTTCTTAAAAATCTCTTAACATGATATTTACATTAGAAATAAACATTGTGAAAATGAGAATATATAAGCACAATTTATTTATCTCCGAACACGATTCTACATACATATGTTATACAAGATTTCTCAAATTTTGATTACTAAATAAAAAAAAATGATTTTGAGTGACGGAAATCTTTATTTGGTCCTTTACAATTGTTTCTATTAAGTGGAAAAGATGATGATATCCGCCAAGTGGCTGCCGCCAGTGTTGATTCACATTTTTCCATGACTTTCATGATGATTTTCGACACAAAATCGTCTTCTTCGTTGTAGAGATTGAGGATGGCTTTACAGTAATTCACACGCATTAACTGATGCACTGTTTGCACTTTGTAAGTCTTTCACTAAAATTCGCTGTAGGGTCCGTCTGGTGATGCCCAATTGCGTGGCCCGCCGTCTCGTTGATTTCCTTCGTTCTCAGTGACATCGGCAGCCACAGCCGCGATATCCTCGGCCGAACGACCAGTCCGGTGGCAGCCACGCCCTGCATGGTTCCTTATAGTTTCACTCTGTTCAAGTCGAGTAGCTAAGCGCCGGAATGTTTGCCCAGTTGGCGCGACACGATTAGGAAATCGACATTGACATTCACGCTGCGCTAAATCCACCGACCGATTGTTGGTCAAAAACAATTATTCCACGCTCTTGAGGAGTATAGCGCTCCATTACTTGACTGTTTGTATACTGCAGCTGTCTAGTTCACAAATGTCAAATATGATTGACGTACGACGCCATTTGTAAAAATTATACCATCTTCCGCCAGGGTGATTCATTTTGCGCCACCTTTTATATATATAATACTACATATAGAAATTTTTAAATGTTCTGATCTGCCAGGTTGATTTTTTTTTAATTCTATTTCATCCGTTTTCCGTTAAGCAGGTATATACAGAGAATAACGTTAAGCAACAAATCGAAACATAAAGGGTTTTCCAATAGGGACTTGACAACTTTGAATTTAAATTGTGAAAGCACTCTTTCACTAATCATCAAACTGTCACTGTCAATTTATTCAGTAAACTCAACATTTTCATCATGGTAAAGTACACGAACGAGCAACGTCTGCAAATTATAAAAATTTTCTACCGATATTCGGAGTCGGTGACTGCAACTTTAAGAGCGTTAACTCCAATTTTCGGTCGTAATTCTCGCCCTAGTAGACAGTGCAAGTTTAGTGCAAAAATTTGAGTCTACTCGTACATATTCGTTGTGTGATGTTGCCGTGTCAGTGAGAAAACGGGTTGGTCGAAGTGTCGAAAAAATCGCTGCCGTTCAGGCGTCCGTAGCAAACGATCCAAATCAGTCAATTCCACGACGTTCTCAAGAATTGGGCATCGCTCAGACAACATTATGGCGTATTTTGCGTAAGGATCTTGGTTTACACCCATACAAGATCAAGCTGACTCAAGAATTGAAGCAGATGGACCATTTGAAGCGACGTACGTTCTCCGATTGGGTTCTGGAGAAGTTGCGCCAAGATGATGAATTTCATCGCAAAATCATCTTCAGTGACGACTCATTTTTGGCTCAATGGGTTCATCAATAAGCAAAATATGCGTTATTGGTCGGGTGAAAATACACATGTGCTTCATGGATCACCACTTCATCCACAAAAAATAACTGTTTGGTGCGGTTTGCATGCCGGCGGCGTTGTTGGGCCATATGTTTTCGTCGACGATAACGATCGTCACGTTACTGTGAATGGTCAGCGTTATCGCGCTATGATCACCGATTATTTTTGGCCCGAATTGGAAGATATGGACTTGGACTACATGTGGTTTCAACAGGATGCCATAAGCCACACAGCACACGCTACAATCGATTTATTGGTCGTTCATAGACCTTAGTGGCGATAAGACGCATTTTCGTGTTCGGCTTCACAAGTGAAGAAAATAAGTAAATTAAACCTTGAAACAAAAAAGTATCAAGTGGCCGGTAGCCGAAGTGGCAAACACTCGGACGACATCCGACTTGGTGTGGCGATTCGGAGGCCTGGGTTCGATTCCCAACGGGAGACATTATTATTTTTTTTTTTTTTGTATTGAAATAATAAGTGGAGTGTAAAAAAAAAAAAAAAGAGATCAAATTCACGTAATGGATTGTGGAGAGCGGTCCGCTATGCCAATAGCGGGATCGGCTGAGATAGCAGGTGAGGTTTCGAGTGGTTCGAACCAAACACCGAAGCCAAAGAGGAAGAGGATGCTAAAGTCAACCTCTAACTTGGCAGAACGTCCTACCCTACAAACGACCACTGTAAAGCTTGGTGGAGTGAGGGCAGGAAACAACTTCGCTGCATTGGCAGCAAGCGAATCTGACGACGAAGAGGAAGAATTAAAGTCAATAAGTAGCAGCATAAAAATGCTACAGCAAAGGATACAGGCCATTAAAGAACAGCAAATGGTCAGAAGGAAGAGAGATGAGCATGAGCAATCCCAACAACAGAAGTCGCAGCTTTCAAAAAAGCAGCCCAAACAAAAACAAAAGACAAATACAATATCACAAGTGCACCAACAACGCCAACAAATGCAAAATAAACACCAGCAACAACAACAAGAGCAGCAGCCACAAAAACAGCAGCAGCAGCGACAACAACAACAACAACAGCAGCAGCAGCAGACGAAGAAGAAGGAGAAGGTGCCTCCTATCAACACCTATAAATTGGAGGTGAATGCAACCAAGGACCTATGTAAGTTGGTAATTGGTAGTAATTTTAATATCAAGAGATTGGGGAACGATCGCCATGTCATCCACTGTAATACAGTGGAGGGCTACGCGAAAGTGAAAGAGCTCCTAAAGGAAACGACGACGGAGCACTATTCATTTACACCGAAGTGTGAAAAGCGGCAATCAGTGCTGCTGAAGGGATTGGAACCGTCTTCTGATCCTGAGGAGATCCTTGCACTGCTCAAAGAGAAGGAGTGCGAAGGACTCAAGTTTGTGGGGGTAAAGCCGTTTACCACAGCTAGAGCCAGGCGGGAGAAACGGAGTCTGCCGTTCTTCCTGGTGCAGCTCAGTCCCGAAAGCCGTCTGGATAGTCTAAGGAGTATCAATGTCCTAGACTACCAGGTGGTTCACTGGGAAAAATTAAAACGGAGCGAAGGCGTTATACAATGCGTTCGCTGCCAGAGGTTCGGGCACGCCGCGTCGAACTGCCAAATGCAGCCTCGATGCGTGAAGTGCGCAAAGAACCACAGTTCTGAGGAGTGTGCTCTGGGTGTTGACGGAGCATCCGATAGGTCGCAGCTCTCGTGCGTATTATGTGGGAACGTGGGACACACCGCAAACTATCGGGGTTGTCCTAAGTTCACCGAAATTAAAAAAGCAAAATTGGCTCGGCAGCAGAAGGTGGAGGTCAAACGTTCACCTGTGAGGTTTCAAACACCAGCCGTCACGCCCCAAATTTCCTACGCCCAAATGGCGTCAGGTAGGGGGGCTACGGTACAGCAAGCGACTGTTGCTTCTCCGGCTCCGATGCCGAGAACAACGGAAGCTGCACCCAACATGCTGGCCATCTTGCTCGCAATCCAAGGGCAGATGGCTCAGCTGCAAAAGCAGGTTCAAGAACAGGCCAAGCGGGTGGACCAGATCTACGCGTTGCTGCCGGGCCTAACGCAACACATGCCGTAATGGGTACGCACATGGTGGAGCAAACTTTGAAGGTCCTTGCGGTGAATGTGAATTCATTGATTAGGATCGAACGAAGAGCCGCGATGTTTAAATTGCTACAAGACCAAACTCCTGATGTGCTTTTCGCTAGCGAAACCAAGCTAACCGATAAGCACAAACTGGAGTACAATAATTATATTGTTAGAAGAAGAAACCGGCCCAGATCCAAACGTGGAGGCGGTGTCGCGATCTTCATTAAAGAGGGTATAAAATTTCACAGAGTGTACAAGGGGGTGTTGCGCAGGTTCCGGGTGTTGGAGGCAGTCGTCGTTTACATCCCGCTCCGCAGTGGAAAGCGGCTGTACTTGGCCTCTGTTTACGCACCTGAGGCTTCACAATCCACCCTATTCATTACAGAGCTCGACACGCTTTTTCGACTTCTGAGGCTGGAATCGGGGGAGAATTATTTTATAATCGGCGGGGATTTCAACGCTAGACATAGAGATTGGGGAAATAATTTGCCAAATACTAGAGGGAACCTACTACTCGATTGGTGGGGTCAGCACGATGTCATGTACAGACTCGGTCTTAAAGCGACGGATAACCCGTCGTTTCCCAGAGGCGGGTCTTATTTGGATCTACTGCTGTACGACGAACGTATACGACTGACAGGTACGAATTTACAAACGCTAAACTGTCTGCGCACATTCGTGTATGACAGCGACCATTGCGGTTTTAGCACCGAAATTACAGTTCACAACGAAATTGCGGAATTGGAGGAGTTTGTCCAAAGATATTCTTACAACTACAGTGGGACTCGATGGACACGCTTCTCCGCAACTTTGACAAGAGCGCTCTCCTCTAACACGCTCCACCCACCGTCCAATAGGAATTTGTCAAACGAGGAGATCGACAATTACTTAAAACAAATGGACGAGACAATTAAACAAACTATGGACACTACAATACCGCGGTATCGACGCACGAATAACGAAGACCTGTTCCGCAATCCTACTATTGACGCACTGCACCGACAGAAAAGTAGACTTCTGACAAGACTCAAAAACTTGTATAGACAGTTAACTGACCGACAAGACCCGGAGATTAGGACACTGAAGTCGTCGATTAAAAATATCCAAACGCTAATAAAAGAAAATTACAGAATTTCTGTAAGTTTGTATTGGAACAACAAGGTTCGGGCTGTAAACACCAGCAACCCGAATATGTTTCCGCAAATAAATAAACTATTTCGGAGAAAAAATCAAAACGACCTTCAGTGTCTTAAAATAGCCCGGACAACAGACAACGAACGATTACTGACAATAGCAGGTATTGATCCAAATGAGGCCGCTGATGATGACGACTTCTTTGTGATCGAAGATCCACAGGAGAAAGTTGAGACCATAGGGGCGACTTTCCAGGAAGTATACAAGGCCATTGATATCATTGGCCCTAATTATGACCTGGACAATCGCGTCTTGGTGCACGACTTCTACATTCGAAATGAAATGGGGAACTGGCGCTCCGAAGGCTCTGGTTTCACCCAGTTCAACGACGAAAATATGGCCAATAATGTCATTGCCAGAGAGGGTGACCTACCCCCATTCATTTCGAAGGAAGAACTCCATGAGATCTTCGACACAATCAGGGCTAAGAAATCAGTGGGGACCGATGGTATTCCGAACATCGTGCTTCGACATCTTCCTCTAGAAGCGGTGGACATTTACACCACCCTGTTTAATAATGCAATGAATAATGCACATTATCCAGCGCATTGGAAAACGGCGGTGGTCCAACCTATCCCCAAAAAGGGGAAGGATATATCCAATCCGGCGAATCTCCGATCGATAAGTCTCCTTCCGAATATCAGTAAGGTTTTTGAAAAGGTAATCAATAGAGCTCTGTGTAGGTGGGTTGAGGACAAACATATAATTCCGGATAATCAATTCGGTTTTAAGGCGGGACATGATATCTCACATGCCGCGTCTAAACTGGTGTCCGATATCCAATGGAATAAAGGCAAAAAACAATGCACTGGTGCCTGCCTTGTTGACTTGGAGAAGGCCTTCGACACCGTATGGTTAGAGGGTCTTTTCTATAAGCTGACTCGGTTGGGGATCAGTAAACCACTCTTGTACATTCTTTATAATATGCTAACCAACAGACAGTTCATCGTGAAAAATGGCGATGTGACTTCTATTGGAATATTTCAAATTAAAAATGGTCTTCAGCAAGGCGCGGTCAATTCGCCGATCCTTTTCAACATTTTTACAAGCGACTTGATAGGTTCACTTTCCCATACTATTGCGTACGCAGACGATTTGGTAGCGTACAGAACAGGTCCAAAAATCGAGGTCATTAATACTCTCTTGCAGCGTGACTTCGATAAGATAAGACGATTTTGCGATGACTGGAAGTTGAAAATCAACTTTCAGAAGTCGGAAACCATTCTCTTTAGGACGCCGTTGTCTGGAGCCTCTAGGGATACCAGAAAAAATTGGCGAAAGTTCTCTATCGTTGGACAATACGGACAACCTCTTGCCTGTCGAAATGTAGTCAGATACCTTGGAATCTGGCTAGATCAGTTTCTGTATTTTGGCAAAAATGTAGATGCTGCTCTGGCCAGAGCTAAAGGTGCTTTTGCCCTTACAAAGAGACTGTTTTATAGCAGCCAACTCGATGCGAGGGTAATGGTAATCTGCTACATGGCCCTTATCAGGCCCATGCTGGTATTTGGTTGTCCCGTGTGGTTCAATGTACGAGCAAGCTTAATGGAAAAGATTCGGGTGTTTGAGAGGGCTTGCCTTAGGGCCTGTCTTCGCTTGTACAGAACACCAGAGTCGGAGTACAAAAAATTTTATCCTAATGAGGTCCTTTACAACAGGGCGAACCTAATACGAGTGGACAACTTCGTAATTAAGCTGACTCGAAGGCACATTGCAAGAGCAATGACGTCGACGAGTAACCTGATATCTGGGGCTTACTACCCCAATTACCTTTACCACGAGAGTGTGCGCTTTGACGGCTTCGTTCCACCGGAAGCATTCCTCTACCTAGATCAGAAAGGGTTGATCCAGGATAGATCAGCGGTGCCGTTAATCTTCCATGTCGCTCGGACAGCTGGGGACAGGCGACTCAACTACAACAGAGACGTCGCACACGGCAGTGTGGATCGCCTCAGGTTCAGTAGGGCGGTGGGGAATCGCGATAAGAGGGATGTCGTTCGGCAGCACCAGCATTTCTGGTGGTTGAATGATGGAGAAGATGATTCGTCGTCATTTCCGTCAATTACGGACCAGCCTCACTAATGAGGCAGAGCTGACCAATCTGTTTTCTCTGTAAACAGCGATGGCCGGCTTACATAGGTTTAGGTTAGCATTTAAGAAACATATACATATATCAGTGTATACAAAGGTGTATACTGATATATGTATATGATTGTGTATAACGTCTATGTGTGTTTATGTGTGTATTGTACAGTTAGTTTAGGTAGGCTAAGGTTTATTTTAAGTTAGATACTAAGTTTTTATTAAAAATAAAAAATTATGTCCATATGCTAAGTTTTGTTAACAAATTTTTTTCTTAGCTTTAAGTATACAAAATAAATAGTTTTAAGAAAATGTAAATGAAGTCGAAAGACATAGTTATAAGAATTGAGAGTAGCTTAGAGTGCCTGTGTGGGGCCAGTAAGTTAGTGTAAGATTATTAAGTAATTGTAAGCTAGCATTTAAGCATTTTTTGTTAGAATGTAAGAGTTAGTGTTAAGAAAATAAAATGCATATAAAACTAAAACTAAAACTAACAATCGATTTATTGAAGAGTAAGTATGGTGAGCGTGTTATCTCAAGAAATGGGCCAGTCGATTGGCCGCCTAGTTCGTGCGATTGAACGCCGCTTGACTATTTTCTGTGGGGCTACAATAAGTCATTGGTTTATGCCAACACGCCGACGACGTTGGAAGAGCTTAGAGCCAACATTGAACGCGAAATAGCGGCCGTTTCGGCCGAAATGTGTGGCCGAGTCGTTGAAAATTGGGTCCAACGAATCGACCGCTACAAACGTGCCCTCGGTGGCCATATAAAAAAAAATTGTCAAGTCCTTATTGGAAAACCCTATACTTTAATTTTACTGTGTCACTACATATATTTTGGTACTTATTTATCCCTTATAAACAAAAGAATTGAAAATCTGCTTCTGCTGGGGTTTGGCAATTAAAACGATTTCCCCTCAACGCGCAATCGACTACCTAGTCCTCACTTGCGAGTGCCTTCCTTCTAGAGAACATTTGAAACATTTCCTCAGTAATCTTATCAGCCCTGTTTTAGTGCTTTTAGAATTTTCATACTTCGGCAGATCCCGAAGACCACAAAAATCCCACATCAATACTCATAATCTCTTTATTGCTTTTAAATCCGCTTATGGTAACGCCTACAGGAACCAACTATAGAGCGCCATATATGTATTTGAGAGCCATATACATAGTTACAAAAACAAAGTAAGACATTTTATCTATATCAGCTACTATCCTAAAAACAATACCTCATCAGAAATCAAACGAACGATAACAATTATTTGCTCTTCCGGCCTAAGTTAGCAACTATGTTTTTCTATCCCAGTGAAGCTATTTTGAAAACAGATGGAAACATTTGTATACTCAGCTGCTTCGACAGAAAGATTCTTTCGATTTTTTTAGAAGGAAATTCAACGTTCGACCTAGTCTCCATTGAACGTCTAAGGTATGTAGTCCATCTACAGTAGTATAACATTAAGCTTCGGAACGATGAGTCTTCAATTTCATGGAGGAGACCTGTTCTTAGATGGTAGAAACAAATAGAAAGAAAACTAACTTGAAGGTTCAATACTACTATATGGTGAGTCTAGACTTGAAATGCATTGGTCTCTGCGAAGGGTATCGTACATTTGTACTTTTCATTTAGTTTGAAGTAGAAAATCTTAGTACGTTTGCAGAATGCTGCTGCAGTTTGCATGGGCTGATAGTTAATCAATAGGAATGTCTTCCTTCACTCAAAACTTGTTTCAGATTTTGTGCAAGGACACTACTAAAACATCCAATAAAATAAATTAATGTCGCAACAGTCTAGTGGGAATGTGTCTCTTCAGAAATAGAGGGACCTAACATATTTCACCAAGTCCAAACGGCAAAAGAATAAAGGCCTTTTTCGTAAGCAGAAGTCCGAATGCCAGCAATTTTTTTTTCACGTGCTAAATTATTTGTTATAATATGGTCCTCACCTTACTTCAATGCAACAGAACAATACACTATATTTTTGTGCATACGTTAATTTTCTCAAACTAAGAAGTCCTTATTATTCCCTGAGCCTCTGTCTCCGGAATTCCTTTATTTAAAGTTAGCTATCAATGTCATAGCATCTTGTACACTATCCAGACGTCGTTTTCATCGAAGAACTCTTTGATACTTGTAAGCTGGTAAACAACGTAGACTCGGTAGTCTTTCCGCAGTGCTACCTTAAAGTATACGAAGGCAGCATCATATCATGGTCTCTCATGGTCTCACGATTATCTCGTATAGCTTACAAATCATGTAAGATATGAGTAGATAATATCTTACCGAAACAATATCTGACCAGGCTTGGTTTGATCCTTACTTACTTACTTCAGGTTGTGCTACAACCCTGGTCCTCAACCAACAAGCATCTCCATCCAGCTCGATCTTTAGCCAGCTGCTTCCAGTTTCGCACGCTAAGTTGGTTGAGGTCCCCTTCCACTTGCGTGGGCTACCTGAGTCGAGGTCTTCTTCTACTGCACTGGCACTCACGTGAATTCGAAGACTTTTCGGACCGGAACATTGATGTTCATCCGTTCTACGTGTCCAAGTCATCTCAGTCGTTGGATCTTCACTCGTCGCCCGTACAGTTCATCGTTGTGTCACCTCCTCCGCTCAATCTTTATGCAGACGGGTCCGAAAATCACCCGAAGAATTTTCCTCTCAACACCCTCATCCATTTTTGATAAAGTCCATACCTCTGCGCCATAGAGCAGGACTGGGATAGGATCACTTTTGTTGTTCGAGAGAGGGCTTTGCTTCAATTGGCGTCTTAGCCCAAGGAAGACGCGATTGGCAAGAGTTATTCTTCGTTTGATCTCAGCGCTGGTGTCGTTGTCTGAATTGATAGCGGAGCCTAGGTAGACAAAGTCCTTAACTACCTCAAAGTTATATCTGTCGAGGGTGACGTTCTGTCCTAGATGTCGGTGTTGGGTGTTCTTTTTGCACGTTCTTTCCAGTGAGAACACTTTTTCAATGGCATCATAACAGATATTTTCTAATCATCGTTTCTTGAGTACTGACTTGTTTTATGTATTCTTTAAAATATTGTTCTATTTTATATTTACTTGTTAAAAGAAAGATGGGCTCGTTTTTTTCATCCTTTATTTGAGAAACAAAGTTTGCCTGTTAAACTATACCAAGCGAACGAAGACGAAAAGTTAAGGAGAAGTATCATCTGTATGTTGCATCTAAAATTTATTTTATGGGAGAAAATAGATATCGGAATCCGAATTTGGAAAAAAAAAAAACAGGAGGCGAATAAGAAAGGCATTTACAGAAAAAAAAACCAGTTAGCCCCTTGTTTTTATGCCTGTATTAAAAAATAAATATACATACCACCTTGATCAAAAAGTTCCCGTGTAGCGCTACCATTGTTCCGATTTGAGATCTGTTTTGTTAAGTTGGTAAATCTGTTGTTGAGATTCCCTCTAAATCTTAACGTCATAGCTTGACATTTGCAAAAGTTACGTAGCCAAGAGTACATCTATCTCTGTGTGTATTGGCGATTTTTTACAATTTTAGAAATAGATTTAAATTTGCAACAACGAACTTGTATTATATTTTGCGTGCGCGAACGTTGTAAATGTTGGAAAAGTGTTTCGGCAACGATTCTCTAAATAAAACGGTCATTTACCAGTGGCACGAGCGGTTCAAAACTGGTCGTGAGTCAATCGAAGATGATGAACGCAGTGGCAGACCATCGACATCGAAAACCCACGAAAACATTGATGGACTAAAAGAAGTGTTGGTCAATAACCGCAAATTAACCATCAGAGAGATAACGGAGGACTTGAACATTACCTATGGATCCGCCAAGATATTTTGGTTAATGATTTGGGTTTCTGTCGTGTAGCAGCAAAGTTGGTGAAAAAAGACCTCAGTTTCATGCAAAAAAGAGACCGTGTTGACGTCGCAAAAGAGATGATTTGCGAGGCTGAATCCGATCCCACATTTTTCAAAAGGATCATTACTGGAGACGAGACGTGGGTTTATGAGTACGACACGTAATCCAGACATCAGGCAAGTGAATGGCGTTCACCAAATGAGCCGAGACCAAAAAAACCACGTCGTTTTCAGTCAAAAACGAAGGCAATGCTCACGGTTTTCATGGATTACAACGGTGTAGTGCATCATGAATTTTTGCCAGAAGGCCAGACAGTAAACAAAGAGTATTATTTGGGCATTATGAGACGTTTGCGTGAAGCAATTCGCCGAAAGAGACCAGAATTATGGGCAGAAAACTCGTGGATTTTGCACCATGATAACGCACCGTCGCACAGTGCCCTCATTATTCGTAATTTTTAGACGAAAAATGCAACAAATACCATCCAACAGCCACCAAATTCACCTGATTTGGCTCCCTGTGACTTCTTTCTGTTCAATCGAGCTAAAAAACCACTACGGCGAACGCGTTTCAGCAGCCGAGAGGAAGTAATGGAAAAATCGAAAACCGAATATAAAAAATGTTTCGAGGATTGGATCAAGCGCTGTCATAAGTGTGTTGCAGTCGATGGGGATTACTTTGAAGGGGACAATACAGATTTAGATGAATAAATTTGTATTTTTAACTGGAACTTTTTGATCAAGGTGGTATTATAGAGTAATTTGTTTTACCAACTGAAATGTAGTGCCGAAGATAGATGTACGAGTATGTTTTCTAATCGAAACTGCTGGTACGAACAGAAATTTGAAAACAAAAATCAACACCGGGAAGTATTCTTAACACAAGAATTTGAGGGCGAGCATAAAAGTAGTTAAGCCTTAGCCACTTATTTGAACTTCAATACATAACATATGTACATATGTTTCAAGTTTATTTATATGTCTTACTCGTACAAGTACATATAAGTTAAAAATAAAAATATAATATAAAATATAAAAGAAAATAAACAAGAGTATGTACAAAATTAAACAAATTTGTTACATTTTTTCAAATGGCCATCATATTTTGAATAAATTTATCTAATCATCATTTTGTTGATTGGTTGTGTCTCTGTTTGGCTCATGGATTCTTAAAAGAGAAGAGAGAATGCCCAACAATTTCTTGTCCTTGCCATACGCCTGATTTCGTATGGCAATAAGTTTCAAAATCTAACAGCATGAATAAAGACCAGATGGCTACTTTCTATATATTTATGGCATAGGCGAAATTAAAGTACCAGTCCTGGATGATGTAGGAAATTGCATATTAAAGTATTAGTATTTGGGCCTCTGATAGGTTATTAAATTTTCAAGGAATAGGCAGTTAGGATACTTCAGTTACGATAGTTGAAGCGAACACCCTAAGATTGACCGTCTGCATGTAGAAATATGATCGAACTTTCGTAAATGGAAAACATATCTTATCATAACGTTTAAAGCAAGTTCTAATTTTCGAAAAGATAGCGAATCAAGAGAACTGTAAACAACAGTAGCTTTTTTGTGATACTGGTAGAGCTCTTACCAGTTTTAGTTGAATGTTTATTGAAGTTATAGCAAGCAGAAGCTCACAGCATGGGCAAAGCCATATAAATATTTCTTACAAGTAGGTTTGTCACAGGCTCTTGGACGGCTGTCCAAGATTCATTCCAAGACTTTTTACCGTTTCAGAGAAAAGAATCTTATCTTTAAATAAGTAAATATCGGAGTATTTCTCAACAATACTCTGTTCTTGCTTGCCTATCAGTAAGAATAATGCGTTTTTGTCATTAATAAAAAGACCATTCGATCCCTCCCCAGAGATTTATCGCCTTCAAGTCCTCATTCAATTTACTGACATAATTCCCGATCTGTGCCCACGAAGTTGACATGTATATTTCGACATCATCCGTATATATGTGTATCGTAGTATGCTTACAAATTTGGGGGAGGTTGTTAATATATAACACAAAGAACAGAGGTCCAAAGAATAAGCCTTGTGGAACGCCCTTACAAAGTTCCAACATGGTAGAAATATATCCGTTTAAGGAAACTTTCGCCGAATATCAGTTCAACGGCGCTCTTGTCTAATCCCATCCACCGAATCAAAAGCTTCTAAAAAGTCCCAGAGGCAAAGAAGGATTCTTTTAGTTTCATCAGAGTTCAGACGGATGTCGTCAACGTCAACTGTTTTTATGAGTACAGTGGTGCAACTATGCTCTGCTCGATATGCAGATTGATCTGGAGATATTAAATGTTGGGTGTCAAGATGTAATTGCAGCTGACTCTTAATAATGATTTCTAAAATCTTTGATAAGCCAGAAAAAATGCTAACTTGACAAAAGTCGGCGCATACCGAAGGATCTTACTTATTTTCAATTGGTGTTATTTTCGCAAATTTGCAAGGAGTGGGAAAGCAAGGTCTAACTAGGAAGAAATATAAATATGCGTAAGCGTGTTATTCACAAATAGCAGTATTAGTCTGATGACTTTCAGAGATATTCTGTTCAATCTATTGCAAGAGATTTTGCGAATTTAATAGCGATAGACTACGCATCAGGCGCCTGTAATGGCTAGGACATATTGAGCGAATAGGACACCAATGTGGCGCGGACAAGTAGAAGGGGTCCTCAACCGACGGGGATTGCGCCACTGGAGGCAGTTAGCTAAAAACCGGACTAATTGGTGAGGTCCAGGTTCACCCTGAACTGCAGCGCCACCTAAGTAAGTACGTAATAGTAAAAATAACATCAGTACTACAATACTTATTTACCATATTAAACACAAATCTAGGACCTAAATGTGCTAGAGAACTGCAACCACTTTCAGATTCGTCACAAGGAAGAGTGGTATCTGGTGCAGATGCTCGTGCAAATTTTTCCTAAGATCGTAGGAGTTGTAGTTGACATTGACTGTTTCTTAACTTGACAAAACTAGTTATATCTAAAGATGTCGGATAGATTTTCTATCTACGATAAGCTTTGTCACGAGGACGCATTAGCTTTCTGCTCTGAAATATGTAGGCACAGAGTTATGAATAATATTCGGGCCTCAGTTTACAACGCGGCATATAAAATTTTGAGAAGACGAAGTTAAGTAAGACACCTCACCCCCGGATTCACTAAAAAAAAAATTATGGTGTGGGACATAAACGCAGCCAATAAGACATTTCTTATAGTGGTCAGAGATTGCAACAAACAAAAATTCTTTACCAGTGCACATTGCATGTCTTTTTATGCCATCACATTTAAAAACGGGCCTGTAAAAAATTGTTACCCCTGCTCCCCTAGTATGTGTATCGCTGCGATGCATTTTATATCTACGAAGTTCAATACACATAACGTCAGCCCCGCTGACCATCATCACTACCAGGAACAAATCATTTTTGAGAAACACAAATTACACATATCTACTTGTTGCGAATAAAATAATTTCCTAAACCCATCTATGCTCGGTTTGATGCTCTGCACATTAATATGACATACTCTCAAGCCAGAGCACCTGTTAGCATTTGCTATGTAATTGTCATCCATATGAAACTACATATATGTACTATCAATACTCGTATTTCCGATTTTTATCTGTATTTATTATTATTATGTCTGTAGAAAGTTTTATAGATATTTTATCTTTAATGATCACTAACAATGCCGTCAGTTATACAGAAATCATCATCCTCTGAGACAGGTGTTTTTTTTACGTGAACGATCTTTTCGTATTTTCAACACATTAGAGGGGGTAAACCTGAGAGGAACTACCATCACAACCACCTGCAGCCAACTAGATATATTATGTAGTCTTAAATACTGCTTGCATCATCGCAGTTCTTTAAGTATTGTATGTTATAGATACAATTTACTGATGACTAGTTGGCATACATATACATACGTTACATACGTGAATATTGGTAACATCTGAACGTCACAATTTCTTCCTAGAAGATAGTCTATTTGTAGGAAATAATGTGGAGGGACTAGACCATAACTCCGGGTATAATTATATAAATATTATCAAGAATATTCGCAGACGATCTGTCTATTGCCGTTTAAAGACACATGAAGAAACTTACAAACTCGAGTACTTTTCAAAAAAATCTCGCTATCAAAGCTGACTCACTGCCCTCATGTCTACAGTTTCAGTTGCAAGTTGAAACGCAATATGGTTAAAAAGTGTCTACCATGGTGAAACTCTCAACTTGAACAGATGCGTAAAATGTTGAGAAAATTTTTTAACAAATCTCTCTTCAAATACAATAACTTAGGACTGTTACAAAAAGAAGATGGTACTTTCAAAGCTAGTCGAGAAGACACTCTAAAACTGCTACTTAATTCAGTTCAGTTCAATTTCCAGACTCGACCCCTTTAAATAACGCGCAATATGCCACAGGCATATTCTACAACAACAATATGTGCCTTCCTAGAAACTAGAAAAGTGCCTTTGCTAATACCGGATATTAAATCCATTTCGGAAGCCATATTCAAAAAGGGTATTGAGCATCCCACTAACCCTTAGGTTAGAGCGATGCTCGTAGACCTTAAACTCTATACATCTTCCGGTGAGACTAAAATCTCTGTTTCAGCCGTCAAAGGTTGTCCACAAGGAGGTGTTCTTTCACCCCTCTTGTGGTCACTGGTCGCTGTTGACCTACTAGTAAAACTTAGTAATCTGGGCTATCAAAAACAATAGGACATCCCAACGACTTAGTTATTATAGTGAAGGGTAAAAACCCTAAAGACATTTACTATAAGATGCAGACACATGACTGGTGTGTCTACTTGTTCCCCTCATTCGTAAAAAATCTGAGCCTTGACCAGATCTCACTTAACGGTATAGTAACTGTGTACTCCAACGAAATAAAATATCTTGGAATGGTTCTCGGTAAAGAACTAAATTGGAATACACATATGGTATTATTAATAAAATTACCAAAGTATATATATATATACCCACCCATTGGATATAAACAATGATGATATGATCCATCATCAGTAGTATGATGGAACAAAACAAAAGAGAAATCTGCAGCGGCTACAAAGACTTGTACACCTCGGCGTCACCGGCGGAATGCACACATGAACCATAGCAGCATGTGGCAATTCTCAACACGGTCAGAAGGGATTAACCACTCAGATCACATGGATCAAATCTATCTTCTCTCCGAAATCCCCAAGCTTGACATTATCTGCGCAGTAAACGACCACCTTCCTAAGACACTACTTCGGCAGAAGGTTCAATATAGTGATCCCAAGCCGAGAATCATGGAGCTACAAAAAATCCCCCTTCAAACCTTAAAGGTATCAAATGGTATACTCGTACAGATGGATCGAAGATGGACACCGTGTGGGTGTTGGTACTTTTGGTCCAAACACCAGAATTTCGCAACGAATGAAGGGGGTCCCCATCCATGTACTAACGACAGTCAAGGAGTTATTATAATAAATCATTAGGCTCTTCTAATCTCGTTGACTCTAAATCAGTCATGCACTGTGTTTCACTACAAGATCGCTCCCATAAAAACAAAGTGAAACTTCGGCGGGTGTCTGGTCATATAGGTATTGACGGAAATAAAATAGCCGACGAATGATTAGAAATAGCTCGGCTGATTCTTTCGTCGGCCCTGAGCCGTTCTGTATTATCCCGAATTCAGCAATAAGGAGTTTGGAGAACAAAATGTGTATATCCCATTGGGAAAAATTCCCAGAACTTCGCCAGGCTAAAACATCCATCAAACGCTTTCACAAAAAATCAAAACAATCCCTACAACTCAAAAGGGATGATATCAGAAGACTGGTTGGATTTCTAGCCGGACGGCCACATTCGACATCACCTACACAAAATAGCTCTTATGCTAAACAAAACAAAGCACTACTGCTATGTCTACATGCACACTACTCCCTTTTTACTGGGAGGTTTAAAACTGATTTCTCGTCGCCATCCATAATGTAAGAGACATGAGTTAATTAGATATTATTCGAAACTATCATAGTTACAACTTGCAACACGATCTACTCGTATATACCATTTGACGAGTATGTACGAAAACATAACAACCCCGTTTACCTCCATTATCTGCAAAATATCGTCGCGTGAATAATTTTATCACATTACTGATAGATTCCTTAATATATCGGGCAAGTATGGCCCGGCTCTCTATTGCCTGCCGAATGCAGAGTCTGTGCCCTGTGAATCAGATTCAGATTCTCTGACAAACTAACTAAAACAACATGCAAAATTCTTTGTTAAAATATAGCCCCAACATCGTTTCAATGCACCAAAACACTATTGTTTTGTATTCATTAGAAGTTCTGATTTTCTTAAATGAGTCACGTACACGGCCCTAGACAGATGCTGGAGAGCATGGTATGTATTAGCACATCAATTCTGACTTTGTGACAAATTAATTAGTATCTAACCATTCCTTTGACTCTTTATCTAGTACGTTTCTGCTTTCTGAAAGGGGAAATTCATTCTGTCTACTACACAACTTTACAGACGAAAGTGATCAAAATTATTTCCACATGCCTGTTTTACGAGCAGCACTCTGTGACGACATTCTTACCTATTATCTTAACTTTCATGACGCTAAGCCTGGGATTAATTTAAACTTTAGAGTTAGACCAACACTTAGCTAACTGCCTTCAGTTGCACACATAAAATTGTTTAAAGACTCTTTCTTACTTAAACGTGCCACTGTATGTGAGATCTTCAGTTAAAGCGTTGATGCATTTAGATTGGAATTGACGATTTTGTGATCTGAAACGTTGATGTTCTTTACACAAATCGATTGGGTTAATGTTTGTGTACGGCTCGTACAACTATCAAATAACTCGTTGAATTTCCTTCTCCAGCAACTAGTATTTTCGTGGTAAATAAAGTAGACTAATTGGGCAGTGATATCAAAACTAGACATCGCTCCGTTTATGTATCCGGTCTCTATAGATGTAGCCACAGGCGACTTGAAGATGACATACATAAAGAGATACTGAGTATCTATCTATATATGTATTTCACGTGTGAACATTTAGTGGAATTTCCCGTAATTGTCTAAAGGCACTCTGATATACCTACGTTTATGTAATTGACCTTGAATTGATTGAAGAGTTTAGGGTCTGTTGGATTAGAGCTAGAATATTGCTATGCAGGTGTTCAGAATTCTAAATTGAATTGCTCATTGTGCCTGGCAGTGGAATATTAACCTTAATAGCCATTATACAGTTTGTGGAAGTGTTTTGTCGTATTCCCAGCACCGTCTTTGACTGTCCCAAAGTCTCGTTATTTATCTCTAAAGGTTGCTATAAAAGTCTTGTTGGGTTGACACGTTCTTTTTATCCTATGGTAAAACGCTTGTCATAAGAGGTACTATTTCAGAAACAATGATGGAATATGATTTCTTAATATCTTCAGGAATACACATTCCTTGTGAATTTCCTCTCTATTTTGGAGAAACCTTGAGTTTTTCCGATGTACCCAGTCCTTTATTGCAGCTTTTCTATGCCTGCAAGTCACAATTCTTCACAGAATCAATCTGCCATACGGAGGAGTCATTAATTATTATTATTCTCCCATTTTAGTTGATGTGTAATCAATGTTTTGAACTTATATCCAAATCTCTATGCTTTTTTTTTCGAAAGATGCTGGAACGTTGAGGAAACCTATTTAGCAATGCACTATCTCAATAGTCAGACTCAGAACTCGTTACTCTTGCACTCTTTACATGTACATATGTATGCGTTAAATAATGGAAGGTATGTATTCTAATTGCCAATAAGGTAGTTAGTTAAATCCCTTGTCGATATTCAACCTAGGCCTTTAAATCCGCCCATCACTTCCGAAAAAACGGAAAGTTTAAATCGGCTTATTCCCTATCACCATTGTTAGTTGTTCACTAACATTTTTGAATTATTTTTTAATCTGGCAGTTCCTAAGTTTATATCCGTTTCTTCGATTTTTTTTCTCCTTCCTCCTATTCTGTTTCATCTTAACTTGTTCGTTTCTCTTCTCTTACGTTAAAGGTGCAACACAAATCCAATGTATTGATTGTACTAAGAAAGTAGGGATTTCATTTACCTTCTTCTTTAACTTGACCTCATTGGTGTTACCAACGGCGAGCAGATGCAGGTAGAATGGAAACCTGTTCTTGGATATCCTTTTTGCAGTTGTAGGAAATACGAGAGTACCATCTGCCTTGAAATGGTGTCGAACCCACATGAATATGAGTACAACAATAAAGAAAAAGAGAAACCTACAGCCTACGACTATACATACTCGTATCTCAAACTGCCACAGAAAAGGAAAATCGTAAGGAAAAAGATTAAAAATTACAAAAAACCATTCTCAGTTGGTCGCTCTGGCATTACGTGTGCTTGTTAAGTTTTTACATCCTTTTGGTATTTTTCAATTAAAATTCGTACAAAAAAAAATGCTATTCAAGTGAAAAGGTTAAAAAGAAAAAAAATTCAATTTTGTTGTGAAAAAAAAAATAAAACGAAAATTTGTTTGCCAATGAAATCACATGCAAACTGTGGCGCCAACTATTCCTACCACGCACCGTCGTCTTCGTTGGCGGGAGCGGCATTCGATCCGTCCAACCGTCATGTATACAGAATGGTCATTACGGCTGGACTACGAGGAATACTATATTTGCCATAACTACTATCGTGAACGAGCCTACAGTTGTTCCGTAAGGGGTACGTACGCGGATTTCAATGGCATTTGAAAAAATTGAATTTTAATTTGTTGTTGACGATGAACAAAAATAGAAAGAGTGGAATTTAAAATCGTTTCAGATTTTCGAGTAGAATACGTTTAAATAAATTTGAAATGCAAATATACATCGTCGATCCAATAAAGATTAATCCAGTGAAGGTGAAGTGAAAAACACCCCATACATACGTCTCATCCAATCGTGGATCATTCATTGACCATGTAACCAAATTACTTCCCTTTATTCTTAATCGCAAGAGTATTTCCTTAAACAAAGTCAAGAATGTTGTAGTTATACTGCCCGACATACCGCAAAGTTCCCCCAAGCATTACTAAAGTAAGCCTAACCGTTCCTTGGCGTGTCTTTTGTGATTACCGCTTTAAAAACATTCAATACCAGTTATTGTCCATTGCTCTTAAACGTGAAGTGAATAATTATTCTATTAATTTGATTCCATTCGCATAATCAGTACAAGTTTCCTGTTGCGTACAATATTTTCTCATGTTAATAAATCAGAGGTTTCATTGTAGCGCTATCCAAACAACATTTTGTTAAATCAAATTGAACAAGTTACTATTTTTTAACTATTTCCTCAGGACCCTTCTAGGAAATATAGACTACACCATACTCCAGTAAAAAAATTCAAAAGTCTTATTTCTAGAAGAAAAAACGCATTGGAGGATCTATTTTGATTTGATCCATTCTTACACGGACGTGTCAAAAATTAATGATGCGTTAGGTGCAGATGTTGTAGTTGGTTTCATCTTAGTCTCCCCCTTCGTCTTCCTGATCTGTGTATCGTTTTGATATGTGTAAATAATTATGATAATATATATCTTATGTTAGTAAGAGGAAGTCGTGATATCCGGTAAGGATATGCAAGCGATCGAATTCCTGAAACCAGTTTTTAGAAACTCTAAATAGCCTTAGACTGCCTTGCAAACTTATGGAGACGTTCACAACAATTCGAAATTCACTTTTATTTGGTGCTGCGTATACATGCTTTAGATACACCGATGACTACATACAAATTCATTTTAAAGCTAGATGCAAACCATAAGACAAGTGGTTCAACATACATATCTTTTGTTTAAACCGGCTTGACCAATGCTAGATCTAAAACCTTCAGAGAGTTTGATAGACGGCAAACTGACGCTAAAACTGGTGTCGTCACGGAACACTGTCCGATAGACACATGTAAAGAAGAGGGGGATTTGTTCAGAGCATTCCCAGTATATACCCTACGTTGAAGGTGCAACTTATTCAACGAGTAAAGAACAATTTATCCTAATGTCACATGTTACTACAATGGACCTTACACTGGTCTAGTTTCAAGCCCACATCCACTTGAACTTAACCTACCCCGTTCGGCTTGATGCTTCAATATTTATTATTCCCTTATTATCTGTTTGAGAGGTCATAGACAGAAGTGCTTCACGATTTGGGGTACGTTGCTTTCGGTCGGCAAAATCAAACAGCCTTGCTCTTGTGATAATATTAATGTTCAAGCCGTTTGAGAGATAACGTTTTCGTTTTTTTTTTTTTTGTTTTTTTTTTAATTCTTTTTATTATGTTAAATGAATAAATAATGGTACATGACGGGAAAAAAAACTTACAAAACTGCTTTAATTTCTAGTTCACGGAACGATCTTCTTCTCTTAACTTCCAAGTCCAAAAAGAAGGAATGAAGAAAAAAAAAGAGAGCCGGGAAGTCGGAAGCGTTTGGCAACAATTGATAAGGTCCTTAAACATGAGATTCGGTTGCTCCACTTTGCTCGTGGTTCTTATGTTCTATTTCAAAGTGGAGAAGTGAGTGGTGATTGCTTATATATTGCTATCAAAGCACATGTAACCACATCTAAAATCATTGGAATTGCACTTAGCTGCTCATTAAACTACCTTGCTCCAACAGGTACACAGTGGCCATAATATTCGACAAATGATCTTCATAGAAATGCGCGTTGCCATAAAGATTATAGCTTTCCACGTCATACATACTCGTATATAATACATTGCCAAGAAGAACGAAACAGCTTTTGCAATCTAATAAAATTTATATTTGTTTTAGTCATATCCTTTGGGAAAGGTTAAAAAATATCTAACTATTGCAAACTGTGCAAGGAATAAAAGAATCAGTAAAGCAGATATTGAACTGTCTCACCAGCACACTACTTCGTTACCAAAGTGGTAACCCTTAGAACTATCTGTACGAGTATTTCTCTCCAAATTATAACTGGGATCTCTTTGAAAAATATCAAAATGTGCCCATCTGCCCAGCGATAAAGGATATTCAACAAACTTAACCCATCAATTTACATGCGAGTTCGAACGTTGTCAACAATCCGCTGGCCGTTGTGGCCGAATAAGTTTTTTTTTTTAAGGATTTTTATTATATACCGTCGTCACCATACGCAGGATCAAATATTCGCCTTAAAATGTTGATTTCGAATGTGTCAAAAACCGGAGCTTAGTGCTACTTTTGGTCTCATTACAATGGATTGATAGAATCAGGTTGTCAAGAGCTAAGCTAATCTCCATCATAGTTTGTTTGTAAAAGAACATACGCACCAAGATCGACCAACTCCTTCACGACATCAATGTTATATTTGAAAACACCACGTTTCATCACCAGTCACAATATTGTAAATGAAGTTTTTGTTCTTTTTTACCTCATTGATGATGTACTTTGAATGCTGAATTCTGAGCAATTTTTGTCATCAGTCGTTTTTGTGCCGATGACGCAAACATACTGTCACTTCAGATGCAAGAAATTTGCTTCGTTTATCCAAATGTCATGAAATTTTGACAGTGAAGGATTTAACTTTTCGACGCTTGTAATTGCGCCAATAGATGGCCTTACTAGAAATACCTATTTTTAAAAAAATCCTTTGGATCGGACTTTGTAAACTAAGGCTGCTTTGGAAGCAATAAAATCGGTTTAATTTTCGTATCCCAACTTCTAATCTGCACGAAGGTATATAAGATGTGTTTCTCCATTTTTGTTTAGTTTGCCCGACATACTATCGACTCCAGCGCAGGATTGACAACATCACAACAATCAAGGAGCGTACTTACTGTGTTTTGCTCTCACCCTCAGCTAAACCCATACTTGTAGGGTATACAAGCAGACACATCTTTAGAAGATTGTGCTCCTGATGTTGACTTGTTGCTTTCCGGTTTCGCACAATCGGTTCATGTGTAATATCGAAGAAATCGCGAGACTCTTGCAATGATTTTTTTTTACATTAATTGTCTTGGAGGTGGTGGGTACCGGTTCAAAGTTCCTTTATGTTTGATAGGATCTACCGTAAGGTCATCAAAGTCCTCTTGTTGGGTCTGTCCGGCTGATGATGCTACATTGTGATAAAAAGTTGTTGGCATATGCGGTCGGTTTTAAAAGAATCAGTTTTTGAAATTCTATAATTACAATTTCTGAGTTCATTATATTTCATTGGTTTTCAGTCGTATGGGGAACCGTCAATTAGATTTAGATCATAATAATTTTCATAATAACCTTCTGCTTAGGTAAGACTATCAGTTAGTACGTTATCTTACCTATGAAACCATTGCTAGACTTTTGTGAGAACCAATCCAACCAAAAGTGGCATGAACAACACAGCTACTGAGTTTAGGTGACGTTAAAGTCGACTAGGTAGCTAACAACTCTTAACCCAACTCGATAGTCTTCATTTTAATTCAAAAGCTCCAGCATCCTTTTAGGCTAACAGACTTTGTATTGCATGGTTTACTTAATTAAAGTGTTGAGTAAAATTTTGTTGAATGGAATGTTGGGGAGATAGTGTATTCTTTGTCGTTTTACCGTCTGGAAAAGTGGCATTTTAGTATCCCCCTATTAATAGGCTTACCTCTAACAGGAGTTCAATAATTTGCAAGAACGAAGTGCTGCTACAAGAGTTAACAGCCACCAACCAATTATTGTAAAAAAGGATATTTTCTCATAAATTCGAACGTCTAGCAACCGTTAACCGGAGTACGCACTCATGTATCTTTTGAACCCGCAGAGATTCAGAAATTTGATCCCTTCAAACATAAATTATCGTGTTTCCTTCCTTTAAAGGTGCTCTCGCTTAAATCACTGAGTGATTAATCCCTGTTACTGTTACTAAACTCTGTATCCATGCATCTTAGACGACGTTTTGTGAAAAAGATCATGGAGCGTTAAAACCACACTACTGCTCGAATATGTACAAGCTGCACACCACAATATACAAGTAATTGGACTCATATGGCAGCAGATTTTTCCTATTTCTTTTTTTTTTTTATATATATATATATAAATTTTGCTTGCGGTTTTCTTTTGCACGCATGCAGCCGTTGTGGCTTGAAGTACTCGAGGTACATTGATACGCTCGGTGTATCTATTCGTATTGAGAATTTAATCGATATTTATCGCTAGCGTCATGTTTTTCCCTCTCATTTTTTTAATCGTTATTTATTGTGGTCTTTTTTTTGCTGTTTTCTTTTTTCCTTCTCTATACTTGATGCAACTTTGTCTTCCCTATCGGAGCCAATGTACACTTACATCCGTATAGATAGGTTTGCCTTCAAAGGAATAGGTTGTCTTGTACCCTGGGTGCTAATGCGTCTCTAGGTGCTAAGTAAAAGTTGTTTGTCGAATCAATATATGAACCTCAATAGGCACTGAACTCTTACACCATCGAACAGGAACCAGATGCAAAACAATGATATTCGTAATCTTAGCAAGAGTTCGCGGTTCTTCTTTTGTATTGCTTATCCCGTTGAGTATGTAGAATCATGTTTGTTGCAAATTCAAGACTGTATCTTTCGAACCGGTAAAACCACTAAATCCGACTTCCATAAATCAAATCTTATAAACTAGACGCATCACATTACTTAGGGAATCTAGCAAATCTATGTATGCTTGGGCTTTGGAATAATGTAGACAGCAAAGTTGTATAGTCGGTTTTGTCGTTTTCAATTACCATTCGGCGGCAAATCGCTTTAATTTATAAATTGTCAGAGTGTGATGGAAGAACGAAAAATGAAGAAAAATGAATGAAAACCCAGCAACAGGGACTGGCTGACTTAAATGCATTCAGTCACGAAATGTTACATCTGGCCTATTACTAGACTATTACCATGCCGTCATGTAGTTGTTCGTACTCGTTCTTCTATGAATGTATCCGTATCTGTGCATTCAGGTTACATTTTAATAGAGAATTCAAATCGTAAGTTAAAGCTCACTTGACGACTTAATGCACTGCACTAAACATTGTGATTGTGTGGTGTGCACACACAAATTTGCAGTGTTAATAAATATTTACACGAGAGTACTATCACCGGATAGGTTTGTTGTTATTTAACCACCCAGAATAAACTTGTAGGTAAATTATATTTA
Organism: Volucella bombylans; assembly: GCA_949129095.1. Classification (NCBI taxonomy): domain Eukaryota; kingdom Metazoa; phylum Arthropoda; class Insecta; order Diptera; family Syrphidae; genus Volucella; species Volucella bombylans. Next base: position 52,562,683 of record OX422143.1, read on the forward strand.
ATATGTCACGCGTTTTCTATACATTTAAGTGCCCATAAGTCGCACAGCGAATCGTCACTCGAAATGGACGTGAATTCGATCTGTCTATAGGCATAGTGAACAACTTTAATTTGTTTTATCTTAAGTTCGTAATGGTTTTTTTTGCAGGCTATAACATTTGCAAACAACAGAGAATCAGTAGTCAATGTCAGTGATGTCAATGTTTAGATAGTCGAATAGTCTGACGCTCATCTACATACGAGTATCTTAAAGTCAACCCATAAAGATATTAACGCCAATCCATAAAGATATTCAACTTCACATGTTGCTTACTTACTCATTTCCCTGTGTGGATTCAGAGCGTCTACTAAGTATATGCGACGCCGTATTTAACTCTGACAATGAACCTTAAGTCTTTCTTAGTTATTTCAATGTTTCTTCAACTGTTCTATATCATTTATGTACGAGTATGTCGACTCGCCCTTCAGGGATCCTATTCTCAGTAACTTTTCATTGCGTCATTCTCTTTCTTTTTTACCTTTCTCTTGGCCTCCAAAAAATCGATTAAGATTGCACTACACCCCCTCTTACGACCCATTGAAGCATTTTTAATGAGTACATATACAAAAGTTGTTCCTTGATAACGACAACATTGACACCTCCACGATCATCAACTCTCTTCAAGAACTTAACATAAACGCCCTGTCTGCAGCTTGATACTCATTTTCAACAGTAGAGTCATATCTACGTACAACCTTCGGGCAACGATAAATAAATCAGAAAGAGGACCGCCGCCGTTCTCTTTTCTATGGAACCTAGTCTTCAATGACCCAAATCCATGCGTGGGTCTACACCACGGTCATGATATCAATTCTCACTTGTGATATAGCCGTTTAGTGGCTTGCACTGAAAAGACAAACTAATCTCAACCTGTTAAAACAAAAACCCTCTAAGCTGGTTGCTAAAGCGCCACTGGCACGTTAAGATTATCTCCAAACCTTGCTCCATTTGCTACGTACAGATTTGTTCGGTATGCAGATTGCAGTTAACTCAACCTTCAAGCTGAGGGCCACTTAGCAATGGAAAAAGCCGAATCTACGGCATTCACATCGACTGACGCTGAAATTGCCAATAATCCTTCTTCAATTCTGAAAGTCTCTTCAACGGAGGCAACGTGAGTTCTTCCTTAATAAAACCATTTTTACCTTCCCGTTCTAAGACAGACGAACATGTTAACCCAAAGTCTCCTCTGAAGACCTTCAATCTACCCACATATGTTACTGTGCCGTCTTACAAGTCGAAGTATCTCTCAGTGAAATGGCTAAGCATCAGGAGGGTCCCACTCTGTTGGGATGCGGGATACTCGAACATCCCAGGAAACTGCGTCGCTGATGAACTGGCTAGACCCTGACACTTGGGAAACCACCATTGTCGTACGCCAAATGAATGACGCGCTCTTTAAGGCCAGATATAGGTCAACTCATCCAATCAACTGTAAAGCATTTAGATTAATATGGCCCATATTCGATTCTAAACTATCAAAAAAGTGGATCAACATTAAGAGAAGTACATCTCCAAACTCATAAATATAGTCACTTTGCAGAAGCTGCAGAGATGTAGAAGAGGAGGAATCTGGGGCGGACTTACATAGCAACTGCCCTGCTTTCAACGCATAGGAATGCAATCATTAGGCAGTTATCACTTCCAAGATCTAGAAGATCTCTTACAACTGGTCTAAGGGTACCTATCTTATTTTTATGTCCCCCATCAATACAATCATATTTAATTTCTTTTTGTATTGCAAAAGCTGTGCCTGATTGACATTCTCCTCAGCTACAGACACAGTAACAGCAAGATCAAATCTTTCGTAACGAATGCTCTCCGAAAACCTGAGTATTCGACTATTCGTCTTTCAGGTCAAAATTTCGCCTTTGCAACAGGTCGCAATCAGGCCATCGATTAAAATAATACCACAGACTAATATTGTTATCTGCAATGTAAAAATGAAAGCCTGCCGCGTATCTCTAAGTGAGATTGTACAATCTCACCGTCTGTCTGTTTATTGCCTACCGTGTTGTCCAGAACTCCTCTGACAAAAGTTACATTCATCTGAATACCACTGTTTTTCTGAGGTACTTATTTTAAACATATTTACCTAACCGAAACAGTTATCAAAGCGAATGATTATCCAGTTAGAACTGCTGCAATACTGTCCGATTTATTAAGAGCGAATATACCATATGTCATATGTCAACAATGACATGATGCACGCAATGATTGTCTCGCAAAGTATTAACTTATGTGGGCCCACAACCATTGCAAGTGCCGGATTTTTACTCGTATTAAGGCATTACTTCGCGGATATCGCCTTAAAGACTTAACTTATCTATACGATTCGATTATTTCACCTGTTTGCCTAAAATTGCTGCTCGTGCGCAGTCAGTTTTCCTAGTTTTGAAGCAAAATCGCAATGATATCATCGGGAGAGGGGAACTTTCCAAATTGATCCCGTAAACCTATAAAATCGGGTTCGTATCGTGGACAATGAAAAAGAATGTGTTCCGCGTTTTCCAAAATAGTTTTTACAATATTGGCAGTTTGGAATGTTTTATGAGCGGCGAGTTTAAAACCAGTGCTAGTTAACCAATGATATACGAGTACAGTTGCAATTGTTTCTTTGCTGTAGACGATCACGGCAATCCACAACAAATCCAATAATTGAAGCTTCCCATGGAATCTGTAGGCGTAAACTTTCATCATACAGAATTTTCCACAGTAGGGAGCCTAAGACTGAGCCTTGTGGCATACCGCCAACGACTTCGTACGCTCTAACTCCATCGTCAGAGTCATAGAGGAGGATTCTATTCGAGAAATAGCTCGTTATTATATTACGGCATTTCAATCCGATAAAGACAGTTCATAATCCGTTCCTTATTCGCCGAATTAATCGCGTTGTTCACGTCCAGGGTTATAATGGCGTAGTATTTCTTGGTGCCTCGTTTCCGTCTTGTATAGCGTCTCGAGCTTTAGTTATTACCGCTGTAATTGCGTTTACAATTGACCGTGACTTATGAAAACCGTATTGGTGTTCCGGTAGAACTTCTGCTGTTTAATTGCTGGCAAGAGTCTATTGTAAATGATCCACTCCTTTTCCCTTTGGCATTAATACAATAAAATTGTGTGGTTATAATGCAGCCTGTAGGGCTTGTGGAATTGTTTCATTTTCTCAATACAAAAATGTTGGCTTATTTACAAATCCTTTAGGCAAAACAAAATTCTTCACTTATGGAAAGTCGTAGAAGAAGAAAATGCAGAGCTGCAAGCGCTGCGAACGAAGACAAATATATAACTTTACATCTTCTACACTTTCGGACATATGGTCCTCAGTATGTCCTTGAGAGTACTCGCATGTCGTGTCGAAATACGAAATGAACCTGAGAGCAAATGGCCTTTTGTCATATCTCCACATGTCCAATTCTTAGAATCTTAACCCAAAAATTCAATCGAAGTCTGGTCTATTTTGCTCAAAGCAAAAGCAGTTTGTGCTGTAGAAACCGCACATTTGATTTCTCAATTTAAATGTTTAGGAAGACCTAATGAACCAATTTCTTTTACAGAACGCTAAGGTGAACGTGCATTAATTTTTTCAATTTTGTAAACCACAAAGATAGCTACGAGTTACCTATTAGATACGAAATAAGTAACCTCTGCAATAGGTTTAGCACAAAACGGTTTCCCTTTTCTCGATTGCTTTGTCTTTTATGTACCACTCTAGTCCAATCGTATGGTTTAACCACACTGAAACTGGATTGTATCCAGCATAGACCTGTTGGCATTTACCCAAAATACTGTTGTGTTACTTTGCCATTAACAGTAAGGAGTGCCTTTTTATATTACCTCACAGCGTGGACCACGAGATTCGTAACCTCGTATCTAAATGAATCAATGAACATGAAATCCGAACATTTTATTTGTATCTCTGTGTAATCCTTGAAATCATATCAAACTAATAAACTGATATGGAACTTCAACATTGTGTGAATTTGAAAGTCGATAAGTTCTGAAAACAATTTTTTTTTTTCAAATTTACATACCCATCAAAAAAAGACTCACAGACAAAGTCAACAAATTGAATCATCACGACTACATTTTCCTACTCCACAGAGAGTAGTGGTGTACGAAAATATTTTTTGATTGACAATCGTGATAATGAAATTGACTTCTTAATATTCTCGAACAGTATAAAAGTCTGAATAGACTTTGAATAACGATTAAGAATTCCAGCACATGTACGAGTATTCGTAATTTGTATTTGCGTCTTCCAATTCTGATTTGGTTGTATTTTTTTATTTTTATTTTGTAGATACATCCTATGAAAAAGCATGTAGACGTGGCTCGGCACCGGCAACACCGATTCTGGGTCAAAAACAAAATCAGCAGGAGCACAATACCACATCAAGATTTACAAATTTCTTTTCAAAAAGGTAAACGACATCACCACGCGTGTGCATTTTAATTATATATTTAAAAATTGTCTTTTTTTTTTGCAGAACCAACCCCTTAAAACGTACAAAATCCGTTACCAAATTAGAACGAACCAAACGAGGCTCGGGCGGTCTTAGAGGCTCCCGATCCCATGAGAGTTTACTATCAAGTCATGCCGTAATGTCAACGATAGGTAAGTTAAGAAGGTTTAATAGAATACATAATGTAATGTCTAGCTCAAAAGTTTTGCCATTCTCTATCAGATTTCATAAAGATTCTTCGAAACCCACAATTGAAATAGTCATATTTTCCAGTTTGACCCGGATTGGTACGCAACAAAATATTAAAAGTTGAATAACTCAAAACTATCAACCTGGGGGTGATACGCTCTTATTGTTTAGTACGACAACATATACATATATGTAGGTCTCTAGTAGCTGGAAACGAAGTACGCCAGATTCCAGAGAATTTGTAGTTAGTCAATTTTCTTGTCTACGAGGGGCGTTCAATATATTCTCGGTATCGATATGAAGAAAAATGCGAATTCAATTTAAATTGTTTTTATTTTTCAATATAATCTCCCCTAACATCAATCTTGCGATAAGCTTTTTTAAACCCTCAAAAAAATAAATTTCCTCTTTCTCTGCAAAATACTCATTTATTGCCGACTTGAGTTCTTCATCATCCGAAAATCTTTTTCCACGAAGACATTTTTTCAAATCCGGAAACAGGAAATAATCACTAGGGGCAAGGTCTGGACTATAGGGTGGGTGTTGGATTTCTTCGAAACCACAATCTCGCGCAATCTCTCACAATCAGCAGCCTTGGAAACTCGCGCCGTGTGAACAGGAGCGTTGTCATGAAGAAGCAACACACCCGCTGCGAGTTTACCCCGTCTTTTCTTTTTAATTTCCTCCCGCAAATTATGCAAAGTGGAAGCGTAGGATGTGGCGTTGATGGTTTCACCTTTTTTTTTTGTACTCAATGAGCAAGATTCCCTTTGAGTCCCAAAAAACTGTGGCCATGAGCTTCCCGGCAGACGGAGTGACTTTCAACTTCTTCTGTTCCTTTTTTATGCCACTGCATGGACTCTTGTTTGCTTTCAGGGTCATAGTGGTGGACCCATGTTTCGTCCCCAGTAACAATTCGATCCATAACACCGTCCGCGTTCTCACTACACATCTCCAAAAGCTCTCTACAACATGCGATTCTCACTTTTTTCTGAGGCGCTGTGAGCATTCGTGGCACCCACCTTGCACTGACCTTTGAAAGGTGAAGATGGTCATGAAGAATGGTCATGAAGAATGGTCATGAAGAATGGTGTGAATGGTACCAATTGAAAGCTTGGTGATCTCTGCCATCATTTTCACCTTTATTCGGGCATCCTCAAGAACAAGTTTTTCGACTTCTTTGATGCTTTCTCCCGTACAAGCAGTAGCCGGGGCGCCGGAGCGGTGGTCGTCTTCAATGCTCTCTCTGCCTCTCTTGAACTCACTTGACCACTTTTGCACAGTTGATAATGAAGGTGCGGAACCCTAGTAAACAGCCACCATCTCTTCATGAATAGTTTTTTGACTTTTTCCTTGCTTAGTGAGAAATTTAATTACAGCGCGATGCTCAATTTTCACCATCATCGTCTCAGTTGCCATTATGATTCTGTTTAACTAGAGATAAAACGCGAATTAATAATCACATACGAAATTTTACATGAATGCACTAAAATAATAGTATTACTTGATAAATAAGTCAATTTATATATACAACCACAGCTTCACCCCGACACCGAGAATATGTTGAACGCCCCTCGTATGACACACTGCTTGTTGCGCACTTTGCAGCATGCTCAGCGATTACAGATTGTTTAATGTATCCACTACACTAAAGCGCGGCGAACATTCTATTAGACGAATTCACTTTCACACTCGTGTAGTAGCAAGAGTTCTTAAAGATCTTAATATATATGTATACACCAAACCGCTGGTCCAGATGGTGTATCTTGCCTGCTTAAGCTTTTTTATTTATCCAACTCTTTAGGACACTTTCCGAAAAGGTGACAAACAGTTTGCCCAGTCCCTCCCTAAAAAAGGCGAATCTTCTCATCTCGAGACACGGGAGGTGATTTGATGTCATGTCTCACTGAAAAGTGGAACCATAGTGGCAAAAGAAAGATAGTTTCACTAGACATTTCAAAGACTAAAAATCATTGGTGATGCGATTGACACCATCGAACACCGGCGCAATGTCACCTCCTTTGCGGAAAATTAGCGGGGGTTCAAAGAATGGCTTCCATAGCCATTACAGGTGCGCTCCGTATTACCCCTACGGCAGCACTGGACACCTTTCTGCACCTAACACCGCTTGATTTACAGATCAAAAAACTAGCTGGCAACAGTGCCATACGACTCGCTAATCTGGGTTACGTCAAGAGCAGTAGTTTCTGACATGGCACGAACGCCAGGCAATCGAATTCTAACAGATGAGATTCCTTCCTTGGTCGACTACGACATCCCGTATGATATAATACTCGTGTATCTGGAGAGGGAGGACTGGGAAAAAAATGCAATAATCAGGTCAAATGAAATTGCAATTTTCACAGATGGCTCGAAAACAGAAGAAGGACCAGGTTCTGGTATCTTCTCAGAAGAGCCTAGTTCTCTAAGAGTGTCTCTAAGACTACCTGACGCAAGCAGTGTCTTCCAATCAGAGGTTCTGGCTATCCTCAGGGTGGTTGAGCTAATGCAGATGAAATCGGTATCCGAAAGAGATAAAAGTGCCAGGCCGCACTAAAGGCAATGGAATCGACCACCATCAACTCTGATACAGTCAGTGGCTGTCGGGTGAGACTGTGCTGGGTGCCAGGACACTGCGACATTAAAGGAAATAAACAAGCATACTGTGCGAATGCGAGGCAATATCGCGTAGTCGAAGAAAATTTTTAGGGAAATACATTTTCGAAAACCTAGAGGAAAAGACGGCACGAACCTTAAAGGTCTTCTTGGCTTTTGCAAAAAATTGGGTGTTTCAGCAGGGAAATTGCTTAGGTTTTTGACGTTTGAAGACAAATTCAACTAGTTATACAGGGGTTGCGATGGTGTCTGTTGTCTATGTGATGGCATATCCATTATACCCCTGTTTAACCTAACCTAACCTACCTTTTTACTCCAAAATTTAAATAACATTCCACCCTTTCAAAACTTCAACCGTAACACCCCACTAGCTACGAGTATGAATACTCATCAGTTTAGCCTCTAGCCCACTATCAGACGTACTCTGAGAGATACTCGTATGTTGATTCCGTCCTAAGCCGTAGAACTCGCTTATGGAATGCCCTGTCTAGCGCTTTGTTTCCTAGTCATTGATTGTTTACAATGAAAACCAAAGTACATCGGTATCTCATTTTCTTTCGTTCCTATTTTACTTTCGCCCGCGTGCTTATACACATAATACACACACATGATACACAAAATTCCCTGAGCTTGAAGCGCGCGATATTTTCAATATTTTCAACGTGCCGAAATTCAAGATAACACCGACTTCAAAAAGTAATAAAGAGTTAACTAAGTTTACCCTGCGTCTTGTCTCTGTTCACCAAAAATCTTCTAAGCTTTATTTGAATCGATGTTAAAAAATGCGGACAAGCAACGGTTGAGTACTCGTATGCGGCAAAGGCAGACTACAAACGATTAAATGTGCCGCCATCTTCACTCTCACCGCAAACGGCACAAGAAATGGTGTCTTTTATGCTTACCGTAGACGCGGACAATTCAATAAGGCTTTTAGTGTATTTTGTATGTCGCTGCTGATGCAGATACTCGTTCCTTCCACGTGTTCTTCATGATATAATTCAATATCATGTGATTACATATGTCACTGAACGATGGCTCTGAGAGAGTGCATGATAGGAACAACCGTTTCAACCGTTCTCTAAAGTTTTCACACAGCAGTGCTATGTTTAAACTAAAGCATAACATAGAAATTTCGACATCCCTGCCAAAGTCGCCAGGTTGTGCAGGATAACAACTGAGATTTCTCACTGCTCCAACAAGGTCGGTAATGAATTAACCGAGACCTTCAATGACAAGAAAAATATTAGACAAGGTGACACAATGTCATCGATCTAGAAAGAATAGTGCAAGCAAAACACAATGGCCAACAAAAGAGGCACGATCTTTTTTAAGCCCGCACAATTAATTGCGTACCTGGATGACACTGATGTGATTGGATGAATACAGCGAGCCGTCAATTAAGGTCCTTGAATATTGAGACGGAAACGGCCAAAATACATGCTGTCATCAATAATGGACTTACACCACCAACGGCTTGTGTGGAATATCACCACTGGCAGTTTTAACTTGTAGGTAGTTAGGAACTTGGTCTACCTTGGTTCCGCAGTTTCAAGCAGCAACGACATCAGCCCAGAAATTAGACGCAGAATTACTCTTGTCAATCGCTGTTTCCTTGAATTCAGGCGGCAATTAAACTGACGTTATACAAGAGCCTAAACATCCTAGTGCCGCTGGAAGCTTGAACTTTGTCGAAAAAGAATAAAGAAAATGAAGATGGTCGTTTCAAGAGTAAGATACTGCGTGTGATTTTCGGTCCCGTTTGTATTGACCGGGAATGAAGGAGAAGATTCAAATACGAACTTTAGGCTCTGTACAGATACATCGGTATAGTCAGGCATCTACGGATCGAACATCTGAGATGACTGTGTCATGCTGAGCGAATGTAGCCCCGAGAACGGCGCAGCAGAGAATGGAATCGATATTTACTATGAAATGGCTAAACGTTGAATCAATGTTCACCTTGTTAACTCCAAGTCAACTGAGCGACGTATATAGTCGATTCGCCTTTGCCACCTGTAGTTATGTACAAGTTGGTACGCTATTAACTATCTGATTCAACCGATGATAATGCACATCTACTTACTAAAATTTGACACATTTTCGAAAATGTATTGAAGAAAAGTTTGTTTGCAAACGTACAGTGTGCCCGATATATTCTAGCATAGCGAGATAGTTGGATTAATTTTGGCGGGATTTTGAATTCGGTCTTCGGTTTGTAGGTGATCACTTTAACATTTACCAAATGCCGCCTTGATTAATTGCTGGTGAATCTCGAATTAGCTGTCCAAAGCAATCGCATATCATCATTATCATTATCTTCTAATCCATAAGCCTGTGATCTCGAATCATATCATTCAAGCCATGGCTTGTGGTTATTCCTTCATCCATTAAAATATTCATTACTCTCAGCATTAGCACAAGTTAGTGAGGATACCCTAAACATTATCTTTAACAGCGAAAGATATTTCCATTCATCTTGAAATAAGTAATATTAAAATGGCCTTGTCCACCCAATGCCTTCCGCTTGGTGTTTAACGGTAAATCGATTAAATCGTTTCAAAGTCGAACGTGTTTTTTCCGTCTATCTTGCTCAAAGAACTTTTGGCTTTTACAGATTACCTATTTTTACAGTTACTTAGCATATATTTGGAATGCTTACTAATTCATTGGAATACTCTTTGTCAGCACTTCCATTCGCGTTTAGTAGATTTTCTTTATTCACCGACCATTTTTGTTATCCATTCACCCACGGATACTTACACGCGATTGAGATAGAAAGCAAACATCAGTTAAAAAAAGTGAAATGACTGAATTGGCATTTTACGATCTGACTAGTACTCGTATGCGGCCAGAACAAAACCATTTCGCAAAACTTTCTTTTTCGCTTTCTCTTGTCAATATTTTCATGGTTCGCCCCCGCATGCAACGTCCAAAAATCGAATTAAAAGTACACATCATGTAATCGATCTTCGTTTACGACTGCTAAACTTTTATATGATGAAATAAATGTCTCATTCAAATACATATAATTAATGTGCAACAATTTTGTTATTTTTTTTCCAGATCTCTCTTGCACCGGAGCTGTCGGAGTAGCACCTGTCCACCAATCGGTACTTGGGCGCCGTCATTGTTTCCAAGTGCGCGGCGGTCCACGTGGTGAACGCTACTACAGCTGTGGATCACGACAAGAACGTGATCTATGGATCTACAGTCTACGTAAATCGATCGCTCCCAATTCTGAGCATACCCGCCACATAGATAATTCCCTAAAAATGTGGATATATGAAGCCAAGAACCTTCCACCGAAGAAAAAGTATTTCTGTGAGTTGCACTTGGATAAGACTCTATACGGGCGAACGAGTGTCAAATTACAAACAGACCTACTATTCTGGGGCGAATATTTCGATTTTCCCGACATACCAGACATAAATGTGATCACAGTCAATGTGTTCCGTGAAGTAGAAAAGAAAAAGAAGCGGGACAAACATCAATTTGTCGGTTCGGTTAAGATTCCAATTCATGAAGTCACTTCGCAGCTATTTTCGGAAGATTGGTATCAAATTTTGAGTGAAAAGAATGACAACAGCATCAATAGGGCCAACTCAAAGGAGGTGACCCCAACTTTGCGTATAAAGTGTCGCTTCCAGAGCACAGATATACTGCCCATCAATATGTATGGGGATTTTTTGGCCTTTATGAAGGAGAACTACAAACGTGTGTGTGAGTCCTTGGAGCCAGTGATTGGAGTTAAGGCCAAAGAGGATATTGGACAAGCTTTGGTTCTTTTAATGCATGCCCAGGGACTTGCTGGGGCATTCCTCACCGATGTTGTGGCTTTAGATCTCCTGAGAGTGGGCGATCAGCGGTTGACGTTCCGGGGAAATTCATTGGCGACCAAGAGTATGGAGGCTTTCTTAAAACTTACTGGTGAACAGTATCTTCAAGACACTTTATCGGCGCCAATTAATGAGCTTATTCAATCGGATCGCGATTGTGAAGTGGATCCACTTAAAGCAACTGGATCACTGGTCAGGCAGCAACAAGCTCTTAGAAATGCAGTTCGCAGTGCGTGGTCAAGCATTTATGAATCGCACAAGCATTTTCCACCACAACTACGAGAATGCTTTGCAACATTTAGAGAACGTTTACAGACTCTCGGCCGTGAGGACATGGCTGACAACCTGATTTCAGCATCAATTTTCCTGCGATTCCTTTGTCCAGCAATTTTATCTCCAAGTCTTTTTAATATCACGAGTGGTAAGTTTTGCATGACAACAAATTTCAACACGTTTACTAAAATCGTTTTCGGTTTTTCTTTTTCAGAACTTCCTTCTAGCCGATCAGCTCGCAATCTCACATTAGTCGCAAAAACTCTCCAAACTTTGGCAAACTTTACCCGCTTCCAAGGTAAAGAGGATTTCATGGAATTTCTAAATGATTTCCTTGAACAGGAAGCCCCACGTATGAAGGAATTTCTTCATAACATTTCAACCCGACCAGAGCACACAACCCCTGATTCTATTCTCGATTGGTCCGGCTACATCGATCAGGGCAAGCAACTGTCCATACTTTATAGCCTCCTCTCGGAGAACATACAGAAATTAAGTGAAAATCGTCAACGCGACTTGGATCCCATGCAACATATTCTCAATGAGATCACCAAGGCTATCGAGTCAAATCACTTTGCTCACGACAATCAAGAAAATCGTAATCCAGATGAGCATCAGTATACTGGAGGTGCTCAACCCCAAACACAAAAAACTGTTCCACCCGAACGTGGAATCATTCGTGGAGTACTAACACCAAGTTCATTGGAAAAGAACATTTTCCGATATAATGATCCAACAGTGACACCATTGCTGCAGGAGCACAAACGAAATTCAAACAGTCAGACGAGTATAAATGGCATGCAAAATAACAACAACGCCCAGCTACATCACTCGCAATCGCAATCGTCAATCGCTTCATCACAAAATGGTGGAGGTATACTCATTCCAACCACAATTCAGCATCACTGCCCACCGCCCCCATCGTCGGTCACAAGCACAACGGAGAGAAATTCGGCGGGAGGTTGTATTAATTCTTCTGGGAACAATGCATTTAGTGCTGTAAACGCACATTACTTTCCTAGCAATGGCAATATTTCGACACTAAGTTCTAATGGAAATGCCACTCCAAGTCCGAACTCTTTAAAAGCAACAACTCTGCCAAGGAACAACAATAATGCATACGATGATCCAAACCCAATTATCAATGGGGGAAATTTAATCCAAATTGGCCTATTAGATCCCTCAAGTGCATTTGTGCGAAAGAGTCCAACTCCACACATGAAATTGGCTTCATCTCGAGGTAAAAATGGAATGAATGGATCGCAATTGAGTCTGCTGGGTGAGAGGACACCAAGTAAATTGAATTTGGGCATTCCAGATCCATCTCATCATCATTTAGCCAACAGTTCGCCAATACAAATTGGCTCATCCAATCCGGATAACACACAAAATATCATTAGCAATAGCAATAGTAATATGCCAAAGAATCTAGAGGATCTTGATGACCTCTTCAAATATGCTGAGGAACAAGCTGCCGCTGCTGCAGCTGCAGTTGACTCAAACAAACCCAAAGAGCTATTAACATCGAAAGGCAGTCACTGCAGTTCGGGATACCAAAGTATAAACACACCATCGTCGAGTCCGGTGGATCAACAACATGCTCAACAGCAACAACAGCAACTTAACAGTAATGCTCAACACAGGCAACATCAACCTTTAGTAAGCAATGGAAATGGTGGTCTACAGCCACCGCTAGCATTCAAGAATCCAATTTATCAACTGCAGTCGTCGGCATCTTCAACAGCATCGTCGACAAATTCCAATGCTCATCATCATCATCATCATCACCATCATCATGCTCAACAGCCACAGCAGCAGCAATTACAACAGGCACAGCAAGCTCAACTAATTCAGCAGCATCATCGCCCGAATAATTACTCCATTTCGAGTGTGTTTCCAAATAAGGTCGTTGGAATGATCACAGCACGTGCTACCCACCTTGAAAGGACAGGTGGAGCCTCCTCATCTCTGACTCCGTCGAGTAGTGAAGAACGTTTAAGTACCGACAACTACCATGTGGTGTCGTTCAAGTCGATTGCTCCTGAGAATGGACACATTGAAACGCATCGTTCTCTCAGTGGAACAAGTAGCAGCAGTGGTGGTGGTGGACGTGTACCACGTACGAATCCTCAGTACAAACGGGACGAATATACTCCACATAATGACACATATGCACCAATTACTAGTTATTTGAATCGAAGCATTCGTGACGCGCACCCAACCGCTGGCCCGGTGGCAATATACAACGGCGGTGGTGGTGGTCAACACCATCATCATCATTTAAATGGAAAACTGGTGGGAAATGGCCCAGTTGTAGGAAGTAACAATAACCGATACCAAAGACGATTGAGTTTGGATTCAGCAAGGACTTTATCAGACAGCTCAACAGATACCGAAGGTAAGTAAGAAAGTACCGGCCGTTTGGTTTTCTACAGCTCAAAGCGCTGCAATTATTTTTTTAGTTTTCATTGTTTTTCAAACTGTGAGTATGTAGATGGTTTTAGACTTTAAAGTGTGTCTTCTCTTGAAGCCGATGCAAGTGTTTGATCCTTTCCGGGCATAGCCCCAATTAGCTAGGATTGAACAGATCTTTCAATTGTTGGGCTGTTTTATATTCGTTTTCTAGTTGGGGGTACATGGAACTTCTTTGTTATTTGATAGTCTGTTTGAGTCGAGAGACCTGTTGGTTCAAACTCTTGTCAACTAGGACTATCATTGTTGACTGAATATCATTTCCATTTGTACCCTATCATTGTCTGTAACTCATATCCAACAAGCAATTGCTGGCAGTGCTATTTAAATAAGTCTATGATTTTGGATCGGTGGTGACAAAATTCACGTTAAAGTCACTAAAAGCCTGCATTCCATACCTAACATATCAACTGCCAGCTGCGTGAATTTCTTCTGCAAACTTTGGATGAAATTCCTATCGCGAAACTTCTCGGTTTCCTTGAGCTGGGCGGTTGTATCGGATCTCTTTTTTTCGTAGGATTTTCGTTTCTTTCCATTTTAGAGTACGCGCTCTCATCGTAGCACTGGAATTCTCTCAGTATCGGTTAGTAGTCGAGTTGCCCAAATTTGTTATGATAGATCCTTTCTTACACAAGGCAAACCAAATATGTTTATTCCAAGGTCGAATGACATTTCGAAATCGATGGACTGAATGAAGTAGCGCTCGAAATTCAACGCACTGCTCAATGATAACCTGCAAGAGTTGATGTGATCGAGCAGAAACAAACTTACTCGGCGTCGAATATAATGTTAAGGTCATATGATTTTATCATGGTGCATGGCGACCCTTCCCTGGGCATTTAGATTTTTTACGATGGCCCTCATCGTGACGCGTCCTAGTCTAACCCTTACTATGTTTTCAAGTAGTTAAAATTTGGAAGGCCGTTTTAAGCAGGATGACGCTCACGCCGCCGTTTATCTATTGTTATTGAACTTTTTTACATGAAAAACAGTATAATATTGCCAACTAAGATATACGATAAATCCTTTCACCTACTTATCAGGAAAGGGTCCAATTACAAGACCACGTGTCAAGTCTGCATTTAAGCGATGCCATTTCACTTCAGTTCAAGAAAAATTTAATAAATTCAAATAAATAATATTCACCAATGCGCTACTCAATCAGTTCAGCAGCACTTATGTTAACAGAGTACGATCTTATAACTCTGATTACACTAGCCAACATTTTAGTGATTCCCTGCTTCCTTTCAATGCGATCTAGAGATATAGTTCGTTTCTTCCCATCAAAGGGTTGTTGCATTTAGAACTTTCAGTTATCTCCATTCGCCGAACCATTTTCAGGCATCTCGGTGTCTTCCTCAAGTGTAAACAGGCAATTTTTTCAGCATTTCTTCTTTTGTTAAACTTCGAAATATGATATGAATATAATACGTAGATTTCAAATTAATGTTATATATTTCACCCACATACCTGCATTGCTATTGCGGACTGAAGAACAATATTTTTCTTACTTTCGAAATCTTACTCGAACTTCAGCTGGAACTTGTGCCTCTATTGGACCCGATTCTCCAACGATTTTCGGTTTCTTAATGTTTAGACGTTCGATAATCATATTAGATCACGTGTTATTACACCCGCCGACGTTCGTTACACTTTCATTTCCGTCGCTGTCATTTTTCCCTTATATACGCATACACTTGTCATGCGTATTTTGAAACTGGACAAACGATTGTCGTATATAACAAAGTATTTTTCTTCCAAAAACGGCACAGCTTTCACGTCATTTACGGTTAAGCCATCTCACACTGACTCTATGTACGACATCATTATCGCAATATCGTTGGTAGTTAATGAACAGAGCCGAAATATTTTAATTGTTCGCACGTTGGCACGATAACTCCTTCTAAATACGAGTACATGAAAATATTCGGTCCTAGTACCCGTTATTTTCTCACACCTTTATATAATTATTAAGCGTTATCTGAGGAGCTATCAAGTCATTGCTCATGATTGCTCTATCTTCTGTGCTGCTTCAATAGAAAATCTTGCATCGCGTCATATGTCGACCTTCATTCCACGAAGCCGCATTCAATGCCATCGAATTTTATATTGCGTTGTCGGCTGTGTAGAACTTTCGAACTATAGTCTGTGAGATTAGTTTCACTGAGGTAGTTGTTGTAATTTCTCGTGTCGTCGCTCATCATCTTCGGATTGATTCTTTTTTTTTGTTGCTCCGCGCACTTCGGCTTAATGCGCGACGTCCGAGGAAATAGTACTCGTACTCGTACTATTCTTCTTTAAAGAAGAGTAGTCTTTCCATTTATTGCAAATGTTGCTGTTTTTCGTTAGTGGCGATTGAATCTCTTACGATTCGAGTGCGGCGTGCTTCGACGTTGCAATTTTTCTTTTACTTGTCGCCTGCTTATTTATTGGTAGGGTATTACTTCTAATTCCCGATGCGATGCTTGCTCTAGTTGCGCGTATTTCGTTCTTTTTTACATCGTTCGTCTTACTCAATACCTACTTTATCGGTTTCGCTTTACTTAATTCACACTTGAAAGGCTTGCGTGTTATTCTTTACCACAATTTTTAACTTATCTTTCACCAATATTTCTTTATAATGTGGAGCTGGGCTTTCAAAACTCTGAGGAGAGTTTCTTCGAGTTAAGTGTTTCGTTCCGTGATCATTTCCTCCATGGAATCATTACTCAATTTCCCGTCGAGTCCGTTTGAATCTCCACCGATGAGCAGCATTTTCTCCCTTGATATTCTATTGAAAATCTGATCAAAGTTGTGCCAAATATTTCGTTTTCTCATTGGTCACTGCCTCCTTGAGGTGCATAGACGCTGACAATATTCCACGTTATGTGTTTAACTAACAGTTTTTGAAAGGTCGCTAATTTTTGAAAGGCTTACGACTTTAGAAGTTCAACTGTCAAAATGATAGCGTTGCCGTTGCGTAATAATACAGTTTGTATGCTTTCGTTTGCAAGATGAAGTAAAGGTCCAACATTTCGACACTAAGTTTCTTGTTTGCTTGTTCGTAACTTTTGCCCGTCATTATGCCGACGTTGCAGCTTCCGATTCGATGTTTATTTCTTAATACCATCATATGCTCAGACCCGCAAACCGTTGAACTCTGACACGAATATTCGAATCTATTTACCGCAGGTTTACTCCTCGGTTGTGCTGAAGAAGTGCCTAGAAAAATAGTGTTCATCTCCATTTTTTTCCATGTTGCCGTGCTTTTGTCCTTTTTTTCTTTCATCCGTGTGGCGCTGATATTCCACCTAGAAGCAGGGGAACGAACTTTGGCAATGTTCTATAAGACGGCAGTTAGTTTTTTCACCACAGGTTAAAATAATGTGAAAACTACTAAATTGTTGTTGCATTGAAGAAACCTTTGTTTACCGGGGTTCTATATATTTGATATTTGAGTGTTCCCATGGGGAATCTTTTGCGTGCTGCAGATGCTGCTGCAATGCTGAAAATAACTTAACAGCAAATACCAATCCATTTCCACCGCTGCTATTGCTCTACATTTTATTAATTTTTTTCCGAAATTCGTGTGGTTAAGCATTCAACAACACGGGCTTCGATTGCAAGAAACATGATAATCACAAATTAAGCGAATAAACAGTCGCTAAACAGATTATACCGTCCTTTGTCACTTGTTTTTTTTTTTACTAAGTTTCCTAAACACTCATGGGATTGCTCACTTACAGAAATCCGGTCTACCTCTTGTCGAATCTTTGAAACATATCAGCCGTTTTATTGGGGTTCTAATATTAGTATTCCTTTTTTGCAGGTGTATGCCAACCCATCGAAGGTAAGCGACGTCGTCAGCCGCGCAACAACTTTGACCAAAACGGAGAGATCCAACTGCTACAAGAAACGCTCGATAGTCTTCGTCACACCCTGGATCGAGATGAAGCTGAATTGAGAGATTCTAGTGATGAGATATTCGCATTAAATCGTTACAACGGTGGCAATAGTGCCATGCAACAATCAGACTCAACGATGAGAAGCATCATTGAGAGGTAAGTACCATGGGTTTCTTCAAGATAACTTCCTTACAAAACAAATATTACTGGTCTACATATTCCAGACTGATAACCATGGAGGAAGAGCTGCGTCGTGAACAAATGAAAATGTCCTTAGCTCTCTCACATAAGCAACGCGTTATAGAAGCACAGGGTCAACAAATAGCAGCCCTCGATGCAGCAAATAATCGTTTGCTAAGCGCCCTGACTGCCTTGCGACAACGCTACGAAACCCAACAGCAGCAACATCATCATCATCAGAATGCATCATCGTCCCATCAGTAAGCAGCAAGCAGCACGAACAAGGATTTCACTCCTGCAACAGACCAAAGTTGAATAACCTAGCGTATTCCAACAGAAACCATTTACTCGTACTCAGCAAGTAATCATTAACTCATTAACTCACCACACAGCTAGCTAATATTAATAATGGAAATGTAAACATGGTGGTTTTTGTACCAGATAAGCTGGCGCACGCACCTTCTCATAAATTCTTAGCATATTCATTCACTTTTTTCAACAAATGTACACTTCTAACAGAAAAAAAAAACAAAACTATCATATTATAGAAAAACTTTGATATTCTTCAAGCGCAGAGTACATTTTAGAAAAGTAGACCGCACCCCTTATTTTCTTTTTTTCGTCTTTATTTTCTATTAAACAATACGATAACGACGACGTACAGATGGCGTAACCATACGAAGGAAACCAAAAAGAACAACAAATATAAAAGAAAAAGTGGCAGTTACATTTGAATTTTTATTCTAAAAATAATTTAACAAAAAGCTAAGAGAAAACAAAACAAAAAACAATTTTGTAATATAGTTTAATGTTATTTTTACGTAGACCTAAGTTCTGTTTATTCTTTAAATATATGTGTGTGTATTTATTTTGTCATTATATTCGTTACAAATAATTATTCTAATCGTACTCCCTTACTTTGTTTTGTCTCGTTTTAGTTATTTTTTTAAGATTCTCTTGTTTGCATAGCCGATGTTAAAGCTCGAGAAAGACCGAACAAAATTCATTTTTGTTTTTTGTTTAGTGTTTCTTCTTATTTTTTAATTTGTATTTTGGCGAATAAAATAGTTATTTAGTACAGAGATAAACAACAAATAAATTTGCTATAAAACGTTTGTATATAATTATACTCGCCAGTGCGGTATACATTGTAGAAAAGCAAAGAAAACAAACAAACATAAAACAATAAAAAATAAAATTAATAATAAAAGAGAAATCATTTATTGAAATCGGTTTGGTGTTTTTGATTTGATGCAAGTTGATTGACGGACATTAGCTGAGGCTGACCGATTCCCTTTGGGGACACATAAATAGTAGACGTGCTCGACTTGGATTATTCTTATTCGATTAATTCAATGGAACATGAGTGGAGAAAATATTAATCTTGGGTGAAGAGAAGAACAGATTCTGATGTGCTGAATCAGTATTGTGATTCATTTGGGTCAACGATCGTCGCTAAGCAAACGGATGGAAACATTACCGATAACAAAGCAATGCGATAGTATTGTTACTGTTGTTGTGGTGATGATGATATTCCAATCCAAGCTGGAGAATACACCGTAATATGGCATATTTTTAGTTGAATGCACGGTTTACTTATTGACTTAATCACTTGAGCAAACAAAGAATGAAGAGGAGAACATAAAACAGAAACAAAACGACAGCAATCTTATGTGTAATGAAACTGTATGCGAGATGAAACCTTCAGACGCGTGTGGCTTTTGTAGTGTGTACAATACTTGTTTTTGTATGCGCTTAACCCTGACCCTCGCAATTGTTCAGGGTTTGAACTTGAGATAAGGGTCAATGCCTGATTGGGTACTTATCAAGGGAAGGCTGAACATGATGGTCGTAAACTGGCGTTGGCTGTGAAGTACGTTTACGAGTATGTAGATGATCATGTTGAAAGACATTGTACTCGTACATTGAATCAAAAACTTAATTTTCAAACGATTAGTATGGTGTTTGATTCTTGGAACAACAGGGTCCATTCCATGAAAAACTCAGTCACCCTGACTTGCGATAATTTCGTCTTACAATTGAAGGTTTTTGTTTTTCATTTCGATAATAGGATTAGGATTCAAAAATAAACCTAACCTCCGTGTTGAATCATCGTCTCTGTCTCAGTCCCATGAAATCGAATGGCGCATCGTGTCATTCATGTATTGCGTTCGTGTGTCCGAGAGACGGAAACTTGCCCCTTAGCCCGAAAGAACCGCGATTAGCAAGAGTTATTTTTTGTTTGATCTAAGACCTGGGGTATCTACTTTTTTTTTAATTGGCCCGCGTTTAAGGGGAAAGAAATTGACATACCGAAGGACGTTGGTTTTGATTGTCCGCATGTTATAATAACTAGGGCATAAAGAACTAATTAAAGAATCATGATATCAGAGTCCGTCCGAAAGTCGGATTGAAGTTAAACTACAGAGCAACGAGTGTTGCGGTTGAAGGGACGGAATGCTACTGGAAATTTAGATGAAACACTCGTGAAAATGATAGAACACGGCAAGGCAGAAGATATTAAGTCAATGTTTGAAGGTGAAAATTTACTGCGCAATATTGGGGTTACCTATGAGTTAAACCACACATCTTTGAATAGTATCTTGTAATTGTAGATATGTCTTAGGAGCACCTTACAAGATGTGGGGATTTCACTGAAATTTTCAGTGGATAAATGCCTCAAATGGAGCATTGTGGGCATTGCACTCGACTTTTTTCTGATTAAATGCGTCATATTGTGGCATGTATTTTTTATATCGCTTGAGGAAATCTAGACATTTCACGGCATTCTTGGTGACGTCGAATGTGTAGTCCTTCCAACGTTAAGTTTTCATTGACAAACAAACAGAAAATGAATATATCAGAATAGCTGCTCAAAATCTGAGTGAAAAGAAAATTGACGTACCCGTGCTTTCTATTTCACATTGAAAATACTTCGATGGGTGCAGCTTTGTTGATTTGTTCCAGCTCCCGCATACTGTTTTCTCTAGTCAGTCTCTGTCGCAAGAATATCACTTGGAATTAGGCCGGCTATAACCAGCACCCTAAACACACCTACTCTGAATACTGACTCCTATCATACGATACATGTATCGTATCTTCATTAATGCGTCCTAAATTTCTACTTCGTACATTATCATGGATCACACGATGTTGAAAATGAATGTCCTATGCGTACCATTTTTTGACATTGTGCTTGCTATCGCTTCGCATACTCCAAGCTTTTTTCCCTTGCGAGTACTCGAAATGTTTTTTCGGTGAGAGCTGGGTGTTCATCATTATAAGGAGATATTTTATGAACGGTTTTAATTACACCACTGTTCAATTCAGTATATACGTTTGTATATATGTATATTTTGTATATGTATTTTTTTTATTGCCTCTACGCGGAAGGCAAGAACTAGGAGCTCACTATATACATTGTCTTTAATGAGTTTGAGATATATGTAAGTTAGTTACTTAAGCCATTTTAGGAAGTATCTAGATAAAGATTCGGTGTCCCAAATCTTCTCCACATATAGAGAAGCGGTAAGTCTACTATTCCTTCAAAGAAAGCGCTATAGAGGTTCACAGGCAGGTCGTCTATTTGCCTTGTTTGGCTTGAGTGTTTTAATCGCGACAATGATTTCCTCCTTACTGGGAAACGGACATTCGATTCGAGGCACACTTTCATCCGAAATAGTACTCGTATCCATAATAATAAAAAAGATGTTAGAGTATGCTACAAGCTATAAGTTCTTTGGTGATTCTGTACATAGCTCTGCTGTAGCACCAACTCTCTTCTTCTTCGCCTTACACCTTGCTCAGTTGGTGGCACACCGTATCCTATATTGGAACTCTCTTGAACAACATGGATGCCTGCAATTTGAACTTATCACCCGGTAAACCAGCTCCGTGATCTTTCGATAAGACTTTCCGCTCCGATAACGAGAATATTTCCCACTATAAACGTATACAAGCGTTTATTTATGTCCAACGGTTGGTTTTAAATATGATACCTCGAGGCATGGTATTTTTGCTTGTACGCATGGTTGCTGTTCGAAGGCGACACAGCAGTTTCATATATACGATAAGCAGGGACTTCTTTTGTCACGTTGCCCTTCCGGGCTGGGCTCTAGACCGGAGCGGTAGTGTTTATTCACTCAAGATCTCCTAGTAATATCAGTCGATGAATTCTAGCTTTTCCGATAAGAACAATGTTGCTGTTTTTTCATTTATTCACACGGGACCAAAGATCTTTACTTCATGTTGTGCTTTCAAATGCTTTGTTTGTTCATGAGAAGACATTCCGACATTCCTCCGACTATCCAGTACTGCCAAACACTGAGCCTTAAGCTCACTGTTGAAGAACGCATAAGAAACCAATGATGGCTTTCTATGCCTGCAGTCGTATACTTGCCAGGTGATGGAGACATAACTCGAAAACTATCCTGTGGATGTATATGGTTTTTCACGAATAAAACGGGCTCAAAGTGGAAGCCCAAGCCGAAATAGAGTATGCAGCGGAAAAACTGGAGTTGATCTTCACTTCAGCTTTTAACCAAGAATGTACTACGAAAATCAAGAAATCCAAGAACACCCCACATTGGTGGACTAACGAACTGCAATGAATTAGGAAGGGAGCAAGATAACTTGTCAATGCAGCCAAAAGCTCAAAACTGTGCTCCCATATAATATAAGGCCAATCTAAGGAAAGATGAGAACGAAATTTCCAGCGATAAAATAAAGTTTTATTGCAACATTGAAAGCGTAACTGTGTGTGCCAGGCTAAGGAACGCCGTATGTAAGGAACCTCCAGTTGTTGGTGATCTAAAACTACCAGATGGTAGCTACACGAAATCCAACACTGAAGCTTTGGAACTCCCGTTACAAACTCACTTTTCTGGATCTTTCTTTCTCTCTCTGTCCCATTTTCTTAAAAACTTAACACGTGCTCAGGGATTTTAAGTGTATTAATACCCACTTGAGTGTTAAGTTCTTATAAAAAAAAAACTCCTACTCCAACACCAGTAGCAAATACAGACGCATTCTTCTCTAGCCAATATGAAATCCCAGAGGGGATACTACAATAGAAGAAAAGAAAATAAGCAGGCTGTGATACCGTTCCTAAAAAGACTATTCAGCAATAGCATCAAGTATGGATATGTGCCAAAATGCTGGAGGGAATTTTTCATTCCCTAGGCAGGTACCTGGGTATCGTACTAGATAGTAAGCCGAGTTGGAAGCTCAATGTCGAAGAACGTGTAAAGAACACAACGATCGCCTTCTACGCTCGCAGCCGTATATATGGGAGAAAGTGGTGGCTTAACCCCAAGATAATCCTATGCATGTACACGGCTAACATCAAACCTAACTAACTCACAAATAAAACTAGCACCTTAGGTTAATAACACAAGTATAGAGGATTGCATGTATAGGCACGACTTATGCCATGAGAACGACGCCTGGACGGGAAAATATACTTGGCCTCCTGCCCCTATATCTATACATGCTAAAATCTGCAGCGAAAAGCGCTTTAAGATTAAGTCAGCTTAATGAGTGGAAACCAAAACCACGCACCCTTACAAGTGAACTGGGTTTATGCTCCAATACAGACTACATAGTACTATATCACGAGTTCGAAACACCATTCGCCTGTATTTTCCCAAATAGAGAGAAATGAGACAGGAACCAAATGGTATCAGACCCAATATCCATCTTCACGGATGGATTAAAGATGGAGACAGGAACCGTCGCCCGAATCTTCTCCGATCAATTGAACTACGGTGCTCAAGAATGGCAAGCAACGAATACTCAGACGGCTTAGCTCGAAAATTGTCTTTCTCGTGGAACAAGGTGTCAAACTTTCAGTCTTCACTCTAAGAATGCAAGTACAAAATAAAGCCAATGAAAGGTGGAAAAACTCACAGGCCATAATATTCTGCGGACGCATGCAATAAAGCTGCACGTTACCCGCGACGACCACCGGCTGTGGGAACATGGATTCAAGGGAGGATTAGCTGCACTTTCACTGTCCTCATTATTTGAGACAAAGAACTTTAGGAAGTCATTTCTTTCTTGACCTCTCAGAGCCATCCATTTTTTTATTTACATTTGGCGGATGGAACAGAATGGCTGAGTGGGTCTTAAGGACTAAATGTCAACCAACGCGAGACGAAAAACGGAAACTATCATCACAATAAGTCTACACAGACCGAAGTGCGATGAGGTACTAGGGTACACAGAACTGGTTCCTATTGATTCCTATTTATTTGGTAGGCAATTTATAGACTCTTAGTTCTTGCGAATCGAACAAACGATGCTGACTTTCAATTCACTTAGTATACTTTCATTCATTAATATTTTACAGATGAGTTAGGGTTTTATCCGTATCAAATCTACCTCCACTGTAGCGAGTCCCTCTGCTCCAGTAGCCTTAGGTTAGGTTAGGTTAGGTAAGAGTGGCTGTTGGAAATACCAACCCACTTAGGCCTATTGGCCCATTGTGATGCCACGTGGATCTATGATCTTCTTACTACTGGAACCAGTTTGAGCTTTTAATAAAGCGTAGGAGACTGTTAACGTCTATTTTTTCTAGATCGTTTAGGTCGTTGTAGAAGAAAGCTCCTAGGTGAAGCTTCCTTCTCTGAGAGAGAGCTGGGCATGTGCAGAGTAGGTGGGGGATTGTCTCCTCCTCTTCCTCGTCCATGCAGCTTCTACAAAAATCGTTAGTAAAAGCGCCAAGCCTTCTTGCGTGCTTGCCTATGAGGCAGTGTCCGGTAATGACACCTATTATGGCGCTGAGATGTTTCCTTTCTAAGAGGATCAGACACTTAGATCGACTCAGATCCAGCTTTGGCCAGATCTGTTTTGTCGCTAGACATGTTTGTCCAGCAGTCCACCTAAGGTCCGTACTTTTATTGGCATCTAGCTTTAGTGTTAGTTTGCACGTAGCGATTGGTATACCTATACTACCTTTGTCTGGTAGGATAGGTAGAGTGGTTCCAATTTTGGCGAGTTCATCGGCTCTGCAGTTCCCTGGAATGTCTCTGTGGCCCGGCACCCAACAGAGGTGAATGTTGAACTGCTCTGCCATCTCCATGAGAGATGATCGGCATTCAAGGGCAGTTTTAGAACACAATGAGACCGAGTCCAGGGATTTGATGGCGGCCTGACTATCCGAAAATATGCGGATATCCTTTGCAGATATCACGTTTTTCTTCAGCCAGGACAGAGCTTCTTTAATCGCCAAAATTTCCGCCTGGAACACGCTACAGTGATTTGGAAGGCGGAAAGAGAGGCTTAGGTTAAGCTTATCTGAGAAAACACCGCCACCAACTCCGCTGTCGGTTTTAGATCCATCTGTGTAGAGATGGATTGACTTGTCCTCCATGAAAGCATCCTCCTCCCAGAATGATCTAGAGGGGAAGCTTACATGGAAGTTTTTGTCAAACCAAAGTTCAGGTATGGTGTAATCGGTGTTCTCTGTGAGGATTCCTAATGTATTAAGAATGTTGGCGTGGCCAAATGAATTATTTGTCCACTGTTTAGTCGCTTTAAGGCGAATAGCTGCAGTCGCAGCTACTTGCTTGCTAAAAATGTCGAGGGGTGTCAAGTGAAGCAGAATATCTAATGCCGCAGAGGGGGTAGACCGCAAGGCTCCGCTTGTGCATAGACATGCTGTTCTTTGGACTCTGCTTAGTTTAGTGCAGTTGACTGCATTTTCCAAGGCCGTCCACCAGACAACCACCCCGTAAGTGAGTATCGGTCTTATGACCGAGATGTATAGCCAGTGGGTTATGCGAGGTTGAAGGCCCCATTTGTTCCCAATGGCTTTCTTGCAAGAGAATAAAGCTATTGTAGCTTTATTGACTCTTTCTTGAATGTTAGGTTTCCAGCTTAGTTTCCTGTCAAAAATCAGACCCAGATATTTTGCTGTATCGGAGAAAGCTAAACTGGTACCGTTTATTGAAGGAGGGTCTATGATTGGAATTTTATATTTCCTAGAAAAGAGGACAAGATCAGTTTTATGGGGGTTTATTCCCAATCCACAGCGATCTGCCCAGCAGGTTAATCTGTTAAGATTTACTTGGAGGAGTTCTTTAATGGTATTTAAATGTTTTCCTGAGACGGCTATGGCAACGTCATCCGCATAGGCAATCACTCTGCTACCCCCCGCTTCCAGGTATATCAGTAGTTCGTTAACCACTAAGTTCCAAAGAAGGGGGGAGAGGACACCGCCTTGCGGCGTACCCCTACTGACATATCTTTTAGCAGAAGTCTCACCCAGTTTGGAGTTGATTATCCTGCTTGTCAGCATTAGATTAATCAGCTCCCCAAGTGAGTCGTCTACCTGCAGAGTTGACAACGCAGTCGTGATTGCGGATGTGTTGACGTTGTTAAAGGCGCCCTCTATGTCCAGGAAAGCAACCATTGTGTACTCCTTATATTGTAGGGATCGTTCGATGTGGCTAGTCAGAGAGTGCAAAGCCGTTTCCACCGACTTTCCTTTACAGTAGGCATGTTGAGCCGTAGACAGAAGTCTTGGATCAACTTTAGCTCGAATATGGATATCAATCAGTCGTTCTAAAGTTTTCAGAAGGAATGACGATAGACTTATGGGTCTGAGGTCCTTTGGGACCACATGAGAACATTTTCCAGCTTTGGGAATGAATACTACATTGACTTCTCTCCATAACAGTGGAATGTGGATAAGTTCTACACAGCTCCTCATAATATTTTCCAACACTGGTAGAATAATATCTGAGGATCTCTGTAGCTCGGCAGGTATAATACCGTCCGGACCAGCAGACTTGTATGGTTTGAAGCTATGTAGTGCCCAGAGCAGTTTGTCTCTCGTAATCAGACTATGAATTTTGGTCACGGTTGCAGTAGGCTTGTTTGGGCTGCTACTGGCCGCGAGTTGGGAGCTACCTGGAAAGTGGGTGTCCAGAAGCAGGTTGAGTGATTCATCACTTGAGGTTGTCCAAGAGCCATCGGTTTTTTTCAAACAGCTGGGCATCATAGGATTTGTGGAGAGGATTTTTCTTAGCCGCGAAGCCTCAGAGGTTTCTGTGATTTTGTCACAGAATGACCTCCAGGATTGTCGCTTTGCCTTCCTCAGTTCTTTTTTGTATAATTTGAGGGATTCTTTATATGAGTCCCAGTCGGTCACTTTTCTTGTGCTTTTTGCTGCGTTGAAAAGTTTTCTGCATGTGTTTCTGAGCAGTCCTAGTGCCGATGTCCACCAGTGTGGCTTTTTCTTGCCTCTTGGTTGAATAAGAGGGCAGGAAGCGGCCATAGCCTTATTGAGAGTCAGAGTAAATTCCCTGACTTTCATGTCGAGCTCATTGGTGTCACGCGGGGGACTTGATAGTTTGGAGGATATCGTTTCCGATAGGATTCCTCTATATTTTGTCCAATCAGTTTTCCGGTAGTTCCGGAAAGTTGGTTGGAGAGGGGGAGCATCACTCAGACTAAATTGGATGTACCTATGATCCGAAAAGGAGTGTTCAGACGATACCATCCAGTTTGTTAGCCTTTGGGTGATGCTGTCGGAGACAAGAGTAATGTCTAAAACTTCTTGTCGGTTTTTTGTTATGAAAGTGGGCTCATTGCCAATATTGCAAATTAAGAGGTTAGTACTTAAAATATAGTCTAAAAGTGACTCACCTCTATCATTGATGTCGGTACTGCCCCATACCGTATGATGTGC
The DNA here is from genome assembly GCA_949129095.1 of Volucella bombylans. Taxonomy (NCBI): domain Eukaryota; kingdom Metazoa; phylum Arthropoda; class Insecta; order Diptera; family Syrphidae; genus Volucella; species Volucella bombylans. The sequence continues at coordinate 52,590,332 of OX422143.1, forward strand.
GTTGGCGTCGCATCCGATTATGAGGCCAGTTTTTTGCCTTCCCGCTTCCAGTACCACCCTTTCTAGGTTATCACCAGGGAGAGGGCCCACTTGGTCGTGGCCAAGGTAAGCCGATGCCAGCCAGTATGAGCCTTTGGCAGTTTCTAATCTGGCAACGGTTAGGTCGGGGTCACTGAGGTTGGGAAGTAGAAATACATTAAGGCTACGTTTCACTAATATACAAGTTCTAATCTTACCTTTGTCTCTTGTATAGAGCGGAACGTATGAGGGTGTCCTAAGTCCACGAACCACGCCTTCTGCAATCCATGGTTCCTGGATTAGAATCCAGTAGCCTTACTGGTCCTTGGTTTAAATATCGCTATAAAGACTGTTAGTTAGTTTTGCGGAACCACGTTGAATGATTCATTTTTCTTGACACCTGAGTGTTGGTCACCTGCAGCACAAAATAGTCAGCAGAAGTAATATTTTCAGATTTTCCTTATTTCATTTCGTTTCACATAATAAAGTCGATTGCCTTAAGTCCGCAAGCTAAGATTTCGAGCTGTCCCGCAAATGATACTCACCTTTCCTAACTTTAAGTAAAATGCTCCGATACTCGCTGTGGCATTTAATGACAAAGTCTTAACTTTCTTGTAACTAGTCGTGTTTTTTTTTTTATTTGATTTTAATTTTAGGTGAAAATCGATCGAGTGCAAGGAGCAGATGTCCTTGTTCTAGAGGCGTAAATTAAACAGCACATCGGTTCCGGAGGCGATGATGATTCAGGCAAAGATTATAGCCAGGGTTTAGTGAGTGCGCTAACCGTAATTTGTAGCATGGGTAGGTTTGAATATTTGTTTTGCTTTTAGATGGAATTGAACACTTTTATATCGAAGCAACAATGCGAATGTTTACGAGTAAATGAGTCTGACGACCATCCAACCATACATTGTTTCGAAACAAATGGGAACTACTTGCAATCGTATGTAGATGAACAGTTGAATTCTCGGTGACATTTAATCAAGTTGTCAAGATCCATTGCTGAAGTTTAAGGCATCAGTGCAGTTGGAAACAAAGGAAATTAAACTATTCATCAATCAACGTAGCACTGTAGACTTTGACATGGCTGAGTTTTTACTTCTGTTCAGGACCTAATGTAAGTCTTGGATCCCCTGTATAAATAACACAACTATTTATACATGTATATTTTTTTTCTAGTTTGTCATCTAAGGACATGGAGGGACAACCGGTGAATCTTCGCTATGTCAAGTTCGAGAATGCGCAAAATGTGCGTAATAATCAATCTGGTGGTTAGGTGACTCAAATCTATTGACTGAGTTTCATTAGCTCATCTCTGATGACTAAGATGAGCGACTTTAAGCGTGTGATTGGCATGAAAAGAGGAAGTCATTAAAACTGTACTGTCTACGACTTTACATTTTTATTTATTTCAATTGTTCCGTTTTTATTCTTCAAACTAAATTGACAAGAAAATATCAAAGACGTGCATTTGAAGTTTGATTTTCCGTTTCTAGCTCTGCGATGACGTTTTTCCACCCCTTCTCTGCTTGCTTTTGAGAGTCGGATCACCATTTCGAAGAACTGTGTGATTATCTAATTGACTGGCTAAACGTTTACGAACTTCTTCCTCCGTTAGACCGTTTTTTTCGACTACTCGTCGGACTGCTTTTTCTGGGGACACAATCTTTCAGTTTCAGTTTTAAATGTATTTTATTTTCTGAACACTAACTCTTACATTCTAACAAAAAATGCTTAAATGCTAGCTTACAATTACTTAACAATCGTATGCTAACTTACTGGCCCCACACAGGCACTCTAAGCTACTCTGAATACTTATATCTATGTCTTTCGATTTCATTTACATTTTATTTAGGAATACTTATTTTCTATACTTAAGGCTAAGAAAAAATAATTTGTTTACAAAAACTTAGCATATGGACATTTTTTTATTTTTTATAAAAGCTTAGTATATAATTAAAATAAACCTTAGCCTACCTAACCTAAATGCACAATACACACATAAACACACATAGACATTATACACAATCATATACATATATCAGTAAGGGACACAATCATTGACCAGACTTCGTGGCACTCGGTGTCCCAGCCGGCTTTTAAAATATCGCAGCCTCTATAACTACTATGCGTACACCATTGTTTTCGTGAGCTTATTTAATGCGACGATTCACTTCGAGTTGCAGTTCTGGCTAAACAATGGCATTCAATGTTTCCAGGTCAGTTGGATTGGAAGAGTGGACCGACTTTGCTACGATCGATACGCCTGTCAGCACCAAAAATTGCTTCTCCGAAATGTTCAAATTTATTGTAACCTACCTGGCCGGGCTCATAAATTTCATGGGCGATTTTGTCACAGTCCCAGACAAAGGCGCCTAGAGCTTGCAGGCGCTTAGCTATTTTGCTTTTTCCCGAAGCAATTCCACCAGTCAGACGGATAATGTATGGCTCTGGTAAAAGATGAGGTCGAGGTTCTTTCATACGAATTCTTGTTCCTAAAACGTCTATTCTCGTATTGCTGGAACTGACTTTCACCTCTTTGACATCATCGTCACTATCAATGATATGTCTACCATTTCAATGATATGTGTTCTCACATATCTGAAACTTAAAACTTTTTGCCTAAGTTTGCTTCTGATGACAAATCCACATCTAAATATGTAGTCATAGCTTCTGCTCTTTAAACCAATCTCCATAGTAACATAGATGTCATAGTTTTTCATCCTTTTATTACCCGAGTGCTGTAGAAATAGGATAGGCACTAAGAGGTGCCAATCTGGTGATATCCAGTGTTGTAACTGGATTGTGCTTATTTTACCTCCAAGTGGTAACCATTGGGTACTGTTCGATGTCCATCCGAACTCGATTTGCCAATCTTATAAGCGCGGGTGCTAACCAGCAGACAAAAATAGCAGCACTACGGATGAATTCCCCAGATGGAATCAACGGTGATATGAAATCACGGAACAAAACAAATGAGAACTTATCCGGGCTACTCCGACATATTTGGGTCTCAGGCCTGTAAGGATCTCCGATACTAAGTCAGAGTCTTGGAAAACGGATGGTGGCGGATGAGCAACAAATGGCAGCGAACACATCCCGAACGGATTACTGGGTATTGGGTTGTTCAATAAGTTCTGCAGTTTTTTTCTCGGAAGTGGCGTTTATCGCTTCAGAAAATCTCTGTGTATAAAACCATTATGAAAACTTTTTTTTTTCTTATTTTGATCGGACGTGACACTTCTCAGCGCTGGTTTAAACGCTTTCGTTCCGGCAATACAGACCTTGCTGATGCTGCTTGCTCTGGACGTCCATCCACCACAGACGACGATCAAATCTTAGCTGCAGTTGACAGACATTTGACGGTATGAGAGATCGGTCAGAGGTTTGGCATTGCCCATACAACCGTTTCACAGGGACTGAAAAGGCTTGGAAAGTCGAAAAAAAATGGATGTTTGGCTTCCTCACGAACTCAGTGAAAAAAACCGTATGGATCGCATAATGATCTGTGAGTCTTTGTTGAGATGGAACTCGCTGGATACTTTTTTCAAAAGAGTGGTTACGGGAGACGAGAAATGGGTGGTTTACAATAACATTCGACGTAAGAGATCATGGTACGCTCCTGGTGAAACACCGCAATCGGTTGGTAAGCAAAATTTGCGTCCCAAAAAGGTCATGTTGAGCATTTGGTGGGATTGGCGAGGTGTCCTATACTTCGAGTTACTTCCACGCAATGAGATGCTATCTAATATTGCTCTTAGCTCGACAATTTGAAGCAAGCAGTGGAAGGCAAACGGCCAGAGTTAATGAACAGGAAGGGCGTTGTTTTCCACCATGACAATGCCAGACCACACACAGCTTTTGTGACAAAAGAAAAGCTGAATGCCTTTGGCTGGGAAGTAATGCAGCACCCACCGTACTCTCCAGACCTTGCGCCGTCTGACTACCACCTATTCCGCTATCTCCAAAACGATTTGGACGGAAGGCAATTTAATTCCAAGGAGGACATAAAAACGCATCTGGAAAACTTTTTTGGCCAAAAGTCTACTGATTTTTACAAAAGAGGAATAATGTCTCTTCCAGAAGGTTGGAAGAATGTAATAGATCAGAATGGACAATATTTGATTAATTAAATATATGGTTTTAAACAAAAAATGTGTATTTAACTTAAGCCAAAAAAAACCGCAGAACTTATTGAACAACCCAATATAATGGAACTAGCACTCCAGGTTGGGAGTTGTGCAGCCGGGGTGACCCATGGAAAAAAATAAACTAAGTTACGAAGCAACAACAAGCTTCCGATATTGACGGATCTACTGTTGACAACCCCTGCAAATGAAACAAGGACAACGAACTTCGGATCTGCACGTGGAATGTTAGGTCCCTTAACAGCCCATGCAGCCGAACAACAGCACTGGATTCCTGCAAAGCAAATGTTACCGCCGCCCAAGAAATGTGATGGTATGGGCTGAACGAAAAAATAATGAAAAACTGCGACATCTACGACGGCGATTGTTATCGACGGTAAAAGCAGCGCCTATTTGGATGCGGATTCGTTGTTAGAGGCAGACTTGGGCAAGAAGTCATAATTTTCCGGCATGTTAAAGAGCGCCTTGTAATAATCCATATTAAGGCTAAATTTTCCAACATTAGCTTTATAAGCACGCACGCCCCCCAAAGAGGAGAAATATGACGACACCAAAGATAGTTTATATGATCTCTTGGACAAGACTTACGAGCAGTGTCTTAGATATGACATTAAAATTGTCCACGGCATTAACTATAATGCAAAGAGAGGGTATCTTTGGTAGTACTGCTTGTGTGACACCACCTCCAATAACGGATTCAGGATAATCGACTTTGCTTTGGGGCGAAACATTGTCATATCTAGCACGCGGTTCCCGTATCTCGATATTCATAAGAGACTTGGAGATCTCCTGATCAATCAACCGTTGACCATAATCGATCGACTCAAAGCTCTCCTCCAGTAATACCGCTGTCAGGCAGAACAAACCTTTTAAGCTGGACGATGTAGACTAACAATAGCCATATCTAAACTGAAGTCCAATAAAGCTGCTGGAGCGGACGTGCTGACTACCGAGCTCGTCAAAGCGGAGGCCGATGACTTAGTAAGGAGCATATGCCAACTCTTAGTTTTTTTTTTTAACTTTAGTTGTTTTATTAGTTTTAAAGAAAGCTTATAATATTTACAGTTTTCATTTTTACAAATTAATGTTTTTTAATCGGAATTTTATCTTTGATTTAAACAAATTTAAGTTCGTTAAATTTTGTTTTTTCACATTTTCTAGGAAGCCGAATAAATAGATTATGACCCTTGTAGAAAAGGTTGTTTTATGTTCTTTTGTAAAGAGTTAACCGAAAATGTTATGCACTCTACGTTTTATTAAACTTTAACCATTGTGCAACGCTTAACTATTCGAGTGATAGCAACGTATCAGTAACAGCCAAATACTTGCTACAATACATTTTAAAATAGTCCTCATTGCACAGTTTTGAAGAACTTGTCGTTTTTTTCAGGATTCTCGTAAAACTCGTAAAAGGGTGTCATCATTAATATACAGAAGTAAAAGTAAAACTCCCAATACTGACCCTTATGGGACACCAATCGCTATTTCTTGTGGACTTGAAAAAGTTTCATTTATCTTAACTCCTTCTGTTCTATTCGACATGTAACTTATAAAGCAATCAAGTTCTGGTCTTCGAATACCATATTCATAAAGATTTTGTGTTAAAATGTAACCATCTATCGTATCAAAGTCCCTCTGAATGGTCAAAAAATAGGACCAATGTAATGTTGTCTTTTTCTGTCTCCCTTTTTCATTCAACAATTACCAAACTACTCTCACAAGAGTGACCCCGTCGACAGCTATATGGTTCCGCACAAAGAAGTCGTCTTTCTTCTATAAAAAGTAGACTGCATGTTGATCGATCTCCATTGGCCTGGGGTATATGCTCATCTACAGGTATAACGTCTGAATTTTTCCAACTTTCAGGAAACACATTACTGATCAAAGAAAGTTTGATTATTTTTAGCAATGGAGGCAAAGTTACATTCTTACATTCCAAGATTGTATTACAACTAAGACCCGAACAGGCATTTTCCTTATTAATTTGTTTTACGGTTTTCTACAGCACGTTCATGTCAATCTCTTGAAATCTAAGTTGGCCTTCAATAGTGTGAATAGTATCCGAGTATGGTACTAGGGGTATGCTTTTATTTTCTTCCTTAACACTACTTATACATATATTGGCAATTTCGGAATCTTATTTTAATACAACTCCATTTATTTTAAGTTAACTTATCCTTCATTAGGAATTTGTTTCTTTAAAGTCTTCCAGAGACGATATTGATCACCAGGATGGTTCTTTATTTTTCCTTCGATGTATACATTTTTTTCTCTAAAACACTCTCTTTGGTATTGGTTTCTTGCGATTTTATATTTACTCCAGTCCGATATTGTGGTCGTTATACCATTCGACAGACTTTTTATTAAGGCAATAACTTTTTCAGAAATCTTTAATTTATTTATTGCCCTCTCATAATAAATTGCATAGATATTAATGTTATAGACTGAATGCTCTAAGAAATTCTTACTAAATATAAATACTAACAAATCGGCGCTTATCAAATTGAATACACCTAATCTTATCTGCCTTTTGGGATCTAGGTACTTCAGTACATAACTTCATCCACAGGGTTTCATGATCTTATATTTTGCAATCACGTCGAATCGCCCTTGACACGGGCGCTGAAGGTAAAATCCGCGAGCACGTAGTCAATAAGGGTTCTTGATGTACATGTAATTCTTGTAGGGTCATAAGAGAACTAAATTTACATAGTCAGCTGTAAAATATGGTCGGACGAAAGTATGCCTAATGAATGGAACCTCGGCATTGTTTGTTCGATACTCAAGAAAAGATACTCAAGAACTGCGCCAACTACAGAGGCATTAGACTTCTAAACATCATCTACAAGATCCAATCTGCCGTATTGTGTGAATGCCTGAAGCCGTTCGCCGACAACCTGATTGATACATATTAGTGTGGCTTCAGGCAAGGAAATTCCAGCATTGACCTTATATTCACACTACGGCAGACCTTGGAAAAAACCCATGAGGAGTAGGGTTTAACATAAATCTTGGTTAGACCAAAATACTACTACTTTATGGGTGTAGTACCTTGAAGATCAGCAATGCCTTGACAAGAAAGCTGCGAATTTTTATAGATGTCTTCACAACATCCTAAGAATCTTCTAAACAAACCGTATATAGAACGATCGACCAAGATCTTATATATCCGAATACGGAGAAAAAAGTGGTGGTGGGTAGGTTACCCTACTTCTCGAAGTCAGTTCAATTGGAAAATATGCTATGCAGTGGAATTCACTATAAACTATAAACTATAAACTACAAACTACTATTCCGCAAATTGCGGAACTCGAGCGACGAGAGTAATATTCTGCATCACCGAAAGTATCTATTTGCATGCCTAGCCTAGGTAAAGAAGGCTCACCAACTGTTGACGAATTTAGCTATTATACTCGGGCGAACATTGGTTTTGTAATATGGAAATTATTTTTGATCCTTACAAAGCAAAATTCGTTCAATTAGAAAATATGTTTGTATGGTACAAGTGCGACATTTTAAGACTGAGAAGAAGCCGAACAAAAATCTTCAAGGATGGAGAAGAAATCACAGTCGGTGCTGAGAATCTGGAAAGATTTTTTCTACAGACAGTAAAACGATGATGACGAACAACATCCCACCATCACACAGAATGAATCATTCAACCTGAATGTTGACAGGTAACATTTCTGATCACTCGATTAAGATGAATTCTGGTCAGCAATTTCCAAGACAAAGTCTAACAAAGCTGCTGGATTCAATGGCTTCACTGTCGAGGTGTTTAAACTAGCAGATGGTTGGGTGCGGAGCATACATCAACCCATCTCTAAAATCTGTGTCGACGAAATCAACCTCAGCATTATTTGTCCCATCCTAAAGAAGGAAGATCCCCTGAACTGGGCCAACTACAGGGGAATGAGTCTCCTCAAAATCGCATATAAAATCCTGTCTGTCCTACCAGTGTGGTTTTAGACCAGAAAACCCACCACTGGTCAAATTTTCACAAAGCCTCGACAGGTTGTATGTCATGTCAAGTCCTGACATATTTGCCAAGCTCATTCGGCGATGGAGAATGCGCGCTGCTCCTTCAAGGCCGATGTTGACAAAACCAATATCTTCAACGTCATAAAATGACTTGTTAAACAAGGCGGTGCCATGTCATGTGGTTTTTTCAACATCGTTCTTGAAAAAATTGTGCGATACTCACAGGTCAACTCCAGGGGTACTTTCCAAAGTCTGTTCAGATACTCGCATATGCAGACATAATGGGAAGAACACAACGAGACAAATTGTCAATGGAGCGTTTGCGACTATCGAAGTAGAAACGCCAAATATGGATTTACCTGCCAACGAAGAAGAAATAAAGTAGGTATATTCTGTCAACAAATAAGGACACACAACACCTACGCGATCCCGTGACATAACGTCAAGCGACATAAGGCCAAATTTTAAAATTCCTGCATTTAGACATAAGACCAAATACTTTTCAATGTACTATTAAGATATAGGCACCTGCCAGACATATTTCATTCGACGCTAAAATTGAGATACGAGAATAACAATGTGCGACTCGCTTATAGACGCGTGCCTGACAGTTGTTGGCATACCCTCTTCTTTTTTTTAAAAAACTTAACACTCAAGAGGGTATGACTACTCTTAAAAAAAGCACGTGTTAAGTTTTTCGGAAAATTGGATAGAAAGGGAGAGAAAGATATTTGGGCTCAGTGGTAATTTCGCTCCATGGCCTGGGTGACATCCAACATTTTATGGGGAGACTAATTTATTAGTGTAAATTGACTTGATGTTGTACGAGTATTTAGGCAACCATTCACCTCACGAGATTTCAGTTGCCTGAAAAAATTTCTTTCGGTCACGGCTGGTATTGAACACCGAACCGTCCGAATGGGAAGTCAATACATTACCACTTGAGCGGAGCGACGAAGTCGCGGCTAAGCCCTACGGAGAAAATGGTGAAATTCTGTTAGCGAGCGAAGCGTGTCACCTACCTCAAACAGTGGAAAGTGACATAAGGCCAAGTGAAAATTTTAAAATTTGGCCTTATGTCGCTTGGCGTTATGCCACGGTATCCATCTACGACTAGGGCCTAACCTCACTTACTATCTACAACTCTCAGATAGTAAGTGACTTTATCTACTTCGCCTCCGCTGTCTACTCCGGCAACGACACCAGCAAGAAAATCATGCGAGGAATCAGTCTTGCTAATCGCTGCTCCTTTGAGTTTAAAAGGCAATTGAGTACATAGGCTCTCTCTCGGTTGCCCGAAGAGAAATTATACACATAACTGATCATTCCATTACTATTTTACGGCACAGAAGCGTGGTCTCTGGCAGTTCCAGAGAAAAGTTCTTCGGCTAATTTTCGGTCTCGCTTACATCAATGGAGAATGGAAGAGACGTTTGAACTGCGAACTGTACGGTCTGTACAGCGATGTCAACCTCGTCAGAAAAGCTCGGATGATTCGGCTTAGATAGCCAGGTCACCTTGAGCGCATGGACACCAGCGCCCCAGCCGGTAAAATTTTCGACTCCAACCCAAAGGGACAATGCAGTAGAGTACGAGCTCATCTTAGGTGGCGCATACAATTCGAAGGGCACCTCAGCCAACTTCGTGAACAGAACTGGAAGTAGTTGGCAAAAGATAGCGCCAGCTGGGGAGGCATGTTGGCTGAGACCCTGAACCATCACGGATTGTAGCGCCACCTAAATAAATAAGTAATCATTATTCTATTCGACGGTCGTCCACAAATTGTCCACTGTAGATCATAGGCCAATAAATACTTGTCGAATGGTAATGACGCAGGAGACTCTTCATCCGTTTTCTCCAAAATTCACAGTCTTCAAAGAAATCCACAAAGACCGCCATGAGAAGGAAAGAAGGGCTTGTTACGGAGTTTGATATTAGTCACATCTATAAAACTACCAGGGACCACAATGAACAATCACCACTTGGTCACGAAGTTGGTACTTGTACTATTGACCCAAGCAATGTTTTAGTGGACTCTTTGCCAATAAAATTCAGCCCATTTATATCGTCGAATTGATGCTTCTAAAACGCCGACACAAACCATATGATTGATCTTTTTTTACTTGCCCCCCCCCCCCCCCCAAACATTTTGTAATTATTTTTAAAAATCAACCTATTATGCTGTAAAAACCGCCAAATGATAATACTCTTTCATTTACATCGTTTCCGAAGAGCATGCATCCGAAGTGTTTCCCTTTTCTCTTAATTTTTTTTTTTTTTTTTTGAGTAATCGAAAGAGAGCAGCATATAATTATAATTCTTTCTTCCGCATCGCATACGCATTTTAAGAGAACTCAAAATTGTTTACATTTTCTGTACTCACCGGCTAATAAAACCATCGGTCATTGAACTTCCACGTCAAAGAGCAAGGGAGTGACAAAGAACGAAAGAGAGAGAGAGCATACGCAAAGCAAAACAGAAAATAGACCAAAGCAAGAGGGCACAAAAAAAATAACCGTCGAAACCACCACCACCACCACTATCATCAACACCACTGCCAGCACTGTCATGTCAGCAACAAAACACAAAACGAATACTACAAAGAGGCAATGACGATACGATTCCATCAACAATATGCGGTAATAGGTTCTTCCTTTTCCACTGCTCTTTGCCACTCTTCATTTCTCTCTGACAGATTTTGTTTTGGTTCACACTGAGGCCGTTGAACTCCCGAAAGTGATATTTATTTTTTTTTGCGTATCGTTCTACACCGTTCCTACTTTATCGCATTCTCTACTTCAGAGTGTCCTTATCGGACACTTTTGGGGGAAGTTAATTTCATATCTCTCATTCGATTTGGCAAGATAAAGCAGCAGATGTGTGCAGTGAAACAGCCGCACAGAAAGGCGCGCATTTTTCTACACATTAATTAGATGGAGTTTGACGTCGAGACATCGGCATGGAAATATTTTATGTAATTTAAACACAAATACACAGAAACACTCATTCGCGCATGTAGGCATTCTCGTTTTCGGGGATGAATGAGTGGTGAGCTAATTAAAACAAATGACTGATTGATTTTCTACTCTCGTCCTCTCGTAGTGTGGAGTGGAGTAAACGCAGAATTCACGGCAACGAAAGTCTCCGTATGAGAAGGACAGAGAAGGAAACAGGAAGAAACTTGTTGGTTCTCCCAAAGCAAAGTGAAAAAAAATTAAAAATAAAAAATTCAAACCAAACAAAACAAACGGAGAAACAAAACAGAAAGATGCACTCCACTCACCGAGAGAGCGAGAGGACGTTGGTTGAACCTGCTACCATTCAATTGCAGTGCAGTCATCCTCACCAGCTCTGCAACTGAACAACGAACTCCGGCAGGGGCGACCAACCAGCCCAGCCAAGTGGAGTAGGTACTTCGCCAATAACACTGAGCAACATTAACAGTCAACAGAGCCTTTAGGAACGGTTTTAAGTGTGGAGGAGGTGTCGGCGGCGGCGCATTTGGGAAAGGGAAGGAATCGATTTTTTTTTTCATACCGAGTGCAAAAAACTCGGCCATTTATTGACTTTTTTTCCGTTGAACCCTGGCAAAGGGACATTTCCCTCGGGAGATGATGAGTGTGCCTAGTTGCTCACTCCTCTGGCTTGATAAATATCCATATGTACGAGTAGAGTAGTACTTTGTACTGCGCTCTGCACTCCGTGTACTCATACTCAGTGTAACGAATCTGTTCGTCGAGTGAATGTGTGTGAAGAGGAGTAGGTTTGCCACTAGATGGTCTCTGGCTTTAACCGACTGTTTCTTCTGTTCCACTGTGATTGCCGCTCTTCGGATATATTTGACTTCGTAAAGCAAATTGAATGGCAGGGCCAGAGCACGATGTAGACGCTAAGCTGAGTAGAGTGTCGGTCGAATCGTACTACAATGAGCGCTGAACGAATCAACGGACTTTGATGGGGTTTCGCAGCAGCATTGCCAGTTATGCTGCAATTAAATGAATTTTTGCAAAATATGTCGACATGCTGACAAAAGCGAAAAATAAAAAGATTTGCAGGTGAGCACCTATAATCAGGTATTTTGGATTGAAATATAATAGACGCCACTAGATATGAAAGGTTGTCCACGGAAATTTTATGAGTGAATGCGTTGGACCCAATTTTCCATGACTTCTTTGCATAATTCGGCAGATGTTCCAGTAATTTCACGACGAATGTTCGCCTCCAAGCCGTATAAAACTTAATGTAGTTGCAAAGAAAATAATCTAAAAGTGTTAAATCGCACGTTTAGGTTAACCAATAGTCGAATGTTGTGAAATAAGGTTTCCAGTTACCTACAAGATATCAAGAAAAAAAAATTGATTAACATAGAGAGATAACGGCCTCCTCGTCATCATCAACTCGGAAGAAGTACGGCCTAATGGCATCTTCAGCATAAAAATCTCTCCAAATACACCAATTTTTTCGAATACAATGGCTGTTGGAACAGGTCCGGCAGTTCACTTGACCAAATGTGGCAATTTACTGATTAACAAGTGTTTTAACTAAAAATGTGCTTTGTCCCTGATATTTCTGTAAAAATCCAGATCTTCCAGTGAAAGATCGACGTTCACGATGGTCATTTGGCTTTGGCTCTTGGGTCAATATGATCCTATGCGGACGTATAGCCAAGTATTTTCGCAAAATACGACACAGGGACATCCAAGAGATGGCCTTGTAACGACGCGGAATCGATTGGTTGCCGTCTTGGATTGCGTTTAGCTGGTCTCACTCGTATTATGGAGTGAATAAGCCGCTTCCAATTTTTTCACTAAAAGCCCAATTTTTCGCTTAGCGAAACGATTATAGCGGTCGAAAATTGTAGTGTAGTCGCGTATTTTCATAAAGATTTGAATGATTTGTAGATATGTATACCCTGGCAGACAATATGATGTCTGGCAAAAGATTACATGCATGAGTTCAGAGAATGCCTATTGGAAGAACGGGACGCATTTAATGAAAAATGCTTTAGTGTGTACATTGGGTAGCAAAAATAACTTTCCACACATACAAGAATAGTAAATATGTAACCACTGGAACCAACTGCAGCCGTTGCAAAGGTCTTTATCGGTTTGGCAACGTGAAGACAAGAAAACCAAGTTTGATGTTATTTTGTTTATCAATCCTCAAAGAAATACGTGGATGTGAAACTTCTCAAGAGTAATGGAAGAATATACGTCATCAGGTCTAGCTAAGAAAGCAAACATAGTAAAGCAGCTTACACTTTAGGAGATGAATAAAGCAGAAGACGTCCACGACATGTGAACAACTTCTTCGACACCGTTGGCAAACTCAAGACAATGGATGTTCGAATTCAGAAAGATTTGTTGAGCATAATGCTTTTGTGCAGCTTACCAGAATCCTTCAAAAATTTTCCTTGTGCTACTAAGACTCAGGATGTTCTACCTGATGCGCGCAAGCAAAAATTCAAAGAGGCTGAATCCGGAGTTTTGGTTGCAACAAGAAATTTCATTTCAAAGTAGACAAACCAGTTTAGCCTAATACCTTGCAAGAACAAGTTCCAATTTCGGTGTAGCAAGCGCAACAAATTTTGACTTAAGGCTACTGATTGTCGAATAAAACACCGAACTTTTAAGGGATTCTTTTTATATAATTTTATATAATAATGAACAAGCCATGAGTACGAAGCTCACCACTGCAACAAGACAGTGGTTGCACATTCCACCCCCTATAGCAAAGAAGAACGTTTTGAAAAGTTTTCATCAATCAGCAAATTGTGGAAAATTAAATTAGGCAAGCAGTCAAAGCTAAATAAATTGTAAGGCATCAAACAGTCGTTGGTTAAGATTAGTTAGTTTTGAAACTACAATACCTTATTAGTTCCTGATCTGCTCACAAACCGTTTTTGAGTTCCTAAAATTATTGGCAAGCCGCCACAGTGAACTAATCAGTAACCAAATTGCCGACAGGTTTTGTAATTTGTACTACCTTCAACAAACAGCGGAGTAGAGATTTTCTGGATATGACGAAAAACAAAACTGCCAGGGGGATTACTGTAATAACAATTGAGCAATTACATTCCTGTATTATTTCGTTGAAAGGCAGCAAAATCACTTTCTATCAGACAATGAGAAGTCCTGAACTTTTAATGATTATTCATTCAGACATCTGTGGGCATAAGCGGACTTAGTTCGTACTTTCTGACCTTTATACTCGTAGATGATTACTCACGATGGTGTGAAAATAAAAGCGATATGTGTATATCAGTCGATACGGGAATAAAGCATCACATATGGACAATGTAAGGAATACTATTCAAATAAGTTTCATGAATACCTAAAATCACAAGAAATTAAACTTTCAACGCCATACACGCACAAAAATGGTGTTGGTGGAGGGAAGAACCGTAATTCGACCGAGATGGCCAAATGTATGGTCCATTAGAGAGACAAATTTATACCACAAAAGAGATATCCAGTTAATGGATTTATGCAAAAATATGCGAGAAGATGGGGACATTATCTCAAGTGAAACGAAGTGTAGCAATATGGATTTGCTGGAGAAACTGTATAATACTGATAACGTTCAAAAAGCCGTTCGTTGATCACCTGACAAGGAGTGCAGCACTGATCACCATGACGAAAAGTATGGAGATGAAGTTTTTCCACTATCAGTTTCTTAATGTCGAGACTTCCATGAAAACCCGTTCTCATTACTAGCTTATGTTTTGTTTTATCGGCTGACATTCCCATACATCGTCTAAGAGTTGATTTTCGGGTTTGGAAAAACGATAATGCAAAAATATGGGGTCTAAGTACGACTGTCGTCTTTATCCAATTATTAGGAGATGCTTGAAGGACTATCACGTTTATGATTGGCGGCAAGAAGCTTTTTTCAAGCCTACGAAGACAATGTGCAGATCTTTTGAAGCATCGCAACGTTTCTTCATCATTATCCGTGAATCGCATCAAATTTCAACCTGGCATGGAGTTTAATATGTTAGTATTACGATTTTGACTGTCTAGAACTCTTTCGTATATTTTTATAGTTTCCTTTTTTTTTATAAGCTTCACCCATCTTTTGTTGCCTTTATATAATGGAACAAGAAAACACATTTTCCACTGGTTAGACATCCGTTCGCTTCTCATTTTATGGAACACAATCAATAGCTAGTGAAACCGAAGTTTTTCAGTGGTAGTCCATACCTCGAAGGATATGTGATCCTGCCCGAATGTACGCCTCATTCATTCATTCTCATACTGCTTCACTAACTTCGGCTTCCGTAAAATTTGCGGTTTCCTTTTCGTGAGCGATAGTGGGGGGAATCTTACTGTACGGGAATTCTTCAATTAGTAATGTGTCGAAGTATTCTTTCCATTTATTGCGTATTTCGTTGTTTCCCGTTAGCAGTGATCCCTGCAGACTTCCAATATATTACATTTCGGTGATTGAATCACTTCCGAGTTCTGTAATCTTAAACATATTAGCTTATTTGCCCGCTCTGCGATGTTGCACTTCTTTTATTCCTTGTCGCCTGCTTATACAATACCTGGGCAGTCCTTCTAATTTCCTATACAATTTCAATACTACTATCACATGTATTCTAGATTTCATTTTGTTCCTTACCGCCATTTTCGTCTCATTGTTATATGGAGGCGATCTTTTAAAAAAACGTGCACTACTTTTATATTTTCCATCGAAGTTATCCCACATACCTTATGTTCTTATTGTTCTCTTGATTTATCGCATCTTGGTGACGTTCTTGTAAATTAAGCACTCAGAGCTGACCTATGTACTTCCTTGTTTAAGTTGTGCCGGTTTATATTCTTGGCTGATGCCGTTTTTGTTGGTTTGTCTCTGGTTATTTCACGAAAAACACTGCCAGCAAAATTCGATACTGAGGATGGTAACCACTGCTGCAGTATGTAATCAAGTTTAATAGCGTACTTAGTATAATTATAGTATATCTCCCTCTGCTAAATTTCACGTTCGGAAAACGTTTCCTTCGTGTCAGTCTTCAAATTCATACATACATAGTTTGATGTCCCAAAGTGTCAGTTTAAGTCCGCAGCGATGCAAAGCGTCCTTGTTTGATAAGTCATTTAAAGACTCATCAAAGTTGCGCTAAAACATTTCCTTTTCTGATTTCTCACTGTTTATTTGCGATGCGTAGGTGCAAACAATTTAAAAGTTTTCTGCTTAATTATCAGTTTTATAGCCATTAGATATCTAGGAGTTCATCTGTCATGATAGTAACTTCGTTCTTATTATGGTCCCTTCCGTAATAAAACACCAACAAATTGTCTCTATTATGATTTAAATATAGAACCTACGAGTATGTTATCCGACGATGTGTATGTTCAGAGGAATCCAGACTACATATCATATAGAAACCAAGAGCGTTGTTTTTTAAAGCTCGTACCAGAGCTTAAGTACAACGATGGAGTAATCCAACAATTTCAGCTTAATTATATCACGAGGATTGGAGCATGAACCTAGAACTAATATAAGTAGTAGCTTAGTATTGATTGCTGTTGCCCCCGCAATTAAATTGTGAAGGCAAAAATCGCGAATATTCGCGTATGGTACCCAGTCTTACTTGGTAATTATCCGGCATTACGAATGGCCGCGGGACCATTGGTGTTCCATGAAAGTTCAATTCAATTCAATTCAATTCAATTCAATTCAATTCAATTCAATTTATTAAAGTATTAAGGGTACAATAAGCCATACGTCGTTATAACAATTCAGAAAAGTATACAATCAGTAAGTTAAGTAAACTAATGAGAGTGATAAAAGAAGGGAGAATGTGGATTTAGGAAAGGGATGAGAAGTAAGAAAGAACGGTAAATTTAAAGCGTTTGGCATTAATGATTGTTCGTATCGTTAACGGCAGAGAGTTCCAAAGTTTAACGGAGTGTATGTAAAAGAGGCGCGATGAATTAGTAAAGCTATGACGAGATGGTATTAGGGTATGTGTTCTGACCGATCGAGCAAAATTAAGTTTCTTAAACAGATACATGGGAGACTTATTTACTATAATATTATGCAAGAATATAAGATTTCTGGCATCCATGTAGTGGTCTAGAGAAGTTCCGAGTAAGCTTTTAGAATATTGATAGCATCATTAAACGCAACCTGCAACTTTCGTTGTGACAAGGAATCAACTTTACTATAAACATCTTCAGCATATGTTATCAATGGTAGGATGAGGGTAGTAACAAACTTTCTTCTAGTAGGTATCAATTGGAGTGTAACTAGAGGTCAACCACAACTTCCACAGGCATCCATAAATACGTCTAATTACGTTATTAGTGTGGTCACATCCGGACAGTTTGCTATTAATGATAAAACCTAAACTGGTGACCTTATTAACTATTTCAAGCTTATTACCAGAAAGTACGATATTTGGGCAAAGAATGAAAGGACATTGTAGAATTTGAAATAGGAATTACCTGCGACTTCTTCAGATTTAAGGTTAATCCATTTGTTATAGGCCAACTGTGAATTTATAAGCTAAAAATTTGTCAGATTTATAAGATCACCCATCTTGCTAGAATCATTGGTTAAATACAATTGAACATCAACAAGCACAAGCAACTACACGTTTCGTTGAACCATCAATAATTGCTGAGTTACCAATAAAAAATTCACAATCTGAATCAGCCGATTTGCAAATGATATTACAATTAAGAAAACACTTAGGTACAATAGAGAGCAATACCACCACCTTTCGTAAGGGTTATTCTGTCATTTCTAAAAATTCTAAAATTATTTATTTTATATAGCTCATCAGAAATATTCCTCTTAAACCAAATTTCACAAACAATAATTACATCTACACAAGAATTAGAAAAAATATATTTCAAGTAATCTAATTTGCATTGATTTAGACTAGGAGCATTAAGAAAATGTACCCTAAGACCATCCCGAACATTGGAAAGAATATTTACTATAGTGTGTGTAAATTTTTCATCCATATCAAATACATTCTCAGAATTGTAAAAATTTCATAGTAAGCGATATTTATTAAACAAATTCGGGAGCCGTTTAAACCAAGATTCTCGATTGTGGCGAGGAGGGTATATTGTCCGGTTCGGCTGCACGTCCTCCGAACTAAGAAGTTCTCGATCTTCGTAGGCAAAACTAATCTAGAATAAACCCCTTAACAGTTCCAGGTAGTACGAAATTACTTGCTTTTGCTCATTCCACAGATTGTAATTCTCAACTCATAACATTCAGATATCGATACAAATTCAGACAGTTTGTCATGAAATTCAATTGCATTTGGCAGTGCCATTTTATCCAAATGCACATTCATGTATGATAACGTAAATTTTCAAATAAGAGAAATGGGGAGAACTAAACAAGGGACTGCCGACCGAAACGAAAAAAATGTATTTTCATTTTCCGTATACCCCGAATTCTGTGTCTACCAATACACACGACATCACGTATCTGTGAGTATGGCCACTGTCGAGCCGAGTGGAGTGTCGGTCGCACAAATGTGAAATTTCATATTCGTATGCGGAGTGAATAAACGCGTGCTATCATCGGTCATTCACCCCAAAAGCCGGGTTGTTATTACTCGATTCCTTCAGAGATATGCACGTTTCCGCGAAAGAGATTTCAATTCAAGAGAAAATATTCCCAACTTGTTAAAGAGAGGCCACTACGATTTAGATTTAGATTATTTCTTTTTGTTAACACAATTATAATTAAGTGATTGAATGATTATTGTGAAAATTAAATTTTTTGTTTACTTGAAATTATTTAAGTTTATTAAATTTACACAAAAATAAATAAATAACCTCCCCTCACAGTCACATGGTTCAATCTCATCGGGCTCTCTTATAAATTCATTGGTATCTCTCTGCATTGAGGGGAAAAATACAACTCAAACAGTTTGTTGTGTACAGCACATCCATGCAAACATTCACGCAACACAAACATCGCATTCATTTAGAGGACGAACGATATCACATCAATTGAATTCACACCGCCGTCGTTTTCTGTCGCAATGTTGTGTTCGTTCGTCATATTTGGAGGTGGTTTTCCATAAAAATTCAAATTCAAATAAATCCGAAATTCATCATTCGCTATCTACGCTATCTAGAGAGAAAAAGCACCCACAAAATGTTTTTGTTATTCTTGAAGGGAAATTGTATTGTTAAAATATCTCCCAACTAATAGTGATTTTAATATTTTGGAAAATTATAAATTATTATGTGTATTATGAAAATTGCTTTTAGAAAATTTCCCGAGAACAAGTGAAAGAGAGAGTGTTGTTATTCTTCGTTGGAAAATTTATATCTGTATCTCGAAGTGTGCAGTGTAGTCCAATTAAGTGTTCATTTCCTTCCTTGGTGTTTAAAAAAAAAATTTATATATTATATATTCTTCCCGTTTCTGTTATTTTTTTGTTTCCTGTTTTCTCCATATTTTGTTTTAATCCGATGTATTGTTGTTGCTGATTTTTTTTCCTCTCGGTTTAGTGAGAAAGTTCGCTTAACCATCGGTCTAAAAGGTACGGATAATTAGAAAACCCTACCCTCTTTCCAACCAATTACTACTTTCCACTCTTAAAAGAGTTTTTATTATAAAGAAAATCTACATCTATACATATGTATGTACATGTATTGAAATTGAAAAATGATCACCGTTAGCCAAGTTAAAATGTTGTGATTTACTAATATTTTTTTGCCGAACATCTTGTGCTAATTAGTGAATTTTTTTTTAAGGAAAGTATTCTTAAAATTGTGCAATATTTTTTGAAGTAATAAAAAATGCAATCAAAATGAAAATGAAGTCAGTTTTGAGTGAGATGGCATACGAAAAAATGTCAACTTGTAGTGCATTCGAATCATGTGCAGCTCGGTAAAAATTCGGTGGCAAACAAGACGGATCCGCCATCAATACCACTATCACTAAGTCCCATACAGTTATATACTTTGACAGTAAATTGGATAATATAATATGTACAATATTGGATATAAATGGAGTTTTTTGGATAACACAATTCGCATGCAAATTCGATGTAAGTATGGAAATACTTAAACCATTATGATGAAAGTGGGTGCTTTTATTGTTTCAAGCACCATAGAATTTTTAATTTAAGCAAAACCTTTGTTTCAAAACTCTTCCTCTTCTTTTAGTCTGTTTAAAAATGGAATAAATATAAATGTGAGACCGTTTTGTTTGTAAATTGGTCTGATATAAGAGAAAATAATTTGAGTGTTTGTAACATTCTTTATTTTTTGACATAAGTTCAAGCTTTTCACCAACTTTCTTCTGCTTCGGGACGAGTTTCTTAAGGTTTTCAAAATATCGGGTTGTTCGATAAGTTCTGCGGTTTTTTTGGAGTTAAAGTTAAGCACACATTTTTGGTACAAAAGCTTATATTTAATCCATCAGATATTATTCATCATGGACTATTACTTTCTTTCAACGTTCTTGGAGAGACATAATGCCTCTTTTGTATAAGTCAGTAGACTTATGGGAAAAAAGTTTTCCAGGTACGTTTTGATTCATCTTCTGAATTGAAATGCCTTCCGTCCAAATTGTTGCGGAGAGAGCGGTACAGATGGTAGTCAGAAGGCGCAAGGTCTGGAGAGTACGGTGGCCGCTGCATAACTTCTCAGCCAAATGAATTCAGCTTTTGTTTTGTCATTAAAACTGTGAGTGGTCTGGCGTTGTCATAATGGAAAACAACGCCCTTCCTGTTCGCCAACTCTGGCCACTGCCTGCTTCAAAGAATCGAACTGAGAGCAATATGTAATAGCATTTATTGGGAACTCAATATAAAATGCTAAATGGTGCTAAAATGCACCAAATGCTCAACATGACCTTTTTGGGATGCAAATCTTATTTACTGACTGATTACGGTGTATCACCAGAAACGCACCATGACCTCTTACGCCGAATATTGTTTCAAACCACCCGTTTGTCGTCTCCCGTAACCACTCTTCAGGGAAGTCTCAAGCGAGTTTCATCTCAACAAAGATTCACAGACCATGCGGTCCATAATGTTTCTTTCACTGAGTTCGTGAGGAACGCAAACGTTTACCTCTTTAATTTTCTGCGAAACGATTGTACGAGTGATGTTAAACCGCTGGGCGACCTCCTGGAATTGGAAAGGATAACCCCCTCTATTGGAATAAACAACAAAAAAACTCCTAACGGTATATGTACACAGAAATTTTCTGAAACGATTAACATTACTTCCAAGAAAAAAAAAACCCATAACTTATTGAACAACCCAATACTATGTTACTTCCTGTATGAGCCTTTCAATTCAAATTTTCGTTTTTTAAGGGGGATAGATAGTAGTCCAAAGGAACTAGATCTGGCGAAAAGCCAGGATACGGGAACAGATCAAATCGCAGCTAGACAAATTTTGCTCAGTGGTAATCAATTCCCCCATTCCCGGTGTTAGTCTATCATTGGGTTGAACTTGGATGCCGCTGCTAATATGATCAAAAAACTATTCGCTTTGGAAATCTTTTATCCCTCATCAGATTAAAAGAAAAGGCGTGGTACTTAACCTTCAGATTTACAGAACTGTTTATTTGGCCAAGACTAACTCGGCAGAGGAAAACTGGAAAAGTTCAAGCGGACCTAGAAAGACGGAAACACATTTACCTATACTTAGGTTACAGTCTGGAGTGAACTGTTGCCTCATCATGCGCGATCTTTTGCTAACTGCCTCCAGCTGTGCACACAAAGATATCTGAGGCCACCTAAGTTGAGGTCGTCCTCTACAACGTTGCCCCTTTGGGTCGAAAGAGGGTTTTACAACTCCTTCCACCCAAAAATCCCAAAGAAGCAGTGATTAGCTAGAGTGATTCTTCGCGTGATTTCATCGCTGGTGTCGTTGTCGAAGTTGACAGCCGAGCCGAGATAGATAAAGTCTCTTACTACCTTAAGGTTGTAGCTGCCTATCGTAACGTTTTGTTTCATATACCTCGTTTTTCCCTCGTTGGCTTAATCTTTGCTGCTTCTATTACTCTGTTGACAGCTCGTTATGTTCTTCCCATTATATCAATGTCATCTACGTGTACGAATAACTGAACAGAATTTGGAAAGATGGTAACTCCGAAGTTGACTTGTGGGTTTCGCACAATTTTTTCAAGAACGATGTTGAAAAAATCACATGACAACGACTTGTTAAAGTCCTTTCCTGATATTGATAGTCTGGGTATTGTCATTACCAACCTCGACGTCATCCATGTCATCGTCCATAGTCGAATGAGTTTGTCACGAATGCCAAAACAAGACATGGCTTTGTATAGTTCATTTCTATAGATGCGTTCATATTCAGCTTTGACATCGATGATGAGGTGGTGTGTCGATGTGTGTATCGATAAGATCTAAATGGGCTGTTCAGACTGCTTTGAAAGGGTCGTAGGTATGCGCATATTAAGGCAGGGAGGATTTTATATGCGATTTTGAAAGGACTTCTTTCTTCCCGTGTAATTGGCGCAGTTGACGTGATCTCCCTTCTTTAGGATCTGGCAAACAATGATAAGATTCCATTCATCGGAAATTAGTTGATGTATGTTTTGTATTCAATCGCCATCTGCTGCTTTAAATAGCTCGCCAGTCAAGCCATCGAGTTAAGTTTGCAAATTACTGTCCTGACTTCATCTCAGTCGGAAGATGAAAATGTTATTTGTCTTCGTCCAAGTTGAATCGCTCATTCTGCTTAACGGTGAGATGTTGTTTGCCATCACAGTTTAACAGTATACAGAAATAATCTTTAAAGATTCTCAACAACGACTGTGGTCCTACCATGAAGTTTCCTTCTCCATTCCTGCAGATTTTTGTTCGGGTTTTACAGATTTGGCATGTTCGTACCTACAGAATCAGCAATTCTAACAAAAAATAGTTCAGTGCCCCAAGTGCGTAGTTTTTTTTACATTTTTTAGTTCTCAAACTTCAACAACTGAAAACTATCAAAATGGAGATATGCGTTTTTTGCCAAGTATGACAGTATAGTCTAAAAAACAATAGAAATCGTTTCAACCCTTTCCGAAATTAGCCTGTTCAAACAAATATGCTGAGAGGCAGTTGACAGGGTAACAAAAAGTTAAAAAATGCCTTTCGCCTTTTAAAATGACAGAAGCAATCCTTTGCTGGTTATCTGCCGGATTTAATTCATCCACTCTCTGGACATTATATGCGAACATGTAAAATGTGGTCAAAGTAATAGAAAGAACCTCTCAGTAGCCCAAATTAAGCCAAGTATCGCTTTGATGATATTTCTGCACTATCCTGCCCACTCACAAGTAATAAGGCGGACACTTCTTGCCGGAAACATGCAGCTAGGCCTTTTACATATGGTATATTGAAGATACAACTTGTACGCTGTGTCAAAATAAAAACTGTTTGTTTTCAACATAAAACAATAAAATAGAGTTTTCAAGATTTGGGAGAGAAGCAATTAAAAAAAGGAATGACGAATTTAATCCATATATGTTAAATTATGCCTTCCCTTGTACAATAATATGAATGTAAATGTAGGTAAGCATAAAAAACGACTGCCTATTCGTTTATATTCAGTGTCCCCCTTATCGTGATGCTTTAAAAGGCGTCTATAAGATCGGAACAGGCTACGAATTATTATAGATCTATATGCATATGAGCTCAAAACTAAATAGCAGTCGACTGTATGGTCTTTCGAGACATACCAAATCTAACACAAGTTGTTCGCGCACGAAAAAACCGGACATGTCGCCATTGTACCATTAGATCAACGTAGAACGGTCAATTCGGAATGGTACACCACCATTTGTCTGCCAAAAGTCTTCAAAGAAACCCTGAACTTGACGACAGGTCGGCTCAAATAAGAGAATTTTAGAGCACTCAAAACATCGAATTGATGGGTCATCATCATCCGCTGTACAGCCCTGACATCAAAAATAAATTGCGAGGTCAACGTTTTTCAACGCCTGGAGAAGCGCGTGATGCGTTTAAAATGCATGTTTTGGAGTTACCTCATTTGGAGTGGAAAAATTGTTTCGAAAATTTGTTTAAAAGCATGCAAAAATGTATTTTAGAAAATAATGAAGCCATTTTCGGTGATAAATATTTGTTTCTACTTATTTTTCGCAGACCTTATTTACCACTCATTGAAGTTGTGTATAATTCTATATTCGGACCGCCCCGCACATAAACTAGTATGCAATGAATAGTTTTCTTTCAACCTGGATCAGCTTATTTTGGCTTATTGTCTAACATTCGGCGGCGTAAAGTAGGATTGCCAGGGATTCGGAAGGATTAGCCTTCATAGATACCCACTTGAATTTGATTTGTAGAATTTTCTACCTGAAAACTAAAGCTTTCGACATTTTGCCACAAAGGTCTTTCGTCTTGTCATCATAAACTTTATAAATTGCTCTTTTCGCCTTTTCTTCAGTTGCTGCATACATTTTAACCACATCGCGTCAACTAGTGTACGGACTTTTTGAAGAAAGTGGCTTCCATGGCATTATCTACCCCACTTAATGTCATTCACTTCATAGCGCTTCTCCTTGCCAAAACTTATGTACTCGTATGTCTGGATTAGTCCGTAGAAGATGTTTGCAAATTGCACAGCACAGCACAACGAATATTCTTTAATCCTACAGAGCATTACTGGATCAATTTCTAAAATAAAAACTTCCTTGTAGATAGAACATATAGATACATATTTAGACGGAATAAATCGATTTTAATGATTGTATTCAGCTCCCTAACAAGTCACAACAACCAACGGGTAACCTGTCAGAGCTGGTGGCCTTGCTGTTTTTTTCAGTTTCTTTCTTACTGTGTCAACTTCCTTTTGGCTAAGAAAGAGCCTATTTAATTTTTGGCTGAATCTAGTTTTTCATTGTACTCTAGCGCTCATGTCAATTAAGATACAGCTGAAATGCGGTTTGAATATAATGGAAATTTCTTGTCGATTGGGGACATGAATCTCGTTTAACCAACGGCCAATTGCTATCATTTTTTAATATTACTTTTGTTTTCTTTTTCCGATTTCGTGCTCTTCCTTTGCTAGCTTTATTTCCGAAGTCGTTGGTTGGCCAAAGTTGTCTTATCTACTTTTTGTTGCCGTTTGAGGGTATCGTTTGTTCGGCGATGCTTATTCTAGGCTCTAGCTATTCCTAATATGTTGGCTAGATTACAACGTCTACTGAAGAACAGACATGTAGTCTGTATTCCTGTAGATTGGAGGCATATTTTTCAGAACAGATGGTGTTGATTTAGATAGTCATACAAGCTGGGGCAAAACTAATGTCATAATGTGAATTGGCTGCCATTTTGTTAGAAATGGAAAAAATTTGGTTCTGCTTTCACGAAAAGTTTATCTGGAGGTGTGAAATAGATGACATTAAGTTGGCTACAAATTGGTTTGGGGTTTGTTGTGGTAAACTGAATATTTCAAAAAGCACCAAAGGAAGAAGTATAGCCCTGTTAGATCTGTCGATCTGGCCGGCCAGTTCAAGTCACCAGGACGGCAGATCACACGGCCTGGAAATTCGTGATTCAATATCTCCATTGGTGCCCGAGCTGTGTAAGAGGTTGCTTCGTCCCGCTGGAACCAATAATGCTCGACACTCACTTCAGCAACTTGCGGCAAAAAAAATCGTTTAACATCTGTTTGAGGCGCTCATCAGTTATGGTTACGGTGGCGCCAACGGCGTCCTCAAAAAAATAAGGATCAGTCACTTTTTCACTTCAAATTCTGCTCCCAGCAGTCACTTTCAGGGGGTGCAATGGCTCTTCGTTCATTTTGATTTTGGATACGAAATCATCCTCTTCTTGCTCAAGGTTTAACAGAGCATGGGAGTACATTAACCTCACTTGACGGTCAGCGGGCAGCAATTCGAGACCGACTTGCACTTTATAAGGAAACATCTTCAGGTCTTCCACAGCAGTGATTTTCTCGGTCGAGCGACATCTCTAGTGGACCCAGTTTGAACGAGACGCTCAGGCAAATACTTAACTGTTCGCGCACATTTTGCAGGACGGTGAGAAAAACGACGACGAAATTCGCTCTGCGTTGAAACAACAGACCGGAAATTGGTCAAATAAGCAGTAACAATAATTCCGCATTCTTCAGGTGTGTATCGCTCCATTGCTTGTTGTCGACTAATACTCTATCTGTCTACAATATAATATATGTCAAAGCACAATGACAGTTGAAGCCAATTCCAAAATTATGGCACACTCACGTTATGTCAAGGCTTCACCTTATATTAGCATCGCTGTCATTTATCTGCTGTCATTTTGTGGAGGTTGTATTGGGGATGACTTCATCACAGAAGTCCACGAGTCGCGTTTTGGAAGGTGTTCGTATGATAGAGTCTTCCACTTCAATTCATTAGTTCAAAGTACATGACATCCGATCTGAGTCCATTTTCACGGAGAGTCTCTTAATTTAAGTTTTCTTATCTTAGTTGTAGCACTCGTAGGATAGGCTAGATTAGAGTGGCTGTTGGAGAGACCAACCTACTTAGGTTTATTGGCCCATTGTGATGCCAAGTGGATCTGTGATCCTCCTACTCTTGGAACCAATTTGAGCTTATGAACGCTTAATTCATTGTAGAATAATACTCCTAAGTAGAGTATCCTTCTTTGGGAGAGAGTAGGGCATGTACAGATGTACAGAGTATGCGGATGATTGTCTCCTCCTCCTCATTGAAGCTTCTGCAGAAATCATTTGTAAATATGCTTAAATAAAAGGCAGTGTCCAGTGATGACACCTATCATACCGCTGAGATGTTTAATATTTTGATAAATCGAACTCTTAGAGCGATTCAGATTCAGACATGTTGATCCAACAGTCCACCTAAGGTTTGTTATTTTGTTAGCATCCAGATTTAATATTAATTTGCAGATAGCAATTGGTGTTCCAATTTTGTCGATTTTGTCGGCCCTAGAATTTCCTGGAATGTCTATGTGCCCCGACACCCAACATAGGTGAAGATTGAACTGCTCTGACATCTCCCTAAAAGATAATCGACAGCCAAAAGTGGTTCTAGAATTTAGTAGGGATGTGTCCAGAGACTTGTTAGCGGTCGGACTATCCAAAAAGATGCGGATATCAATTACAGATATCACATTTTTCTTTAGCCAGGACGGGACTCCTTTAATCGCCAAAATTTCCGCCCGGAACACGCTAAATTGATTTGGAAGACGGAAGGAGAGTCTTATATTAAGCTTATCTGAGAAAACAACACCAGCGACCCCAATATCAGTAGTAGTACTTGTATGTGTCGCTTTGTGTTGTTTTATAAGGAAATATTCGACACAAAGTGGAACCAAAATTGATATTTCCAAGATATTTATTTGCAAACATAGTTATCAGACTCTTTTGGCGTGCATTTGAGATCGCACAATTTCAAATTAATTTTTGGAAGATTCGACTGAGATTTCTTTGGAAAGTTTCAAGTTTGATATTAACAAAATCAATTCTATATACGAGTACATCTGATAGGTTGTTTCACGGATTCGTTCTGTCCCTTTTAAGTAATCCTTTAAATTTTTATCAAATCCTTTCTTAGTTGCTACTTGTTATGTAATATAATAATTTAGTGATGGTAGTCTCTGACTCTAATATATGTACGTTCCTGCATTCTCATCTCTGCAGCATATCCATATGGTATGCTTATTATTGTAAATTTTAATATTCCCATTGGACAATAAAAGTCAAACTTAAAACACTTTTCTATCACCTGTCTTTTAAGTGATCATTGAATACTCAGCTCAGCCGGCATCCATGAATGGCACTTCAATGAACGTTTCTTAATCACATCCTACCATTTATGTTTCTTAAGAATCGTAATAAATACTTTGCCCTTTGGTCAAATCTTTCACCAATTTACATATGAATATATACAATACAGATGTATATACATAAATTCAAGTACAATCCCAACATAATTGTAACAGATACATATATCTTTAACTAATAAATGAATCAAACAATCAAACATCTGGTAGGGTGCTCAGGATATTGAGGCATATAATAATCTACCTAACTTTCTGAAATAAAATACAACATAAAAGTTTATCTGGGTACCTCTTTGGCAACCCAGCGTATACGTGTTTCCGAAATGCAGAAGCATCGCAATCTTCAAGTTTCTTTTCAGTCGTTAATGCAAGTATTGTTACGAACATTCGCTTATTTATTATTTAAAACCATCAGATTTTCGTGCCTTATATCATTTGTAATTTTCAGGACTTGAGTCAATCAGAGACTTGGGTCATGAATATATGTATGCAAAATACATAAGTAATTAACTATTAATTTCAAATAGGGTTTTAGTTATTCTATGGTGGCATGATCCTAAGAGGGACGAAGGGTAACTATACCCCCAAGCATCCAAAAAAGAACTGTTTGTCGAACCAATTAAATATCCGCCCTTCCTATTACTTTCTACGCAATGTATTGCACTTGCCGCTGTAAAGTAGACCTGGTAGAATCCGAGTCAATTAGTTATGCGAAACCAAAGTTCCCAAGGTTGGTCAGAACTGCAGATAACGTATATACGAGTACGATATATAATGCACATGCCACTTTAAAGTTGATGAAGGCGATAACAAATTTTTGGTTGTTTCCAGAGTTTATTGAGATGTAAACTTTTTGTTTATAATGAAAAAAATTTGGTTAGTCAAAAACCACAACGGCTTATGACAACGTTGTTTGTTTGCATTATTTTATCACTGCATTTACCCAATTAGGGACCCATATCAAGGTACGATATCCTTAAAGTTCAAAATTTCACTGGCTGGAGATTATTTTCTTTTCACCTTCTTATTCATTTTACCTGAATATTTTGGTTTTGCAATGCTGTAGAGCTTATAACTGCACATTTTCCCTCTTTAACTTAGCCATTTCGGCAGTTACATTCCCGACAACGGTTCTAAAATCATTGCCTACGAGTAAATGTGTTTTCAGCCTCGTGAGCATGACAATATATAAAATTAAGTTGCATACTGTCCCTATAATCTACGAACTTGTTTTTAAAGATTAATTTCAAAACAAAGAATTAAACTATTTAGATACCAAATACTGGTTTTCGGCTCATTCGAAAATTATTCAGCCATCATACATCTGTTTGCTAAAATAGATACCTTATACTGTTAAATGAAAATTAAGGAACAAATAAGTTGCGACATCATAAAAGTACAAAAGTACATGTATTTTGTATCATTTTAACGGTTGTCATGCCGAATGAGTAAACAAATATATCTTCTACTTCCGAAACTTGTTTTCAAAGCCTTTCTTTTCCCACAGTACATTAAAAAAGTGTAGGTTCTAGATAAGCCTCAAAGACACCTGTAGAAAAGTTGGTCACCATAAAATTTGATAATCTATAAGGTAATACAATCTATTCCGTAAAATTATTAGTATAATTTTTTTTTCTTCTATTATTAATCAAACTTTATTTCAAGCAAAACTTATCCTACTAAATTTACAAACTGAAAACTTATCCAAGAAATGGTATAAAATACAAAATACACTCTGTTGTCAAGGTGGGAATAGGGGAATGTATGTTTCGAATATGAATTAAGTGACATTTTTAAAAAGAAAAGCTGAATTAGCAAATAGATTTCAAAACAAGAGTTGTTAGAGCTATCATCCTTATTAAATGTAACAGAACTATTTTTCTCAACCAACTAAAGGAAATCTTAAGCAAGTCGATGAATGATATATTAAAGCAAAGTCATCAAATGCTGTTCCCTTTTCATTAAAAAAACATATATTTCGTTGTAGTACTAATTACGGATCTATGCTGTTTGAACCACCTTTGCAGTATCTCTAAATCATAGTTGACATCTAAAAACAGATTAAAAGAATTGGTATGAGAGTACGCAAGAGCAATAACGTCAGCGAAAGCAGTGATTTTGCCTTTGAAAGGCTAAATATACACGGAATTGATATACAATAAAAACAGGATGGGACCCAAACCACAGCCTTGAGGGACACCCAATAGACAAATATACATCTGCGAACTAAAACCGTTTTTGATTTTTACCATTTGTTTCCTATTTTTTTAAATACGAGTCAAACCAGTCATAGATAAAACCTCTAAAATCTGCTTGATAAAGCTTATCTACGAGTAATAGCAAAGTGTGGTCCACCATGTGGAAGGCTTTGATAATATCTATTAACAGAGCAGCAGAGGTTTTAGACGCAGTTAGGCCTGTATACATTTCGCCAGTAAATTTAAGTAAATTAAACTTCTGAAACTGTATTGGCAGTCGTTAAAAAATTTTGTTCTAAAAAGGAGATATGGGAATTCTCGACTTCATTCCTCTTTTAAAAATTTTAGAAAACACCGACAGTAAGGAAATAGGACGATAATTGTTAAACTCCATAGTGTTTTTTTTATGTAGAAGAATCACTACAGCTGTTTTCAAGAATTACAGAAAAAGTCCCTGCTTAATATTGTAGTTTAAATATAAAGCTTAAAACATCTGCAATATTAAAATAATTTTTTTTTTCAATATTCAGCTAGAGATCCGGTCTGAAGAAGAAGAATTGGTCGTTTTAAGAGACATTATTATTTTATGGATTTCTAGTGCCGTGAATTTAGCAACTTGCAAAGATTCAGAAACATTTAAATTCTTATGGTTTACAGTTATATCTTCATTCTTTTTAAACAACTCTCAACTCACAACTGTCACAACTCCCCATTTCTTTTTAGCATTTCCGATATTATCTTCTAATCTCTTCCTAAAGTAGGGATACAAAGTGGAATATCCATTTTTAGCTCAAGACACAGCTTGTCGTAAAAATTTCTAAGTCTTATATTGTCAGGATGTTTATTTTTTAACTTTAGAATAGAGAAGTTTTTTCATACAAATTTTTTTTTTGAGTAAGGAAATAATCATCCACGGCTTAAGAAACCTGAATTTATGATTATTATTTCTGCTAATATACTGGCTACAGTTCGAAATATGAGACTGCGGCTTAGTGAGAAACAAATCAAAAGTAAAGGATGGATCCTGTGTATTGAAGGCGTTACCCTTGAGTTCAAGGTTCAAATTTGATTTAAGAGTAGCGAAGTTAATTTTATTAAAATTGTTACACAATGGTTTTTTAGTTGTGGGTATTTTATAGTCGAGTTGAATACTGGTTAAACTCTGATCAGTTATGATTAAATCAAAGATTACTTTTGTGAAACTTTGAGAAAATATCTCGATAAGAATTCAAATATTAAAATATGTGCTAAAATATTAATATTTAAATCACCTAACAATATCGTGTGCTTGCAAGTTTGGAACTCTAAAAATCTCCCAAATTCATGTAGTCTGTAGATACATGCAAAACAGAAAAGGCCAACAATTTCACGCGAAAAATTAATAGAACCCAGCACTTTTAAATTTCAAAATTTAAATCTGAAATTTTTTTAAATCAATTTTGAAGAAAACTACATCTCCACCGGCTGAATAAGATTCATTACAGTTAGCTTCGAATCTATAATTTTGTATCTATTGGGTTGTTCAATAAGTTCTGCGGTTTTTTTTTGTTAAAATTAAATACACATTTTTTGTTTAAAACCATAAATTTAATTAATGAAATATTGTCCATCCTGATCTATTACATTCTTCCAACGTTCTGAAAGAGACATTCCTCTTTTGTAAAAATGAGTAGACTTTTGGGAAAAAAAGTTTTCCAGATGCGTTTTTATGTCCTCCTCGGAATTAGATTTTCTTCCGTCCAAATCGTTTTGGAGAGAGCGGAATAGGTGGTCGTCAGACGGCGCAAGGTCTGGAGAGTACGGTGGGTGCTGCATTACTTCCCAGCCAAAGGCATTCAGCTTTTCTTTTGTCACAAAAGCTGTGTGTGGTCTGGCATTGTCATGGTGAAAAACAACGGCCTTCCTGTTCACTAACTCTGGCCGTTTGCCTTCCACTGCCTGCTTCAAATTGTCGAGCTGAGAGCAATATTTGATAGCATTTATTGTCTCATTGCGTGGAAGCAACTCGAAGTATAGGATACCTCGCCAATCCCACCAAATGCTCAACATGACCTTTTTGGGACGCAAATTTTGCTTACCAACCGATTGCGGTGTTTCACCAGGAGCGTACCATGATCTCTTACGTCGAATGTTATTGTAAACCACCCATTTCTCGTCTCCCGTAACCACTCTTTTGAAAAAAGTATCCAGCGAGTTCCACCTCAACAAAGACTCACAGATCATTATACGATCCATACGGTTTTTTTCACTGAGTTCCTGAGGAACCCAAACATCCATTTTTTTCGACATTCCAAGCCTTTTCAGTCTCTGTGAAACGGTTGTATGGGCAATGCCAAACCTCTAACCGATTTCTCATGTCGTCAGATGTCTGTCAACGCTAACTGGAGCTAAGATTTGATCGTCGTCTGTGGTGGATGGACGTCCAGAGCAAGCAGCACCAGCAAGATCTGTATTGCCGGAACGAAAGCGTGTAAATCAGCGCTGACAGGTGTCAGGGCTAGCTGCCGAATCTCCACACATCCTACAAATCTCACGTGGCGCATCTGTCGCTTTGACACCTTTTTTAAAGAAAAAAAGCAAAATATGCCTAAAATGCACTTTTTTATCTTCCATTAGTAAAAAATTTGAGCACTTAAAACACGTCCAATCAAAACAAATTCTCGTAACAGTGTAAAGAATAATCCTCTCTACTGGAAAAACAAAAAGTTTTCATAACGGTTTTATAAACAGAGATTTTCTGAAGCATTACCGCAACTTCCAAGAACAAAACCGCAGAGCTTATTGAACAACCCAATATATTATAATTCGAAATTGCATCTTCGAAAACCTAAATTTCAGAAAAAAATATGAGATCAGGCATATGATCCAAAGATGCGAGATGAGCGGGAAAAGTATCAAAGTTTGTTTTCATACTTCGAATATTCAGGTGAATTACAGAAAAACCGATCACTGTTTGGATGGTCTGTACAAAAGCAATTCGAATTTTTGGAAATAGAGGAGGAGAAGCTAACATTACCACTTCTTTTTTTTGTTTTCTAAAGAGCTTAACACTCAATTGGATATTATTACACTTAAAATGCCTGAGTACGTGTTAAGTTTTTTCGAAAATGGAAAGAGAGAGAAAAAAAGATTTTTAGGCTCAGTATTTATTTCGCTCCATGGGTGGCATCCAACAATTAATTGGGAGACTAAATTATTAGTGTTATTGGATTTGTTCTTTTCGGCCACCCATAGCCATAGCCACTAATATAGATAGAGTTCATTATGTGAGTTTGATCTTTTGCACTTTAGCCGAAGATCCCTAAAATCAAGCATTTTGGTTTGGAACTAAGGTAGGCCTCCCCTGTTTGAGAGACACATTTTGCACCGTTTTTAAAGAGACATTTATTTCGTACATGCTACATTCATACAATCATACACTTAATAGCATCTTTGGCATCTAAGAGCGCTCCGAGATTTTCCTAGGTCCGTAGATGATATCGCGGCAGAGCCAATTGGGATCTTTTCATCGCAAGTACATGTAGGTACTTGCGATGATATTTATGAGAGATATTTATCTCGTGGATTTCAATGCAACAATTAGTAATAACTGGACAATTTCTCTTTATCATTAATACTTGTTATTATCCGCAGGTATATCGTTCTGGTCTACTGAACTCTTTAAACTGTTGCGGAAGCTCGAAAGTATGATACACAGTTTATGTAAAAATTGCCTGAAAAGAGACACCATAAAACACAACCCGTCTACGAAATTTTAAGTTGTTTCTAACTCTTTTGAGCAATAGTTTTGTTAAAAGATTATAAGGCAATATGGCAATATTTAAAAAAGAATGATATCACCTTCGTTGACATAAATCGATTATTTAGTTCTGTTTCGATCATATTCAGTTTGTCCCGAGTGTTTCCAGCGGATGTCTACGGTTCAAATAATGCAGAAGAAGAGAATCGATGACACTCTTTTCTGACAGTTCTAAAGATATACGAGGGGCATTCAATATATTCTCGGTATCGATATGAAGGAAAATGCGAATTCAATTTAAACTGTTTTTATTTTTCAATATAATCTCCCCTAATATCAATGCATTTGCTACATCTTGAGATAAGCTTTTTTAAACCCTCAAAAAAATAAATTTCCTCTTTCTCTGCAAAATACCCATTTATTGCCGACTTGAGTTCTTCATCATCCGAAAATCTTTTTCCACGAAGACATTTTTTCAAATCCGGAAACAGGAAATAATAACTAGAGGCAAGGTCTGGACTATAGGGTGGGTGTTGGATTTCTTCGAAACCACAATCTCGCGCAGCAGCCTTGGAAACTCGCGCCGTGTGAACAGGAGCGTTGTCATGAAGAAGCAACACACCCGCTGCGAGTTTACCCCGTCTTTTCTTTTTAATTTCCTCCCGCAAATTATGCAAAGTGGAAGCGTAGGATGTGGCGTTGATGGTTTCACCTTTTTTTTTGTACTCAATGAGCAAGATTCCCTTTGAGTCCCAAAAAACTGTGGCCATGAGCTTCCCGGCAGACGGAGTGACTTTGAACTTCTTCGGGGGGTCTGTTCCTTTTTTATGCCACTGCATGGACTCTTGTTTGCTTTCAGGGTCATAGTGGTGGACCCATGTTTCGTCCCAGTAACAATTCGATCCATAACACCGTCCGCGTTCTCACTACACATATCCAAAATCTGTCTACAGCATGCGATTCTCACTTTTTTCTGAGGCGCTGTGAGCATTCGTGGCACCCACCTTGCACTGACCTTTGAAAGGTTAAGATGGTCATGAAGAATGGTGTGAATGGTACCAATTGAAAGCTTGGTGATCTCTGCCATCATTTTCACCTTTATTCGGGCATCCTCAAGAACAAGTTTTTCGACTTCTTTGATGCTTTCTCCCGTACAATCAGTAGCCGGGGCGCCGGAGCGGGGGTCGTCTTCAATGCTCTCTCTGCCTCTCTTGAACTCACTTGACCACTTTTGCACAGTTGATAATGAAGGTGCGGAACCCTGGTAAACAGCCACCATCTCTTCATGAATAGTTTTTTGACTTTTTCCTTGCTTAGTGAGAAATTTAATTACAGCGCGATGCTCAATTTTCACCATCATCGTCTCAGTTGCCATTATGTTGCGAATTAATAATCACATTTATATGAAATTTTACATGAATACACTAAAATAATAGTATTACTTGATAAATAAGTCAATTTATATATACAACCACAGCTTCACCCCGATACCGAGAATATGTTGAACGCCCCTCGTATGTATTATGTCATCCACTATTTCAAACCATGGATGTCTAAGATAAGGACGTTTGCTGCACGTCTGTTGCATGCTACTTCTTAGAATGCAGCTATCCTACTGCTTATTTCTTGACTCTTCAGAGACCAAAACTAATTTTTCTATAAGCTTCTGTGCAAGATATACAAATTTATGTTCATAAATATCCCATTTATGACACTGCATAGATATTTTAAGACATTTAGAGGTAGACGTTTAAAGTAGGTACAAGTAGTAGCAAACATGCTTTCATTAATCCCCTTAATTTCACCGAAATTATGTATTACTTGCCTACTTAATATTGATGCCATGGCATTTACGCTTAAGACATAATAGATGATATTTTGTAGATGTATCCCAATTTGTTTGATAAATAAAAAGTCCTGTGTTTGAGGTATCAGTAAAAATTAATATAATAAAATATAATTTATACCATTAGTCATATCATTCCAATATCCTTCGAGCCGCTTGCATGAACGGATTTACTGGACTCATTTTTTCCATGATTTTTTCGCGCATGATTCGGACAGTATTCCAGTAATTTCACATCACGTCAAAACTTCGCATCTAAGTTGCCTAAAGTCTCATGCTTGTTGTGTACTTAATTGAGCTCAAAAAAAAAAGAGCGAGGTGCCAATTTACAGAGTTATTTATAAGGAACTCATCCATCCCCATCTTCAATAGATCGATTGTAGCACATGCTGGTCCCGTTGAAACCACATATCCTCAAAGTTTTTCAGTACGAAAAGTTGATAAAAAAATTTGGATGATTTGTAAACGTTGTTGAAGCGTATACCTTTCCATGATTAAATAGTAGATAATTTGGAATATAAATATTATAATGGAATGTGTGAGTTCAAGGAATCCCTATTGGAAAAAAGGGCGTATTTAATGAAAAATTCTTAGTTAAACAATTTTTACGGGCTCTCTAACCTGAGACACTGCACCATTCTACATATAATCTTCCGTCTAGTAATCCAAATACAAGTTTACAATTATTTTCGGTATATTGTGGCTTTGTTAGAAAGAGCAAACATTCCCATTACTTATGGAATACGATTTCATTTATCTGGCAGCTTCCGTTGGCTTCGCAGTAGCGCATCCTGTCAACTCAATCAATCATGCTGACTATTTCTGACTCTATCTCACGTATAGTTCGAACGATATTCGCTTTACGGGCTTGAATCGTTTCTGGATTATCTGCATAAAATCTATCTTGAAGGACACCCCAAAAAAAATGTCTAACGAGTGCAAATAACAGCTTCGAGGGGGAGGATTGACATCGTCAAGACGACTGATAACACGATTACCGATCTTAGCGCGTAAAAGATTCGATTGTTTGATGGGTGGGTGGCATTGTGCGCCATCGTGCTGAAATCAAAGATCGTCCAATTCAAGGTCTTCAATTGCAGCTCAAAAAATTCGGTAATCATGGCTCTGTACTGCCCACTGTTGACCAAAATGGGCCAATGATACCACCACTCTAAAATCCGCATCAAACTGCCACTCTCTGCGGATGCATTGGCTTTTCGATAATCACGTGCGGGTTTTCTGATCCCCAGATGCGGCAATTTTGTTTATTAACATAGCCGCCGAGATGAAAATGCGACTCGTCAGAAAAAATGATTTTTCAACCAAAATCGACGTCAAATTCGATCTGCGGTAAGGCCCAATCTGAAAAGCGATAATGAAGTAGATGGTCGTTTGCCTTGAATTGTCGAGTCAATTGGACTTTGTAAGGGAATAATCCGACATCTTTATGCAAAATTCTCATCAGTCTGATACGTGAAATGTTGAGTTGTTGAGATCGATAGCGAGTCGATGATCCTGGATTGAATCGAACACTCTCGGCCACATTCTCGTCTGTACATACCATACGATGACGAGGACCGTGAGTGTTGTCCGCAAGCAAGTCAGTTTGATGAACTTTTTGTACAACCTAGTGTACAGAAGACGCGGTGGATGCTTCATTTCGGCCAAAACTTATTTTCAATAAACGCACTGTTTGGACAACACAGCACTCATTTTTGAAATAAGTTTGCAATATTTCTCAAAGTTGTTCAAGCGTAAAGCGATTCATTTCGTTCTGCGGAGGTATGTTTCTGACTGACAGCCAGCATTTCGAGCGGAAAAGAGCTGTCAGTGTCAAAATAACATATGAGTCAAAGAGAAACTTGTATTTGCTCCAATCGTAACATGTTGCTGCCAATTCACTACAACAAATATAGTGGAATCCACTTTAGCTTGGCCTCCAAATGACAGGTTCATTCAAAGATTCCCCCTATTTAGAGCATTTTTTTCAATTCGCTTGCTGAGCTCTAAACATAAGTCGATCTCAAAATGTTTATGGCATAATCCTCGTTTTTTGAGATAGCAGATCTTTTGACAATATCAGCGTTATACAATAATATTTCTTTATTGTATCTCTACTCAGTTTGAGTATTTTATCATTTGTTGTGTTTTTGAATATTCTTTGCATTTTATCATTGGATATGTTAGAAATATTCCTTTCCTGAGAGAAAAAATCGAATGATCTTAGTTGCAAAATTTAGTCACCAGATCTTAAAATTAAGCCGCCGTTGAAGTTTTGTCGAAATTGAACAATATTTTTACGATTTGTGTGCCATATTGTGCCATCTTCTTTGAAGTTAAATATTATGGACCCATCCAAAGTTGTCTCAGATTAAACGGCTACTAAAGAGTACGACACATGTAATTGGCATGTTGTGAGTCACACGAAAATTCACATTTATGGATATGTAATTGACGTATTTTCATGTCAACTTCATTGTTACCGCCTTATAAAATCGGTAGGCCCAAGGTAGACATCCGCTTATTTGTCGTTATTAAACTAAAGACCATTATCCTTAGGCCTTTCTCTGGATCGCCAATGTCTGTTTTAGTATACGCATAAAATACACCACTAAATAAAGGACTATCAATGTTACCAATTGTCGATAAATTTCTGGCATTGAGTTAAATACTCATTTAAAATTTTCCTATAGATTTTTTTACTTTATCGAAGAAAGGATATAAACTGTTACAATTACCATAGTACATTCATTTACAAGTTATTGAAAGCAAAACAATCTTCAATATCTTCAGCCAACCCCACCAAGAACATATTAGTTGGTATCACGCGATCAAACGGGCTATATGCCTTCAAGTTAGAAAGTGAAAACGCAAAAGTGATTCATTGCTAGAGTATACACAGTTCCCACTTACAATAAAAACTGAACTCTATTCCAGCAATACCACTATTATTGCATGCCACCCCCGCCTCAACCTCAGACTGACAACAAAATGTTCAGTTCCGCATCTAGTTGTTATTGAGTTGATATTTGTATGTGATTCTACCAACAAAAATAACACTAAACAGCTAGCACTAGTTTTACTAGCATGCCGGCTAAAACAACGGCTCTGTAAAACGCAGGAACTTTTGCATATATTATGATAGAAACTATCCGCCTGTATTGGTATCCAATTAAATTTATTTACTTGCTATTAAGTTGAATGCTACAATGTTTATGCAGTTCGTCGTTGTTTTCCGTTTTATTTTTCTTCGGTTATAATTTTCTAATATTATTCTTTTATTTTCTCACTTGTTCTTTTCTACTTTTTTTCCCCCTCATCGCTGAAAAACAGGTTGCACGAAGCAGATGTTGGAAAGAAATCGTAAAATAAACATCCAAGAACCACCACGTACTTTGTAAATAAAATGTGTAATACGAAAACAAATCAAAATTAAATTTAATTAAAAATAATATGATAATAATAAAAATTGTGCAATTGCAGAAAAATAATAATTAATAATTTATTGAAATTAATATATATGAAAAAAAAAGAATATAAAAGTATCGAAATTGCATGTGCAGAAAGAAGTGAATTTTTTGTGTAAGTGTTTTTTTATATAATAAAATGCAATAAGAAGAAAAATCAAAATTAATAAATTAATTTAGTGAAATAGTAAAAAAAAGTTTATTGTTTTAATAAATAAATAGATATTCAGTGCACACAAATAAAACAAAGGAACCACAGCAAGATTGCTTACACGTGGACAAGTAAGATTTAAATTTGCATCGATCATTAAAGTACGTTTTAAATTTAATAACGGTTTTACGACAGAAAATGACGGATGACAATGGTTAGATCATCATCAAATCTAAGGTAAGTTACTGGGTTTTGTTCTCCTTGGATATAAATTTAGTCAAATACAAGTAACATTTAATTCTCCACGGGAAGAGGGATTTATGCTGCTGACATTTGAAGTTCAGGGTTGACTCAAAAGTAACAGTGTTTTTTCTTACTTTAAATCTTTTGGCTTCTCGTACCCATTTCAAATGTCCAAAATCGGGCAACTTGTTTTTCCGCCCTGCATACTGTATATCGCAATGTAGTTGCTTTAAGCCTCAAATCGTTGCGGATTCATTTTCATCGTATAGTAATATCTATCGCCTTTGAAATTTTTTGAGATACTATATCGCTAGAAAACTCTCAGAAGAATACAAAGACACCTGTTCACGAAAGTCTGCAAATTTAGAGCAGCTTTCCACGTTTTGTACCCATATACTTATATTGACTTGATTTTAGAACTGAAGACATTGGTTTTCCAGACTTTGGACAGCATATTGATAGCAGCTTTTCTCTTGCCGATTTGACTGCTCACTTCGAGTTCGGTGCTACCGTAACACGAGACGATGATTTTTAGAAAAGAAAATAACTCTCAGCCTCTAGTTTAGCAATGTTAAATTCCGGAAAAAAAAATTTGAAAGTTCAAGCGGGTTGATTTTGGACTGAACAGTCTTAAACCCCAATGTATTTGTTGTAGCTTTTGTGTGTTGCATCATTTTATGGCGATCCATTATGATGTAAATTAACAGGCAGACATTGTCAGCATGGTCCTTCTACTGATATCAATTTTTCCTGGATTTCCAGCTCCTTTCGGCAATACAATTTAGACAACAGTTATAAAATACAATTCTGTCTTACATCGCTTTGTGTTTACACTTGTGTAAAATGCGACATATACCTTAATATTAAGCCTTTATAGGTGCTATGATATTGACAGGAATTCTTTTTTAAAAAGAATTAGGATTCGCTCTGTCGAAAGGCTTTTGGAGCTCGATTCAAAGTTGTTGAAGCGAGATGCATCTCTCTGAAGCTTAGGGTACTCGAATGATTATTGCATTAAGAACCAGAACTGAAGCGCTTACTACAGCTATTCATTAATGCATAGTTTAATACAAGTTTCCGCACTCCATCCTTCTTTGGTGACCTCAGAATTCATTCGAGGAAATGTTCATTTTAGCATGCATTTGATGGTTTTTAATAGTTTTGTTTTTGATCCTGAAACTGATTGGGAAAAAATGTCTAATTTCTGTGATGGTAGAGATTCGATGAGTATTCGTAGATTTTTCGGTATAATTTCTGTACACTCTATTCGTGATTTCGATTTCTCGTACTCAGAACTATCCCTAATATATCTGTAGTACTAAAGGGTGCTTCAAAAAGAGGTGTAGGATTTCTTTTTTGAATAAACGTGAAAATGTTATTGCTTTATAAAGTAGACATGTGGGGATTATTTATGAAACGCAATATCTTCCAAATGACCGCCTCGGCTCTGTTTGCAGGTCCATTTCCTTTTCTCGAATTGGCATCCTCTGAATCATTCGCGGATTTTCGGGGCCTTCGATGCTGCAATTTTGATTATTCCCAAAGGCGCCAATGTGGAAATGGACCTCATCCGAAAACACGATTTTCTTACGAAAGTCAATGTCAGCATGCATGTTTTCCAGCACCCAATCTGAGAACATACGGCGCTGCTGGTGGTCGGCCGGCTTTAGTTCTTGCGCTAATTGGACCTTGTACGTATGGAAAGCCAAATCTTTCGTCAAAATTCGAAGCAGTGTGACTGTGGAGAATTCAAGTTCCTGAGAACAGTGACGAATGGAGGTGTTTTGGTCGTTTTCTACACTTTCCTTTGTTCCGGCTATATTTTCTATTGAACCTCTGGGGCGAATACATTTCAGCGTCTTCACATCTGGTACTGAGCCTATCTCTTGGATTTTTTTTTGACTATGTTGCGCACAGATATCTTGGAAGACATGAAATGATTACATGCAAAATAGGCACGAATTTCTTGCATCTCTGCCGTAATTGAACGTAAACTTTCGTAGTAAAATTCAACGATTTGGATTTGGATCACTGTAAAGCGTTCTATGGTAAATGTCGCAAGTTTATAGATGACATCTGTTTTTCAGGTCTTTCAAATCCTACATCCCTTGTTGAAACACCCTTTATATGTAGCATTGTATTACAAATGATATTTTAGGCATGTGATGTGAGCTATTAGATCAATTGTTATAGGATTTTTGAAACATTATTTTCTTTTAATATTTCAAAAACGAGCCGAAAATGCGCTCAGCTTCCAGAGAATGTTGAAAATGGCCTTCTGAGGCCCATTTCGCGAATCAATACGGCCGGGAGCTTAACATGAATGTTGAACGTCTCAAAAACGAGTATTGTCGAAAAGACCGCTGGTGAATAAATAAACGCTTTGGTGCTGACCACCTGAAATATTCAATTCCTTTCATTTCTCTATCCAAACGCTTTAAATACTGCATTACTTCGTCCGTATAAAATCTTTCTATATAAGAGACGACGCAAGACTAGAAAAACCAACAATTAAATAGTCATAAAATTGTCCTGAAAT
Organism: Volucella bombylans; assembly: GCA_949129095.1. Taxonomy (NCBI): domain Eukaryota; kingdom Metazoa; phylum Arthropoda; class Insecta; order Diptera; family Syrphidae; genus Volucella; species Volucella bombylans. The sequence goes on from OX422143.1 coordinate 52,632,438, forward strand.
GATAATCTAAGTCTCTTGCATTTTTTCAATGTAATCCCTAAGGTGATATCCTAGTTTAGATTCAGGAACATCAGACCATATAATTATATTCGATTTTGCAATTCCTCGTGTAAACCTATTCAACCTTGCTTAGTCAAAATTATTTTTAAATTCGTCATTCATGTAGATCACTGTCCTCCACGGAAAATTGCAGGTCAATCATTAAAAAACAAACGCGGAAATCTGAGCCTTTCTTTGGAAATAAATACATGTTTTCATGATAGAAACTATGATTCAAATTATTCTTTTTGTAAGCCTTTAATGCAACGGCGATAAATAATCAACATCTTTCTTTGGAAACGCGCAAAAATTGCAAGATAACTGTGAAACATATTCGTAAGAAGAACCCAGGAAATATTCCATTCCTTGCTAGCGAATAACAATACTTGCATCTAGCGGGTGAGTAACCTGTTTGTAATATCACTCACATATCACATAAAAGTCGACAGTAGTTCAGAGTATTTATTTTCCATGCTGATGCTTAGTAAAAAAGTTGTTCTGCGCCTCCCGCTCTTACTCATCGCCTACGTAGTGTGTAGATACAGTTTTCAAGATCACTTTATAAGATTATGCATTTCACTGCATCAACATTCCATTCTAGCCGTGTAGTATTTATCTCTTGTTTACACATTTCGCTGAGATAGTGGTGTGATTTAAGACTGAAAAAACGAAAGTCAAAACACCAGATCCGAGAACGCATACCTCCACTCTTTTCGTCTTTCGGTCCGCCAGGCGAAATTCTAAAAATTTAAGCGGACCCTGCTTAGGGCTCCACAACATAAAATTTAAATAAATGGAAAAGAAAACCAGCTTCTCCAGTCAATATAGCCACTGATCTTACCTCTGGCGGAAAAGCTACAAGCTAAAGATATATAGATACATAAAAAAAAAAAAATAAATAAATAAAATGAAACAGAACTGCACACCAGACAATTTATTTTTAAATCGAAAGTTGTTTTCCTTTCCTAGGTACTCGTAGTAGCTCAGCGAATACTGATCTGTAGGTATTCCGCGGTAACCAGTCCGTAAGCCGGCTTCTAATGCACGCGATCTACTCGGTACGAATATGTACGAGTATCTCTGTGCATACTATACGCAAAGCCTTAGACGTATGAATAAATGTATGTTCGTCTAGCCAAATATAACGGTGCTGCAACCAATCTAATGTTGCTGCTTGTATTTATCTTATAGATGCAAACTTGTTTATCTATTTTTTTCTTTTTAATATTTCTCCTCATACATACTTTCAAAAAGCACGATCGTAATGTGACGTCACAAGGTGAAACCGATCGTTACATAGAAGAGTGAAAAGGAAGAATAAAAAAAAAAAAAAAACACATTCACACAAGATCGTGCCTTTGGTGTTCAACAGCTAAACCATCCATTTCTTGTATCTTGTATGCCATTCGCGCATTTGCAATACCTTTAGGTGTATCGGTCGTAATTCGTATCCATGATCGTTGCTAAGAGTGAATCATTTCTACGAAAAGATGAGAATAACAGAAAAAGATACAAAACAAAGGAGAAAAAAAAATTAAATAATATTATTGGAGGCGCATTGTAGAATGGCGCGCGGCCCGCGTAGTGATCTTGAGACATTCTAATGTGGGGAAGAGAATTTTTAATTTATTGCATGTCGCAAGTTTCTTCCTGTTTTGCGCAAGTTTTTTTTTTTTCGGAGGCGGAGGTGAGAGGTTTCATGTGCAATTTTCTCAAGTGTTAATGATCGGTTGTACATATCCATGCCTACAAAGAGGTGTATCATACTCGTACATTAAGGCTCTACAGGCATCCAAAAAAGCAAATAATTACGATAGATCGAGCTAAACATTTGTTGCTTCAAACATTCTATCACGAAAGACTAACGGTCTATCAATCGAATAATTCTTTTGCGTGTTGCCATTTCCTGCAGACTGTCTCATTTAAATGACGTAATTATTGTTAAATGGTAGCTATAACTTTTTTTCCAACTGTACCATCTATGTTTAGAAGAGCGTACGATTTACTACGCCATTCCAATTGAGGAAAACATTTTGCGTCGCCATTTGGGCCTATAACTTTAAAACCACGTCACATCGTTCGTGGTGTTGCATTTCAAGTAGCAATGTCGCGTTGTTGCCAATTAAAGTAAAGTACATCTTTAGAGATCACAGTGTCGGGATCATAGACTAGTTTTGACACTATAACGTATTTGAATGGCAATTTATTGGCATAGGTTAGCAAGTTCAATAATTAATGAACATTAAGTGAGGCGCGGAAAGAAAAACAGTATCCCCAAAAGCAAATGTTGTATACTTATTAATTTTGTGGGATGTACTCGTACGTAATGTATTCAAGCTCACATATGTATACTCATTTAAAAATCTTCATGGAATGGTTTATTTAACTAAACTTCCTAGAGCTATACTTAGTCTTTTAGAGTCGTATTTGTTGTTTGAAGGGCAAAGTTTTAGAAAATCCTTCCCCTTAAGGATCCTCATTTTGAAACACGTACAATAAAATTTGACGCTATTCTCATTTGTATTTACTCGTAACATCACTTCTGTCAATTGATTATCATGTTTCTTAAGACGAAGGATTGTGCTTCACATCGAAACTTGAAGCTTGGATTCGAGTATTCTTTTAGGTGTTGCATTGATCTCATATCATCAACGTCAAGCCAGTATATGTTTGTAGTTAATATATCAATGGATTTTCAACTCCAATCCCACCGACTTTGTAAAATTCTTATTTTTCGGAATCGAACCCACTTCGTCTGTCTTGGCTTTTCTTTAGACTGGGACAACGAGTTCTATTAGATAACAGGATTTGCTATGGAATCGTCGTCAATTTAGTGCCTGTTTGGTCGTTAGGGGCAGGTATATTATTTTGTATATAATAGGAGCACGCTTTTATATATACATTGCTTCCTCATTTCCAAGATATTGCCTACTGAATTAAATCGACAGAAATACCAAACAAAGGCAGCTGGATAAAGCTTTGATTAATTCTATCGAACGACTTCTAAAAATCGGTGAAATGGTGCTCGGAATTCAATACCCTGCCCAAGAATGATCCGGACAGAGTTTAAGCAATGGACACAGAAGAATACAGGGTACTTGCTTTGGGTCAAGTGCCACTTTGGAATTTTATTCATTCAGGTTTATAATTAAAAATTGGCTTAATTGGGTCAAAGCATTAGTTAGCAGATTAATTAAAACAAGTCGCTACTAGCAGTACTACCGGTGGAGCATTGCTTTTGAAAGAAGCGGAAGAATATTTTGAGACAGAAAACATTGATTTTCTGCCTAGCAGATGCAGATTTGGTGACATATTCTATGCCATACTCACAAAAAGGCATTCGGCTTTTTATTTCATTTATAAATATTTTGTTTTGAACATTTGAATTGCTAGCTAGCATTTAACCGCTTATTAATTGTCTGCCCTTTATCGACGTGAACATGACCCCTTTCTGTGTCAGCTATGCTGAGGTAATACGTAACTATTTTGTAGAGACTTGAGCTCAATGTTCTTCAGCACCTCGCTCTGTGTTCCAGTGAGGTGCTTCATAAGAAAGGTCTTATTTTGCATAAGCTAGTAAGCTAAACATTCACAACTATGTCCTCTGAGATTTACCAGAATGAGAAATTATGTATCTACGAAGATGTCGATGTTAGTAAGTAAGTGAAAATCATACATGCTACGAGCCTTACTGTGTAAAAGCTATTAGAAACTGCGCAGATTAGAAAGTTGCAATAATCTTGTTTCATTGAATTGAGCGCTGATAAAAATCAACATACCATACTCCATACCATAACTCTACGTACTCGTGGTAGGAAAGAATTATTGTACTTCCAAGTGTCCTATGACACTTGGGAAATTCACAAGCAGTAAATTTCTGTGAATTTCTTAACAAAAACTTGATTTTTTAAGGTCTTATCTGTAATCTTACGCATATTAATTAAATACTGCCGTCTCATCTACCTAAGATTTAGCGTTTTAGCACAAACTCCTTTGACTTAAGAACCAATGTAGTGGTCTGAATAGAGATGTGCTCATTACCGACTATCAATTATACATTCTCAATAAGACTCAGTATGAAGTTATTTCATATGGCTCCAGCATGCATTTCGAAATTTAATTGTTCCAGGTTTGGAAAAAATTGTGTCTCTCACCTTGGGTTGCTTAAAGTTTGCCTACATAATCCCTAGGAATTAAAAGCTGAACACAGTTAAGTTTAAATTTTAACAATGCTGCCAATAAGGCCGCCCTAAAAATATGTCCCTTTAGTGCTCGTTTCAAACCATAACTAACTTCATTACAACGAATTCTTGCTAATTCTCAGAGGTAAGAATTTGAAGTCTAAGATAAGGGAAAGGTAGAATGTCTAAGTCAGTCGATGTCTTGAAAATAAATCTATTTTATTTCATTCAAACAGTATTACGAATAAATTTAATGAGTACTTAATTGAAAGTACATTGAACGTTAAGCCTTCTGCGTAACTTATTGGGTTATACCACATGAAATGTCCGATTTTCGATCAGTCGGAAATAAGAAGTTCTCGAGTGAACATCTGTGCCACAACGTTAAATTTTCATTTTTTTATAAAATAAAGTGGTACGTCTGCTTGACGTGTGAGTATTTTAGGGTTCGTTGCAAGTACCGTTACTGTTTACCATGCTGTCGGCAGTTCAAATTCGAACCCTCTTCCTTTACGAATTAAAAATGGGACATAATACGTCTTTTTTTTTTATAATTTACGCTCGCCTAAGGGATTGATACCCTTTTACTGGGCCTGGGCGCGGGCGGAAGGTAGAAGGAGGAAAAAGGCAAATTGTTTTTTTGTAGTGGTTTGAAACTCAGGTGTGTTTGGTTTCGATATTCGCTCTCCCGAGGGGGGTGGGGGGGGGGGGAGTCCGAATATGATGTAGAGTTTTTTCTTCACTCAGAGTAATTCGAAGGTTATAATTCACAGTATTTTTTTTGTGCTTGAAACTCTACAACAGCCGATCTACGTGTCACGCAGACTTTTTCTGTCTGAGTTCCAATTACACAAATGAGAAACTTGAAAAACGTGTCAATGAAAAACATTAATGACGCATTTGAGGATGTAGAGGTAAACGAACGCACCGTTCGGGAGATTTCAGCCTCGAAAATGAACCACGTGGGAAGCCGGAAACGTTAGTTGACGACGATATTTTAAGAGCAACGGTGGATGCGGACCCAACGAAATCGGTGCGGGAGATTGCACAAAGCGTGGGAGTATCTCCAATGTCAATAAGTCGACACCTTTCTCTCATAGGAAAGGTAAAGAAACTCGATAAGTGGGTACCCCATGAACTGAACAAATCACAAAAGCTACAGCGCCTGGAAAACTGCTCATAGCTTACATTAAGAAACCAAACTGAACTGTTTTTGCACCGGATAGTCACCTGTGATGATAAGTGGATAGTGTATGATACCTAATTGTAAAAGATCTGGGCAGTGGTTGGATGCAGATGAAAAACCAAAACACATCCCCAAGCCTAATATTCACCCAAAAAAGGTTATGGTGACAATTTAGTGGACATCAAAAGGACCAATCCACTTTTCATGTCTTCATCAAATATTGTGAGGAAATCGACATATTGCATGCCAAATTGGCTGAAAAGCAATATTCACGGTCCGATCCTTTTGCATGACAATTCTAGACCCCATACCTCACAAGTAATGGTGCAAAAACTGTTGCAGTTCTGATTTGAAATTCTTCCGCATCCACCCTTACTTTCCTGATATTTCCCCAACGGATTATCATCTTTTCCGCAATCTGGATTCATTTTGCCGGTAGAAGATCTTCCGGCACCGAGCAGAGGTCATAAAAGCCTTTGAAGATTTCATTGCTTTAAAAAGTCAGCATTTCTATGAAAAACGAATATTTGGCCTTGTATCACGTTGGAAGAATGTTATAAATGCCAACAGATCCTATTTTGATTGAATAAAAATTTACGAAAAATAATATTGGCTTTTAAATTTTTACTATAAAATCACCAATACTTGCGATTGTAATACTTCTTTCGATAAGTTTGATGTACGAGACCAAGTTAATAGTTTTGTTTTTAATTTGTGTTGAACTACTAACAGCGTTCGCTGATGATATAGCTTTCTCGTATCAAGGACTCACTTCGTTCGATTGGTAGGCCCACAAAGGTATGTCTACAAACATTTAAATAGTGGTTTACATTTCATAGGCTGATTATCAGCGAGAAAATAAAATTAATGGATTTCAAAATAATGGGAAATGTTGCTACTGACTGTGTGCGGTTTCGTCTACCTCTGGATCCTTGTGAATCTATAAATTTTAACGAAAGTCCTCCATGCTTAAGTAGGTGCTTTAAAATTGAATTTGTGAGTCAATACAAATTACTTGGGGTTCAGTTTGAGGTGGAAAGATCATACGCAAGCAGTTAAATCATATATCATCCGTATGGCTCGCATAATGTATCTTGTAAAATCCTACTGCTATAAGGAAGCATTAACTATGATATACTATGGCCTTGCAAACTCTAAGTTGCAATATGTTATTACGAGTTGCAATATGGTATTGTATATGTCGAGGATCGAAAAAGGTCCGGTAGACCAAAATGTGGACGGTCTACTGAGAACATTGGTGCTGTAGCACAAAGTGTCGCTGGTTCGAAGGTGCAAATGAAAAAGCTGTTACTGTCAATGGAGAGCCCTATAGACAAATGATTGAAGATTTTTTGTAGCCTCAAATTGAAGAAATGACGATGTTTATTCTCAACAGGATGGAACTATGAGTCACACAACATGTGCAAACATTGAGCTATCAATGTTTCTGAGCGGTCTAAGTTTACAGGTCGATTAATTTCACGTAATGGTGACATAAACTGGTCATTTATTGTAAATCATGCGATTTAACACTATTGGATAGCTTTCTTTGGGTTTTTGTCGAAAAGTAAAGTCTTTCTGGATGAGCCAACAACAATTGCACAGCTGAAAAACAACATTCGGACTGAAATTTATGAACTTAATGCGGTAATGTGTGAGCGAGTCGTTGAAAATTTTGACGTTCGTATGAGATCCTGTAAGCGCGCTCGTGGTGGACATTTAAATAATGTTATTTTTCCCACATAATTGTTAAGAGCTATATTTTTATAAAAATAAAAACATAAAAAAAAAATCGAAGTACAGTGGTGGTCCAATGCCGATATAACGAATGATCGATATAACGTACACTTTTTTCACATTCATTGCTGTCTCTAGAGAACGTACGAAAAAAAAGGTTGACCCTCCCTTGATTGTGAATGTATGTAAAGTGTTTTCCAATAGCGACTTGATAACTTTGAATTTAATTTGTGAACGCACTCTTTCACTAATCATCAAACTGTCACTGTCAATTTATTCAGTAAACTCAACGTTTTCATCATGGTAAAGTACACGAACGAGCAACGTCTGCAAATTATAAAAATTTTCTACCGAAATTCGGAGTCGGTGACTGCAACTTTAAGAGCGTTAACTCCAATTTTCGGTTGTAATACTCACTAAGGCGGGACAGGCAATAACAAGTTTAGTGCAAAAATTTGAGTCTACATATTCGTTGTGTGATGTTGACGTGTAAGTGAGACAACGGGTTGGTCGAAGTGTCGAAAATATCGCTGCCGTTCAAGCGTCCGTAGCAAACGATCCAAATCAGTCAATTCCACGGCGTTCTCAAGAATTGGGCATCGCTCAGACCACATTATGGCGCATTTTGCGTAAGGATCTTGGTTTACACCCATACAAGATCAAGCTGACTCAAGAATTGAAGCCGATGGACAGTTTGAAGCGAGGTACGTTCTTCGATTGGGTTCTGGAGAAGATGCGCCAAGATGATGAATTTCATCGCAAAATCATCTTGAGTGACGAAGCTTATTTTTGGCTCAATGGGTTCGTCAATAGGCAAAATATGCGTTATTGATCGGGTGAAAATCCACATGTGCTTCATGAATCACCACTTCATCCACAAAAAATCACGTCACGTTACTGTGAATGGTCAGCGTTATCACGCCATGATCACCGATTATTTTTGGCCCGAATTGGAAGATATGGACTTGGACGACATGTGCTTTCAACAAGATGACGCCACAAGCCACACCGCACACGCTACAATCGATTTATTGAAGAGTAAGTATGGTGAGCGTGTTATCTCAAGAAATGGGCCAGTCGATTGGCCGCCTCGTTCGTGTGATTTAACGCCGCTTGACTATTTTCTGTGGGTCTACGTTAAGTCATTGGTTTATGCCAACACGCCGATGACGTTGGAAGAGCTCAGAGCTAACATTGAAAGCGAAATAGCTGCCGTTTCGGACGAAATGTGTGGCCGAGTCGTTGAAAATTGGGCCCAACGAATCGACCGCTGCAAACGTGCCCGCTGTGGCCATATGAACGAAGTCGAGTTCCATTTATAAATGTTTTGATTGTACTTCAAGCCGATAATAAAGTTGTTGAAATATCTCAAATTGTTTGCGTTTTATTTAAAAAAAAAAATTGTGAAGTCCTTGGAAAACCCTATATTTGTATGGGCCTGTTGTAAAACTATTTGATGCGCAACTAAATTCTTTTGTGAATAGATGGCTCCAGCAGTAAGTGCTGGTCGATTTTGACATATCCAAAAGTCATGAAGCAAGATTAGACATATGGTAAACAAACCGTTTTGATACATTAGTGATTTTGTTTTCACGTCATATACTTTTGGTTGTGTGGAAATGTATAATTTTGTGCCAAATAATCGTCATTCGCCGGAAGTGTTGATATTCTTCTTTCATTCAAAGAAAACGGCGGCTGAAGCTCATCGACAGCTCCAAGAAGTTTACGGAGATGCTGCTCTAAGTGAAACAATATGCCGCGATTGGTTCCGTCGCTTTAAAGACGGTGATTTCGATGTTGACGACCGTCTGCTTGAAGGAAGATTAAAATCCTTCAAAGACACTGAATTGGAGCCATTGCTGGATGAGGATCCGTGCTAAACGCAAGAAGGCTTGCTTCAGCATTAGGAGTTATCCACCAAGCCATTTCCAAGCGATTGCATGCAAAAAATCGCTTCGCACAATACGAGCAGAGCCACGAATAAGTGATTCTACAGCATGACAACGCTCATGAGGCCGTTGCCAAACCCGTTAAAACCTACCTGGAAACGCTCAAATGGGAAGTTCTACCCCACACTCCATATATCCCAGATTATTTCGCCGTCCGATTGTTACTTGTTCCATTCGATGGCATATGGTCTGGCTAATGAGCAGTTCCGCTCATATGAAGACATCAAAAAATGGCTTGATTCGTGGATAGACCCAAAAGATGAACACTTTTACCGCAACGGTATTCGAGCTCTGCCAGAAAAAAAAAAAAAAGCGAGAACTTTGATGGTGTAACTTTTTGTTACTGTGCATTACAGTTAGGTATATGCACTCAGAATGTTTTCGATTTTGCAAGTTTCGTTTTGCTCAGGGATTTTGTTTGTTTTGTCTGAAGCACATGCGCATTTGATATCCACATATGAATCTTAGTTTCGAATAGGAATGAGTGGCGTATATTCATTTAGTTAGGTGATAGTGAAAATTACATATCTTAGTAGCGAAAATAGGACATATTGTAATGAAAAGTAACGGCCGCATGGAAGCCAGGTTCTCAAAAATCTGAGAGATACACATAGTGGATCTTTTCGCTGACGATCGTTAAAGAAAGCTGGATATTCAAAAATGGAAAAGGCATTTTACAAATAATTTATTACCCAACGTGAGAGCCACATTTCCATAAATGGAAACATTCTGAAAGCCAAAGCTATGGAAATCAAAAAAAAATATTACCTCGGAGAATTTTCAGCGAGCAATGGTTGGGATTCGTATTCTTAAACAGTCTGGTGAAAAGCTTTCATCGCGAGCAGATCTTGTTGGTTTGAAAAATATTCAGCCTTTTATAATCGGAAAGTCAAGGAAGCCGCGGTCTATTAAAAACAAAACTCTACCAATTGACTATGCGATTTCTAAATCTGCTGGTCTTTTCAAAACTTGGTTTTCCAAGAATTGTATACCACACGTTCGAAATTAAAAAAAATTACAAATTGTTCTTCAATGCTATGTACCTACGTATTTTTTATAGGTTGAAGAGTTTTTGGAAGAGCAGAAACTACCAATACAGGATTTCTTGCTTCTAGATAATGCGCCTAGTCATCCTCCCCGAGAGGAGTTGGTAAAAGAAACGGCCGATTTCTGTGATACACCATTGGCGATCCGCTTAACTAAGCTATTTTATACAAGTATCTTGCTGAGTAAAATCTTGAGTTCGGGAGAACGCATAACAAATGCTCTGAAGGAGCTTAATCTTTTCGAAGCTGTTTCAATTATTGCCTTGACATGATAAAATATTACAGCGGTTGTGCTTCACAGGTGCTGGAAAAACATATTAGCTCCAATTCCGAATATGGAGTTTGATGAGGAAGATGATATTCCACCGTCAGTTTTACGGATTACGGTATTGTTTTTTCCAAGGGTTCTTGGAACGCTAAAATTTTTCTTGCAGAACATAGTCGTACCATCACATTTCAAGAAAACGATCTTATTTATATTGACAGTGATGAAGATGAAAGCTTCTCTGAAATGAACTCGAACTTTATTCAGAAAGTAAATCATACCGATGCGGTTGAGAACTTTAAAACAGGAAAAAGCTGTAAATGCTGAATTCAAAGTTCACGAAAACAAACGCTTATTGGCGATTTCTTTTTAAAAAAAATTAATGATAGTATCCAAAGGCTTTTTTAATTTTTACTTTGAATAGCTTTGTTTGTTAACTTTACGAATAAATGAAATAAAACAATATTTCTACATTTATTTAACGTTTCGTACAAGTAAAATGTGCTCGATAATACGAATTTTTCGATTTAACGAATACACCTGGACATTATATCATTCGTTATACTGGACAGATTCCTTCCTAATCGAAAATTATAAGTACTTTCTCTCTAATCCCTTTTTTTATAACACTGATAACTATCCCACATCAGTTCCTTGAATTTATAAAAATATTGCTTACGGGTCAACCGTATACAGGATGATTATTGTTATTCCTTCCACAATTATTACAAAAGAATTATTTCATTGTTATAGTATTAGTTTAAAGTTGGAATAAATAAAAACTACAAATCTGGAATCCGGCCAGAAATGCTTAGGGCCTTAGGTGAAGAGGGAGGTATATGCAGTCCCATTGTTGGGTTTTGTCAGGGATGCATTTTGTCAACTCTTTTGTATATATAACGGTATTTATAGGAGCTGGATATGGGAGTGGAGGATAATGTGTTACCCTTGAAACCTTAGAGAGGCTGAACTAACTAATGTCACTTTTCACCTCTGTATTTGGTTCAACTTTTATCTATCGTAATAAGATCGGGGCAGTGTCCGAAGAACAGATCTGTATTACAATCCTCTACAATGAGAATCTTATTGCTGTAAAGAGGAACACCAAAGTAACTTAGGAATTCAATATTCATCAGCTTGATGATAGCCGCGGCTCAAGTGGAAAGTTCGGTGTTCGAATCTCAGCCTCGCCCGAGACATTCATTTTTTCAGTTAACGGAAATCAAGCAATATGACTATTTGACTAGAAACGAATAATAAGCCAACTTCCACTAAGAATTTAGTATTCCCATTAAATGTTGGATACTACCTACCCATGGAGCGAATTAACCACTGAACCCAAACATCTTTCTTCCTCCCTCTATCCCATTTTCCAAAAAACTTAACACATGCTGAGGCATTATAAGTGCATTCATATCCACTTGAGTGTTAAGTTCTTAAAAAAAAAAAATTAAGTGATCGTTTCTTCGATGTTTTATGTACTTCGGTTTCCAAGACATACTATAGGGTAATGATGTATAAATCAACGTTTAGCAGCCTCGTCTTCGAATGCTACGGACGTCAGCGACTTAGGTCGCTGTGCCAATATGTAAGCGTTCCCTGGGCTGACCACAGATGGACCAGGTCCAAAGCTCTACGAAAATCCTGGAAAATTCAAAATTTTACTCGTGTGTATTTTACGATCTATTAGATCGTTTTCCCATCATTCTCTTCACTTTTACATAGGCTTAAAAGTTAATTGTTGCATCCCTCCCAATTCCTGCTTACGTAGTAACAAAACTGAACAGGAGATACTCCCTACAATCTTGTTTCATTTAGAATTGAATATCAAGAAACCGTTCCCTAAGTTCCTTCTGAAAATTCTACTCGTCACATACGAAGCTCACTCCCACTCGTATTTTTCTTCCAAACTGATATCTGAATCAAAGTTTATTGACAGATCTCTGGTCTGTCCAGGCAAACCAAGGAAATTTGTTTTTGTTTTTCGGAGAAAAAATAACATCTCAAGTTAAGCAGCCGCTTTGAGTCTTGACACACGATCGCCTTTTCTGATGAAAAAAAAAATTAGTCAACAAATTTCATGTTATGAAATCCAGTATCATTGTCCTACCCCTCTAAACCAAACCATGATCGAAGCATGACGTGATCACTGATCACCTTTGTTTTTACATTCTCTGGTGAATGCCAAGATCGCCTCCAAGTTGAACTCCATTTCCCCTTACTACAGCTAACTCTAATCCGATCGGTTCGTTGTGTTTGTTGTTTCTCTTTTACTTTTCGAGATCTCTTCCTCTCTTTCTGATATAACCACGAATATTCTCCGGTTGTTAGGTATTCGTATTTGCAACATGAGATGAATGTTGTCGTCGGTAAGCCGTCGCCTACTGTCTGGTTGATCGTGAACTTTTGTAGCCTTTTGTATAACTGTTTCGTTTGTAACAAGATCGTTTGTTGGTTGGTTTCGTTGTGTAAGAGTATCTTGTCGTATTATTCCTGGAATTGCTATTGCTATTGCTATTTCTATTATCATTGCTTTTGTTGTACATAGATCTATCGGATTGGTGGGATTGGGTTGGTTATTTGGTTTTGCTTTCACAATGCGATACGGAATCGTGCATTTTCCCTTTTCACAATGTTTTGTTGCAAATGTCGATCGTGGCAAGTGATTTGATCAAGTCTTAGGTCAACAACATGTACACTTAGCATCTCATCGGCTGTACTCAGACTTGTATTCGTATCTATTGGATCTTTGGTTTTTTTCTTTAATTCAATGTGACCACAAAATGGTTGACGTAAAAAAGAGAAAGTCGCTGTTGCACTCTCCCTAATCGCTAGTTGTGCTAGATAAGTGAGGGGGAAGCCTCTTATGCGGAACTTGAAGTAGTTTGTTCATGTATAACGAGAAGGTAGGCGACCTTTAAGGTTTTTCCAGTAATTATGTGCATACCATACATACATAGTAAGTATGCAAAGCAATTTTTTACAAAGAAAACGAAAAGTTAATGTGTTAAATTTTGTTGCAAGCTGTTAAGGTGTCTATGATATTTAGTAACTACTAATTTATACAGCTTTCTCTGAACCGCTCTAAAGTAATTTTCCTATTTTCACAGGATAAAACTTTATAAGACAATTGTCAATGTTAACCATACGGAAAGTGAAGCCATTTTGGTCTTGGTCAGTATCAACAGAATATCAAAAATTGTCTCACAACAGTGGATCATCTAAACTGATATTTAGGATCTAGAGATTCTATCTTGTAACACAAATGAGGAAACTTATAACCTGCTGGAGGGAACCTACAGAGCTTGACCAGAGTGCGATGTCAAAGTTGGACTAGAAGACTTCAATGCAAAAGTCGGCAAAAAAAACATCTTCGTCGGATCGTCGAATCGACAATATGCAATAGTTTTTCACTTAATAAGTTTACAACAGTCCGCAAGCAGATGAAAAGTAGTATATAGATAGTTCGTTCCCACGTTTAAGAACATAGAAACCTGGGAATTTGCAGATTGTTGAACGACAACCAAATGTAAAAATTCAGAGGTTCAAATGCCAAATCTCTCCGCTCTCTTGTGACAACTTAATTCAAGAAGAAACTTCTACCAGCCGAAAAAAAAAGTTTCATGCTGGACACCTTAGTACGCCTTTGTATGCCTAGAATAGTCATATCTTCGGCAAGGAAAGTCATCTAAAACCCAATCCCCTATCTTAATGTAGAATATTAAGAGTTTACTAACTGCAGAGCCGCTAGCTTTTTCTTGGTTTTAGAGTTCTATAAATACGTAAATGGTACTTAAGTAGGGTGCCAGCAGCAATTTATCAGTTGGGTATTCGTAGACGAATGATTGAAATATCGGCTCCGTATATGACATATGCAAAAAGCCTTTTTGATGCATTGTAACGGCTGTGGAGGCATATCGTTACCAAGTTTTGCTTACATCGACATCTAGTTTCCAGCGAGCCGTAATAGAAAAAATTGCAAAATTTGAAGTACAGGCGTGACGAGTTGATCTTATAATAAACGAGGGTAAGACGAAATCAACAAACAAAAAAGCTGTTGACTAGAATTTAACAATATGCTTTGCTCCTGTGTATGGGGAGAATGAATGAGGAAGAAGGTAAAACAAACAAACCCTGTGAGCTTTACCAGGATGTGAGTCCAAAAAGTTATTTAACTTCTCTGATTTACCTATATCTAGCGTGTGGAAAATAAAATCTCAAGATCAAGCAATCGTGCAAGCCCGATATATGGTCCTAAAGATTGGAAGCAGGGAACACTGTTCACATTATCTAATTGTTGCTTCAAGACATTGAGCACAGTTTGACATACGAGTACTCTTAATAAGTCAAAATTCGATCATATACCCCACTTGCACAGAGTTTGGCCGGGTAAATCGAATTCGTGTCTGAATCGCAATTGAATCTTAAATGTGTTATTGCGTCAAATAGAGTATTCCTTTGTCTTAACAGTTTAAGACTTAAGAAGTGACTGCCGGCACTTTTCATTTGTTTTAGCCTAAGGGACCATCTTTTAGAACATACAATTTTCTGGATACATTCGGAAGCAATCTTTTCAGTTTTCAACATTTTGGAAGGCAATTTTCCTTGTACCTTGGGCCTAAGACCCGTGCAGTCTATATAATAAGACCAATAATTATCTGAATTATTAGATCCATGCAAATATGAATCAAATAAATTAGGTATGACTGCAAAGAATCATTCACTTGATTTAAGGAATTTCGGATTTAAGCTTGAGAATGATTGAGTTTTTAAAAATATTTGGCCGAAAAATGGAAGTTAGTCGAGTTACCATAAAAATAGGGATACTTACCTCGGCATAGAAAACCTCTATTAGGAATTGGAACAAACTGGAATTGAATATAATGATGTAATGGATGTCATAAAAGAACAACTAAAAAAAAAAGAACATTTCATAGATTTGAACGATTCTGTAGAATAGGGAACAAAATACGTAAAATTTATTTACGAAAAAAAAGCTATCGAATAGGGCTAGTATCTGGAATAATAGCTTTCATAGCTTGAGAGATGTTAGTTACTGGTTTCCCATCGGATTTAGCAGTCCAGTAACACTCTTGAACATCTTTCTGACCTTTCTCCGTCACATATGATATACCAAAGCACAAGTTCTTCCTTATTCTCAGATTTTTCAAATGATATAGTCAAGAAAGTGTGTTTTTAGAAAAGTTGATTCTATTCATGAATTACCTGACTCTCAAATTTAGACCTACAAGGAATAAAAATAGGAGCTGAAATCTGAAAAAGAGCTCATTACAACGACTTATTAAGCTAGGTTTGAATATCTGTTTGTATCTGAATTAACTGTGCATTCAGATCAACTCCATATGCATTACTTAATGCTTGCAATCTGCTATATATTTTGCTGCTGGATATTTTAAGCAAAAACAATACAGCTCCCAGTTAAAAAGCCTTTTCGCGTTGATAAAATTTTTGCACTGACCATCTAGGGATTCTACGCGACTACTCGACGGACAGCTTTAAAACCTATCTAATACACTGCCAGAGGTGGTCCAATTTCAAAAGTGATCTGATTATTGCAAAATCTTTCCATCCTATTTCTATACCGGCCTTCGCAGAAATTTTTTTTTAAACTTCCGCTTGACAAATGGAAATATTTTCCTGCAAACCATATGACATATCATAAGGCCCACGTTTATAAGATGATCTTAGCTACCTGTTAGCTTTAATCCACATTTAAGGCGGGTCATCTTCCGTTATATGAAAGGAAACAAAATGTTGTATTTTGTTATTTATTTACAACGTTCTCTAAAACGTCCGTTTGATACACTTCCGCCGATTTTTTGACATATTTCTCGCAAAAGTGGCGCTCTGTGATCCCATCGTAGGCGACTACCTACAATCAACCATCACAGAAGCTGGGTGGATGCCACGAGCATACACTTTATTTGTCGAATGATTCTTCGACGATGAACATTTTGTTGTCTGTAAAACGAATTCGTCTGTGACCGTTCCTCACGTACTGGCGAAGCAAGGCTTTCGATTTTGATTCACATTTCAGTTTCAATGTGTCTGTGAGTAAGTGGACGGTTTTTCTCTTGTATGCGTTGAGTCCCAAATCACGTTGCAGTCCTTGATGATATTTATTTCCCGAGACATCATTTTCTACTTGCGCAGTGAATTTTAGTAAATTCAATGCTTCACGGCTTTGATGACTGTGTGGCGCATACTGCGCGGAAGGCCGGATTTTGCACGGTTTTATGTGTTTTTCAAGGGCCACAATATCCGTAGGATTTCGCCTTTGTTTGCAGGCCAATTACGACAACACGATTTTCGAGTGAGCTCCATTCCATGATTGCAAACAACTGCCGTCAAAAACTCTTTATGTGTAAACTTTGCATAAATCCCCACTTGTCAAATAGCCGTAAAGGTGGAGTGGATGCGTTCACTGGTTCTTGAGAATGAATGTGTTCATTTTGTATACCAAAATATTTGCTAGTCCTAGGAACCTACCCTCCTGCTCATCCATCACAATCAAAATGTACAGTCAGGATAAACCATTTCAATAGTTTTAGCTAGGCTGACGATCCCTATCGAAATACCTTAGCAGAGATACGAATATTCAGATTGGCGCCCTCTTCAATTGCGTATTTCTAAAACGCATTCATTTTTCCTAGGAAGAAGGGTACGACTGCTTGTTGTAAGTGGCGTATTTTCCCGACTGCAAATTGCGTAGAACTGTGGAACTACAGCAGAACAAACAAGTTCAGCATTGACACATAAGTAGACTTAGAATATTTGCATACCACAGACGGAGACGGAGACAGATTGATCGAATTAGCGAACGACACAAGGTAGAAATGTACCACACCTTGAAAATCGATTTAATGTCAGGTTCACGACGACATCGTCGATGCCGTTGTCGTTGTCGATCTCTAATATTGCCACAACTTCTACCGCCCGCAGACGACAGCGACGTTACTAACAACTACGAAGGTATCACTCACTTCACCTTACGTTCACTCCGACTAAGTTGAGCATATTTGACGTTCGGAGAAACTTTCAAAACGTGGTTCGATCACAACGATCAGTGATCATGAACTTTATGGAATTCGAATTGGACGATTAGACATGTTGTTCTCTTCCTAGTTGTATTTGCTTTAATTTAATTCCTACGAATACTCGTCTCTGTTTTCGACTAGCGAAGTATGTGCATATGTTGACTCTATAGATACGCAATCTTGGTGAAGCGATAACGACTTTTTATTTATTTATTTGAAATGTACGAGTATACAGCTAGTGGCCGCTGTTGTTTTTCTTTCCATAGTTACTTTTGTTTTGTCATCTAAGACGGGTAATGATTAAACAAAAATTTAAATAAAATTAGAGGCTCATGGTTTTTGTGAATTGACATTGAAAAATAGTGTGGCGTGTGGTTTATATATGTGATTTTTTATTGACCAGTTTTAGGTTAATCAAATAGGTTTTTTTTTTGCTTTGATTTTAGTGAAAGTTTAAATTTTACAAAATGTATTCATAACAACGTGCTACCAAGAATAAGTTTTGTATTATAGATAAGGCTTAGTACTTTGAAGCCCGAAATATGAACAAGAACCTTATGATGCATATCTTAAACAGCTTTCTTAATCGATTTAAATATAAAATCTTGTTTTATTTCATGAGGATTCAAAAGGAATCACCATTGATCCTGGCTTTAAAGATTTCATACGAGATACCAACGTATCGCTAACCACTTCAAAAAATAACACCTCCCACCTTCACGTGCAATCCTTGATACTTAAATGCAAACCTACTGCAATTCAACTGACCCAGAGTTCAATAGAATTTCTCGGGAGATTAAAGTATGTAGTTGCGAAATTTTTCCAAATTGCACAAAATTTATCGACTGAGCTACTGAGGCTCATCACAACTGGCGAATGTTAAATGAGCGCAGTTTTGGACACCGGAAAGTCTTCCAAAGGAAAGTGCCCCTGACTAAATCATAAACAGTAGTGGGAAGGTCATGCTCATAGTTATACAGGACTATGTACCATCAATTTGTTTATTTTAAAACTTTGTTGGATCCAAAATTTAAAATTGGATATCCCTCAGACGGCTGCAATTGGAATATATTGAGCCTTTTTGATTGACACAACAACTTAAAGATCATCTTCTTTATTATATGAATGCCTCAAATCTTCCACAAACAATTGTTGGCCATCAACATTTGTTTACATCCGATTTTTGTTTTTATGGCGTGGCTCGCTGAACCTGATCCAATTTTTTTATGATGATAGAAATTCCCAGATGACTCCTCGACGAGAGGTTCAGTAATGTTTCCATAAGGCTTTTTGGCACTTTAAGAAAACTTTCAGAAACATTTTGTTTGTCATCCAGAGCATCTTTTCGACTGTTTGGTAGAAGAAGACCTAAATAAGTCAGTTCCGATTTTTCAACAAAAAAAAAGTTGGTAATAGCAGGTTAGACTTGCGTTCTGACTCCAATCAGATTGAATCTGAAACACGAGATTGATTTTTCAATCCTTGGACCCAATATAGTCTAATCTGGTCCTTGGTGAAGACTTTTATAAACTTTTATAAACGGTTTTCGAGACCACAACTGTAGGTGGCAGAATTCTAAAAGATGTATACAGCACAACCGCACGTTTCTAAAAACATACCGATCTTGTTTAAAATAAAAGACTGCAGACTACATTCTGACGTCTTGACTTGATGGTTCTGCCAAATGGCACCTCCTCCTGTTGCACTTGCTAGACGAGACCGCCACGCAATTCCTCTTTGAGTATTTTTCTTATGCTCAGTGAACATTTTTCTGGACTAACGCATAGTTAGACGCCGATAATTATGAGATGCTAGGCTTTAGAGGGTATTTTCCCAGCGAGAGCTTAGATAACTGACGTGAATAAATCAACCACTTTTCAAGTAATGAAAGTTAAAATGATTTTTTTTTTAAGTCGGACAGCTGAAAGTATGGAGATAGGATCTGGAAAAAAAAACCTGGAGCAATTTATTTGCTCAGGTTGCTTCAGTTAGAGCAGTGTTTCACTGTAGAATTATGGGTTCATATCTGATGAAACCTGAAAGTTCTTTAAAAATATAGTGATCGGTGGCATAAAAGACATGGGTCAGGGGGAAAACAACATGATTTTCAATTCAACTGAGTTCTTAGTAAGCGTGTGATCTTTTATAACTTAAACGAATATCGATTACCGAAAGTGAAGTCCTAGGCAGCCGGATAGCTTGATGAAATGGGAATGGCGGTAATGAACAAACAGCAAGCGACTAAGTTCGTCGAAAATAGCTAAGCAAGTGCATCTTGAGTTAGACTAAGAACCTTACAAACAAAAGACAAAGACAGCTGTAACTAGAACACTGCACCGTAACGTGCAGTCGCACCGAATCGCCTCCGAAATATGGACGACAGTCGGAAATCTTGGATTTAATTGGCTTGCGATGGCAGTAGATAGAAAGCATTCATTTATTACAGTATATTCTATTGCAAAGCCCAATGAAGTGGCCGAAAGAAAAATAATAAAATCTCACAAATGCGAAAACATCAGTAAATCATTAAAGGCGAGTTGAGTCGCAAGAGGATAGTGAAACTATGCGCTGCCTTATCAGAAAGTTCTATTATAAGTGATTTTAGCACACATCGATGCAATTCAAATAAAGCCCCTGGAGAGGATCGCATACCTCACGAATTTTTCAAGTATGCTTCTAACGAATTTATGGAAAAACTTACGGTTGTATACAATTTCATTTTCGATGTGTGGGAAGTGCCTCATTGGCATAAACTTCCTCAGCTGAGTAATGAAAATTTTCACCGGAATCATCTTGGATCGGCTAACTGCCTGGATACAGACAAATGAACTACTCAGCGAGTTTCAAGCTGGATTTAGAAAAAACTATTCCACGGAGAATAATATCTTCACATTGACCCGTATTACTAAGACTTATCTCGATAAGGGCAAACAACTATACATATTCTTCGTCGAATTCAAGCCGGCTTTTGATTCCATTGACAGAAGATCACTTTTCTTTACAGATAACTGCGTCGTTTTAGAAAGTAAACATCCCTTAGTTACCAACCTCGCCTTTCTCTCGAATCCCTCTTCTTCTCCACCCTGGTGCAATAAAGAGCTTTCTTCGTTACAAGAGAAATAAGCTCTGGTATACTTCCTTAAAATCGGGATCCGAAGCCGATTTCTTCTACTACCAGTCTGCCTAAATTAATTTCTCTATACTTTGCCAAACTCTTTATGACAGCTATTCAAACTGAATGGACCACACACTCATTTCGGACCCCTAGCGATTCTTCAGTTCATCAAAACTAAAAGTAAATCGGATAACTATCCATCATCTCTGAATTTTCTTGACTAGTCCTCGGGCAATTCCCAAATTATTGTAAATCTCTTAGCAATTTTTTTTAGTTTAGCATTCGCCATCCATACCCAAGAGCCAGACCACTCTTACTTTTCCAACTTAAATAGGTGCCCACGAACAGCTTCGGAATCCGTGTCTATAACTTCAGGGTAAGTTAAAGATAAAATAATAAACTTCAAATATGAATATTCTGCTGGCTCTGATGATCTTTCCCTATATTTTTAAAGAAATGTGAAGTACATTTAGCCAAACTTCCTACAGCTCTATTTCAGCTTTCTATCATCCTGAAATTATTTCCATCAACCTGGAAAAGGTCCCCTACACAAAAAAGGTGCCAACGACTATATTTCCAACTATCGACCAATTGCTGAGCTATCCTGCATACCTAAGCATTGTGAGAGCATTATTTATGACATTGTAAATTTATTATTTCCCAAAACCAACACGGATTTCTCAAAGGTACGAGTAGATCTACAACCACCAACCTGACGAAATTCGTATCAAGCACTTTATGTGCGCCGAATTTCTCATGATATAATCCATCTAAAATTAAAGGCTTTTGATTTCGAAATAAGCCTTATAACGTGGGTTCAATCCTATATATGCAAATGAACAACATTACTATTGTATGTTCCATTTAGGTCCATGGTTTCTGACATAATTAAAGCCTCCTGTGGTGTCCCTCAGGGTAGCTATTTCTTCTTCTTCTTTTCCTTTTACTAGCCCTTTCCTCGCTACACGAACTTATGCATAACGAGTTTCCCATTTTTACTGCATCGCTACTGCTCCGCTTATGGGTTTGGCTAATGTCGCAGATCGCAGAACGCGTCTGCATACTGCTCGGTCCTGTATCGCTTCGGCGGTTAGCCCCAGGCGTTGTTGTGCATTTGCCATCTGAGCAATCTAGGAATTCTTTTTCCTACCTAGTTTTCTTTTAGTAGGAGCGACCGTAGTTGATATTGCCTTCTTAACGGTATTTTCCGGAGATCTTCTTTGAACGTGGCAATACCAGCTAATTCTATCCGACTCAAGTTGTTCGATTACCGAATTCTTTATGTGTGGACTTCCTCTAATGTGCATGGATCTAATGCAGTCGCGTTTCGTAACTCCAGTCGACATCCTTAACATTTTCATCTCTGCTGCCGTCATTTTATTTGTAAGCGCTTCGTATATTGTCCAGCACTGCGAACCATATGTAAGAGCTGGTCGAACCATCGTGGTGTAAAGTTTTCCCTTCAATTTATGTGGAAATTTTCGGTCACAGAAGATTCCCGAATTTTCTCGCCATTTCATCCACCCCACACTTACACTGTGCCTTACGTCGTCGTCACATTTCGCTTCTACGTTAACGATTGATCCTAAATACTTGAACCTAGTGGTTTTCGGAAGAACTATTCCGTCCAACATTATATCTGGAATAGGTCGCAGTGGATCCGAAAATGGGCAGGTCAAATGATCCGTCTTTGAGCGACTTATTTTAAACCCGTTTTTCTCTAGCGCGTCTTTCCATTTACTTAGGACGTTTTGTAAATCTATGACATTATCGCTTAGAATAACTGCGTCGTCGGCGAAGAGAATCGATGTTACATTTGCTCGTGCATGCAATCTTTCAAAAGATAGTCTAGTACCACGTTAAAGAGAAAAGGGCTAAGAACGCTTCCTTGATGCACTCCGACATTTACAGGAAATTCTCTCGTAAGTCCGGCGGTACATCTAACAACAGTTTTGACGTTTCCATACATGTCTTGTATCATTCGTATATACGTTTCCGGTACCTTTTGAGACCTCAACGCGGTCCATAGATCAATAAATACCATGTGCAGATCTTTTGACGAATCCCGATGTTTTTCCATTGATATTCGCAAGCTTTGGATTGCGTCCACCGTCGATCTTCATTCCACGAATCCACACTGGCTATCGTCGAGCTTTATGATTTTGCGAAGACGTTCGTTTAAAACTCTTTCAACGATTTTCATCGTGTGTGACATCAGCTTGATTGAGCGGTAGTTGTTGCATTCTCGCGTGTCGCCTTTGGATTTGCCTTTGTATAACGGAACCAAAAAGCTACTTCTCCATTGATTCGGCATAGTCTGTCCGCATTTTATTTTATTCAAGAGTTTCTACAGCCATTCACTGCCGATACATTCCATCTTCGACCAAAACTCTGATGGGATGTTGTCTGGTCCCGCCGCTTTCCCACGTTTCATTTTTCCGATAGCTATACTTCTTTCTTCTGTTGAAAAGTCAGCAACTTCTACTTCGAATGGATCAGCTGCAGGGACGCGATCACGTGGAAACTGTTTGTTAAGCAGGTCCTTAAGTATTCAGCCACCTATCACAGATGTCCTTTTCGTTTGTTAGTAAGTACCCGTAGGAGTCTTTGATGTATTTTGGCGACGTTATTTCCATCGCATTTTTTCGCCTTTGCGCAGCGAGTTTAAAAATAGTTGGCACTTTACTATTGTACGACGTTTGAACTTCTTGAATAGCTTATCTTCTATCTGCCGATCGTGAGGATATTTGTTCCAAGTCCTGGTAAAGGTTTTCCGCTGCTGCCGCTTGGGTTTGGGCCAGGACTCTCTTTGTAACGTTTTTAAGTCGCTCATATTCAAGTGCAAGTCGAGACTTTTCGATATCGTTGCTCCGATCACATTTTGTCCACGCTTGAAACGCTTGCTTCTTGTCGATCACAACTCGTTTGGTTTCGTCATTCCACCACCATGTTTCTTTCTCGATGTGATGATGTCCTATTATCGTTCCTAGAAGAGACTTTGCGTGTGTCATGCATGCCTCGTGCATGCTGTTCCACATTTCTTGTGGGCTAAGTGAGTCTGCGATAACGTTTATATTAAGAAGTACTTCTTTAGCGCGTGCAATAAATCTTGTGCCTCGTTCTTTCGATAAGTTATACCACCGGATTTTAGGCTTTCTAACAGGCTCCCGTGTTTTTAGTGGTTCCGCTGTGAAGAATTCTGTAATGAGCAGCCGGTGTTGGGTAACTAGCGATTCTCCAAGGATTACCTTGCAGTCCTTGACACTGTTTCTCACGGTAGCCACCTTGGCCTCTTATTATTTATTCTGACTTTTAATGATGTTGATTGTATCATTGAAAATTCATACATATCTGTTTATGCAGATGATATGAAAATCCTTAGACATACATATATCATCTTAATCAGACTGTCTGCTACTGCAGAAAGATCTAGACAGATTTTGTATTTGGTGTCAGAAGAATTTCCTTAACCTTAACGTTAATAAGTGTCACGGCATAACTTGTACCCGTAACCGCTCTCCTACTTCACCTCACTGCTGTCTGATATTTAATCTGCCTGTTCCCTTAGTGGATTTAAGTGTTGTCTGTAATAAGGAACTCAATTTCCGTTCTCACATTGATAATATAAAAAAAAAAAAAACATTAAGCGCTGGTGTAAGGAGTTTTCCAATCCTTACTTTACCAAATCTCTTTACAAAACCTTTGTTAGACCTCTTCTTGAATATGCAAGCCAAGTTTAGATCTCACACCCTGCGGATAGAAGCTGTTCAACGCAGGTTTTTACGTTGACTTTCCTGGGATAACAGCCAAAACTTACCACCATACACTGATCGGCTGAAACTTATAAATTTACAACATTAGAGTGCTTCATGAAATTAACGATATTCTGCCTCTCTTCAACTACCACCACAGCAGACTGTCCCTCAAGAACATTCTGCTTTCCACCTATGCCTCACGCCCTAACTTTCTTTTAGCCGCTTAAACCCTTTAGTTTTTATCCTTAATTTTATGCGAAATTATTAGTTTTAAGAATATGCTAGCAATAAGCTTTAATAAACCTGTCCGGAGGTTGACTCGGAACTCAAATCAGAAAAATCAGCTGGCAGTATCAACGAAAATATTTAAGGTTATACAAAGTCTTTACGACGTATGACGGACACAACATATCAAATTGGTTTAACTTACAAACAGGCGTTAAACAGGAATGCACATGGGTTCGCTACTATATTTGTTTTTCTGCGATTAGCTACAGACTTTCTACCATCGGGAATTAACTTCGATGGAGTAAAAATAAAACTACTTATGTCATTTTATTGGAAACGCCAACCATGATGCAAAACACGGTCAACAAACTTGAACAATACTGCAGTTTGTGGAAGATATAAGAACACCTAAGATTTCATCGATCGTTTTCCGGAACGGATTTGGGCAATATGCAAACAATGGAAAATGAATCTGGCAAAGAGAAGGATTAAAGAAAGTAAAAGAGTGCTAATATCTCGGAATCATTATAACACCACGACTGACTTTTAAAAACCACCTGCAAGAAAAATTAATAGACGCAAAAAGAGTCAATACTTCGTTTGTAGCAGATTTAACTTTACGAATCTGTTTACCTACTGTCACGATGGCAATGTCATCGGTTAATCCAATTACTTCACCTCCCCAGGCAACGCCAATCCTAAGACTCCATCGTACATGATGTTCCACAATAAGGGCCCTAAAACCGATCCCTGTGGAACTGCGGCAGTGACGTTGTAGTATTTTTAACCTTCATCTGTATTATATCTCGACTTCCTGTTGTTGAAATAGCTCGTCACTATACGCAGAAAGTAATTAAGTAATGTGGTGTATCCATCCTGGCGAGTGATCTTCTAATGAATGGCCAGTTCGCCGAGTTAAAAGCATTTTTAACGTCCACCGTTACTTCTGCACATTACTTCTTTGTGCCGTAAAGCCATCTCTCCCCTACTGTGGCGCCTTTTGCGATATCAACTACTGCTCTTATGGTATCAACAGTATCGTCTGCCACTACGAGTAATCTATTGTAAATTATCTTGTCGAAGATCTTTCCCATGGTGTTCAATAGTCATATTGGGCGATAGGACGATGGTTCTCCTGGAGGAGTTGCATTTTCTATTTTTCGGGAAACGTTCCTTATTCGAGGCACGTCTGCATCGTCATAGTAAACAGGTCTGGTCCCTTTTTTACAGCCGCTTTTATTGCCTTGTTCGTGACGCCGTCGGGTCCGGCGCTTTGTTGCCCCCTATCTTGTTGCTTGCCTGGAGCAGCTCCTCCTGGATAATTAGTGGAATGTCCACTGCGCTGTCGATGATAGAGCTTATTCTGGCCATCCGGTACTTATTTACGCGAACCTTGTTGGCGATACTTATCGATAGGGGAACGAATGTTTCCAGTATGACCTGTCCCCGGGTGTGGGACTGTGACTCACACGTTAAAGTTGCCACCTATACCCACTGGGGCTCTCTGAAGAGCGTCTGCGGTTAGATTTTCTATCATTTGTTGGTATTCGTTGGGTCAAGCTGGCTATAGAAATGGATTCCATTTATTTTCACCCGCACGAAGCCTTCTGTTTGATCGCTTGTGTCTTGGAAAGCATAGTATCCACATTTCCATATTGCCTCTAGTTTTGCTTTATCGCAGATCCAGTTAGTGTTCTTGTCGGGACATTTATGGGGTTCAATTATCATGCGCCGTGTGCAGTATGCGATCCGTGCACGATTGTTGCTCCAAGCTTACAGACCAAGTGTAAGGTTAACATTCTTTTGCCTCGATTTCAAATTTTATTAATTTATCTTCCTACAATGCCAACAAAAAAAACAAGAGATTGGTCTATCAAAACGTATGAAAAACCAATTTTTATATGAAAGCGAAATAACAAAAGCAGTGAAATGTTCGCTTTATACCGTACAAAAAACATTCATCAGACTGCATCTCAGCTGAATCGTTAAAAAACATGTAGGGAAAAATCGACCACAGCTATGGAGGATTTAATTTTAATACGATCAAAAAACGTCATCTCAGAGATCTCCTCTTAAATCCTTCGAATAAGGCTTAGAGAAGCTGTGCTTAAAGGTTGCGAGTCCAAAAATAAACCATGGCTCCCTGAAAAAAAAATGTGTCGCCTAAAATAGGCAAACAGTATACCAACACTTTACTGTGGAAGAGTGGTGTAACGTCTTGTGGTCAGATGAATCAAAATTTGGGCGAAGCCTTGTAACTGTAATGATTGTATACAATTTTCATGTCAAATATTTTTTTTCCTTTAATTTTTAAGAAATATAGTTGCAGTTGCTTGATACCCCTTGTGTAACTTTTGTGAGGCAAAGAAGTGACGAAGAATGCAACCGTTATGATCTCGGGCTGCATTGCTGCGGACGGAGTCGGGAAAATATTAGTGTGTGATAGTCGAATGGACTCGAAAAAATACATAAACGTTTTGGAAAACATGTTGGCTTCATCTTTTAGAAAGATTTTCGGTTACACAAACATGCGAAATGTCAAATTCCAGTAAAATAATACCCCCGGCCACAAGTCCGCTCTTTCAGTTAGATGGTTTGTCGAAAATTTCATTGACTTACTACCATGGCCTGCGAGTCCTCCTGATCACAATCGACCTCAATCGAGTACTTTTGGGGTGCGGTAGCACCAAATACTAGTTTTTACTTAATAAATGCATACGTTATGTATTATTTTTTTCTATTTTACCTATTTTCAATGATATGACAACTTTTTAAGGGTGCCTCATATTTTTGGCCAAAATTGTATGTCTCATAAGAAAAAGATGAAGATCTTGTGTCAAGGAAGCAGAAATTTATGGTGTTTCACGTATTTGGCTCTTACTTCTACCTAACATGTAAAGGTTGCAAATAACTTTTATTAAAACAATTACTGAAAGCAAGGTAGTTACAAATCAATATTTCATCCCGGTGATGACCAAAGAATATTCAATACTCATGGCAACGAATTCCAGAAAGTCGACTTATCCCGAATTTGAATTGTTTCGGGGGACTTCACTTGTTTTGCAAATTTCTATTTATAGCGGAGGACAAATTGAATGTATTTTATTTCCTCACAATGGCACAGGGACTGGACGACACGTAGATGTTAACGTATCCATTTAGAGTCCAATGTCATTGGCATCCAGACAGAAGAAAGAAAGAAATCCCTCAACGCATACCACGAACTTGTAAGAGCATCCACCCGAACAATGTTCCTGTACAAAGCCGGCAAACGCCCTTGTCCTTTGGCAAGGATACGACATTGAAATAATTTTCATTGTCGGAAAAAAGAACACCAAAAAGAAAATCCTTGATACACCAACACACATACATTTGCACGAGTATCTCCCCCCCAAAAAAAAAAAGATTGTGGGAACTGCAACGAGATGTAAAAATTCAGTTTTTCTCTTGCACGTCATGGCGATGCCGACCGTTACCATTTACAGCAATACGAACATAGGGGTTGGAAAAATCGAGTTTCCATCGTCGAGGGGGGTTGGTTGTTTTTTTTTTTTTTTGGAAAACATGATGCGGTGTTTTCTCGAAGAGAAGTTAACATGACTCGAGTATTGTGGGATTTTCTTTTTTTTATGTTTTTATTTGTTGGAGAGCTGATCAGTATCTCTACCAGTTACAGCTGCCAAAGCCGTATACCAATACCAATACCAATACCAACACTAAGCCAAGGCATGGCATAAAGGCATATAATTTGATTTTACTTTGTGTGGAGAGACTGAGAGTTTTGAATTGAAGGGAAGGAACAAAAGAGTATATCTACGCTTTTGAGAGCAGAGAGCGTTTATCCTCTTTTCCCATTTGTTTTTGTTACTTTACTTTTAGGTGGCAATGAACTCAAGTAACCCTGTATCGAATCGATGCTTTAAATGTAAGGACATTGACCAAGAGTGTAGATATGAATCAACTCACAACTACATACGAGTGCTTGCTCTTACATATGGATATCATGTACACTACATTCGTGTGAGTTGATGGTTTTTTTTAAATAGTTTTGTAAGGGGTTGAAAAGAGAGAAGGGGTGGATTTTCAACAAATTGATTAAATTTTTCAAGACGGTTTACGGTAATTTAATTGAAAACCAATGTTGGATAAGAGCATAATTTTTTTATGTGAATTTTGTGACAAGTACATATGTGTCATGCTCGTCAAGGTAAATTTGTACGTTTTGAGTAAAAACCGCAATTAAGTGTTTTAAATCAGAAACAGCCTTTCTGAGTTTTTGATCTATGATGGTTTGCGTAGATTCTGCAGCTCTTGAAGCCGGGAAATACCTATAATGTCAGAGGAAGTATTCAGCCTTATCGTTATCACTCTTACAGTATGCGTGCTGTCCTTAATGGCTAGGACATCTAGGTGTCTAGCCAAAGCTTAATACTCCGTTAAGATGGCAGTTAACATTCTGCAGTATTTTATAGCTAGGAACAGTCATAACCCAGCTGACTTTATAGAGACGAATCCCAACGCAGTTTTTGATCATGAAAAGCCCCGAGACTTACTTATTGAGGCCTATAAGCTCGGAAAGACTCACTCATTCAGAAAATCTTTGTAGTCACGACTTGCCTTGCAAGTAATGCATGGGTGCAGCAGTTCTTTAAGGGCTTGGAGCTGTTACTACAGTCGTATATACTTCGCCTTCTCCACCTATCCTTCACAAAATTTCTTTCGGGATTTCGTAAGAATTGACCGAGAAGAATAGATTCAGGTTTAGTTCACGAGAAGTTTAAAGTTGTCCACGAAGATTCCAAATCCAAGTCCCTAATCATTCTTTTCTCAGAGAAGATCCTGATCGAAGTATCATATTTGCTAAGTACGGGAAAGTGAGTTTTGGAGTTATTTCATCCGACCAGATGTTAAGAAGACCAGTACCAAAAGCCATCAGCGTAAAAGGTCAACGAAACTGAAAGACGAGTTCTACCAAAAACCACTTTTTTTTTTAATAAAAGACGGCCTTGAGAGTGCATGATATGAATATTAAGAGTACTTATAATAGATTCAACAGCAGAGCCAATCCTGCTAGGGAATGCCCTCATGATTTCTAGACAAACTGTTTCCTCGAGCCTGGTAGAGCAGCGATATTATTACATGAAAGATTGTATCAGCAAACACGCGACGCAACAGATAGGATCGGACTTACTATAGCCATGTACATCCAAGAACTCAATGATCAAGTGCATGCGTTGTAGAATGCTATCTTGCACTGCTAGAAAAATTTCAGAGCTGTGACACTTTTCAAAACAAGATAAGCCCAAAGAATTTTGCTTGTCGAGATGAGACCAATCTCTTGGATCTTGACTAGATGAATCAGTTCAGTTAGCCCACTTCTCAGGTTTTCAACTGCAGCCTTACGAGTATTATGCACCAATCATTGATTAAGTTTAGCCCTGGCTGCCATTAGAACAAACTGAAAAAGATTCGACATAAGATTATTTTAACAGAATCCCGATCTTGGTAAATAAATTATCCAATTTTAAGTGCTGAGTGTTTTCAGTCATTCAGATCACCCACTTTTGGAAGGCTGTGTGAAACATTGAAGACCACAGATGCAATTTTCCATATCCATGGTTCGTGTGTTTATATTATATGAGTAGTGGTTTTAACATTGATATGCAACATGAAAAAGTCGCTCTAAAGCGCACACCACAAAGCCTATTCAAGGAAAGGAAAGATCTTATCCGTCATCATCTGTTTTTCTTCTAATAAATCAAAAGATCTTGACGAGATATTACCGATGATGCTACGGTCCACTACGTCCCTAAATATGGAAGAGAGTGCGAAATGCATTTATACCAAAGGTAAGAAAGCGGAAGCTTGAAATCCTTTGCTATGTAATCCCTGGAACGCATTCTAGGCACACATACCCGGAAGACTCTAGAGATAATTTCGTTGCCCAAATTCCACCAAAGAGGACACTTTTAATGATGTACTCATTGACTTCATTCAAAAATCTTTCACTAAGTAGTCACAATTAGAAACGGATTCGATTACATCCGTAGGGTAACGTACGCTCCAAGGTAGCTTCTATGTCTCTTGGTCACTGATAAAATTCTGTTAGAGTTTGACAAAAATGAAATCCAACCCAAAGACTAAACGCTCCTACTAAAGGCCTCTAAAGCGTTTTTCATTAAGCGCTTCCTATCTTTACATTTAAATAAAACAAAGTGTGTGTGAGATATCATCGACATTTTTTATTCATTTGAAAGGCCTATCGATGACATTATGTATGGAATATAACATCGTTGAAATGTCCACCGCTTCTTCTCTGGGTGGCGAGCATCTGAAATATCCAATTTTCCATGACTCCGGCGCATAAATCAGGCTATATTTGACCGATGGCATGGGTTATGTTGGCTTTGAGGGCCGGTGTGGTTTGTGGCTTATTCGCATTGACCTGCAACTACGGGGTCAAATCGGTCGATCTCGGTGGCCAG
The DNA here is from genome assembly GCA_949129095.1 of Volucella bombylans. Lineage (NCBI taxonomy): Eukaryota > Metazoa > Arthropoda > Insecta > Diptera > Syrphidae > Volucella > Volucella bombylans. Next base: position 52,663,482 of record OX422143.1, read on the forward strand.
TTCACATCACTTCCATGTGAGATGATCATGCCCTCGAATCGATCGTGCAGAATTTTCAATGTGGCATGAGCTGTGTGGCACGTAGCGCCGTCCTGTTAAAACCACGTGTCATTGGTGTCTATATCATCCAATCCAGGCGAAAAGAAATAGGTAATCAAATCATCGGCCTGGCCAACGTCGTTCTCAAAGAACCGATGACGCCGCCAGCCCAAAATTCTCACCAAACAATGACTTTTTCGGGATGCATTGGATGCTCTTGGATCTCGTGTGGATTGGTATCGTCCCAAATTCGACAATTTTGTTTGTTGACGCACCTATTCATCCAGAAATGGTCCTCATCGCTGGAGATGATTTTTCGATGAAAATTAGGGTCAGTTTCTAACTGCTGCAGAGCACGTTCAGCGAACACACGTCGTTGTCCGTGGTTGTTTACCTTCAGCTCCTGGGTCAGTTGAATTTTGTACGATTGTGGTCTGCGAAAGGCCGAGTACTTGTGAGCGACGCGAAATCGACTGCTTCGGGTTCTCCTGCACACTCTTACGGACAGCGGCGATCTTGCGTTTCGTCGACGTGCTGGTGTTTGTTTATCGTTTACTGAACCAGTGGAGTCAAATTTATCCACCACACTGCGAATAGTTCTCTCGGTAGGACGATGGTGGCGCCCGTAAAGTGGGCGAAGGGCGCGGAATGTTGCTCGAACATCACCCATGCCGAATCGGCCTTATTTCACTTTTCATTGTTTTTTATATTGCTTTAACATAAATCATTGCCTTATTGAGCTCAGCATTATTTTACGGCATCTTGTTTGCTTTACCATTTTGCCGGACTTCAAGTCGTTTCGAACACGCGTCGCCTGATAAACGTTATGCTCAGATCAAATTTAGTTGTAAATATCAATATCGTTTATATTTCTAGCTAGATCGACGGACTTTAGAGAATCTTTTACATTGAACTTAAGTTAAAGCCTATAAAAGTAAAAGTTAATTTATTTAAGTCTTGAACAATTCATATATTGGCATTGCTAATTATAAATTAAAATAAACTACGAGTACGTACTGGAGTACGAGTACTGGAGCAGTTGGTGTTCGAAAGGAAAGAAATTCGATAATAGAAAAGCAAAATAAGATTTTATCAAATGACTTGGTACGGCGAAGTTTTCTAATGTCCATGGGTAGAGCGTCCCATTCTCTGACAATATAAACAAGATATTGGTTCTCGGAGTTTCTGCATGTAAACTTTGGTTGAATAAAAGCAAAAGAACGAAATGAAGTTGGGACCTAGAGTTTTTCATACAGATACTGTTTTTAGGGATCAAAATTTGAAATAGGTGTGCAGGGTACAACCCAGAATCCTATTAATGTTAATATCGTTTAGATTATAAACATACCGCGTAATGTTGTTGAAAGCCACTGTGGGAGATTCTTCATAAACATTACAAACAGCAATGGCCCAAGAATTGATTCTTGTGGTACTCCTGAGTTTAGTCCTTTGTGCCGGGAGGAGTTTTCTCCAATCAATAGGGCTTGGCTTTTATCAATTAGGTATGGAAGAATCAAGTTAGCGGCAGAGTTACTAAAATGAAAATAGAATTCCATTGTTGACAGTGTCGAATGCCTTTGAGAAGTATAGGAGTCCAAGAAAGGATATCAAGTCGTGATCCATCTCACTTCTCAGACCATATGTTATTTACAGAACAGCAGATGCACAACTATGGTTTTCCTCGAAACCAGTTTATTATTTTTGATAAAGAGGAGACTTTGGATAAAAACAGAAGAATAGAAATGACGAACGTGCAGCACTATCGGTATAACCTTAGCAACCTTCCATTAGGAAGGAAAGGACGATGTCATGATAATTGTGTTAAAAGTGTATGTAAGAGTAAGAAGAATGTGGGACAAAATTATTTTGATTAAGTGCGCATGTATTTCATTAAGACTCATAGCTTTAACCTTTATTTGTAGAAGGCCGTACAGAACGTTGTTTTCATCTACTCTGGTGAATTGAAAACAATCAATCGCAAGTTCTTAAATTTTGTCTACATATCCGAACGATGTTTTGGAGATCCCAATTTTAGCCAATTACGGATTTTTTCGTAGTTTGCTTGCGGCTTTTATTTGAATGTCAGATACCTATCGCATCACGTATCCAACTTACCAATGCTGGTGATGCTTATCGTTGAAAGTAATATTAGATCGTTGTAAAAGTTCCTGCCAGAAACTATCTTTACTGAACTCAATAGTGCTAATTCACAAGATATAAATAAATTATTCTTTCTTCTATTCTTTATTAAAAGAAGCACCCATTCTTTTAGTGCGCGTTTCTCATTTTTTTATTTCTCCTTTTATTGCGGTTGTGTTCATCGATTACTATGCCACATGCCTAAGTTCGATTCCCAGACAGTATATCCAAAAATTAAAAAAAATAATTTTCGATATCATTGCCATCGCAACCTACAATTGTGTGAACTTCTTTCAAAACCCGTAGGTAGCTCTCTTTGTGCAACAAAGACCAACATTAGTCATTACAGTGAATGGAGAGACTAGGCCTTGGATCACACCGGACTGTTGCGTCGACAATTTATTTATTATTTTGTGTTCTTTCTGATGATTGATACTATTTCTTCTGTTCATTTCAGATCTAGTTCAGGGATCATCTATTATGCAAGTTCCGTATTCTGCTGACCTCTGAAATGAACTTATTTTCCAGGAATAGTTTATTATGTGACTGTAATCGTTTTGGTTTTTCCGCCGAAATGGCTTCTTACAAGGCACAAGGCATTTGTGAGCTGTTTCCTTTTTCTTTTTCTGTCTGAATGGAAGAAGAAGCACCATAATTAATACTTCCAATCGCAGCTGAATGGTTCGATCAACCTGAGTTAATTATGTTTCTGTGTTTATTCTCTTTCTAAGGGTCACCAATAGATTTTAAGCCATTGCTTACCACTATTAGTGAACTGACGATGCGCCTGTATCAGGCTTGGTAGATCCTCTACAATTGGACACTCAGAATTGCTCTTATTCATATTTGTGAACTTCCAGATTGGAGTGAGGTTAGGAGCAATACATCACAGTGCCTAAGCATGTCTCTGGTTATATTTGTAAGCGAAAGCTTATATATTAATCTTCAAAGTATACGCTTCGTGAAATGTCACACTTTATCTGTCAATGGCCCATACAAACGTAACAAGGACAATGAAATTTAGATAAATACTTTAAATGTGAAAAAATGTAAAAGAACAGACGAGGCCTTCCAAACATCTAGTGAAGACAATGGATGTAAATATGGCTAATATAACCACCATACAAGAAACCTTGTATGGACTAGACAAAAAGACGATTAACGGCAACATCTACTACGGCGAATGGAATTGCGAATATAATATGAATGTAGTACCATGAGCATGGACATTCTCCAAGACACCACATCCAGAAACTGAAAAGGTGTGAGTGATTTTGCTAGTGGATGAAACATAGTTAAAGCAAGGACGCGTCTCTGTGAAGAAGTTCGACTTCGGACGGCTACAATCGCAATAGATCGCCAAATCCTTTTCCGACCGAGTCTCCCTTAATATCCTAAGAGGTCCTATGTCGCCAGCACCAAGTATCGAAAACTTGTGGTAACATTACTAAAAACCATAAGAGATGCCGCCTCTGATGTGCTGGGTTTCACTCGGCCACCAAAACGAAACCCCTGGTTTGACGACGAGTGTCGGCAAGCACATTCAGCTTATCAGTCACAGGCGATGACGAACCAAATGTGGCTGTCAGATAGAATGAACCTCTGGACGATGTACCGTCCACCTGTCCAATAAAGCTGCTGGAGCGGATGGCCTGACTGCCGAGCTCTTCAAAGCGGCAGGCGATGACTGGATCATATACCAACTCATCTGTAAACGAAAGTATGTCCGATGAATGGAACCTCAGCTTAATTTGTCCGATCCTCAAAAAAGAGACCCTCTGAACTGCGCTCACTACAGAGGCATCAGTCTTCTTAACATCGCCTACAAGCTTCCACAAATGGCTTAACAATCTGATATGGACCAGTGTGGCATTTCAGGCCAGGAAAGTCCATCATCGACCATATATTCACACTATGGCAGATCTTGGCAAAAACCCATGAGCTCTAAATTGATACCACCACCTTATCATTGATTTTAAGGCCGCGTATGACAGCATCTATACAGAGCAATGTGTACTTCTGGCATTCCTGCCAAACTCGTCCCGTTATGCAGGATGACAATTGAGAATGCATGCTGCCCCATCAAGGTCGGTAAAGGCTTTTGATGTCAAAAACGGATTTAGACAAGGCGTTGCGCTGCCATGCGATTTCTTTAACATCATTCTTGAAAGAATAGTGCAAAACTCACTCGGCAACACAAGAGGTACAATCTTTCAAAAGTCCGTCCAACTACTCGCATACTCCGATGATATTGACATAATCGGAAGAAAGGAGCGAGATGTCAGTAGCGCTTTCGCGAGTATTGAGACAGGCGGCGAAAATGGGTATAACAGCCAATGAAGGCAAGAACAAGTATATGCTGTTAATCAGAAAGGGCACCCAACACCGACTTCTCTTACATAACTTTGAGGTAGTTAAGGAATTTGTCTACCTAGGCTTCGCTATCAATTCAGACAACGACACCAGGGCTGAGATCAAACGAAGAATAACTCTTGCCAATCGCTGCTTCTTTGTGTTAAATAGGCAATTGACTAGCAAGGCCCTTTCACGAACAATAAAAGACCTTAATAATTCCAGCCCTGCTCTATAGCGCAGAGACATGGGCTTTATTAAAAATTGATGCGGGTACTCTTGGGTGCTTTTCGGTCCCATCTACATAGATGGTGAGTGGAGGAAGAGATACAAGGAGATACAATAACTTGCCCAGAAGAGGGAAGATCCAGCGACTGAGATGGCTGGGTCATGTAGAGCAGATGAACACTAATACCCCTGTCCGAAAAGTCTTCGAATCCGCCCGAGACGGACAGCGCAGTAGAAAAAGACCGCGACTCAGGTGGTGCACTGAAGTTGAAGGGACCTCAGCCAACTTAGCTTGCGAAACTGGAGGCAGCTAGATGAAGATCAAGTTGGCTGGATACGTTTTTTGATTGAGGCCCAGATCAGCCCCCCACCGTAGCGCCATCTCAAGTAAGTAAGTACGCATATTCTGAGGTGGCAATATTGACTCGAAACACTAGATACGTAATCAAGACATAAACGGGGATATCAAGGGCAGGACAGCGGCGGGGAAATTGAGAAGATTTGTTCCTGTAATCCAATGTGCACTCACATGATCAAATGGAATCCGTACGACTGGAGCTTGTAAAAGATGGAGGAAACGATCTAGTGAATAGTATGCATAAGCTTGTTTATAGAATCTAGTTGCAGAAAGGAATGTTCAATGGATGAAATCTCAGCATCGTTCGTTAGGCTTTTGAGAAAGGAGGCACTCTGAAGTATGCATATAACACAGAAACAAATATTTCAAACATCGCATAAAATAGGTAGGTATCTATGCTGCTAAGTTCATCATCAACCAAACATTCTATGGCAAATCTTGAAGAGGACCCAATAATATCAAATCGATACACACGATACACGAAAGGTTGATCACATAGTGTCTATAGAGCAGAGGTATACAGAGCCAATTTACAGCGAAGACTACACAGGCTGTACAGCGATATGAATATACGCATCATTTTTGGCCTACAACGAAACATCCTAGATGGGTGGGACATATAGAGCGCATAGTCACTAGTGCTCAAGCCTGAGGATCTATTAACCACTCCAATGGCATAACGCAGAAAAAGAAAACCCTACTAACACCTTATGTGTTACCGAATATTTGTAAGAGTGGCATGTTGCTTAATGTCCCCAATCGTCCCGGTTTGTAAGGTGCCATAAAATAAGTAATTAATTCTACTTCAAAGAATTAGGCGATGGTGATCCCTCGGAGTAATTTCGCCAATGGTATTCGAGGTTAGAGTTTAATAACAGTTCAAATAGAGTCCAAGGTGGATGTAAATATGACACATGAAACTAAACAAATGAGGAATGAGACATAACTTGCCTTTCTCAACAATCTCAGTTTCTCTTACTCACCAAATATGTATTTCCACTTAACACTGCTGTTTATTGTGTCCTTCGTTTTAGTGTTATAAAAAAAGAAACATTAAAAAACGTAATAAAAATATCAATCTAACAGAACTGTAGTAACTTCTACATCTATTCGCTTACATGGGTATCCCCACACATGCACGACACCAACAAACACACACAAGTGTCATGGAATATGACACATCTTCTCTATAACCGTATGTCGCCCTTGTTACTACATTTTGCGGACGAACAAACTGGTGTAGGTATAGTAGCTCAAAATATATATTCACCCGAGTATTTCCAGAAAAAAAAACTTTCAATAGCAAAGTTCAATGAACTCTCCGCCAGCAACCATCAGCAGGAAGCTACAGAGAAACGAACGGAGCGAAACATAAAGAGGAACCGCACATACACACAACCTCAAATATGAGGTATGCCATTCATACATACAACCGTTAACTAAAGAGAATTTTCGGCAACTCTGCCGCTGGCTATTTGATGAAAAGTTCACCAACATCATACGTCAGCATGAGAGAAGCACAGTAAATGAAGATTGTGGATTTTTAATGGCGATGAAGGCCAATATTAATGTGTGTGTGTGTGTTGGTGAGTTATAGTAGTTTTAATCAATTTGAAACGCTTTTTAATTCGAAATACGCATTCGACGCATTGTAGAATTATTTTTGGAGAAACTGCGATAAGAAAGTGACTGCGAAACATAATTTGAAAATTTTTAGAATATCTTCATAGGAGTATGGTATGAGCACTATAGATCTATCTATAGATTTATTATCTGTGGTATGAGTTTACATAGTTAAAGGCGAGATGAATTTCCGACAACAAAAAATCCAGCATCTTTTCGTAAGAATTTGCAAATTTTTTAGTCCTCTTACGATGGAGTTACATATCTACCTACGTAGACTCGATCTCGTGTGTTTCAGGTGCATCTTGAACTCAAGATACGATGGTGGATCAATAAGCCCGTCACGTTTTGAATTTCCTGCGTTGTAACTGGAAAAGTCAACTATCATCTGTCAATAGACTATTGTCAAATTTTGAGCCAGCGGCGTCTTATGGCGAAAATGGAAAAAAAGTGAATTTTGTGTGTAAGAAGCATTGTTGTTCAACCGAACGGTTTTTACAGTTTCATAACCGTGAACTTTCGTGCAGCAGTCCAAACAATAGGATTCAGTGGGCGAATTGGTATTGAAGTGGGCCAAATGGGTTTGTCGGGCAACCAGGTCATTGTGACAGTTTTTTGGGATGCATGGCATAATCCACATCGATTATATCGAAAAAAAAAGAAAAAGCACGAGAGTATCGTGCTTTTACAATGATTCGGAAGAAAAACTACACCAAGAAACATGCGCGGTCTTCCACTAAGACTGAACATGGGTGCACACGAATTGCTTCCTCATCCACCATATTTTTCCGGATTTCCAAAGAGGAAATGGCCCGGCGAAAAATGGTTTCCCCCAACGATGAAATCATCCCAAACAAACAAGCGCCGATTTTGAGGACCATGACAAATCTTATTATATGGAAAGTATCAACGCATTGGAGAAACGTTGAACGAAGTGTTGAACTCAAAGGAGATTATGTTGAGAAATAAAATGTTTCTTTGCCGTAAAAGCTTTCTCTCATTCAAAAAATCACGGACTTAATAATCCACCCTCGTACCTACTATGCTTTTCTGCCCATCTATCCACAATCCTTTAAGAAATATGTTGCGGACTTCTCTAGACTGTATCTCTTTTGTTGAGCAAAGTACTTTTCGGTTTAAATTAATTTGCAGATAAGTATACAAGCACCTCTAGGATTATTTTTTAAAGAGACTCTTGGATGGTTAACAGGAAATCTGTATTGCATGCGGTCGCCATTTGTTATGATGATTAACCTTACTGTGGTGGTCTTTGGGAAACACATTTGCAAATACATTCCACTGCATTCGGGATTAAATTGCGAAAGGCTTAGTGTTACTCGTATCTAACCAGGGTTAAGTGAGTTTGGATTTTGCATTACCGAAATTTTCTGACATTTAACTGCTAACAGGGCCGACACAATGCTTCAACTGAGGTCTGGCTTATCGATAAACGATTTTTGGCTATTGTACCCGCATAGTGAATCTTTTATTTTAGTTTTACCACACTGATCGAGTAGTGTACATGAACAGTTTATTCAATAAACTTGTCTTTGTGGATATGAGTGAGGTGGTAAAACTGTTATTTTGACTCCGATGGCAACCTTCATACAAACCTTATATGATTGTTACTGCCTTCCGGGGTTTATTAAGTTGAGAGCATATTAACAATAGAAGGTCACCGAGGCCTTATAATTATCAACTGATATGTCAAAAGGACTAGCCTGCAGTCCTAGACCAAATTATTTCTTTCCTTTTGCCAGGCGGTGGCAAACATTCGAAATTGAAAACATTTTCTTAAGAAGAAGTCTCACATTTCTCGTTGATAGGACATGGCAGAAAAAAGTATTTGAGTATTGCAAATGTAGTGTAAGCACTGCGCGACGTCAATCGATTTGCTATCAATTGTCACTTTTTTACTCCGTTCGTGGTAGTCACCAGGAATTGGTCTCGTTCATCCACTTGATTTGACATCCTCAATTTATGTATAAGCGAAAGTGTTCAGATGATGGCGGATCCCATAAGCGGGGAGCAGTCCTAGAATGGGCTTAACGCTCCAGTTTGGGGGCCACGGTAATGTAAAATCATTACTGTTGCGAAACCTTGGATAAGGACGGACTCACTGTTGACGACCGTACGAAACTTAAAAGTGGGAAGTGAACGAGTCTGTACATGGAAACGAACAAATGCAAGGTAACCAACTTCAACACTATGGAAATTTGTTGTATGTGGAAGGCTAACGAAATAAGTTCTGTTCGTTCGACGTGTCAGCCAACTTCTTCATAGAATCCGCAACAAGGCTGAAGTCATCAACGTCTGCCTAATACGAGCTCAAGCAACTGATGTAGGTACTGGGTTTTACTTCACTATTCCCACGAAAGCCCCAGTTGGGTGTTCGGGCAAACTCATGTAGCAAAATAACTCACCTACGAAGCAGTGTTGCATAAAAGAACGACAGCCCCTTCTACGCTCTACGATAAATGGCGAGGAAGACCTAAATTCCACTGTAAGACAGTAGAGAATGTAGATCAACTCATTTCCAAGGTTTGGTCGGAGTAAAGTATGCCAAGGAATGGAGTCGCTACATATATCGTTTTGCCGCTCCGCAAAAAAAAACCCTAAATTGCTCCAAGTATGCATCAAAATTGAAACCATTTGAGCCATGAGCTGATCATCTACATAGCCTAGTCAGCAAAAGCTGCGTCAGTCGTTTGAGATGACTGGGACTTGTAGAAGGAATTGATATTGGTATTCCCGCTCAAGGAGTCTTTGATTTCCACCTAAGGAGACCACGTAATAGTGGAAGTGGACCCCAATTATCTTGTAGGAGGAAAGACTGCTGTAACTGGGGAGCTAGAGTTTATTTTTAAGGCGACCTTTGACTGAAGCGCCATCTTCGTAAGTAAATTAAGAGTCCTGGGGGCTTATGAAACTTCAGGGGACGGCAGTATCTAAGAACTCGAGTTATAACATTGTCAACTGAAGGTAGAAATGAGTTGTACACCCAATTATGATAATAAACGTAAACGAAAGCTTGGTTTGGCCGGGAATGTACGTCAGCAAGGACAAAAGCTCTAACCTATATATGACTAGTAAAAAAAATAAAAAACAAGTACCATCTATGCGAAAAACTTGTACCAGCAGACAAACAAATCTCCCAAGGTTATTTGTAAAGAAAAACAAAAAAGTTGCACGCAGCACCTGATGACAATATTTGAAAATATTGGAGACGGCCATTCGTTCTGGAAGTTAAAGAGATCGCTAGCGGCACACAAGTAGCATCAAAGCTTGCCGAACAGCTACCATCATTAGATTACAGTTAGCACTTCATATCAGGAAGTCGATGTTTTAGATCAGAAAATCACCACCCACGCCGTTTATGGAGTACTGCATCTATGCAATATATGTAAATAAATTCCCAGGGGAGGATCGCATTACATACGATCTCTTGCGAAACGAATTTATTCAAAAACAAATAGAATTTTACAACTATGTTTTTGATGTTTCGGAAGTACCTACGAGCTCTAGAATTAATGTCGTCTTTCCGATATTTAAAAAAAAGGTGACTACTACGGCTGGAGCAGCTACTGGGGCATTTCCTTCTTGAGTGCCACTATGAAGATTTCCACGGGATAATTCAGAAGCGGCTGATTACCCGTACAGAGGCAATTAACCTACTCAGTGAAATTGAAACAGTGGGATCAGAAAAAAACTTTTCAACAGTAAATAACGTCTCTGGACAAAGGAAAACTTTATGCGCGTTTTTCGTTGATTTCAAGGCAGCTTTTAATTCCATTGAACGCAAATGGCTTTTTTATAAACTTAGAAATCTGGGAGTATCAACCAAAGTCCTTAAGGCAGTATAAAGCCTATATGAGAAAAATAGAACTGCAGTATGGGATGACCATAATCAAATCAAATTGGTTCGAGTCGCACATGGATGTTATACAAGGATGCCTCATGAACCCGCTGCTTTTCTCATTATTTCCGAATTAACTCATCAGCGCTGTGCCCTCTGGAATCCTACTCGAGGGACTAAATATTAAGCTATTTCCATACTCCGACGATATCCTGATTTTGTTAGAAACGGCAAATATGATGCAAATCCTGATCAACAAGTTGGAGAAGCACTACACCCTATGAAGCCTACAAGTTAACACTAATAAATCAAAAGTAATTGAAAGAAAAATTGAATCGAAAGAATGAAAAATGGATGTGGAAAAACATAATTTTGAAGAACGTTAAACAGTATAAGTACTTTGGATACCACTATGATACCTCAAGTGACTTTTAAAACACATTTGAGAGATATTTCATAGCTTAAACTATAAAGTCTATGAAGCTGGAGTGAGATCAATTATGTGTTATGCAGCATACGTTGGGGGCACTTTCTAATATGAGGAAGTGGAAGAACTGCTCAGATATTTCTTCAAAAAAAAAATATTCAGGTTACCAGAAAATACACTAAACTAAATATATGCTTCATCTAGAAACTGGACTCCGACCATTATACTCGTATATTCATACACTGAGGCTACGTTTTATGTAAATTGTAAAGGTCATCTCACTTCCAGACCATCTGCTTCCCCGTATGGTAGCCATGCATCACATGCGTCGCAAATTGCAGTTTCTCTGCAAATGGTCAAGGTTAAGCAACGGAAAACAATACTACTTTTTCGTATAAAAAAAATTAACAGAAATTACTGCTGAAAATTGAACTATCTAGCCGAGCTGCATTTGAAAGAAAAGCCCGAAATATTGGGCTTTCATATTGTACATTAAACTATTTATAATTGAACACCGATCCTACGGTATTTTCGTTATTAATATTGAAATTAACGAATACTCGAAAGGTGCGGACAGTTTACGTGTTACTTTAAAGAAACTTTTGATAGTCGAGCAAAAAGTTTCACATGGCGATCTGCATCACCATAGTTAACAGTGCATTGAACTTCAATGATAATTACAAAATCATCAGTCTGGTATTTTGATTTTTCTTAGTTAGGTGTCAAGTTAATTTTTTTCTTTTTAACATGTGCCTTCGGATACGCCGAAATTTTTTGTTGGTGAAGTCAACGTGCGATGATTTCGAATGATTAATTTTACTACGCCATTTCTTATAGTAAGAGATGTAGTAGAGATGGGACTGACTCTATCTTAGAGCTTCCTTGTGGACTTGTTTTCTGTGTCTTCCATGGCTTATTGCTATACTTATCATCTGCAAATGTAGCTATTGGTCCCAAAATATTGCTCTGTGGAACTCCTGCTTTAATTTCTCTTAATTTGTAGAATTTGTCTTTCTTTATTCGGAAAAGCTTTGTATTAGATAGGATTTTTATATTAAAAAATACTCTCTGGACACAATGGCTTGTGTAACGTCAAGAAAGACAGCTGAGCAAACCTTTTTCTTTCTTCTAGTGCTTTTCGACATGCATCTGATCCATGGTCGAGTGTCTTTCTCGAAAGCCAAATTGATGGTAGGGATATAGGCCTGTAGGGTTCTACATCGTATGATGATTTACCTCGCTTTGGAACCATAATTACATCAGCAACCTTCCAGTGGCTTGGGAAATGATTTCACAGTATTGAAGCTTAAATTAGGTTGGTCAGTTTGACAATACTTTTGTACGGAAGCTCTTTTAGGGATTCATAGGGCTTTCTTAGGATTTATGTTATATTGTAATCTTTTGAATGCAAAATTTGTGAATCTAAACAAAATCAGTTCAAATGTATCTACTGATTTATTTCCTGACCCACCCGAAGAAGCTGATAGAACCTTTAGCCCTACCTTTCTTGATGATACTGATGTTGTTGCAGCATTACTGTTAGTAAAATCAAATTCCATAGGTTTGGATAATAGAGATCCCCGGTTTGTTGAACTGCTTTTACCCTTTATTTTGCCTTACCTCAAACATCTATTCAATTCTATCTTAACAAATCTGAGTTCCCAGTTGACCGGAAAAAAGCCAAGATTATTCAAATTCCGAAGGGTGGTAGCGGTTCAATAGATTTTAGGCCAATTTCTATCCTACCCTTTTTGTCAAAGGTTTTTGGAAAAGCGATCTCAAGACAGATACATAAAGATAAAGGTTTTTCGATATAAATAATCTCCTTAATGGTGCTCGGTCTGGGCTCAGAGCTAATCGGAGCTGTAAGACCGTATTACTTAATATTTTTGATAAGATACGCATAGCAATAGATAGGAAAGAAGTAAGTTTGCTTACTCTTCTAGACTTCTCCAAGGCTTTTGACTCAGTCGATCATGCGATCCTGTGTTCTAAACTAAAAAGCTTGTTTCGCTTCTCTTCAACCGCAACCAAGGTTTTTCAATCATACCTTATAGGGAGACATCAATATGTGGTTGTTGGAGATAAGACGTTAGGTCTTCTCCCAGTGTGCAGTGGCGTACCACAAGGATCAATTTTAGGCCCCGTTTCTTTCGTACTTTATATTAACGATCTCCCCCAGGCGGTCAGACACTCCACGGTCCTTATGTTCGCCGATGATGTACAGGTCTTTATTAATAGCCCACTAGCTGAACTTTCCCATCCCTCAGAACCAATGAACGACGATTTGTATTGTATAGAGCAGTGGGCACAGAGTAATAATCTGGGTCTGAATCCAACTAAATGTAAATCGATTGTCATAAACTGCACCTAATTAGATAGATCGTTGCTTCCGGACATCAAACTAGGTGACTCCGTGATCACCTACGTTGAAAAAGTAAGGAATCTTGGAATCATCTTTAATGACACGCTTACCTGGTCCGACCACATAAACACTACCATTGGTAAAGTTTATGCTGCCATTCGCGTTTTATGGGCCTCCAAAACACTTCGTCCCTATCAAAACCAAAACTTTACTGGCTGAAGCTCTTCTTCTACTTACTCTGCTGTACTACTACGAAGTTTATTGTAACACCGACTCTAACTCGTTAAGAATTTTAAATGTTATATTTAACAACATTACCAAATACATTTACAATCTTCGACGTTACGATCACGTATCACAACACTCAATAAAAATCTTTGGCTGTTCCTTTGGCTGTTTGAAATTCAAAGCTTTGTGTTGCATCCATCAAGTCATGCGATGGTGTGGTTGCTATCTGCACTTTTAGAACCTCCCTCCTGAAATTCATTTCATCATCCTAGTCTCCCTCTGAACATTAGCTTTCAATTTATATAGTATACATCAATAGAGTTCTGATATCATATGAATAATAAACTCATTTTCTTAATTTCCTTCTATCTTAGATTTATAATACATGTACACTTTTACTTTTAAATACTTTCTCGAATTTTTCTTAAGCTTTACGCTACTTATAAGAAATCATTCTTTTTGTGTAAGTTATGTTTAAATAAATAATAATAAATAATAATATATTACGCTTTATTATATTCCTTATTTCTTTGGGTGTAACCAAGGGGATATGTTCGTCTTTCTATATGCCTCTCCTGTCATATTAAGGTTATTTCCCACGTTTGCTTGAAACGTATTCGCGAAATTTTCTGAAAATAGAGCCGCTTTTCAGCATTTATTTTTGGCCACGTATCGCCGCTATTCCTTAAAGCCGGTGTTTTTGCTATCGGTGTTCTCAAATTTGTTATTGTTCTCCATAGCGAATATTTATATCATGTTTGAGTTCTCCTAGATATCTAATATATAAGGATTCGATTCTAATTTCCTTGATTAGGAGTTATTGTGTAATTCTATTAGGGTTCTTTTTATCTATTGGGTCGCGTGACTCATGCCATTTTTTTCGTAGCTTTCGTTTTCTAGTAATGAGGTCCATTATTTCTGTTTCGTCCTGCTGTTTTTCTTTTCCGGATGGGAGTACTAACCTATCCGCGTCCTGGATCTGCTTGGTGAAATTACGACCATCATCTTCAAGCTCTTCTGCAGTTCCTAGTGGCATCGCTAAGTCAAAGTTTAGATTCAAGAGTATTTTAAAGTGAGCCAAGTCTGCGTTTCTGTTTCAAGAATTGTATTTTGTTCCTTTGTAATTATATTACCACTTCATAGATATTTTAATGTTCACAGCACTCCCGCCTCGGGCACTATTATTAGGGTGGGACGTACGGTAGCAATCATAATATTTAAATTTGGTGTTTGTTTGTTTTGTGAACCGAAATCAAATAAACATCAATCAAAAATGAATTTACTTAAAGCTCATCCTGGTGATCCAATAATTCATTAGTATTCCATTCCATTATCTTTAGGGTTTTAGGCATGATTATATATATTTTTTAAATTAATACTTCATTCTATTTTGTCGAGTCGCTTCAGTAGCGACCCGTTAAATTCATCCTGTTTTCTAAGAAGTGCTAAAATTTGGGATAATGTGTTTTTATCTTGGTCGACCTTTGGTGGACCTCAGTGGGATAGCTTTTCAATATTTGTGAGTACGAAGGCGATTTGTTATTTCTATGTTTTCGATATTTGTAACATTATTCACCCTGGATGGGTCAGAGTTATTTTTTTTTAGTTCAGATGGCTTATCCACCTCAAAATCCACCTCATTTTTGGCCTTATTTCTAATTTTTCGCAATTCTTTCGCTATAGTACAATTCCGACTCGGCAGTTTATTGGGTATTATCCCTCACAATTGCAGCATTTTGGGTAGTCATTATCTGGCTTAGTACTCGTACATTCGGTAGTTCTATGTTTACCAGCACATTTTATGCACCTTTCTTGCTTAGCGCAAAATTTTTTAGTGTGACCGTAGGATTGGCACACTGGCATTAATTTTTTAAGTTATTTGTCCGATGTTACTATTTGTTTGGCCGGCAATATTAGTCCGCAGAAAGATCAACAAAATAAGTGGGTAGACAATATCTTATTAATCAACCACGAATTGGCAAACCCGGAGATTGTGATTTTATTACTGCTATTCGGGAGACAAATTCAGCTACGGCTTCTTCGATTCTATATTGAAACCGTTCTTATTGAGTGCGTCATCTGAGAAATATCCATCCCTATCATAAAAAAAGCTGAAAACGTTCTTAAATCGACATCTATTAAGCGTGTTTTCTAGTCTTTCCAATGGAGTGCCCTTTCGTACAGGAATTAAAATTCCAAATCAAAGGTACGGACACTGTTACTATACCAACAAAGCATGTCAGTACAGGGCTTATGGGAAAGCTTTTTTTCTAACAGTGGTGCCTGTAGGCACATTACCACTGAAACACAAAGGAAGCCACTGAACTTTGTGTACAATTGTTGTTGTAATTATTTTCAGATTTAACCACAGCCATCCTATGACTTGCTTACCCGATAGCCATGATCATAAAATCACCATTATTTTAATGCATTGCAACAAAGCAGTGCAAGGAGTGATCATATTATTGTTGGACTATGTGCGCTTTAGTGATATTGTGTTAAATAATAGTGGTTCAAATTACTGTGTTGTGTCGATGTTAATGTTGTGTTTAAGAAAAAAGGATTATTTTCGCGGTATTTTGAAACTAGAATTCATTGACTGTGCAATTAGTGATCATATTTAATAGCGTAAGTAAGTGATATTGTGTCAAATTAATAGTGATTAATTAGTTTTAAGCAACTGTGTTGTGGTTAAATAGAAAAATGGCTACAAAATCTTCAAAGGAATTAAGTGCAGAAAAGAAACAACAAATGGTTAATGCCACTAACAAATTTTATGGCCTTCTTAAAAATAAAATGGAATCCGTGAGAAAAGCAGCTGATGTCTTTTCTGTTACGGAACGAACTGTATATAAGCTGTTAAAGGAAAATAAAATTAAAGGCCACAATTCGCCTTCAAAGAAGAAAAATAATTGTGGTCGCAAAAGCAGGGTCGATGATTTTGATAAATGTGCCGTTAGGCGCATAGCCCATCAGTTTTTCATGCCCAACAAAATGGAAATATTACAAAAATAAGCAGATCAACTTTACATACAATCTTAAAAGAAGATCTTAAATTTAAATTCGTCAGATGTGGGATATGGACGTTTTCGCCGAGGAAGATGTCGAAAGATTAGTAATAAATATAAATGCCGATAGTAGCAGCACTAACTTTTCATCAGACTAATAGATTTTAATATGATAAATTAATGAAGTTATTTTTACTTTAAATTAATGAAATTTTATATTTTTACATTATATTTTACTATATTTATCATGAATAAATGAAAATACATATATTTTTTAGTTCTTTTTTCTGCTTTCGGAAATTTGTTCCTTTTTAAACAAACTAAAAAGGGATTAGGCCTACTGGGGATACCCTTAAAAAAACGCGCCACCGCTTGGTGGTGAGGAAAAAGATAAATGAAATATTTTTTTTGTTTATTTTAAATGGGGAGATGGTAACCCTAAGCGAAATGCTCTTTCTCTTTGTGCTGATTCATCATATACACCATGGCAACCCTATGAAAGCTTTAAAGAGGGACACATTTATGCATGTTATTGCAACCAGACTAAGAGGCAAATGTCCTATCTTCCCTGTACTGACATTTATTCTTGGGTAAACTATAGTAAGTTTTAAAACGACATCTGGAGGATGTTTTTTTCTTCTCCTTCGTTTGCATGAATTGGGACCAAGAAATTTTTATAGCCTCCATTCTAGATTAACAGACATCTAGGACCGTCTAATTTTTTAAAATACGACTGTACGGACTGGGAGTTAATATGCTTATGTCCCGCTATCATACAGATATAACCGTATATCAGTAACCTTCGCTGTTACCATTAATATCTTCTCAAATGTGTTTTCTTCTGGCTTAAAATAAGTAAATCTTAGGCATATGAAAGTTTGAGAATCACAAAGAAGGGACATTTAATTTTCATTCAATTTACGTATTCTATTGAATCTCTTTTGAAGCTTTCTCTGTTGCTGTTGTTTTCTGTTTGTGCATTATTTTGCAGACAGATAATTCTGTTTTGGGTAAAAATGATATAACGAATTCCCAGCTGAATTATGGATAATCTTGTTAAGTTCTGCGAAACTCGTTAAATTTCTTGTGAACCATTTCGTACACTTTATTAGTGAACTGCATATTTTGTAGGGTGTAATAACTCTGTACTAAATAGTACTCATTCAATCCAAACGTGCTCAAATTTCGGAGCATAACCATCCCCGTTCAATTGGACTAATCTTGAGTCTTCAGGCTGCAGTTGATGCTGCTAACCTGAAACATGATTTATGGGTTGCGATCTTACTCGTATCCTTTAACCACGTCTAGATGATTATGACGTACTCTTATCGTTCCTTCAAGTGCATCTATTTTTACCCTGAGTGTTGAATAAACAAACAAACACATGGATACTAGAACATCTTTCTATTTACCCATATTCGCTGATCAAATCCGATGAGATTTTTTGGAAAAAAAAAGCGATAATATAACTTAATCAATAGCACAAAGCACGCGTCACCATCCGCCAGAACCACCCACCCGTATAAACAAACCGTTCTGGGAACGCGAAAAAAACTTCCTATAAAAAACCGACAAAAATCGTATGGCAATCAGAATTCCAAGTGGGTAAACAATCAGCGTCAGTCAACGCGACATTGCTTGGCGGCAGTGACAGTGAATATTGCGGTGTCGGCGGCAATGTTGGTGACAACCATGCTGACTATCGGCTATACATCGACAGCAACATAGCATCGACTGCCAGTGTATGTATGCTGGAGTTGACCGTTCGTGCGGCCACTGCTAGTGCTGGCAATAACCATGCCTTCGATACGACAAATCGTATCGAGTGCCGGCGGAGCCGATTGTGGCGGACGGTGGCGACGGAGGCCGCGGTGATAGTGTGGTCATTGAACTTGGCAACTGCATCAAGACCGCGTTCGTGCTACATAGACCGCGAAACAGGCATGACCAATGATTTATTAACAAAAAAAACCCACAGTTTGTTTATAGAGACATTGCATGTGTTTAGTTCTTATGATGATATTACGCAGTAATGGTTCCATATATGGAGCAACGGAGCACATTGCACTCTGTATGCGATTTGCATTTGCTGTTCAGTAAGTGGAAATGAATTTTAAGTTATTTGTTGGTTTATTTTTGTCAGTGAGTGAAAGTAATGAATTCCATTCATTTAGATATCCAGCTCTTTATTTAGGTTTTTACTTTGTAAAATAGGGTTAAAAAATAATCAAAAAAATCGATAGCTGCTCCCTATGATAGTCCTTGCTGAAGCTCATGGAATTCATTTATTGAACATTTATAACATCAAAGGATAGGCAATCTTCTGTTTACGAGACACTTGAGCCATATCAACTAATGGTTAAAGATACCAAGCATAACGGATGCTCAAAGAGCTTTGCGTACTCTAAGACCTCTAACCAACTTTATGTCATATACATTATAACTCTTAATTGAACGTCAAACAACGGTTAGACCTCTGTAGATTGGCTGCCTGTCGTTGAATTGTTTTGTTTCGGTTGCTAATTTCCAATTTCAAAAAGCAAAGTCCTCTCTCAGAACACTCTTTAAAATTCGTACCATTTAAAGCAAGGAGTTGCTAATTTGTAAATAACTTAGGCTGTCGTCTTACTGGGCATGGAATTCAATCAAAAAATGTTCAAATTATTCTGGTTATACGAGTATATATAGGATTGCAAAATGAGCAGATTGTTTTCCTTATTCTATTTGTTCTTACATTGACAATAGCAACAGACAATAGCCTGAAACGAAATAAGACTATTTGACCTAATATGGACACTTGTGTTACAGCATCGATTTTTTTTGTAAATTTCAAAAATGAAATCGTTGGAACATTCTGAATCTACACTTTTTAGCTTATAAATTTTTTTTACTATTATCAGTTCCGAAAAAGAGAAAGAGATTAAGTCCGAGTCAAGTAGTGACATGGGATCACTTGTCAAGCTGGTTCGGTGTCTTTAAGATATAGTTGGCGTGTGTCCGACTAAGCAAGGTCCATTTTCTTGGGATGCCATTTGAGGAAGCATTGACCTATTACGAAATCAGTTCAGAACTTAGCCTTAGTTTTTTTGAGAAATGTCTTCAGCTAAGCTGTGCGTTCCAACAAGATAACATTTCAAGACTTTGGTTGTCATTGCTTTCAATGGTTCGCAGATAAGCAACAAAAATATTCAAGGCACTGACAATCTTATCAAAAGCATCGTTGCCCGGAAAACCTCTATGGAGGCCCCTAGATCAATTTACCTTATTGTACATGAGTATATTCATGTTTTATCTTCATCGTTACTTCTGATGGTACAGTTCTGGATAAACCTCTGCTTGGAAGAGAGAAATTATCTTTAGTGTCTTAAATATGACCCAAAGATCCGGCTTCTACATTACGAATCAGTGTACTATTTGCATTGAGATTTGTGGATGATTTGAAAAATGAACTGAAGAGCGTGATTGAAATGGAGTTTTTCGACATGGATTTCGTAGTACATATGCCGGTGTGATTAGCATCGGAATTTTTTTTAAAGGATCTTCATGTGTCCGATTAGCTTTTGTTATTGCATAGTTGGTGAAGCTCTAGTGCCCTTGCGGCACTAATCTGGTTTTACATTTATGTCCAGGGATAGAAAATCAAGGGATAGGAAAGGGGCGCATTGCATCTAACTTCGCAGTCTAGTCTTTGCACCTCTTAAAGAGCGAAACGGGTGTTGGTTTGATTAGATGTTTGGCACCGTATAAGTGATTATTTTTTTTGTTTGTTTTGTGAACCGAAATCAAATAAACATCAATCAAAAATGAATTTACTTAAAGCTCATCCTGGTGATCCAATAATTCATTAGTATTCCATTCCATTATCTTTAGGGTTTTAGGCATGATTATATATATTTTTTAAATTAATACTTCATTCTATTTTGTCGAGTCGCTTCAGTAGCGACCCGTTAAATTCATCCTGTTTTCTAAGAAGTGCTAAAATTTGGGATAATGTGTTTTTATCTTGGTCGACCTTTGGTGGACCTCAGTGGGATAGCTTTTCAATATTTGTGAGTACGAAGGCGATTTGTTATTTCTATGTTTTCGATATTTGTAACATTATTCACCCTGGATGGGTCAGAGTTATTTTTTTTTAGTTCAGATGGCTTATCCACCTCAAAATCCACCTCATTTTTGGCCTTATTTCTAATTTTTCGCAATTCTTTCGCTATAGTACAATTCCGACTCGGCAGTTTATTGGGTATTATCCCTCACAATTGCAGCATTTTGGGTAGTCATTATCTGGCTTAGTACTCGTACATTCGGTAGTTCTATGTTTACCAGCACATTTTATGCACCTTTCTTGCTTAGCGCAAAATTTTTTAGTGTGACCGTAGGATTGGCACACTGGCATTAATTTTTTAAGTTATTTGTCCGATGTTACTATTTGTTTGGCCGGCAATATTAGTCCGCAGAAAGGCTTTAGATCGCTCCCTGAGTTTTCTCAGCAACAAGATCAACAAAATAAGTGGGTAGACAATATCTTATTAATCAACCACGAATTGGCAAACCCGGAGATTGTGATTTTATTACTGCTATTCGGGAGACAAATTCAGCTACGGCTTCTTCGATTCTATATTGAAACCGTTCTTATTGAGTGCGTCATCTGAGAAATATCCATCCCTATCATAAAAAAAGCTGAAAACGTTCTTAAATCGACATCTATTAAGCGTGTTTTCTAGTCTTTCCAATGGAGTGCCCTTTCGTACAGGAATTAAAATTCCAAATCAAAGGTACGGACACTGTTACTATACCAACAAAGCATGTCAGTACAGGGCTTATGGGAAAGCTTTTTTTCTAACAGTGGTGCCTGTAGGCACATTACCACTGAAACACAAAGGAAGCCACTGAACTTTGTGTACAATTGTTGTTGTAATTATTTTCAGATTTAACCACAGCCATCCTATGACTTGCTTACCCGATAGCCATGATCATAAAATCACCATTATTTTAATGCATTGCAACAAAGCAGTGCAAGGAGTGATCATATTATTGTTGGACTATGTGCGCTTTAGTGATATTGTGTTAAATAATAGTGGTTCAAATTACTGTGTTGTGTCGATGTTAATGTTGTGTTTGAAGTGAACTGAAGAGCGTGATTGAAATGGAGTTTTTCGACATGGATTTCGTAGTACATATGCCGGTGTGATTAGCATCGGAATTTTTTTTAAAGGATCTTCATGTGTCCGATTAGCTTTTGTTATTGCATAGTTGGTGAAGCTCTAGTGCCCTTGCGGCACTAATCTGGTTTTACATTTATGTCCAGGGATAGAAAATCAAGGGATAGGAAAGGGGCGCATTGCATCTAACTTCGCAGTCTAGTCTTTGCACCTCTTAAAGAGCGAAACGGGTGTTGGTTTGATTAGATGTTTGGCACCGTATAAGTGATTATTTTTATTTTTCACCAGAAGAAGAAATTACTTTTTCTTGTTGTTTGTGTCCTAGAACGGGGGTGGGCGGACAATGTCCCTGCTGGTTGTTACTAGCCTTTTGACGTCTGCTTTATATAGGTTACTGTGTTCTTACCATCTTCCTGTAAATCTGCCCTCAACCTTCCCAAGGAAAAGCGAAGTGAGTTTCTTCATTATGAAACTTCGTGGGGCTAAGCTTTCTCTGCAAATGATTCATGCAGATTAGCTTCACTTTTGGCCAGTTCGTTGGCTGTCTGATTGCATTCTATTGTAATCGGTTTCTACTGATCTAGATGGAAATTCTTTCAGAAGCAGTTATTGAAGTCAAGAATAAGTATTGAGTGGTTATAGCAATTTAGTCTAAAACTATTTGGGAGTAAGAGTCCTTGTCGTCGGCACATTATTTCTCCGCGGTAGTAGAATCTTGTCCCGTAGTAGAGTATGATAGCAACAAACCTAATGCTTCAGATATGATGCTGGCTTCACTAGTTTTTCGCGCTTGACGTTGCCGGCCAACCCGAGCAACCCGTTGATTTGTGTCCGGGATTTCCGCATTCACATCTTGGATAAAACGTTGCAATGGTCCGGATCATATGGTTCGAGTGGCTCTCTTTGTCGACTTTTTATTTGAAAATATAAATTGTTAAAGTGATTTTGCATAGATCTGAGAAAAAAAACCAAGAGCTTGCTTATTACATAAGAACGGGTAATTACGTTGATTTCTCAATTAATTCTCTAATTCTCCGTATATTTATTACATTCTTCGGCTGAACAATAAGAGAAAAGAATTAAATAAAAATAAGCTAGAACTTTTCTTCGTGGGCTAATGACTCATAGGACATAAGAAAAAGACAAAATACTTTTTCTTTTTCTTTTTTTTATGTTTTAAGACATAACCGACAAACATAAATGATGATCATTGTCGCGCACAATCATTCTCTTCCGCGTTTCAATTGAAAACAACTTACTACGCAGCACGTCTCTGTCTCTGGCTCTGTCGCAGTTGGGCCATCCACTTTGCCCATACCCATCTCCATTATGTTCAGAGTCTAGCGCTTCTCTATTGCATAGTCGGTCAAATGGTGAACACTCGCGCTTGTCATCAAACCGCTAAGAGTTATCCGCCGTGTACCCGGTTCCGCCCTATCCACCCATAAGACAACTAAAAATGCGCATATTGCAGCACACTTTTGCATTAGCAATTGAACACATTTCTCTGGCTGAGATGTAGTCGTAGTATGTAATGTAGCATGGCATGTTGCCACACACCGTCAGCACCGTCATCGGCGTCGCGCGCGATCATTGTGATCGTCGGGAATTATGCATGGCCAACACCTTTAAGCGAACTTTGCTAGTGTTGGCCTCTTTGTCACATTTATGTGACTTCAACGCGCAATTTACGTGTCCTTTTGTCTTAGGCGGACAGTGGTTACAAACACTGTTTTCCGCGCGACATTTGCAATACACCAGCTTCTTGTTCTTCCTCTTCTTCGCTACAATTTGCCTAGCTTTACTGAAAGTGCTGTGCGGACCCAGTTTCAGCTTCTTCTGTGACTACTTCCCGGTGCGTAGTGTTTGCTGTTTGAATCAGTGGCATGTATTTATAGATTTTGACTGCATACTGTGCAGGCATTTAATTAAATTATCCGTTCGTCAGTTTACCATAAGTAAGTACTACGTATGTGCATATGTTTACATTAATTAAGGCTGCTGGCCAATGGTATTATATTCCTCTAATGATATTTAAGCGGTCGAGAGTTGAAAATCGTGAAACAGAATAAAAACATAAAAATACGAATACGAGGAAAGAGTCATCGAGTATTTTCGTTTTTTCCCTGCCATTAGTAAATGCGTAGTGCAAAGCCTGAACCACCAGGACAACTAAGATACGAAAATCTATAATACTTGACATTTTGTCAAACTGAATAATGGAGAAAGAGCAGTCTGACTGTCGCCAAATTAATTAGAAAACACTACATGTAAGACCGACTTGAATTCGAATTTTATGACCTGGATCATTTTTGGTTTATTTGTTGATGCCAACTAAAGACCCGGTTATGTACCGACCATCTGCCATCTTATCACAAGATGGTGGAACCACAGATAACTGCTAAAATAAATCACATTTGGGCCATATAAAAATGAAGAAAACAGATTCGATACAATTTATACCAAATGTCCAAGCATGGGCAATAATGCAACCAACTACTCTAAATTCCTGTCAAAAATAAGCCTTTGTGGGTAAAACGTCTGCCAGTGTTACCTTCGTCATTTGTATAGAATGTCCAGACATGTGTATCTTTTCACGCACTTACATTAAAATCAATTAGGAATCCTTTTAGTTCATCCGGAATTTTGTACAACACTGGTGGTGAGCTTAACATACGCTGCCGTTCCCATTCTGCACCGGAGGGGCAGAGACGGGAGTCCGGGAACGAATACGAAAAGCAGGGAGACTGATAGCGCTATTATGGGCAACGATGTAACAGCACATTCAGCAACTCTTAATTTAAAATTTCAATACGCAGGGTTTATCGTTAACTACCTAGGAGATTGCGATGATGATGTCGGACAAAGAGTCAGTATGGGTGGTTTAAATGGTCCGAAAACTCTGCCGTATTTTTCGACGGCATAATGCCGTTTAAACTCAAGGGTCTGTTATATACATACGACATACGTTCGTCTAGCTTTAACATACGCATGGCAATGCATGAAAAGTATAAAGGAATAATAACGGCGACTGAAATGAAAATGTTACGAAGGTCAATAGGTGTAACAAAATATTATTTTATAAGAAGTACGTGCATCCTCGGAAGTCTCCACATTAAGAAACCGACTGTAGAGTAATTTCAGGCTGAGCAAATCTTCTCAATCTAGTCCAAGTTCCAGCCGAGTTTCAAAGAAGCTGTCGAAAGAAAAATAAATGGATCAATCAAATGCGAACACTTCAGGAAATGTAGGGGGAGACATGACATAATCTGAGAATATTGAGTTGGCTGCGAAGTATAAAGTACACCTGGTAGGTAGAATTGAATGTGTACTTGACAAGAAGGAATACGCGCTGGGCATTTTTATCGACATTGAGGGTGCTTTCGACAACGTAACTTTTGACCGCACTTGTAACTCGACCAGTCAACACAGCGTAGACGAATCATTAGTTTTGTGGATCAAAGCAATGCTGTTGAATAAAGCAAACATTTGGGATGCTGACTGCGGCCAATATGTGATATGATGGTAACAGGGGTTGCTTG
Organism: Volucella bombylans; assembly: GCA_949129095.1. Taxonomy (NCBI): domain Eukaryota; kingdom Metazoa; phylum Arthropoda; class Insecta; order Diptera; family Syrphidae; genus Volucella; species Volucella bombylans. The sequence goes on from OX422143.1 coordinate 52,688,806, forward strand.
CAAGATGGCAAGATGGCGGTCAAAAGTTCTGACATCTATGCACAAGCATACGCGGATGATGAATCTTGTATGTTTGACAGTGTCTAGCGACAGTCTGTTCTAAGGCGCAGTCAGACCTAAGGACGATTGATGCACTAGAGATGGGCTTTCAGTAAATCGCCTCAAAACTGAGATTGTTCCCTTTACGAGATGGAAGAAGCTGACTCCTCTGGATCATCTAGTGTTTAAAAGCACCACCACCCAATTCTTCAGAGAAGCTACGTATTTGGGTGTTATCCTGGATAACAAACTCCTATGAACTAAGCTTTGGATTTACACGGCGATGATAAAGCCAATTATATCCTCTACGTCTGGTGGAACAAGCTCTCACGAAAATAATTTACTGCTGTTTTTACCAGACTCTAAAGTACGGTGTGTCCCATATGGGGGATTCCCTAGAACCCCTGGCTCCGATCTAGATGCATTGTAGATATTCATATCATGGACTGGACTTTCAAAGCCATCTTCCGTTTAAAAAGGAGTGGTTTTTGGTACAAAACGCACTGGAGGTTTGATGACCTTATGGACATGCCGTCTGATGAAATGACACCAGAACTCCTGCTGCGTCTGGAGGACGACAGCGTTAGATTCCACTCCCCGTTCTGAAAACTTGCGTCTGTCTTCCGAGCGGGGATATACGCAGTCCTGATGGTAACGACCAAAATTGTTAAGGGGCGAAGCATTAGCTTCTGTAGCGACAACGAAACTGCTTGGAGAATGCAAGACTTCACTGAACGCAGTCTGAAAGCTAAACTTACTGAGTCTTGTCTAGGTTCCAGGTCACAATGGGATCGTGGGAAATGAAATCGCCGATGAACTTGCTAGGTAAAGCTCAGAGGAGAGGTCTGGAGAGTTAGGTCTGCCTGTGCCCTCGGTTAGGGCTCTCATTGACAGTAGGGTTTTATATGGCATGACTCTACAGGTTACTTGGCAGAGTAAACGAATGCTTCCCGATGTCTCTAAGAGGTCAGCGGTCCCCCTGCTGTCGCTTAGTAGGAAAGACTGCATGCTACTTATTGGCGTTTTGACGGGGCACAAGCACTTTAGTGTGCTGGGCATAAGTGATAAAACATTCTGCAACGTTTACTGTGAAATTTATGACGACACCGCGGAGCACTACCCCTGTAAATACTCTGCATTGGGTACTGGTACTGTAGGCACTTTATGAGTGAAGCACTGACTAGTTTTTCTTCGAAAGACTGAGTAAATTCATTAAAGGAAACTTACAAGGATTACAATGGACTAGTTCTTTGTCTGAGTGACAGGAAAAAAAAAACAGCTGACAGCTGGAATGTCAATATAAATGAAGAGTGAAAGTAGGTTTACTACCCTTGGGATACTGTAGTATTTTTTGCCTCAGTTTTTGGGGGTATTGGTTATTGGATGGTATTGGAACCGCATGTTTTCGGATATTCTCTATCCGGTTAGTCTTGCGGGACCGAAAAAAACAAGACCTTAAAACACTGTCAAACTCGACTTTATTTCGCTAAAAAGGTGCTCGGTATGAACTTATATATATTTTTTCTGGCTAACTTACCTGAGTTACCGACAAAGGGTGTCGAAAATTCGGTGGAATATCAGGCGATGTTAAGAAACTTTCGCTCTGTAATTAGAATAGTTCATAAGGAAATTATGTTCATTTAAATAGAAAGCTTTCTCATTGCTCTAGAAGCTTCGTTGATCTTTGGTCCGGATATACAATAGCTTTTTAGATATTTTCTTAGTCAAAAGGCTATAAGTCGTGCCCATCGTCGTTCATTATAAATGGTTTATTTTGGCGGAGAGCAGCATAGTGAGTGCAGCACCTTCAGACTTTTTTTTGCAATGGGACTTCTCTCCCTACGTCCCTTTTTTGTTTTTTTTTTTTCTTCCAAAGAAGCCGGTGTGCATCACGTTTGCTTTGCTCTGAGAGATTGTAAATAACCTCTTGTTTCGTTACACTACTATTTCGTAGCACTACTATTCATCGAAACAGAGGTTTTTTTTGTGGTGCTTAAGTAAAACAGATGCGGCGAATTCTATGTTTTGCAATGTCGCCACTGATCTTCCACCCTGGATGGATGGATGAGGTAGTGTAGGACTTTTCAGCTATTTGAAGCCGAACTTTGAGCTATTTTGTTATCCCGGACTTGCTATTTTGGTATCCCAGATATCCGCTTATATCTAGCTCGACTGTGCTGTATTGCCAAATATTTTCCTTTGAGGACATTTCTGAATTCAATCAGATTTTGCTATATTCTTGCACTTTATTTTTCATGATTTCATCATTGACAGATTTTTCAATTTAGGCTTCCAAAACGAAGATAGTAGCGCTATAATAAGATACGAGTATAAGCTTTCCTTGTTAATTTACTTCTGTTATTTTGTTCTTGCTGTCTGTTGTCATGGCATTCAGAAACAGAAAGTGGTTCATTTGGAAGAGCTGCTACCACCTTCTCTGCTAACGTGCTCCATTTTTAGATTTGTCCGCACTCAGAGTCAGAGAGAGAGAGAGAGAAAGAAATATCACGGCTTCCAAGGGACTGATTCAAGTGGTGAAGTTAAGCGTCTTCTGCGAACTGCACTTTATTTCTTTGGTCAATAAGTCACCGACTACGCTTTTGACTGTAATCTTATTGGGCTATAATAATTTTGTCAGTTACTTATGACTGTTTTCAAATTATTTTTCGCTTTCGGACCCCGCTCTGCCTTTTTTGACTTCAAGACCGTCATCGTGTTATTTAATAAGACGAGTGTTCGCAACCCGTCGAATGTGTACCAGTTCGGTGGTCAATATAAATATTGGCGCGCCCAGAATATCTGCAGGCCTTCACCGTCTGCTACTAATTTTTTTTTTCGATTGTCTATCAGTGCAGTACCATTGCCTCAAATCCTCTTTATTTCTCAAATGCGATTGGTTAGTCTATGATTTCGTGCTAGTATGCGAGTACTTATGATCGTCCGGTTCAAAGTTGTTCGTACGAGATCTGATGCATGCATTGCCATGGAAATGACCCTAATGCAGGGCTTTTCATTTTGAATCCATGTTTTGTGGTGATATGGTAGGTAGGTATGGCTACGGGTACCTAGTGACAGGAAGTTACTCATTACTTATACCAGCATCCATACAACCGACGGTAAGATTGCACCTGGGAAGCTATGAAGACGGACCGGCGGCGTATTGAAACTATCCAGATAATGATCACATGAACTTCATCAGTTCAAAAATTTAAAAAGCTCTATAACTGCTCATTATTCTTTTCTCTCGAAGAGGTCAGGACAATCATGCAGTAGGTGACGGAGTGACTCAATCTTTTCTGTCGTAGTGCTCTGTGACGGTACCAGAGAATCCTTTGATTTGCAATTATAAGCTAGCTTTACTTCCATCCTCAATTCTGAAGGAGCGGTTTACTTCTAAGATTCCGCAATGGAAACTAGCCGTCCGGACTTTGACGAATAATAATAATAATAATAATAATAATAATAATAATAATAATAATAATAATAATAATAATAATAATAATAATAATAATAATAATAATAATAATAATAATAATAATAATAATAATAATAATAATAATAATAATAATAATAATAATAATAATAATAATAATAATAATAATAATAATAATAATAATAATAATAATAATAATAAAAAAAAGAAAAAAAAAGAAAAAGTAGATGAGTCGTGAGAGAACTTCGCCCTGGGGAATTAACTTGCCTAGAATCCCTTCTGCACTTACATTATCGAACGCTCTTCGACGTCGTGGAAAGCCTAGACGGTGAATTCCCTTAAGTGGTAAAATTTTTATATCATAGATAATACCCTAGGAGGAACCGTATCTACCGATCTGTATCCTATGTAAGCGTGTTATGATTTAGATAAGGCTTAACTCTAGTGTTATAAGAATGAAAATGACTCGTATTTTCTTATGTTTACCCTTCCTACTGACCAGATAGAATCTATCAAAAGCATATAAAGAAGCAGGGACAGATTTCCCAACATGAATTTGTAAAATCTTATTTCTACTTTGTGTTGATTTGTTTGAAGAGTATTCAGCAGTATTCGCATCCTTGTGAGGAGTGGCCTCGTGTTGTTAGAGGTGACGATACTATGTTGTGGTTTGATTTGCACTACTTGCATCGGATGTCAAAGATTGAATATCTATAGTCCATTTTATTTTGTTTCCACGTAGTGTCTTTATACCTCTAGAATAGACGCGTTTGTCTGCTACTATTTTCCGACATTAAATGCTCATTTATCAGGATTATTAACAATTAATGACGCTCTCGGGTATCTCCTAGGCGTCCGTTGAAGGGGTCTGAGCCTTAAGAAAGTCATGGATCTTTATTTTTAAGTCTGGTATTCAAAGATAGTCTTTTGACTTACTGGGTGTCTTCTCGGGAAGCTCCTCTCGTAGTGACACCGCAAATTGTTAAGCGTACTTACGTACAGGCCTGGCCAACGTTCGCATTGTTCTTCGGGGATTTCATTCTTTTGGACTCGTGTTTAGTCTGTGCTTTAAACAGCATTAAGCAGTCCCCAATGTCATCAGTGATCTTTGGCATAGCCTTAACTTTCGGCTTAGCGGCAGCAGATTTCGTGGTTCACTTCCCTTTTTTACTAACATCTTTCCTTCTTGAGTGTGGTTTACCTTAGAAGCAGCGGCCGTGGTGTAGACCTTTGGAGATTACAGGACTCTGGATTGGTGCAGCTCATTTCAGTGCACCTGTATTTCAGCCCAGGTAAGAAAGTGTTTTTTTTTCGGCGAGAGAAGATGTACGTTGTTTTGTAGAACAACCTCCGCCTCATTTGAATTGGCGATACATCTTTCTTCTTAACTTTTGGTGGTACCTAAGGTGAATGTGCAAGTGATTGCTCATGGGACTCGTCTCCACGAGTAGAGGGAGAAGTGATGGTCAAGAACCGACAGAGCTGGTAACGCAATTGTCGACCTAAGACAACTAATACACGCAGACCTTTCCTAAGCATCTGTGTCAGATCTTTAATGATTGTTCATCATTCATTCTTCTGCTGCTTCATACCACCACTGTAATTTGGATGATTGGCTCTTAGATTTTGATATTCAGCACAAGATTTGTTTCAAATGGGAGACCTTTATCGCCCCCGTTGACACACAAATGATGTATGGAGCGCCATGTCGAGGTGGGAAGACCCTGGCGAGGTCTTTTATTTTTTCAATGCAGTACCAACTCATGGTACTCTAAGATGTGTTCAGAATCACCTCAATCAGACAACATAACTTCCTCTTGCTCTTATTCTATAGCTGTAATTCGTTTTTAAAGTTTGGTTACATTTTATCAAAATTATTCCGAACTCGTCGCAAATGTAGACCATTACTTACACTAGCATTTTGTCCGTATCGCCTTTTATCATGAATTTATTGCTAACTTTATTCGAAAAATTAAAAATTGCTGAGAATACAGAAAACAGTCACTGTCGCAATGACCGAAAAGCAATTCGAATCGTCTTGACACCTTTTCGTTACGAGTACCTTCCATCATGTTTCACCATCGTGAGTAAGTGGTTATTCTCACATTAGTCACCTCGTATAGTTCGTATAAGACGACCGACGTCCTATCTTAATAAATTGCTGTGGCGACCAATTATTTCGCAACGTTTACCCACGTTGACCCCTATCAAAAGGTTAACAGTACAAAGTAAAGAGTAATAAAGCCATTAACGGAGCATTCAACTTCCCGACAAACGGTAGAGAAACCAAAAACCCCCGACAAACCATGAGTAGTGTGGAAAGGAAAAATCGTTCCAATCTAGGGAAACACTAAAAAGTGGAAGACCTGCCTTTTGCCAGTGATGCAACACCATCATTTAAAAACAACGTACGAGTACTAATTGTGGAAAACAGTGAAATTGGCCGATATTTTCGCCAGCTGTAGAGTGTAGAGTGTAGATATGTTCTCGTAAGTGATGATGTTCTTAAGTCGCGTGTTGACAAAGTCACTCAACTGTTCACCTCGTGTTCGATTAACACGTACGGGTATCCTGGGAGAGTGTGAATGAACTGCCGGTGATGACACTTTACAGTTTACGATTTACCGTCCTATCGATTTTTGCTTTCTTAGAAAATTGCCTTCTCAACTTGAGAGGAATAAGTGGTGATAGTTGTGGTGAAATTTGCTTCTCCCCTCTATTCCGTATGACGAAATTTCGTTAAAGGAAGGGGAAAGGTTTTAAACAATAACAACGCCAGCCTTGCAAGTCATTCAACTTTGCCATCGATACAGTTTAATCAATTTCGATTTTTTTTTCTTATTTCTCCTCTACTTCTTCCTCATGATGAAAAAAGAGAGCCAGAGGAATGAGACTCGAATTGGAAGAAAAGATAAAGAAAGAGAAGCCCTAAAGTGGTACGTACCCATAGTCTCTTTACATTTTTGGTTACTCTTTAGAAAGTCCATTTGGCGCGCTGCGCTGCTTTAATGTCATTCACTCCAAAAAAAGCAAGCAAGACCAAAACAATCGAACGAAGAGAAACCCAAACAGAAAGCCCAAACGAAAAGTGTTTAAGCGGGAGTACGAAACGAGAAACGAATACATACCTATGTATTGTATGCACGGTACGAGTACTCGTAGTAGCAGTAGCAGTAGCAGTAGTAAGAATGACAGAGAGACTGCGAAGAGGAGTGTCGTGCCTTGTCGTGTCGTCGTGGTCGTCGACCACCGCTTTTCACCGAGGGTGAACGACCGACCTAGCCATTTGTTTTTGTCGCTGTGTGTGTAGTAAATCGAGAATAATGCCCCCATATAGCATGTTGAAAAGTCCACAGAATGAAGAAAGAAGAAAATAAAAAAAAAGGGAAAAAGAGGACGAAATGAAAACAGAATAAAACAACATGGGCTACGCGCGGACAAAAATAACCAGCTGCGCTCTTTGATTTCTCGGGGGCAGTAGCTGTAGTTGTAGAGAGAATCAGGGAAATGGTTTCGCTGTTGTATATTGTTTTTGTTGTTGTTGTTGTTGTTGGTGGTGGTGGTGGTGGCGATGGTGATGGCGTTGTAACTGTGGGTTAAAAGTGCGTATTTGGTTGGGGTGAGGATTGGGGGTGGCGGTGGCGCGTAGAATTTTATTTTGTTTTATTTCCATCTACAGAGGGTGTATTTTTAGAAGTGATCTGAAGTGGAGGAAATTTTCTTCTTTTGTATTTTATTCGATAGGAATTCAACGTACATCCATTCAATCATACGAGTATATATGTACACATGTATGTAGGAATGTGTGTTCATATTTAATATCCGTTGGATTATATAGTAATGGATTAACACACATTATAACAAATATTAAATTTATTTATTTTTAAGCAAAAATTAATTCATAAATATTTTTTTTGTTAACTTTCAGGTTCGTGTCAAGATGAATTACTAGTAAGTAGACATAAAAAAGGACGGATTTTTGGAAAACAAGAAATTTCTCCCGAAATACATATCTCATATGTACCTATTGTATGGTCTTAAAAAGTTGACTCAATTCTGGGTTACGTTAGCGAATAGTACGAAAGCGACGTGACCGTACCGAAAACCGTGCCAAAAACCTCCAAGACCATGGGCTTTGACAGTGTGAAGAAGCTTTTGAAAAGGAATAGCCCTGCCATCGAGCGGCAGTTTTTATTTAACATAGCTATCCTAGGCGTCAGTTGTTTGGTGGACTAGCATTCTTACAAATACATACATCTCTTCTTCCACAAGATGCAAAGGGAGCCTTAACTAGGATGCTTGGCTTTGCTCTAGATTTAATGATCTGCATACGTACGAGTACGAGTATGTATCTCCCTCCTCTTGATTTTCATATCATGGTCTGCACTCTCAAGGCCATCGTCTTTTAAAAAGAACTCGACTTTGGTATAATTCGCACTGGAGTTTCTTTCACCTTACGCGCTGACTGTTATTCGACTTTGATCTTTTAAACATGCCGTCTAGATGCAATGACAACGGAACTGCGATTGCTGACTACGAAGTCTTCTTTCTTTGTACTGATGACTCACTTTGGCCTGAATCCGATGACTCAATGAAACTGATAATCCCAGAGCCGATCAGCCGAAGCGGTGTCTTTGTGGCAGAATTAGTCTTCACTACTTTCTGGATATTTTTATCTGTCTTTGGAGAGAAGATACACGAAATCCTGATGGCAAGAGGTGGAGCTGTAGAAGTACTTCTGTCTGTCGGAGACTGAATTCACTGAGTCTTGTCTGGGTATCATAATACATTTTGGGAAATGTGGTAGCCGATGAACTTACGTAGGTTGCTACAGTAGTTAAGCGACCTTGTAGGTCAATCGAATGACATTAACTTGTTAGTTCTCATGAGTTTTCGTGGAGTATGGATGTGTGATGATTGTATTTCATTCATTGCTCTTGCACTTTGCATAAATAGGAAAGAGGAGAGAGGAGAGTATGTCAAGAAAAACGAGATTTTGTATGAAGGAGTGGTTAAAAAAGCAATCAGTTCACAGAAGAAAATCTTTTAAATGAAATCAAAATATCTGCACGGGACGTTTATAAAAAAATAGAGAATTCGTTCGCAACGTATTAACTTTTCTGGTGACATCCGCTTTTTGTGCATCAGGATATTTTTCTTGGGATTTTTTGGTTTGGTCGCTATAGTACTGGGTTTTTACGTCCCGTAAAGATGTTAATGGCCGATAAGTTTTAATGAATTCCGATATAAACGCTCGGTTTTTATCATCCCTCATTTTTCCGATATGTTTCTTCTTCCGCGAAACAAAATGCAATGAAATAATTAGGTCAATCCAACCCTTACACACATCAATCAGCATATGACGCTCATCATGCAAAATCAAGCATCCTTTGATTTTCGTCAATCAGACTTCATCACATGTGTGTGGCGCACATAGATGCATTTTCACAAATGCACGTAAGTGATTGACGTCAATCGATTGATGGTTTGAGATATGTTTTGAAACAATTTTGACAATACCCGTTTAGTTACGTCAAATCAGAACGTTTTGTCATCCGAGTGCTATTTGCGCTTCTTACAAAAAAAAAATCATCTCAGCCAAAAAATGGAATTAAATCATCAATATTTTCGTACCATGATTTTTTATGATTTCCGACGCCGATTGACCCAACAACAGTATGCTGATCGACTTTCTTCGACTTTTGGTGATGAAGCACCATCCTCGGCCACCGTGTGTCGCTAGTTTTCTGAATTCAATCGTGCTCGTCGTTTGCCTTAGGACGAATTTCGTGAAGGTCTTCCAGAATCTGTTGTTGTGCCAGAAAATATCGATGTTGTGCGGAAGATCGCCATGTGACTTATCGCGGAATTGGGCCATGATTGGGTATTAGTTTCACTTGCATGAATATTTGGCCGTTGGAGAGATTTCTTCGTGTTCGATACCGCACAATATGAAAATCGCTCAAAAAAGGTCTCGTGTCGATTGGTCCAAATAAATGTTGAAAAATGATGAAAATAGATCTAATGATCTATGTATATGCCCAAAACTATATAGCAGTAGGTTGTATGGTCTTTCTACAAAAATCACTTATTTCCTTAAAAAAAACCGGGCATGTCGCCACCGTGACATTAGAGTAACGTAGAACGGTCAATTCGGAATGGCACACTACCATTTGTTTGCCAGAAGTCTATGAAGAAATAAGGAAAAGCAACTGCGGAACATAAGTCATTTACCACCATGGCAATGCGAGCTCTCACAGGTCGGCTCAAACAAGTGATTTTTGAGAGCTCGAATGGCTTTTCCGCGATATAGCCCTGATTTGGCACCCAATGACATCATTTTATTCCTGCACATCAAAAATAAATTACAGGGGCAACATTTCTCGACGCCTAATGAAGCCGTTGATGCGTTAAAAACGAAGGTTTTGAGTTACCTCGTTCGGAGTGGAAAAAGTGTTGGTGCAATCGCATGTAAAAGTGTATTGACCTCGATGGAGAGTATTTTGGAAAACAAGAAAGCCATTTTCGAAGATAAATATTTGATTTTACTTGTTTTTTTTTTCAAAATTTAAAATAAACCGAAAAGATACCTTTAAAAAATGTTCAAAATAATATCAGCAATCATTCTTCTAAATGAATAAGGATTTTTGATACAAACCCAATTTCTTGCTTTCTTTATTTAACAGTGGAAGGGCATCCATCTATGGCTATCATACCTATATATACATATATCGCTCTATCGTCCGCAAATGCGAAGGGAACTCCATATATAAAAATATTAAGCAGCATTGACATTCCAAAGGTGGCCATTATTTCATCACTGAAGGAGCTACCGCTAAGGTAGTTTCTTAGCCAGTTCGTTCAATTTAACAAGAAATCTTTTCTAGTTCTTCTTCGTACTCGAAGTTCGCCTCCCTCAAAGTGTATCTTTAGACATTAGATTGGACGTTTCCCTCATCTTGCGAAATCCATCGGCTTCTGTCTGTTTTCAGATGCTATAACGTCGGATGTTTTTACCTCCTTAGGTGGTGCTACAGTTCGGTATGAACCTGGGCTTCAACTAACAAGCCTATCAAGTTAGTCCGGTCTCTAGCTAACTGCCTCCAATTGCGCACTCCAAGTCGGTTGAGGTCCTCTTCTACTTGTGGGTGCCACCTAAGGTGAGGTCTTCCTCCACTGAGTTGTCCTTCCGGGTTAGATTCGAAGACTCGCAGGGCCGGATAATTGGTGCCCATCCGCTTTATATGTCCTAGTCATCTCAGGCGACTGATGCGGAGTTTTCTGAATACAGTTCATCGTTGAATCTTCTCCTCCAAAGCCCGTCGACGCATACGTGACCGAATATTTTCTGAAAGATTTTTCTCTCGACTGAAGATATCTTCATCCCCTCCCGATAGGGTCCATGCATCTGCACCATAAAGTAGGACTGGAATGATCAAGATCATATATAAAGTCTCCTTAGTTCTTCGAGAGCTCCTTACTATTCAATTGCCTTCTTAGCTAAAAGAAACAGCAATTGGCAAGAGTGATTTTTCGTTTTATTTCTGCTGAGAAATTCTTGGCAGAATTTATAGCAGAGCCAAGGTAGTAAGGTAGAGCTTTACTATCTCAGAATTACAGCTATCGACTATCGTTCTGTCTAATTCTTCGATGTTGTCCGTCTCTTCTTGGTTTTGCCCGCTAAACCCATTTTGACAGATTCCGTTTCAATACTAGCGAACGCACTGGTGACAGCCCACTGAGTTCTCCAAATTATATCGATATCATGGGCGTACGCTAGTACAATAGGTATTGAAAGATTGTGCCTCCAAACTTCATTTGTTAGCCCGATTCTTATAAGTATGTTGAAGAAATCACCATGTCTAAAACTTTTTTTGGAATCAAAGGTTTCTTTACCAACTTCGACGGAGCAAAGAGTGTTCTAAATCGTCATTCTAAAAAGATGGACGAGTTTGACAGGGATGCAAAAACTACACATTACTCTCTATAGCTCGTCTCTGTGAATGCTGTCATATACGGCCTTTCTTTCCTTGCCTGAAACCGCAGTGATGAGGACCATTCAGGTTATTGGCGAAGGAATTCAGAAGCTCGGATATGGCCGATAAGATCTTGTATCCGATGTTGAAGAGACTTATTTTTTTTTTATACTGTTGCCCGGGGGCGGGCGGAAAGATAGAAGGATGAGAAAGTAAAACATTGTTGTGATGTAGTGATTTGAAACTCAGGTATATTTGATTTCGATATTAGCTCTCCGGGGGTGGGAGTCCGAATAGGACGGAGAGTTTTTTCTTCACTCGGAACGATTCGAAGGTTATCAATTTTCACGCTTGTTTTGTGCTTGAAACTCTACAACACTCAAATCTACATGCCAGTGTTAAGCCTTCACACGCAGATTTTTCTGACTAAGTTCCAATTACACAAATGAAAAACATGTCATGAGTAGGATTCGAACCTTGACCCTCCGAGTGAGAAGCGATTGCTAGTACCACTACACCACGGCCACCCCCAATACTTCTATAGAGGAGGAGGACTTCTTTTTGTGGATCGGTTGAGATTCCATTCATTACGCATACACTCTTCTTACCAGATCTGAGAAATGAGTTGATATATGCTCTCCACAAAGTCATTTCCAGCAGCTTTGAATACCTCGACCAGTAAGCCGTCAGGTCCAGCTGATTTGTTGGATTCTAGCTTAGATATTGCTATCCTTATCTTTCTGGTGAAGCGCACTGAAATTTATCGTCTAAGTTGAATGAAAAAGTTTTCCCATATTCTCAGCACCGACTATGACTCTACTACAAGGTTTCTTTCTTCATCTATATAGGTTTTTGTACAGGGTTTCTTGCCTTGACACGTTCTTTTTACCTGTTCGTAAAACTTCCGTAAATTATTCCTGGAGTACAACAACCAATATCTTCGATCGCTTGTTTTTCGTGCTTCCGAAGCCGATGTTCCTCCAGTACATCAGTTGCGGCGTCTCTGATGGCACGTTGGCAGCATTGCCACTGGCCTTCGGTGCTTGATAGGGGCGGCATAGGAGTTGTTGGGAGATTTCGGTATACGCGTTCGGTGAAGATTCTAGCGGTCTCTTGCGTTTACAGCTTTTCTACGTTATGTCTTCTCACAGTAGGAAATCCATATTTGCACCTTGGCTGCAACAAGGTGGTGATCCGAGTCAATGTCTGCCGCCCGGAACGTTTGGACGTCCATAATACTGGAGGCATGCCTTGCGCCTATTGCAAAATGATCAATTTTATTTAGCGTTTAATGGTACGGAGACCACCGTGTTTCGTTGTGTATTTTGGGATGAAGAAACCGTGGCGTCGGCCTTGTCTTCCGTAGGGGCAGGGGGCATATTATGATTAAGTTAGCGAACTTAATCTTGATGCGGATTGCCATAAGACGCTCGCTTACGTGTCTTAAGCTCAAGACTTCCTGTCTAAGTCTGCCGCATATGGTAAATCCGCATCCGAATAAGCCCTGTTATTTTTCCCTATAGCAATCACTATAGTATGTATCACAGTTTTTCATTCTCCTTATGACCGGCCAATCCCATTGAACTTCCTGGATGGCGGTGATATTTGCGTGATGGTAGTCAAGGGCCTGTGCTAATTGTTCGGCTGCATGTAGCCTGTTAACAACATTCCACGTGCAAATCCGAAGGTCGTTATCCCTTAAACATTTGTTAGGGTCGTCAACAGTGAGTTAATTAGCTGGTTCGTCACATATTTTAATCTCTTACCAGGGTCCACCACTGGGACGCAAAGCAAGGAATTTGCTATGAACTTGATTGTTGCTCTACCCGACCAATCCAAGTTACAGGACACTCAGCAGTTTCGCGATCAATCGCCACACAGGTCCCCTGGCATTTAGGTTACTAAATAGGATTTTTGTGCCTCACTTTTCTCCAGAAGTTCGTAGAAGCCGTTGGGACATATGCACACCTAAAACTTAGGTTAATAAAATAAAGCCTGAAGTCTAATATAAACAGTCGCTTAATTGCTTAAGGAGAATGACGGCTTCAAGATGTTCATGTGTAGGCACTTTCTCTTCCGGTCTATCCCATTCTATCTAATATTTCATATCAGCCTTATAGGCCTCAAGTATTATCACTAGGTATTTGGCTACGCATAATCTGGTTATAATTTTCACATTCCAAGTACATACTCTAGGGTCGTTATCCTTGTACCTCTTTTATGGGTGGTCAACAGTGAAATCAATCTTATTCGTATAGGAATCCCTCTCGCAGTTTTGTGGATCAATACTGGAATTTGTTGCTCACGATAAAATACGTTAATATCCTTCCTGAAGGCCTTTTTGTTATGATTTTTGATAGGTATAGTACAGCCGATAAGCTTAAGAAGATATCCGAGTATACCCAGTTCTTGCAGTATGTTTTCGTTATCAAACATTTGAGCTTGAGCCATGCTTAATTCATGCTAGTCCTGATCCTAAGCCCAGGAGCTTTCTATCATTAGCTTTGAGATTTGTTACGATAATCTATTGGAATCAGGTGGTTTAATGCAAACTAATGAAATTAGGCGAATAGCCTTAGCTTTAGCAAAGGATACAAATGTTGAGCAAGAAATAGTTTTAGTTCGTTAAGGCAGTAGGCACCATTGAAGCCGGGGTTGTTCTAGATGATCAGGTATTTTCCTAGATTTGTGCATTCCATAATGGCTGCACTTGGGACTTTTTGAAGGAACCAGAATGGTCATAGAATGGAATCGCCCCGATTAATATTGTATTTAATTGTCATTGAGAAAAAAAAACCAAACGTATCGTTTCAACAAAGTGAAACCATTCCCAAAAAAACGTTCTTAAGTAAGAACGATCTCATCTCGAATCGTGCCTTTGTTCGCACCCTAATTGAATAGCTGCCTAAAATTCCATCCACTGAATCACAAATTACTCTTCAATTGGTGGGTTCCTACATACTCGGTCCTCCAAACCGTACAGCCATTAGTTTCAAAAATACCTACGAGTATTTTTGTATGCAGAAAACTCTCATTTACCTAAAGCGCCATCCATTAAACAGTGGCTGACCACCAGTTTCCCTGCAAAAAGAGCAAACAAATATAAATACAAAAATCAAGATTAATAACCGCAAAACAGTTCGTTAGGAATTACGTAACGTTTGGTTTGGTTGGCCCCAGTGTACCCCCCAGTGTTCAGAAGCGAATTCTTGGATCTTCCTAAATTAAACAGTTGTCGAGCATTGACCTCTTGACAACCACAAGTTCGTGTTAAGTGTTGTTGACCGAATTCGAACACAAATACGAATACGAACCACGAACACTCGAATCAATGGACAAGGGGATGCCGTCAGTTTTGTATCCCACCAAGTCCCACCCGTATGACTAATAGGCCGACCGAAAATGGCAAAATTGACAGATTGCCTCAATATGACCGGACTGTGCAAATAAAACTGAGCAAACCGTTGTCTTTCAGGAAGCGAATGCAACCGCCTCCAGTGCAATGACTCTGAATGATAGTGATCCAGAAAAGGTTCGTCTTCTGTTCTCTTTTCATTTTTGAATTTAATTAACAAGCAGGTGTAAATAACGCGTGCTCGATAAAAACGCTTGCAAAACGAAAAAAAAAGAAATTATACAAAAAAAAAGCAAACAAACCACGCAGCTGAAGGGAAGAAAAAAGAAAAACGAGGCGCGGTGTGTGGAATGAGATTCAAGTTCATGCGGTCGTTGGCCGATATCAGCGTTTGCGGGTGAAGGCAAAAGCCGCAGCAGAAGCGTGGGGGGATGGAATCAGCACCCGGCATAGAAGAGATTACAAAGTCGAAGACGAACGCGACCGCTGTATTTTTTGTTTTAATGTTTTGAACGATGTTGCCATTGGGCGGATGGTTCTAGATACTCGTATTCATTTTGACGTACGTTTTGCGTGAGCCCTGACCGTGAAGTTGAATGTCCCGTGGTCATTTGTTTTGCTTTTTAGCATTTTTGTTCTCCTTTTCCTTTTCCGTCAGCAATGAATTAGTAATTTGTTGTTTTTATATTGTATTTTGTGTGGGAATGACATTGAAATACAATAACTGTATAATTTCGATGACGCTGATGCCAGCGATGGTTTCTTGTGTGATGGTAGTGGGTAGTCAATTAGTCATGATAGGTGTACGTATACTCTCTGTATCTACCCATGTGACTGATATCGGATGGCTATTTTTGGGCAAGACTTTTGCATTGAACTCTCAATCGTGTTGCTAGCAGTTTGCGGTCAATTCGGAATTATTTTTGGAATCACTTAGAAACACGAGAATACAACGGTTCTATCATTGGGGAATTTATGTCGCACCTACGTCACTTAAGGTATAATATTTATAGGCTTTTGATAGGCATTCTTATTTTGCATATAATTGGGCGGGAATTCTAGGTATTTTTGATCTGCTATTTTTCGTTTTTCCTATAGATACGGATGTTAATTTTAAGGATGATGGACATACGTACATCTATTTACGAAGATCTGCAGCTTTTGACTAAACGTTGGCACGAAAGAGTTATAGCGTGGTCCTAGTACTATCAGTAGGAGTCTATTTACAAGACTTAACATCCCCTCCACTAATCTCTGCATCTAATTCGGGCCCGCTACCAACCGAGGCGATGCTCCTTAGACAATGAAAACTATTGACTAGATCGAATTTTACGTTCTGGATCATCAATCAGGTGGTAGATATCGTCAGCTATATATAGGCGTTTCAGGTAAGATGTCAGTGTGGAATTGATTCAGATGCTTCCCTCAAACAGCGCTGTGCGGATATTATCTCTTATAATGACCCGAAATAGGAGAAGGGACTTGTCCTATTTCGCTTTGGACTTCAAAGCTGACAGTCTACTATTTTGTATATGCAGCCGTTACAAAAATGATTACGCTTTCGAAAGCCTGCAGGAAGTAAAAAAAAAGAACTTGTTTGAAGAACACATATATATAATCTGACGCTTTCCGTAATCCTTAAGACTGCCCTTCTCTGACATAGTCTCTGGTTTTTAACGTCGGGACATCTGTCGGGTAGACTTAAGTTTACGGGATGCCCATACATCCATGGGAGCAAGGATATGCCTTGCCATCGCTATCCGTCAATCCATTGATACAAATTCGGAACTGTGTTGGAGGCACAAGTTCCACCCTTGGTATGAGTCGAGGCCGACCTAAAACCCCTTACTGATCTTAGGGTCAACTCAACATTGGGCCAAAACCCTTCCCTCTATTTTGGATTTGAACCATAGCCACCATGACGCTCCCACATAGGGCCTACCTGTAACAAGTCAGGCCCGGACCGAGATCCGGGGGCTCCTGACTCCCATAGTACCGTGATTTAAGTCCTGGTAGGGACTATCGGTGGTCCAGCCGCCAACAAGACCTATGACCGGCAACTTGTAACTGGGGAAATCGTAGCAACCTATGGTAGCGTCATCTGAATATGTTTACTATAAGACCAGTACTTTGCTCTGCCCCCGCTTTTTATTAGACAACGTCATTGATGGGCGAAGCCTTCTCAGACAACGTAACGATAATATTTTCACTCTGTTCTTCTGGAAAACCTCAATAGCTCTGTCGATGAACCTATCGCGACTTGGAAATATTTCGCCGTCAATACCCAAACCTTGTTCTTTGTGATCAATTTAATCGCTAGTTGTGCTCTCCGTCCAATCTCTAGATGGTCGATGCCTATTCGGAAATTTATTGCTTCGAAACGTTTGTTCAGCCTTTCGAGGGATGTTGTTTTGTACTACGTCCTTCATTGAGTTCCTTGGTAATAGTCTGAGCAGAACTGAATCAGTTTATTGCATCTTTGTCATGTGAAATTAAGTTGTAGTTTCTTTACTCTTGCACAAAGTACTGCTCTGCTCGAATTTTAAGTTTAAGAGACGTGCTCTCCACGATCCATATGCTGATAGCCATGTGCTGATGCTCCTCTGACTCTTACCGACATACCTCTGTCCTTCGCTTGCGAAAATATGTTTCACAGATTTCCAGTTGCCATCCAAGTTAAGATGGACTGTGTTTCTACTAGGATTCCGTTCTTGAACTCCAATAAGATGGTGATCGTGTTCCATTCCGAAATCGGCTTTCCGCGTGTAACCGACTCCATAGAGTAAACTTGTAAATCATTAACTCACCGCAACTCCTATAATATGGTCAAAAATGGTAGAAATGTGAACAAGTAGTGGATGTCTAGGTCATTAAAAGTAGAAAGTGATTTTTTTTTTATAATTTGCGCGCGCTCAAGGGATTTAAGTACTCGGATTAAAGAATTTGTTTAGAAGCCTTCAGTCTAACTATTGCCGTTTCTGATGAGGAGAAAAAAAAATTATTATCACTGCAACGTTGCAAAATATCTGTGATACGGACATATCAGGAAATACGGACAAGGATTCTGAAGCGTGAAGACTTTTCTTGACTCTCGAAAACAGAGCCCTCAAACCATTAGGTTAGTTAAAAGAGACTTCATTTTTTTTTATAACTGGGGCGTACACAGAAGAGATTTTGCATACCTTTAAAATGTTTGCACACAGGGCCAGCGAAGGAAAGAAAGAAAGTTAGGGAAGAAAGAATGTTTTGAATGTTTGCAGGTTATAATGATCCGGAAATAAAGAGCTCGGTAGAGCAGTCCATAAACGAGTTAAGCCCCATTTACAATGCTCCGAGCTCCGATACGTTGTTCGAAAAAGAGAGCGCATGAACTGTCAAAAATATTTCCGTAACATGTATATCAATGTGTTTGTTTACAATAATGCGAGTCTCGCAGGAAGCATGGCAGTTTCGAAAATTTGGAAAAGTCTCGCATCTTGCAAGGTGTTACAGCTAAATTTTTGTTGTTTTCATTTTGAGCTTGTTATTTGTGAATGGTGTTTTGACGTATCATTGTAAACAGACGTCCGATGTCCGAATGCGAGCCTCGTATCGGATCTCGGAGCATTGTAAATGGAGCTTAATACGGCTTAGGAGAGGATCACGATATTTAATGCGGCCAGATCAAAGGGGGTGAAATAATTTTTACTTCGCTTGAAGAAACCTAGACATTTCGCAGTATTTTTTGGCGACATCAAATATGTGGTCATTCCAACATAGGGTGTTTGAGCACTGAACCTGGGACAAGATCAATTTTGTCTCATCTGATAGGCAACTAAAATCTAACTAAATAGACTATTATTATCCCAAGAGCAAAAAATTACATTTCCGACGTCCGAAACTAACGGAGTAGACTAGTAGAGTAGAACGTGACTTCAAGTGGTTGCTCAAGTATGCCTGCATATGGCGACCGTTAGTAGTGACCGCGCCATCCAATACACGAGATTTCGCAGTGTATCGAGATTTCAGGGTCTATCTTAGCTTAAAAGCGAAAACAATCTTCAGATCTGAGTATACAACTATGAGGAGCCACTATACATCTTTGGAAAATGTTAACGTAATAGAAGGACAGTTGTAGGCCCTTGAGAATGAGAAGAAATTCAGCACAAAGTGTATGGAAAAGTATTGTGTATCTATCTCTCTTAAAATTCAAATGCCAGCAGCCTCATCAGTAGATTAACACGCTTAGTCTATGGAACTGAAGTTTTTGAATATTCTTGCACCTGAGTACGAGTTCGAGGAAGAGTAATAATACGGAGTATCATATTATTTGGATTCATTCAAAATAAAGAATTCGATGATAGTAGGTTCTCAAACCAATTTTTAGGATTTGAACAATATTGTAAAATGTTTGTGTGGGTACAAATGATAGAACTTATTCTTTTGTATAGAAATCTCTTTATTCAGTACAGTTACAATTCACTATTTAATTGTTTCTCTCAATACAATCCAATTTCTCAACCGCTTATACTTTTCTTATGTTTTACTTAAACCACTTAATCACTTTTCCTAATTAACACTTCAAATTCAACTGATGAACTGCCTGCAGACCTTGGGGATGCTGGTATTTATACTCGAATGACATACTTCGAGAACAATCCTCGCCATTCAGCGTCCCATACAACTTCCAATTTGCTAGAAAATTCGATTCCATTCTCCAGTCATTAATGGTCGAGACTTTGTTATTCAAGTATCGAAATCTTCTGATCTACGAGTATCGACATCTTCTGCTCTGTAAATCTAGATGTCACTGCTAACATTTAAGTGGTTATCACAATATTTTGGCGGTGAATACGAGTACTTTTAATCAGCCATAAAATATTATTATTATTATTTATTATTAAAGTAACATAAATGTTAAAGTTAATAAATTACAAATACAGCGGTAGCATCGTAGGCTTTCTGCTGTGCTTTAAACATATTTGGGTACATACTTATTATTGCATTACAACAGTGATTGGGGCTCCAGGAGTACACATGGACAGGTCCAAGCCCTATTATATGTGTACCCCCTACGAGCTTTAATTAATAATTAAATGGTGTTGCTTAAATTACGTTGTCTAAATCTAGTATTTGTAATAGCTTGAATACACTGACAATGTTCTGTTCTGAAGGAACTTTTAACAAATTAATAAAACTATCATTAAAATATTTGGAACATATGCTTTGGATTTTATTGCAATCGCAAGTTAGGTGTTTTATCGTTAACCTAGTGGTAATAGAGCAAAAATGACAGTTTGGGGGTGGTTCTTTGGTGAAAAGATGTTGGTGCGTCAAGCGTGTGTGGCCAAGTCGTAGACGAACAAAGCATTTTAACATTTTTGTTGTTGGATTGAGCGGATAAAGTTGTGGAGTTGCATTGGGATTAATCGCTGAGTAATGGTGCTGATATTCGTTCCAAAGCTCAAGTTTACTCTGATTCCATTGTGATCTTATTAGTTTATCTAAATCTTTTCTGTTAGCTCGATACGAAGATGTGGTGGCTATTGGGTCCGTTGAAAGATTTTTTGCCGGGAGATCAGCTGATTCATTTCCCTCTATACCAATATGAGCTGGAATCCAAACGATTTTTATTTTTTGGTTGTGAGATATAAGATTGTCGCGAATTTCAGTAATTATAATAGAATTATTTGTGGTCTTTTTTAACGCCCGAGCAACAGAAAGAATCAGCCATAAAATATTTACTCGTACTCGTACTAAAAATGATGTGATGCACTCTTGCTCGTTTTTGAAGTGAAACTTCTTATGGCTCGGGTGGAAGTAATTCCAAATTGTAATGAAACGAAATAAAGTGATTCCGAACCCTGCGAAATGAAAAAGCGACATGAAGTGATTCCGAACGGTGATTCCGGTGCTAACGCTCGTGGTGGGGCACTATTATTGGCCCGGGTCTACCCCGGACAACTTTATTAAGCTTATTAACAAGCCAAACTTAAAACTAGACTTAAAAACTAACAAAGATATACTTAACCTAATGGGGCGAGGAGAAATGGTGGACGGGGGAGATGTTAAGGGATTGGCATATTGAGCAGCGCTTTTTTTATTTCTTGTTTGCTGCTATTTAGGTCAAAGACTTCTGGATATGGGTTCAAAGTGACCGTAGTTGGTGCGGTGAGTTCGGATCAGGAAGAGTGGGACAGATCTTAGATTACGGGGATCGGGAGTGAATGCAATATTTTGCGTTATTATCGAGCAGTCGATATTTCCAGTCAGTAACTGGTGGATAAAAAGTACATCGGCGACTTCACGACGTTTTTTTAGGGTATGCATGCTAATTAGTTTTAGCCTATTTTCATAGGGGAGTAATCCATATGGATCGGCCCAATGTAGACCACGAAGTGCAAAACGGATACACCTGCGTTGGACTGCTTCTATTCTTTGAATGTGGGTTAGTTTATAGGGTGACCAAACTTGGCTGCAATATTCGAGAAGAGGCCTTACAAAAGTAATGTACAGGGACTTTGTAACGTAAGGGTTAGAAAATTCTTTTGACCAGCGTTTGATAAAGCCGAGTGAAGAGTTAGCTTTATTTATAATGCTGTCAATATGTGAGTCGAAATTCAATTCTCTATCACAAATTATACCTAGATCCCGTACTTGCATAGTGGAAGGAATAGGCTCATCGCAAATGAAGTAGTTTCTTGGAGGGGGAGGTAGACGTTTACGCGAATAGGTTATCGCTTGGCATTTACTGACATTAAGCTCCAAAAAGTTTTGCTTGTACCATACCGAAAACTTATTCAAGTCATCTTGCAGGCAATGGGAGTCAGAAGGCAACGAGATGACTTTGGAAATTCTCATGTCATCAGCGAAAATAGAAAGATTATAGTTCGTTAAAATGAGATTTATATCATTAATTGTGAGGATAAAGATGATTGGACCAAGGTGACTACCCTGAGGGACACCAGATGTTGCTTTAATGGGTTCGGATATTGAAGATCTGAAGATGACCCTGTATTCTCGGTCTTCTAAATAGGATTTGGTCCATGCCACAAAATGAGGGGAAAAGCCAAGTTTTTTTAGTTTAAAGATGATAAGTTGGTGAGAAATTTTATCGAATGCCTTGCTGAAATCTGTGGAAATTGAATCGTCACCGTCTTCTAAGGCATGAAGCGTCCTAGAGACGAACTCTGTTAGGTTAGTGGTCGTTGATTTACCTTTCATGAAGCCGTGCTCATTTGTGCATATAGTTGGCCTACAGTACGGAAGCAGTTGTTGATAGACTATGCTTTCAAAAAGTTTGGGTATGCAAGAGAGTTTTGCTATGGGCCTATAATTATCGACTTCGCCCTTACTTCCTTTTTTATGAATAGGGATGATGTAAGATTCCTTCCATAGGAAAGGGAAAGTACCTGTTGAGACAGACAAGTTAAATAGGGCAGTAAGAGGAGGACCGAGATGGGTAACACATTCTTTTATTACAATATCCGGAATTCCATCAGGGCCGGACGAGAAATCATCTTTAAGTTTGGTAATGTTTTCAGATACCAAAGTTGTTGTTATATTTAGTGAAATGGCTGACGTCTCAGGATAGTTTCTCATATAGCTAAAGTAGCTAGGATCAGGTTCAGCTGTTTTCTTAGAAAAGGATTTGTTAAAATGAGAGGCAAGGAAATTTGCAATGGTTTTTGGGTCGGCAGAAGATTCACTAAGAAATTTAAGAGTAGATGGATAGCCGTCTGACTTTCTTTTGGTATTAATAAAATTAAACTGGTAGAAGCGTTTAGGGTCCGAGACTAAGCTAAATTGCATGCGGTAGAGGTACTCAAGGTAAAGAGACTCACAAAGTTCAGAAAAACGATTATATACCAATCGATAATTACTGTAGTCGGAATCAGATCGAGTTCTTAAGAATTTGTGCCACAACTTGTTTCTGTTATTACGGAGAGAGCGCAACTCATTGTTGTACCAGGGAGGAGCTGATATGCAGTCCTTTCGGAAGTTATACGGAACTGATTGGGCAAAGCAGGAGAAAATTAACGAATAGAACGTTGATAGGGCAAGATCAATGTTAGTTGTCTCAGCAATAAAGTCAAAGTTAATGTTGCTGATGAGGTTTTTAAGTTTGTTAAAGTCGGTTCTACGGAAGTCAAATGAAAATGAATTTTCCGAATCGACACATGTGTTGCCATTTTCATATGAATATATAATTGACAAGGTCCCCCCTTGTCAATTATATATGAAGGCGGTCTAGGGTAGAAAGAAGATGATCACTCCTATAAACGACACAGTTATCTGAATCGGATGTGAAGACAAGGTCAAGTTGTCTGTTCATTGTATTAGGTATTCCACTAATCTGATGCAGACTTGAGTTGGTTAGGCAGTCCACCATCAATATTTCTATTTCAGAGGTCGAATTACGAGAGACAAAATGAGACGAATCATCGGAAGGCTTCCATATAAGGTGAGGGAGGTTGACATCTCCTACTAGAACAATGCAATCTTCAGGTTGTGCATCATCAGTCAAAAAATCAACTGCGTGAACTACAGGTTGATAAGACTCAATGGGTTGAGATGGGTGAATGTAGCAACAAAGTACGTAAAGACATCGTTTGGGAAGCGTAATGTTGGCACATACTAACTCAAAGTTGTCAGTGTGGGGAATATCGACAGGAGTTGCGTGAAAGCAGTTCCGGATTGCTAGTAAAACACCACGGCCATAAAGATTATCAGCTCTTTCAAATCCATCTTTTCGAAAAACGTTGAAATTTGGAGGAAACAGCTCATGGTTTTCTCACTAACTCGGGCGGAATGAGCCATAAGGGAGAGTCGTGGGTGAGGGCATAATCCACGAGTTACGTGCATAACAACACCATAAGTATCTTCATCATCATTGTTATCATCGTCTAAGTACCTACTTAGATATTACTTGGTAATAACACCATAAGCATCATCCGGAAAACGGAAAACTTCAGCTTAACAACAAAATTTGGCTTGGCTTGACTTTTATTTATCAACGCCAAGAAGATAAGCAGCATGGAAGAGCCCAGCAACAGAATTGCTCCAACGACATCGGCTGGCAATGCAGGCAAAACAACATGATTGTTAGCTGTTAACTATCAACATTCATTGTATAATGTTACAATATTTTAAGATAACAATTTAGTCGTGTGAAAGACCTTGTAGTAAAAAAAATTATTCAAAGAAACTGTGTTTTATTTGTAAGCGCTGCACAAAATACGAGTACGAGTACATAACTCGCGCACAGAATACCGACGCCCCATCTCGTGTCCGTATTACAGACCCGAGCAGAGGCACATAGAGTCATGGCTCGTTTCATATCTAGTTTATCAACGTTTTTGGGATTATAAAGAAGTGCGAAATACTAGCCAAAAAAATTTCTTAATTATGAAAAAGGGCTTCATTAATCAAACAACAGTTATTTTTTTTAACTTTTGTGATCTAGTTGTAATGTTGGGAGGGAATGTCGTAGGAAGGTTCCATCAACAAGGTTAACAAGCATGGCTTCGCTAACTATGTCCATAGATATATCATTATCCGTTCTTAACGAAGTATTTTTGTGGAGTTTACGGTTATATACTCGTGCTTACACTTTATTTACCTATGACCAAGTGTCAGATCCATGAATGTCATTTTAATGAAATTAAAAAACAAACAAAAAAAACACAACATAAGGCAGTCGTTGGTAGCCCAATTTCACTTAGCAACTGTGTTCAGACTGTAAGTAATGCTCTACAGAACTTCGGTTTTGATGGCGAGATATCCTCCACCAGTTCTCCACTGAAATCGCTAGTAGTATTCCGCCCCTTCAAACCTTCAATCGTAACACCCGTCTCGCTATGAATGCTCATCAGTATACCCTCAAGCCCACTTTCGGACGTATTCTAAAATATCGTCATTTGTTCCTAAGTCGTACAACTCGCTTAGGGAATGCCCTATCGTGCTCTCTATTTCCTGATCGTTATAGCTTGCAAACATTTAAAAACAATGTACATCGGTTGCTCTCTCTTCTTCCTCCCTAAATTTCCTTCGCCTACGCTGTGCACAAACATGTAAGGGTAAACAAATCCCGGTAATTATAAAAAAAAATCCTTGACTCAAAAGTTACATTTTTTCGCATTAAGCAAATAAGTGGAGTAAGCTGTTAAGGAAAGCGACTTCCCTTTGATTCTAGATTGAATCTTTTTTCCATTTTGAGATCGAGCGTTGTCATGAATTTTTTGAGCTGTAACTCCGGTTTAAAACTTAAAGCCCACCGTCATGATCAATAAGGCCTTTTTATACAAGCATTGGATTAAAGAGTTCGGCCTGGGCTCAAAATTCAAACATTGTTCCCAGAAACGTGTTTTCCTAGGCCGAACTTCACCTGATTGTTCTTGTGGATATCGAGGAAATTTGCGTTTTTCTAAGCTAAATAAATACACCTATCGCCTTAAAGCTATAGGTTGCTTGCCGTTTTGTTGCTGGTTGCCTCATTTGAATTTCTTGAATTCGATTCTAAGCTGACTGCATATCAAATACCTATCAAATTATAGAGATCAAACACCGTTACGTGTCATTTCGGTTCAGAAATTAAATAGGATTACTGTGGCCTGTTCAAGTGTTAGCTAAAAATCTTCACCGGTAATTGTCACTTTTCGCATTAATATAAGCACAGGGAGATAAAATATTTTTTCATCGCCAAACACCTAGTGATTTAGTGTGAATGACAAGAAAGTGTATTTTTCCACCGAAACGTATTTAAATCCAAGACCCACCCGTTGCGTAAACCCACCGAGTGATGAGTGGATACTTAATTAAATTTGTGACCATCCGCCGAAAACGAGAAGCTTAGCAACGGCAAAGAAAAATTTCCAAATCCCGAAACAAAAGCCTTCTTACCACGCAGTTAGATGTACATATGCGCACACGTGTCTACATACATATGTATAAATTATATGTGTATGTATATATGTACAGTCCCGATAGTGTCATTGACACTGACATTGGTTTTCTTTCGTCTGCGGTGCGTAAGCCCAAAAAAACAACCACCCCCAAAAATTCTATGCCGGAACCAAGAAGAAACCCAAGCTAATCATTCACATTTGCACACACAACCCTGCTTAGTTATAACGTGGAGTGCAAAAGTAGAACCTCTTCCCTTATGAAGTTCAGCGCCCTCTCTTTGTAGAGCTTTAGCCGCACTTCCCCTCTGTGTCATAATCCAACGAACCCGCCGACGAAAGTCACAGTCAAGGTCAATGTGCGTATTCCAAATATTTTTTTATTTTTCAATTTGGTTTTTTTGTTTTTTAAAGTTTTTTCAGTCGTTCTTGCTTTTAAATTTTTTGTTAGCTACGCATAACGAAGAGATTGATACACAGTGCGTGGTGTGTTAAGAGAAAGAGAGAGAGAGAGGGAGAGTGAGAGAGCCAGAGCCAGAGCAATACCAGCCACCTACTCATGGTGGCAATATGATTCCGTGTTATTTGTGCGTACAAATTTACTCTTCGTTGTGTTGCTTCTGGTGACTTATTACTCGTGAGAGCGTCTTTATTCCCTTGATGACAAATTAAATGCGATGACACACGAGGAAATTCAATAGAAAAATTCGGAAACGATATATTTTATTTTGCTGTTGTGGCCAATACAGTTGCAATCGAATAATTTGCGGAGGATGCGATTTTTGGGGGTTCCGTTTATGAATCAATGCGGACGACTTTAAAAGTTACGAGTATGCAGGAAGACACCTTGGGAACGGTTTTGAATCGATTTAATTATCTTAAAATTATGTATGGGTACAGGACATACATATGTACATATGCATGTACAGTAGTGTTCACATCAATAGCACACCCTAATTCGAAAGTATTTTCCAATTAAGGTGTTAATAGGATTCCAATTCAAGGAGAAGTACACCGCTCTGAACGTCAAAACAGACAACAGAGAGTATCGTACGGTACTTCTCTGTTTTATTATAGCCGAATAAGATTGTCATTCCAAAGTGAGTACTTCTAATAATTCCACTTAGCTTTGGTTTTTCGGAAATATTCAGTGTTTTAGCAGTTTTTTTTTTTTAACTTTGACAATATAATAGTATTTATGTAATTATTTGGATATTAGTCTCAAAATTAAACTATATTTATTTCAGTGCTTCAGTTAATATGCGTCATGCTGTGTTCTTCCCATTATGCCAATGTCGTCGAATTTTTGCAAGAACGTTGTTGAATATATCAAATGACAACACACATCGCCTTGTCTTATATCGAAGGTCTCGGTTTTGTCATTACGCAACTTGTGTTGAGGAGACTTATCCTCCTATAGTCGGCGCAGTTCAGTGGTATCCGTTCTTTACGATCGTACAAACAATGCTGAGGTTCTATTTGTCGGTCATACTTTCGTCAACGCAGATTTTAGAGATAAGTTGATCTATGCTTTGTATTCAATCATCACCTGCTGCTTTGAATAGCTTGGCAATGAAGACATCGGGTCCAGCGAATTTTTTAGACTTAAGTCCCATTTACAATACTGCGAGATGCGATACGAGAGTCGAATTCGAATGCGAGAGCTCTCGCATTCAGACATCGGACGTCTGTTTACAATGATGCGTCAAAACACCACTCACAAATAACAAGCCCAAAATCAAAGCAACCACAATTTAGCTGTCACGCATTGCGAGATGCGAGAGTTTTCCAGATTTTCGAAATTGACTACGAACACATTGAATTACATGTTACGGAAATATTTTTGACAGTTCATGCGTAAATGGGACTTGAGTTACATGTTACGGAAATATTTTTGACAGTTCATGCGCTCTTGTTCTGACTTCATCTTGATCGGGTAGACGGTAATGTTGTTTGTCATCGTCCAGGTTGAATGGTCCATTATGTCTGACGCTGGAATGTTGCTCGTCATCAGCGTTTAATGGTTTACAGAAATAATCTTTGCAGATTCTCAGCACCGACTGTGGTTTTACTCGTACTATGGGATTTACTTCTATAACCTTGCAGATTTCTGTTGGGGCTTTACAG
The DNA here is from genome assembly GCA_949129095.1 of Volucella bombylans. NCBI lineage: Eukaryota > Metazoa > Arthropoda > Insecta > Diptera > Syrphidae > Volucella > Volucella bombylans. Next base: position 52,716,619 of record OX422143.1, read on the forward strand.
TTTGGACATGTTCGTTTTTGCTAAACGAACGAGAGCTGCTCGTGCTCTTTCTTTTTTTTCCAAGGAATCTATGTTCTTCTTTTCTTTCTCGTATTTTCCCGCAGGGCCGCTCTGTACATTCGACATTTTTCTTGAATTGCTTGTCTAAACCAGGGGTTTCTTTGTTGAGGCGGGTTGAAACTCAGTATATCTGAGATGGCTTCTTTGATTGTTCGTTTGGCAGTGATGACACAATCTTTACGTTTAATGCTGTAGCATCGGCTTTCTTCAGGGGTTAAGGGAGACCCGATCGTAAAAGACGCTGGCGATCTACTGTGATTGGAGCTGTTCGATGTTGAATTTCCTCACAATAGTTCACTAGCTATTACGGATATCCGCATATGTATCTCAGCTACAATAATGCAAGTACAATGACTCGAGTCGATGTGAAATGGTCGGAGGAGTGCAGTATAACAAGTTTGGTTGATGGTTTGTTGATCCTTATCTAGCCAGATCCCTCTATGTATATCAAAGTATGGAAGCCATGTGGTGGGTATAGTTACATTACGTCCCTGCGTAAAATCAATACACCTCTGTCAGCTTCAACAGGTGATGCCGTCGAGGCTGTACTTTCCGACTGTATTACCAAAGATACCCTTTTTGTCTAGCTTGCAATCTTCGGAAAATCATTCTTCTCCTTTATCGCCGTCACGCGTTTGCTTACATGCCTGAATCTTAACACTTGTTCCCTAGGTCCTCCTCTGTAGTTTTCTGTAACATTCACTATAGTAGATGTCATAGTTTTTTTCATTCATTTTTTCCCTTCTTTTTTTGTCCGATCCATCCAATCGCATTTATAGGATGGCGTACCTCTGCTTTGTAGCTGAAGAGGATCTCTCTAATTATTCGAATGCGCGCGGTGTTCTAAGAGTCCGAACATTATACGTTCAGATCCAAAGATCGTTGACCTTTAATCGTGTGCCCGGGTCGTCAACAATGAATTAGTTATTCTTTATATTTATAATAATAAACAGCATAACTGTTCCGAAGAAAATTCACTGCTTATGTCGTTCTCGTCACCTAAAAGGATAAAAATCTCCTCTGTTGCCCTCTCATTAAAAACTTTCAGATTCTTCATTTAAGATTCAACGTGTTGGGCACAATTTAACCATTTTCGCAACCACCATGATGCTCGCAAAGCGTGCCTTCCTCCATCAACAAGAACCGAGATCCAGGGACTTCTAAATTCCATTGTGTGAGAATCAGGCCGTTGATCAGGTTACATGTAAGTCTCTCACAGGTCTCATGACTGGATGCTAGTGTCCTCGAAAAATTTAGCTTTCCAAATGCGTTATATAATGAATCCGGATAATAAACCGGATGTATTGGCGTTATTAAAGGCACCTACATTTTCTATAATGTAAGGATCGTTCGATGTAGCTAGCCAGTGAATGTAAGGATATTTTCACCGGCTTTCCTCTACAGTAGGCATGTTGAGCCGGAAACAAAGGTCGTGGTACAATTTTGGATCGTATGTGTATAGTAATCAGTCTTTCTAGAGTCTTCAAAAGGAAATATGATAGACTTACAGATCTGAGGTCCTTTAGGACGACATGAAAAAACTTTCCGACTTTGGGAGTGAGAACTAATTAACTTCTCTCCATAACAAGGGAATGTGGATCATTTCTACGCAGCTAATCATGATAGGCAGGATAATATCTGAGGACCTTTGTAACTCAGCAGGTATTATACTGTCTGGACCAGTAGACTTGTATGGTTTGCAGCAGTGCTGCACTGCCCCAGAAGAATTTGTCTCTTATAATCAGACCGTGCATTTAAGTCCCGGCAGCAGTAGTCCTATTAAGGTTGTTATTGACCGTGAATAGGGAGCTACCTGGAAAATGAGTGCTCAGTAGCAGGCTGTGTGAATTGTCGCATAAGGTCGTACAAGAGTCATCAGTTATTTTTCAAACAGCTGGGCTTCGTAGACTTCATAGAGAGGTTTTTTCTTAGCTACGATGCCTCAGAGGTTTCTGTTATTTTGCCACAGAATGACTTCCAGGAATGTCGATTTGCCTTTCTCAGTTCTTTTTTATATATTTTGAGGATTTCCTTATATGAGTTCCAGTCTGTCACCGTGCTCACTTGTGCTTTTTGCTTGTACCTTGTTACCCAGGTTGTAATTAATTTTGACGGCTACGTAAAAACCACACTGTTACGAAGCAAGCAAAAGCCTTGAATAAGCGCTTACATTTTGCTGACCGCGTATGCAAATGGAATAAAGACAACAAACTTTGGATACACAGGTAGAAAAATTGATGAAAAATAGCGACATAACATATACTAAGGCGGTAGCTACCGACGACAAAAACAGGGATATTACAAATTTGCCATTGGAGCCAGACTTAGGCAAGTAGTTTTAAATTTGCGACAAGTGAACGAGTGCTTCATGACAATTCATGGTTAACCATTCAGAGCTTCTAAAATTGTACCAAATGGTAAGAAGAATATGTCAAGACTACAAAACCTGAGTCGAGTTCTGGCCTTTATATAAGTCCTTTATCCGCCCATAATCAGACTACAATTCTTACTCCTAAGACCTTTTGGCGCGTGTTAGATAAGATTCAAAACCATGCGATTAAATTTATAGGTGATGCTAATATTACACAGTTATTAGACACCCTTGAACACAGACGTAATGTCTCCTGCCTTAATATATTCCATCGCTATTTTTACTACCAGTGCTACAAAGAAATTGCCAATAGCATTCCGCCCTTTCAAACTTTAAACCGTAACACCTGCCTCGTTATGAATGTTCATCACTCTACCCTCAAGTCGTCTTTCGGACGTACTCGTACATTGAAATATCGTGATTCCTTTTTACACCGTACAACTCGCTTTTGGAATGCCCTGACGAGCTCTTTACTTTCTAGTCATTATAACCTTCAAAAATTTAAAACCAACGTACATCGGTACCTCTCTTTCTTTTCTTCCTAATTATACTTCGCCCCCGCTGTGTGCAAACATCTCAAGGGTGCTCAAAAATCCTTGAGCGTGCGTAGATTATAATAAATAAGAAAGAATCCTTAGGCACAATCTTTCAAGAGTCCGTTTAAATACCCGCATAAGCCAACAGTTAACATAATCGGTAGAACGCAATGTGTTATCAGCGATACATTTATGATTATTGGTTAGAAAGTGGCAATATTGGGTCGAAAATAAGGGACATATCATACAGATATCGCATAAAGCATGCCATCTATGAGATAGTAAGCTTCTTGTCAGATCAAAGAAGAATAACTTTTGGCGATGAACAACTAAATTGACTTAATACGAAATGATAATCACCTTAGCCCTGCAGGCCGCCCTAGGTGGGTGGCCGTCGCTCAAGTGGTAGTGTGTTGGCTTCCAAATCGGAAGGTTCGGTGTTCGAATCCCAGCCTCGTCCGAAAGACATTCTTTTTTCAGGCAACTTAATTCTCGTAAGACAAATGGTTGCCTCTAATACAATAACAAGTCCAATTGCACTAATAATTTAGTCTCCCCATTAAATGTTGGATGCCACCCATGGAGCGAAATAACCACTGAGCCTTAACTTAACACGTGCTCAGGCATTTTAAGTGTATTAATACCCACTTGAGTGTTAAGTTCTTTAAAAAAAAAAAAAAAAGGCTGGCCGAACAATTTTAAGGGTGATCTATGGTCCCGTCCTGTCTGCATATAAGGATTGAATCAAGTGACAGTGTAAAAGGGGTCTTAACCAACTTGGCGTGGGTAACTCGAGACACCAAGGTCATGATTGAGTTGGAACGGAGATTTGGTGGTTGAGGCACTGAGGGCTATCTAAAGAAGAGAAGAGTACTAATTTCAGATTAGGTACGACATATGTATGTCGTGAGCTTTCTTGACTACTAACGTCACTGATGATTCCATGCGAGCAATTCTTCGGCGTTAGCTTAGGCATTTCTAATTTACAGAGCAATCATCTAGTTAAATCGCGACAGGATAATTATGAAAAAGAAAATGTGAAAAATATATTATAAAGTTTAAGAATTGTTTTTATTCTAGTTCTGTTCATGAGTGTATCTGAAACGTCCAAGAAAGTGTCAATTTCAAGAACCCATCATTATCTACGAGTATAAATATTTTATAAATTTTTATAAATTACAATAGGAAGGCGTCTCATTTTTTCAAAATGGTGGTCTTCAAATTTACCAAAAGAGCTCAAGTCGAACAGGTTATATTGTTTGCTCTTTTTATGATGTATTGCTGGTCCTTACACAGTTAACTCTATTAACACACTCATGTTTTTTCCACTCAACTTCAACTCTGTAAGGACTGCATTTTCACTCCATGTATAATTATCCCTCTTTAAATTCGATCCACACATAATCAACAAAGCAACGCCTAATGTGTTTATATATTCATTGAACTCCACCTTTTGAAGTCCTTTCAGATGCGTAACGCACATCCTGTTTCACATTCATAATTGAGTTCTGAATTTTCTTATGAATAAATGCGTTGCATCGCAAATCCTCTTTTTTTGTTTTTAGTTACGAGTGAATGCAGAAAAGGGTTGCATTGCACTTATAAAAGAAAAAAAGAAGCGGTTGGGAAAACCGGTTCCTTTTCTTTCCTGACGTTGTTGGAAAAAAGTGTTCCAACTTTGAATTGTTAATTCGGATTTCGATGCATTTTCTTATGGAGAATCTTGAAAAGATGCAAAGTTCGTTTTGTTTTTTAACAGCCCATTTGGGAATTGGTTGGAAGGACAATGCGAACATGATAGCAGCATTGTTCTTCAAGACAAAGAAAAGGAAAACTTTCCACAAGGCGCGTTTTTTTGTCTTTTAAAGATACTCGTACAAGGGGTTCCATGAGAAATTTCCAACTTGTTTCGTCCTATTTTAACGTAATATTATAAAATTTTAATGAAGCCGTGTCTGTACATTGAAGATATTTTCAAAAGAAAAAAAAACACAAGAGTGTTTTTATACAAATCAGTTGTTTTTAAAATTGTTTTTGTCTGTTTGTCCGAGAATCACAGAAAAACTAGTCAACCGATTTTAACGGAACTTCACTGTTCAATAGCCCATTTTTCAACCTAAAGACTGTAATTTGCTTCATCACGAACGGTTGAACAAAGCCGTAGTTACAGTTACAGAAATATTTCAAAATAAGTATATTTTAAAAATTTTAAATACTACTGTAAATATATATATCTGTTGTATATATGTATGTACTAAACACATAGTTTAGAACCAGAGCGATGCATGCGCCGAGCTAGCGAAAATATAAGCATCAAATATATATGTAGATGTAGCACATGTATTGTAGCTCTCTAAAAAGAGGTATAAAGAAAACGACTTCCGAATATCGAACACGGCCAACTCTACGTCGCCTGTTCGAGGGTCAGAGGCTTCTCGAATTTCATCATTTATGCTCCCGAGAACCAAACAAGTAATATATAGGGTTTTCCAATAAGGACTTGACAACTTTTTTTTTTAAATAAAACGCAAAACATTTGAGATATTTCAAAAACTTTATTATCGACTTGAAGTACAATCAAAACATTTATGAATGGAACTCGACTTCGTTCATATGGCTACCGCGGGCACGTTTGCAGCGGTCGATTCGTTGGACCCAATTTCAACGACCCGGCCACACATTTCGGCCGTAACGGCCGCTATTTCGCGTTCAATGTTGGCTCTGAGCTCTTCCAACGTCGTCGGCGTGTTAGCATAAACCAATGATTTAACGTAGCCCCACAGAAAATAGTCAAGCGACGTTAAATCGCACGAATGAGGCGGCCAATCGACTGGCCCATTTCTTGAGATAACACGCTCACTATACTTACTCTTCAATAAATCGATTGTAGCGTGTGCTGTGTGCCTTGTGTCATCATCCTGTTTACACCACATGTCGTCCAAGTCCACATCTTCCAATTTGGGCCAAAAATAATCGGTGATCATGGCGTGATAACGCTGACCATTCACAGTAACGTGACGATCGTTATCGTCGACGAAAAAATATGGCCCAATAACGCACCAAACAGTTATTTTTTGTGGATGAAGTGGTGATTCATGAAGCACATGCGGATTTTCACCCGACCAATAACGCATATTTTGCTTATTGACGAACCCATTGAGCCAAAAATGAGCTTCGTCACTGAAGATGATTTTGCGATGAAATTCATCATCTGGGTGCATCTTCTCCAGAGCCCAATCGGAGAACGTACGTCGCTTCAAATGGTCCATCGGCTTCAATTCTTGAGTCAGCTTGATCTTGTATGGGTGTAAACCAAGATCCTTACGCAAAATGCGCCATAATGTGGTCTGAGCGATGCCCAATTCTTGAGAACGCCGTGATCGTTTGCTACGGAAGCCTGAACGGCAGCGATATATTCGACACTTCGACCAACCCGTTGTCTCACTGACACGGCAACATCACACAACGAATATGTAGACTCAAATTTTTGAACTAAACTTGTTATTGCCTGTCTACTAGGGCGAGAATTACGACCGAAAATTGGAGTTAACGCTCTTAAAGTTGCAATCACCGACTCCGAATTTCGGTAGAAAATTGTTGTACTCGTAATTTGCAGACGTTGCTCGTTCGTGTACTTTACCATGATGAAAGTGTTGAGTTCACTGAATAAATTTACAGTGACAGTTTGATGATTAGTGCGTTCACAAATTAAATTCAAAGTTGTCAAGTCCCTATTGGAAAACCCTTTATTTAGTATTCAGACAGGCCTTGATTTAAGGTTAATTCCAGGCCATTCGGTTTGGCAAGCAGAGGAGTGAATTCACTTCACTCCCAGCTGTTCATTGAACAATCTAACCTGGCTGTTAATGACGCAATACCTGGAACCAACGAGTTAAAAATACTAATGTAAATTTTATAAAAATTAGTGAAACATTTACTTTAGATTTACTTTTGTAAAATATGAAATAAATTTTTTACTTTTTTTTATAATTTTTTTTGTAAGAACTTAGCTCTGAAGAGGATATGCGAACTTTTTGAACTAAGACTAAACACCTCACACGATTTTAGTTGCTGCAAAAATGTTGGTCCTTCGGGCCCCGGTGGGGATTCCACGCCAGACCAGACAACGTCCGATTAAGAAGCCAATACACTACCACTTGCGCCACGCCATCCACTATACGAGGGGCGTTCAACATATTCTCGGTATCGGGGTGAAGCTGTGGTTGTATATATGAAGTGATTTATTTATCAAGTAATACTAATATTTTAGTGCATTCATGTAAAATTTCATATAAATGTGATTATTAATTCGCGTTTTATCTCTAGTTAAACAGAATCATAATGGCAACTGAGACGATGATGATGAAAATTGAGCATCGCGCTGTAATTAAATTTCTCACTAAGCAAGGAAAAAGTCAAAAAACTATTCATGAAGAGATGGTGGCTGTTTACCAGGCTTCCGCACCTTCATTATCAACTGTGCAAAAATGGTCAAGTGAGTTCAAGAGAGGCAGAGAGAGCATTGAAGACGACCCCCGCTCCGGCGCCCCGGCTACTGCTTGTACGGGAGAAAGCATCAAAGAAGTCGAAAAACTTGTTCTTGAGGATGCCCGAATAAAGGTGAAAATGATGGCAGAGATCAGCAAGCTTTCAATTGGTACCATTCACACCATTCTTCATGACCATCTTAACCTTTCAAAGGTCAGTACAAGGTGGGTGCCACGAATGCTCACAGCGCCTCAGAAAAAAGTGAGAATCGCATGCTGTAGAGAGCTTTTGGAGATGTGTAGTGAGAACGCGGACGGTGTTATGGATCGAATTGTTACTGGGGACGAAACATGGGTCCACCACTATTGCCCTGAAAGCAAACAAGAGTCCATGCAGTGGCATAAAAAAGGAACAGACCCCCCGAAGAAGTTCAAAGTCACTCCGTCTGCCGGGAAGCTCATGGCCACAGTTTTTGGGACTCAAAGGGAATCTTGCTCATTGAGTACAAAAAAAAGGTGAAACCATCAACGCCACATCCTACGCTTCCACTTTGCATAATTTGCGGGAGGAAATTAAAAAGAAAAGACGGGGTAAACTCGCAGCGGGTGTGTTGCTTCTTCATGACAACGCTCCTGTTCACACGGCGCGAGTTTCCAAGGTGAGATTGTGGTTTCGAAGAAATCCAACACCCACCCTATAGTCCAGACCTTGCCCCTAGTGATTATTTCCTGTTTCCGGATTTGAAAAAATGTCTTCGTGGAAAAAGATTTTCGGATGATGAAGAACTCAAGTCGGCAATAAATGGGTATTTTGCAGAGAAAGAGGAAATTTATTTTTTTGAGGGTTTACAAAAGCTTATCTCAAGATGTAACAAATGCATTGATGTTAGGGGAGATTATATTGAAAAATGAAAACAATTTAAATTGAATTCACATTTTTCTTCATATCGATACCGAGAATATATTGAACGCCCCTCGTAAGTCTTATTCATTAAAAGCCTATATAATATTCAGAGACCTTTTATCAATTATTCCCTATACCAACACGGAACGAAGTTGCGGATATAAGTTAGTGACGTTATATAGATTATCTATTATATTTTATTTTATCTATTGTACTTTTATACGTGCAAAAGGAAATTAAAATTGTTATTATTTGCTTATATACTTTCCCGTTTCTATATCCCGTTTCTTAAAACAAACTTTTGGCCTTCGCTGTTGACCTTAATTCAGGGGACCTTGATTCAAAGATGCTTTTGGCTGGAGTTATATCGTTCGTTATTTTTTGGCTTTTCTGGTTAAATCTTCATCTTATAGAGCTTCCTCTACAGGCATTATTTCAAAGATAAACACTCGGTAGCTGTTGAAAGATGTTCAGCTATTCCTTGTTTGTAAATTGATGATGTCTATCTTCTAGGATATGGTTGGCATGACCAGTAGCTGAATGAATTCGTTAAGAAAAGCCTTTTCCTGGTTACACTTTGCTGGTGCACTATCCAGGATGAGCCTATGCGCATAGTGATGCTATAAGCTGTGCCGTGTGGTAAAAATATAGTAGAGTCCTGATTATACACTATAATTATTACTGTGACCTAAAATATTGTATAATAGGAAAATGCACATAAAATTGTTCTCTAATGTTTCGAGGCATTAAAAGTTCCTGATACGGATTTTGAGAAGCCGAATTTAGTAATGTACAGACGGCAGGTTATGTTCTGCTCTGAATTCTCATTGTCCTCTAATGTTACGAGTATATTGTAATTACTCCGCAGTCTTCTTTTAAGCTTCATTAGCAATGTTTTCGTCAGGGATTAGATTTTTCATCGTAGACATGATTATTTGAGCGGCATTAGCTAGTAGCATCTTCCCCTGTGAAGTCGAATTCCTTCGTTTTTCATCGATAGAGCAGAGCAGAGCACATCACTTATTGCCATCAAAAAATTCGCGACTGTTGCTAACCGCTCTAGATTTGGTAATTCCACAACTTCCGTTTTTGTAGAACATGACACCCTTAGCAAATTTCTTTTTTTTATAGCTATGTGGTATTTTTTCTAGCAGTTTTTTTTTTTAAATTAGCGCAAGCTCACAACATAACGAACACCCTTAAAATTGTTGCTCACAGTGGGGGTGACGGAAAATTAGGAAAAAAGCAAAAATCAGTGTACGTTGGTTTTGAATGTTTGCAGGTTATAATTAGTAGGAAATAAACAGCCTGTAAGTGTACTTCGTAAGCGAGTTTTACGACTTAGAAAAGAATCAGAATATTTCAGAGTGTGTTCGAAAGTAGGCTTGAACTTACGAGTAAACTGATTAATATGATATAGTAAATAGCGAGGCGATTGATGGTTTGAAGGAACGAAATGTTACTACCGATTTCGTTTGAGGAAAGCGACTTTATATTTTTGTTTGAGGCTGTCAATTGACTGCATAATATTACCATCTTCTATGAGTATAACCCCATGGTATTAAGTCCAATCTAGTAAGTGTAGAAAAGCTTTATAGGCAAATGACTGGGTAAGCTGGATCAGAAAGGGTAGGAAACCTAGACGTTTCGCAGCATATTTGACGACATCGAAAATATTATCATTACAACGTAGGTTGTCATTGACACCCATAGCGAGAGTGGGAAAAGTATTGTATTTAGGGAGCATTAAATTCGAATCTGTTGGAGGTTCCCCAATTAGTCATGCTGTTAATGAGAGTAATATACGCAGCTATTCGATTCAGTGAAGGAATATATTGGATTAGAAGTAGTAGAAAACATGAATCATTGATGAAGATAGAAAAGAGTATTTATTTTGTGGGTATCACACAACAGGAATTAAACATTCCGAGAGGTAATTTCCAATTCATTGGAAAAGAGATTCACCGGTTGAAATGCGAGCATTTTCGACAAAAGAGCCCGATGCCAAACTCTGTTAAATGCTTTTGAAATACCAAGTGCAACTATTTTGCTTTCCATGTACACTTTGGTTCCACTTTTCGGGAAGACATGCTATCAAATCACCAGTGGACCTATTGGTAAATCCAAATAAATTCGCTTCTGATGCTTCGAATGCTGTTTCATATATTTCCATACACTATCCAATGATGATACGTAGAGTCATTTATCTTTGATCTCCTTTCAATGGGACTGCATCTTTCATGATTAATGAAGTATCATTAAATGATATTTCTTATTTGCTATGACAATACAACTTTGTTATTCTTATTCATTTTCTTCCATCAGCTGTATAAGTGATGTAACATCATGTGATAGAAGCTTCACTCACATTGCATTTTATCTGTTATTATTTAGGAGGATAACTTAGAGCATTATTAAGCAGAACTAGTGCTTTTAAAGTATATCCATGTATTTAAACCTTAAAGCAAATTTTACTAATAAATAAAGAGATTCCTATAAATAAAACCTATTTTAAGTCCAAGGAAGCATGGAATCATCCATGCTAACTTCGAGTAATCATACTCGACAAAATTTATTTATTAATGCTTTTGGAGCTGTCTTCTTTGACTTACAGATTTAGTACATGCCAGAAACATTTTACTCTCTTTTCCTATCTTCTTTCGGTCTGCAATCAGACACAAATGCTTTTTCTGAAAGTATTTTGTTGGACACATCGGGCCCGTATGCTCGTTTTGCCTTCTTATTGAATATAAGTTCTGGTTTGGATGATACTCGTAGCTTTTCTCCTCAAATTCTTTGCAACTCCTTGCTTGAGAAACTCACTCTTTCTAGTAAAAAGTTTTGTTTAAGTTTTTAAAATAAATTTTAAATAATTAGTAGTTCATATATTCGAGTAATTCTTATAATCGGGACTCTAGTGTGCGTGGAAAAAGTCTCATCGCATCCAAAGATCTTCATAAATTTTACCACTCCGCTCAGTCTAATACGGCGTTTTTGATACCAAGATCCGACGTAACAGTTGGTTCCAAGGAAATCATATTATACTTCCTGCTTTTCAGCGCATTATGCAGCTCAGGTTAATCAGTTTTACTGAAACCATGAATGAATATATAAGAAATGCTATTATATACGGGCTGGGACACTCGGAAATATTCTCTATCGTCTACCTGCTGCACCAAAAGCTATACTAGCAAAGCAATGTATAATGGAGTCACGTAATAAGTTGACGCAATCCCTGCACAAAGTAATGAGTTAAAATATCCTGCTGATACTGAAGGTATATTTTCCGTGAACTTTTTCAGGATCAGGAAGAGCTCGTGTTCTGGTTGTGCATTCAGATATTGCTTTAATACGGGACTCTTCGATACTTGTAACCAGGAAGACTACGTTGTCTTTATCGGTTTCAGATAGAATTTTCTTCAGCCTTTTTATTTTGATTTGAAACTGTTTCCCTTTTACTTTGTTTGTCTTATTTTTGGGAGCCGCCATTGGTATCCTATAGTAGTTTCGGTTATCTCCTTGATAGCCCCATGATACTAATTGCTTATCATTGCCTGTTGAAAGGGTGGTGACGTCGGAAAAAATTATTTTTTCTGGTTCTCGATATGGGTGGGGATTTGAACACAGATCCTCTTATGCAGCAGTAGAGGAACTTGACCACTGCGACACGTCACCATCACTCAGTTGTAACTAATCATCAATTTAGATATGAAGAACGAGATTGGCTTAAAAAGTGGTAAAATTTGAAAGCCTTAATTCATTCAGGCTTCTCTAGATTCCGGGTCATAATGGGATCGTGGAAAACGAAATGCCGATGAAATTACTTAACACGTCTCAGAGAATTACTTATTACTTGGACTTCCATTGATGTTTGTATTTGTCGTGTTCACAACTATAGCTCTAGTGACACTGCTCTATGCGGAATGCCTTCTCAATGTTATAAAAATGTAAATAAAATCCTCACTTTTTGCAGAAAGGACCTCGAACTGCATACTGGAGTTTTAATGAGACACAACGCTTTTGCTAAGACTTAAGTGAATTGAAAACCATTATCATCATCTCCTGTGGAATGACAACAATCCAATAGAGAGTTCTTTCTGTATCGGTTCGACACGCTGATATTATGAATGGTGATACTTCACGCCCTTCACTATAAAATCCGTCGTTAATCTTACAACGAAGACTGAGAAATCATATTGAATAGAACATACATATACGAGTAAGTTTAAGATAGACTTATTCCTTTTCTGAGTCATTTAGCATTGCTAGATTACGTTGTAGAATCAATTAATGAAAATCGATTGACTGCTGTAGTGTTTAGAGTTATCTGCATGCAACAGAAGTCAAAACTAAAAACAAAGTACAAAGGTAATGCTCATAGAGGGCGCATCGTATCTTTCCTGCTTCTAAATTTCAAAACATAGTGCTCACTTTAGAACAAAAAAGTGCTACGATGTTCCAGAGAAAGAATACGAAGAGTACATGTGGCCTCAACATCACAATTAAAGGCTCAAAGGAAAGAACAACTTTGGCTCAAATGTCTCCATTCTACAGTCTCCAGTACGACCCCGATGGACACAAATTGAGACAAATCTTGATTGAGTTTGCAGTGACGAAAAATATTATCATTGCTATCACATTTTTCAGACACTGCTGCAGCTGTAACTAGATCATCAAACAAACTACGTGCGTTCAAAACAGTCAATGTAGGCCCGGATCACAATTAGAATTAGTTTTAGAATAAGTACGACAGCGGGTATCGAACATGCCATAAATTCAAACGAATACTGTGAGAAGGCAGCTTCGACTGCATTTACAGGGACGAGCTATCTAGATGTCAAGTCAAGTTTTGATAGTCCACCCTAACTGTAAATGTAAAAAATGGCAATAGAAAATGCTCGCTGCTCCGCTTAAGTCGGTAGTACCATCGGATATCCTTTTGTAAAAAGTCCTAGGCAAGGCGATGTCTTGTAAGGAGTTCAAATCCTAAGTTGTTCTTAGTAATTTTACATACAAACGATATTGATATTATTTACAGGACATAACCAAATGTCAGCCGACAGCTTTGATTATAAAAGCTATATAGAAAAATTGCAGCCGTGTCAATATGTACATTTATCACATAAAAGCAACTGCCACTTATTTTGAATAAATCTCTCGCATGCATATACGTAGGTCCTCACGCTATAGGCTCTTCCGCAATCGAAGAGCATTGCTACCATAGAGTAAACATACATACATATGTATGTATTAGGAATTGAATCCATACTCAACACGTTCATCGTCCCTAAACCTGTAGCACCCTAGAAAGGAATCACACAGTCGCACGTTGCATTGCAGTTGCACTAGTTTTTGCAACCCCTTAGCTATGTGTGCCTGTGCAGCAGCCAGAAAATCCGCGATTGAACAATCGAGATGTGCTTGAGGTAGGTCCGTCTGTCAACAGCAGCTTGGCGAAGTAGAAATCAAATGATGACGACGCGGTGGGATATGGGCATGGGAAGCCGTAGACGCCATTATTATCCTGTCCCTATTTCCACGTTCATTGTTCCATTCCTGGAAAGGCAACCTCAGTAGAAAAAAGGGGTTAGTACCCTGTTCATTGAAAACACTGCGCACTGTGTACAATGCACTGTGCTATCCTTTACCCTACATTGCGAGATGAAACGGTTTATTGCATCTGTGGTTGGCTGTACTCATGGCTGCTGGCTGAAGTCCTGGTGCCCCTAGTCGCTTAGTCCTTTGGCCTTTGTCTTTTGTTATTTAAAAGGTTGTTTTGTTTTTTATTTTTTTATTTTTAATGTTTTTTCTCTTTTCAAATCCGCCATGTTGGCGGACGTTTGAAGGGGATTGCCTTTTTATTGTCTTTGTTTGATCGGTCGGTGGTTCGATTTACTATATTTATTGTTCGTGTTTCTGTATTTCCTTTCTTTTTATGAAATTTTCTTCAACCTATAAGTATTGCAGAAAAAACGAGCTTCACTCGAGGTTATTAGCTTCTTTGTTTGTTGGATAAAATGTAGCTGTAGGGGGTCGATGACAGAGTACTTGCGTAAGCGAAAGCCTATTGGGATAGGCTTTGACGAAGGGAAGAATTATTTAATTTTTTGTTTTTGGATTTGAGAAAATTAACGCCGTAGGCTTAAACTTGCATTATAATAGGGATAGCTTATAGCAAGTTGTGTTACCTTCCCAGGATTTGCGGAATCTGCAATACGTAACTTAGAACAAGGAAAGTTGGCTTGAATTTCTTTTGAAGGAATTGAGTGTTAAGTTTAAAAAAAAATAAATAAAGTGATTAAACTAGTGCAGGAGAGATATCGTTGTTCACTTATTCCCATGGTTTTATTTAGTCAGTACTGCCCGAAACATCAAGGATCACTTAGTAACATTCGAGTACATACCTAGCGAAGCTCCCGACACGTTAGTACTCTCTGTCTGAGGCACTTTAGGCACTGCATTTTATTCGGTCTCATGTGAATTTAAAAGACCGATAAGCTTGTTATCCTCACACCATCTGCAGGAGATAATTGAACGACTTGAACTGATTATTTGTGGGCAGTTTCAGATTATGGACAAGCTTTATTACATGCTCAAACTTTTGTTGCATTTAGTTAGGTTTGGGAAAAACTTATTTCTAACTTCACTACTTTTTCGGCAGGTAAAATTAAACCTCTACAAGACCAAAGATCTATCCACAATAAAGTTTCTTATTTTTGAGACTTTTGAAGATATGTAGGAAGCTGAAGTCTCATCAGATCTGTGCATCATCATGTGTTTACGCCTTGCGAAGGCAGTTTCTAGTTATTCTCAGTTAATCACAGTATTTAAGCCTACGAGACCCTCTGTATGTAGTTTACCCCTTTGACAAGAGAAGCTAGGAATGTTGGTCTTTTAGGGACTATCCTCTGAAAATGTTCAAGTGGTTTATATTAGAGGTTCACTTAAAAGTGCGTTTCTTAATGTACACCTGCTACTAGAATGTATTCTTAGTTGTTTGTAAGGTAAACTCGGACCAAGCCTATTTCTTGAAAGCAGAATGCAAAGACATTACTTAGGTTAGTTTGGCTTTGTAGGTGCATTGTGATACTACTGTAAGAGCGTTGAAAGGTGATGCCCTGACTACGATTAGTAATATAAGGATCTCTCGATTCGTTACTTTTACAGCGCAGAAATCATTTTAATATTGGGTGTGGTAACTGTGCAGTTGAAAAGAAAGGGCGCAACAGATCTCTCTTTCTACCCGTTACTGGTAATTCGTGCACATATCAGAGCAAGGAATACCCAATCTTTGTAAGCTTTTGCCAATAGCATCGTGTCGTGTGATTATATTTGTGAGTTTACTAGTAGGTATATTAGGTATCCAAAAGCTGATCAGGTCCCTTGATCATTTCAGATCGAGTATGGACAATAGAAGTTTAGATATGTCACAGAGAGCCAGAGCGGACAGCGCTTGAGAGTGTGGTGGATTGAGGTTGTCAAGCTGGCTGGTACTTACTATTTCAGTATATTGCTGAGTGTCGCCTAGTATGAGGACAGAGTTAGTGGCAAGTTGCATTTTTGTTTTTTTTTAAAAATAACTTAACTCCATGGGTGGCATCCAACATTTAATGGGGACACTAAATTGTTAGTGGAATCTGGCTTGTTGTTGTTTTCCAGTCAAATACTCATCTTACATGATTTTGGTTAACTCAACAAAATAAATACCTTTCGGGCGCGGTTGGGATTCGAACACCGAACCTTCCGATTTGGAAGCTAGTTTACTACCACTTGAGCCACGGCCAGCCACGGCATGCAAACAAAGTGAAAGTGAAGGTAAAAACAGCAACTAGAGGTTCCAACTGGGTCTGTTATGCTTATGCAAGTAACCGTTGTCTAACAAGTTAGTGGATGATCTCTTTTCTGGTGCTTGCTACTAGACATGTATATCATATTTGAGAATCGGTCTATCTATTGCCATATTAACCCAGTGCATGACTTTCGGTTGTAGACCCCACTTTGAGCATACAGTCTTCTTGCACGAAGCTTTTTTATTTCTTTTCGAAACATTTTCTTTCCATGTTTGTTATTTAGATTAAAGCCTCGGTGACGGGTTTGTGTAGGAAACATGAAGAGTATTATTGTCTTCTTAAGCTACTACACCATATTTTCCGTCCTCCAATATGGATAACAGCCGGTTGGCTACTAGATTCTATAAGGAGGGAGTGTACGTTTTTGTATGTTCCGGAGAAGATGTAGTATCTAGAACTATACTATACTGTATCACGTATACGTGCATTTTAAGAAAATAAAATCAAAGTACAGGTACAGGATAGCTGACTTTTATATCTCTTCTTATATCAGTATCCAAGAAAACAACGGAATCATAGTTCATAGTTTATGTGAGCTTCAGCAAACTGTTTCCTAAGGTTTGCCTTCGTAATATCCATGCTTGTTAATGCTTACTTTCCCAATTTAGCTATCAGACATGTTTGGAACTCCAGCAATCACTTTCATTATCCAACTCGTACAGAACTCTTTTTAATATTTAAAAAAATTGTTCGGTATTTGGAGGTGACATCCTAACTTCCATAATTAATGTGACAAGTCGTGCCAATGCCATTTTTCAGTATAAAAGGTTCGTCGGCCAATACTTGTAAAGGGTCCGCCATCTAACGTTTTTTTTTCAACTAGTGCTTATTTCGTGAATGGTAATACTTAGTTCATGTCTGATTTGACAGATAATTAGTTTTATCCTTCCGGTTAATAATGGAAAATAATTTCATTCAAATGGCTGCCTCGGCTGGCCATGCAGTAGCCTACACGATCGGTCCAATTTTTAAACACATTATCGATTGTGTGCAGCTGTATTTCACCAATGGCCACGAATATTGTCCTTTAAAGCGTCAATTGTCTCTGGCTTGTCGGCGTAACATTTATCTTTTACGGCACCCCACAAATAATAGTCCAACGGTGTCAAATCGCAGCTCCGAGGTGGCCAAACGACATCAACTTTGCGGCTGATAATGCGATCCTCAAAAATAGGGCGCAAAACATCGAGTGTAGCTTCGGCTGTGTGGCGCGTAGCGCCGTCCTGTTGAAACCAAATGTTGCCAATATCCTCCTCTTCAATTTTTGTGAACAAAAATTCGTTCAACATGGCCCGATAACGATCGCCATTGACTGTAACGGCCACTCCTTGCTCATTTTCGAAGAAAAATGGCCCAATTATGCCTCTGGACCAAAATCCGCACCAAACAGTGACTCGTTTTGGGTGTATCGGCTTTTCAATGTATGCGTGCGGGTTTTCTGTGCCCCAAATGCGACAATTTTGCTTGTTTACATACCCGCCAAGATCAAAATGAGCTTCATCTGAAAAGATGTTTTTTTTGGCAAAATCGGCATCTTCTCTAAGTGGATCGCAGGCCCACTTAGCGAAGCGTAGTTCAAGCGTATATAACCATAACCATATTCGTTCAGCGGAAGGATAAAACTAATTATCTGTCAAATCAGACATGAGCTAAGTATTACCATTCACGAAATAAGCACTAGTTGAAAAAAAACGTTAGATGGCGGACCCTTTATATGTAACTACTAACTACTACTTATCGAACCTAATCTTCTATACTCCTGTGAGTGACACAGTCAGTTGCATTGTATCTAAGCGTGTCAGTTTTTATGCAACCGGGGATTTATATAATTGTGATTGTAGGCAACGGAATAATTGTTCAACGCTTCTATCTCTTTTCCAATTCGGCACATTTTACCATCGCGACCGTACAAAAATGACTATTTACAAATTTGATCGAAAGTGTTTCTTTGGTTGTGAACATTGTTTCCATCGAAGGGAGTGATGGTGTGATATCTTATGGACAAAAGATCCTTATGTGAGGCACTCTCTCATCTGATTTTTTTATTTTTAAATTCAGCAGATTAAGCCAATGTGACTAGACTTCCTATTGAAGGTTTAAAATTCTCAGGAGTAGGGGCTTTTGTTTCATCAGGTGCGCACCAGGATCTTTCATTAGAATAACACAGCAGATAGCACACTATCCATTGTCTTCGAAGATTGCTTTTCTTAAAACTTTTCTTAAAAGCCTATAATTCTTCTTCTTCAAGAGTTTCACAAGTCTACACGCGTTGTTACGAGTAGGATTAAGCGAACACAAATTGGCATTCGCGAAAGCCATGACTAATCACCTATGATGATACTTTATGCAAGACTACCAATTTTTATAGGAGGACAAATCTATGCTCTGTATTTCCAACTAAAAAGCCATTTGGGCCAATTTAATACAATACAAATGGCAAAAACAATCGATGCAGGACCATAGAAACTCCAATACGAGTTTGAGCAAAGTCCTACATCGCTTTGGGAAAAAATGCCTTCAAATCCAAAGTATTGGTGGAAACAAGCACATGTGTTTATTTGATTTCTGCCAGACAACCTCTTATAGATATAAGCAAGTATTCGTTTGCCCTTGAAGCACCTTAAGAGTCATACCATCTGGAGCTATACCTAATTGTCTATGGAAGATCTAATCGAGGACGCACGCAGCCCAACCACATGTTCGTGCCCTGAGAAACACTTCTCTGAGCATTGCCTAGAGTGATCCCATTGTAACCTGGAATCCAAACAAAACTCAGCCTTCCATTCAGTAATATCTCGAACTGGCTTGGAATTCATGAGCGAGTTCGGCAAAGCTATAAGTACAGCTTGGCTGTCGCTACAGATGTGTTGTAGATGCCTCGCCTCCTCCAACGATTCTTCACAACATAGTTCATAGCCATCACGAAGGCAGACGCAAGATTTTATAACGAGGATTGAAATCTAACATTGTGGTGCTCTACAAAGACACGAGCTGCGTGAAGACCCACCTACATTCCCTTCCTGACTATTCTGGTCGAAACTATTCCTGAGAAAGCGGAGATAGAAACAGAAACAGGAGATCTGGCGTCATTGCATAAAACGGCTTGTCCAAAGACTAGTGAGTATACTTTTTTGGATCTTAAGCCACCAGCCAGACAGAGATTGGTGCGAAATAAAGAAAACATAGCCGCCGTAGCGACCAGTATCGAAGAACACCCAGAAATGTCGATTCGGCGCCGATCAGCTGAATTTGGCATCGCCAGAGAGTCAACCCGGCTTATTTTGCGATTGGATTTAGGCCTATATAAGATTGTGCTGATGCAAGAATTTAAGTCGGACCATAGTCTTCGCCTTGAATTCACTAATTGGACGCTGGAAATGTTGGCCGAAGATCCGGATTTTGGCCAACAAATCATCTTCTCGAATGAGGCCCGTTTTTGGCTAAGCGGCTATGTCAACGAGCTAAATTACCATTATTGGGGCGAACACAATCCACAAGTGTTCGGTCAAGCATCAATGCATCCACAATGATTGACTGTTTGGCACATTTTATGGCATGGCGGCATCATCGGAATTTATTTCTTTTGAAATGAGGAAGCCGACACCGTTACCGTCAATGGTCTCAGGTACAGAGCAATGTTAACCGACTTTCTGTGGTGAGAGCTCGACAAAATGAAAATATCCAAGCCGTGGTTCCAACAAGACTGGGCCATTTGAATAATGTGCTATTTAACACATAATGGCATGAATTTAGCTTTAAAATAATCCAGCCAGAATCAATTTTATATCTCACACCGTTGTTGTTTTATTTAAATTTTTTTCCTATCCTTCTTATCTGGTCACCCTTTAGAAAGTGTCCAGGCTCCTTAGAGCCAAATACGAAAACTCCCCTCCCCTTAGTCTCGTGGCTTTAGTTCCTGCACCAGTTGCATTTTTAATGAACTTAGGCCGAAATCTTTTCGCAAGGATTGACGCCTTGCAATCTCGAGCTACCTTGGAAGTGGTGAAAGGGTACTGTAAGGTCTAAAGTGCAGCTTGTCGCTACATTACAATATGTTCATGCGCCATAATTCAATAGGATTGAATTTAAAATCCACGACAGGAATTAAAATTGAAAATCTTTGGTGGATGGTGTTCATGGATATGCTTCACCCAAGGTACAATAAAACCATATTTCTTATATTATCTCCTTCCAGACTTGGGCATATCTACATTGAAAATTTTCCTAATTAAAGACATTGAATCTGTAAACTGCCATCTTGTTCTTTTCAGATAATCAAACAAAACCGGCCAATGTCCTTTGTTTAATTACTTAACTTTTGTAATGAAAATACCAACCGTTATTAGTAAAATCAGTTTTGTTCTTAACTTGCCCTAAGGTCAGCAAATATTTGCAAAACATTTAAGGAAATCCAGACGAATCCTCATCTCGGCATCTTTAATTTCCTTCTTCCTCAAATTCTATTTACTTTTGTACACATACATATACATACTTGTATACAGATATTGCCTACGTAAATAAAAACACATGCTCATTCTGTCTAAAGTTCACGTACTTCTAAGCCCTATGAAACTCACCTCGAAGTACGAGTATCAACCCCTACACCGACAGCCTCAGAATGTCCACAGAGTGCACCTCCAAATGGTAAATGCGGATACCATGGAGCGCATGTCTGCAAAAAGTGTTCCATATATTTCTGGAGCCCACATCATCGTGATGATGTGATGATGATAATGACGAAGACGATAATGATGACGATGATGAAGATGGTGACGGTGGCGGTGGTGCTGATGTGTTGGATAAGGTGAATAGGGGAGCAAATTGGAATGTAGTCGGTAGGGAAGCTGGAGGTTCATTCGCCTATGTCTGTCTGTTTATAGTTAGTCCATATAATTTTGCTCGTATATAGGATAACGAGTGATGTGTCAACGACTACATAGGGGTTGGCGACCTCGCCTCAGGGTCGACTTCGGTCGTTTAACTTTGCTCGAAAGATGGTGATATAGAGTAGTAGATGTTGGTGTAGATGTAGATGTAGATGTAGATGTAGATTATGATGTTGATAATGAAGATGATAAAATATTGTTCGCTTCCGTGAGTTTGGGATGTTCCTTTAAAATCTGTACGTACATGTCCGTTGTGTCGATATAAGTGTATCTTTGAACAGCTGCACTTGTTCGGCGACGAAAGCGTTTTATCGTCACCTTCGTGCAGCGGTGTGATGCGCTGTAAGGGTTAAATTAGTGGAAACCCTTAAAATATTTTTCTTTCTTTTCACAGTCACTTATGTGTATTTTGTAATCCTTAGGTCGGTAAGGTCCAGAATAGTTAAATTTTTGAACATTTTCATGCTAATTGTGTTTCTACTTCCTAATCTTCCATTTTCTCCAAAATTCTAAATTTCTTTACAATTTCTTTAAGCAAAAAACAGAAACTCAACAATTTCTTAAAGGGGGGAAAAACAATAAAAAAATTCATACACCATCCCCTGTTTGTCATAATGACGTTGACCCCTAATGTTTGGGGTTAATGAAACGAATTGACACACACAGCGTTTTACACATTCTCTTTGCAGTTAAACATGAAATGAAAAAAATCCCTAAACAGAGAGCATCTCCCCTACTGAACCTCTTAAAACCGATCTCTTTACATATAATTTGAAAGAGATTTTTTTATTTCTCTTAAAATAAAATCCCACATGACGTCACTTCCCCTACGTCAATGACACCAGTCTGACCGATTAACAAACACTCGACACCAAAGAGAGTTCCCTCTCTTGGTTGTACCTTTACTTTTCTCTCCAATTGAAAGCGAATTAACTTCCGCATTGCATGCGCGATTCTCTGTCGTCATAGATTTGCAGCAGTAGAGCGGCCGCCTATCAACAAACACATGCGAAGTGAAAACACATGCAATTGCACTCTTAATTCGCGGTGTAGAATAGGACTGGTTGAATGGAAACAGGGTGCCAACTACTGAGAGAGTGGTTAAAGGGATTGGATCTACTTTTCACTTTGACTACCAGATGGGGTAAGGTGTTTGCGCCTTTTTATTTCATTTTGAGAGGGATTATTTGAATATATCGGTTGAGATATTTTGGTTTTTCGAAAATGTATGCCGATAAAATAAATAACGGTTTAGGATGAAGATTTTAAAAGATTTTAGACCAGTGAAAGGCTTTTCTTAAAAAAAAAAAACAGTGCCAATGTGATACTCGTAAAATCAAATTTGTTTATAAGCACATGGCATTGTTTATTGTTTTCGTTTATCGTGAAGAGAAGTTTTTTAGCTAATCTGCAGGAGATTGACTTGCACGTTTAAGATATTTACCTGAGCTGCTTATTGTAAATTTTACAATTGCAAGTAAGTTCTTATTATTATTAATATTATTACACCTTAAAGTAAGTATTTATTAATTCTTATCATGGTTACGCAGTAAGGTAATAGCTTGTGGGGTGATAGGGTATCTGGATGTTTTTTTTTTATAATGAGCGCGCGCGCTCAACGGATTTATGTACCCTTAAAATGTTTGTACACAGCACGGGCGAAGGAAATTTAGGGAGGATGAAAAGAGAGGTACCGATGTACATTGTTTTTAAATGTTTGCAAATTATAATGATCAGGAAATAGAGAGCATAGTAGGGCATTCCATAAGCGAGTTGGACGGCTTAAGAACGAATCACCATATTTTGGAGTACGTCCGCCAATGGGCTTGGGGGTATACTAATGAGCATTCATAGCGAGACGAGTGTTACGGTTGAAAATTTGAATGGCCGGAATGTTACTGGCGAGGTCAATGGAGCACTGGTGGTGGAAATAGCGATAAAATAAAGTGAGACAGGTGACATTACGCCGGTGTTCGAGGATGTCAATTGATTGACTGATATTAGTAACACCTATGAGTTTTATCACACGGTTTTGAATCCTATCTAACAGTTTATGGAGCATAGATGTTTTAGGAGCACCTGACCAGATACGGGCATTGTACTTCACAATTTTGGGCCGATGAATGCCTTATATATTGAGGCCAGATCAGAGGAGGAGAAATATTTCTTACATCGCTTAAGGAAACCTAGACATTTCGCAGCATTTTTGACTACATCGAATATGTAGTCATTCCAATGTAAGTTGTCACTGACACACATAACGAAAATGGAAAGTTTTTCGATTTCGGCGATGTAATGCTATCCAAATTTCGCTCTAATGACAGCAGATAGTCAGACATGATTGCAGTTGCTAATTGCAGTTTCCACTTTCCGTCTCGCGTTGGCTGATATTTGGTTCCTGAGTGAGTTTCAGCCATCCAGCTGCATCCGCTAACATGAAAAGAGAGGTAAATGAAGCAGCAGATAGTTCTGAGATTTGAGTTCATGGAAGTAGTAGATTCCTTAAATTTTTTGTTGCAAACTACTGCGGCTGGGACAGTGGCATAGGAATTAGGGGTTATCCGTTCGTGAGTCCATATTCCCACAGAAACTACAGAGCTCGTCGATGGTAAGGCGCTGCTTTATTGTATGTGCCCCAAGAAGATGTCTTTCAAGAAAACCTTACTTGATCTGGATTTACTGCTCTTCGGCAATAATTGTCTGAAATTTGATTGGCTTTAATTTGAATCGTTTGCTCCACTTGCATTCTTTAATACCTTGATCCGTGAAAGATCCTTTTTGGGCCAACTCATCTACATGTTCATTGCCTGCCATTCCTTTATGGCGAGGCACCCAACAGAGCCTAACTGTATGCTGAACGCAAGGAGCATTAAGCTCTTCACAAACATCGCTTAACAAGCTTTGATTTAATATCCATCGCAGCAGTGGCTTTATTGGCAACTACTACTAGAGTATTACTACTCTAAAAATGCCGGAGGACGTGTTAAGTTTTTTGGAAAATTGAGTAGAGAGAGAGAGAGATGTTTGGGCTCAGTGGTTATTTCACTCCGTGGGTGGCATCCAACATTTCATGGAGACACTAAATTATTAGTGTAAATTGACTTGTTGTTGTATTTTAGATAAGTAACCATTCATCTTACGAAAGAATGTCTTTCGGGCACGAACAGTCCGATTGGGACGCCACGGCTACCAACCAGTCTTACTGCTTTTGGTACATCCAACATCCCAGCTTCGAAGCCACTGCTGTTGTCTGGCAGTTGACAAGAGAATCTCAAGTTCATTTGATCTGAGAAGATCCCAGAGCCGGCTACTATCTCCATCTTTGATCCATGCGCGAAAATGGATATCGAGTCTTCTACCATTTGGTTCCTGTCCTATGTTTCTCTGCAATAAAGGAAATACAGGCGAATGGTATTTCAAAGTCATGATGGGGTATCATATCATATATTCTCTATTGAAGCATAAACCTAGTCTCATTTGGTTTGAGGCTGTTCCGGATAGTCTTGGGGTTAGGACCACATCTTCTCCCAAATATATGAATGCAGGTTTAGAACGTTCTTCAATATTGAGCGTCCAGTTCAGTTCACTATTTAGTGTGAAAGTTAGGCACTTAGATATTCAAAGAGCTGTTGGATGGTCTTTGAACATCCATGTTCCATCTTTGGGAGGAAGGACAAATTCTGGAATTATCCTTTATATCTGTGAGGACAAGCATTTCTTTTGCGGGTTGACTCCCAGCCCAGTCACGCGAGAATTCTAAGGGCATAATTCAAAATTTCACTGATTGTGGATAGAAACTTGCCACCGGCCAAAAGAGCCAAACCATTCACGTGGCTTTTATTCCTTCCCTTCTCAGAGTCAGGAGTATTTCGTTGATAACTAGGGTCCACAGAAAAAGTGATATAATTCCTCCTTGAGCGGTGCCTCTTAAGGTAATGACTCCTATTGTGGAGCCCGCAGGCTATCAGTTTCCAAGTTTTTTTTCCATGATGGTCTTTTAACCCTACAGATCGCGCTTAGTATTGCTGGTGAGGGTCCGACAGCCCTCAGGCATATACGTTCAAGATAGCCTGAGTAGCGTTTTTCTCGCCCGTTCAGAGTTGACTACTGCCTGGTCATCATTACGTAGGAGTCTAGAGTTAGATAATTTGATATTGTTTATTTGTTCAATTTCGATGAAGTTATTCTGTATACAAAAATTAGAAAACTACATTAATATTTTACTTTTGTTTGTATCTTTCTTTTATAAATTAAATTTAATAAATAATAATTCTTTTAATATTGTTTTTTTATAGCAATAAACGCCTTGTCTTTTTTTTAGACGATCACTTCATCTAGATCCACATGAATACCTGAGTGAACAGGCAGCATTGCAAGTGCGCTAAGTCTTGGATGGCCTATGACGCTTCAGGATACTGTTTTGATCCTTTCCATTGTTGAAAAGGTTTTTTCAACGCTAGCTGTTCTTTCAACGTAGCCCTCCTGGCTACGTGCCTGTACATGGTCTATTGATATCTTTACAATGTCAGTTATGTCACGTACTTTCACTTTACGGTTGTCCGCAACGATTTTGTGGATTTTTTTGATGTTTTCGGGCATTTGGGCACGCCCAGAGCTCAGCATCATTTGTGTCTGTTTGAGTTCAGTAAACTAGTGACAAATGGAGGAGCAGATTCCTTATAGTACATTTTAAGTCATTTTTGAGTTTTAATGGTATTTTTTCCCATCGAATAACATTGTTTTGAAAATATCAAAAGGTGCGTCTCCAAAACTTCAATATCTGTATGACTAATGGTCGAAATGTCATCAATTGGTACTAACTAAAAATCATATGGATATGTTATTCCATATAGTCACCATCTATGTATGTGTCAGCCTCGGGACTTTTCGAACTACCTTTTACCTTTGAGTTGTATGGCTTTTGTTACGAATTCGTACCCGATATTTTCAAAACCACCTTTAGTATGTAGGAAAGCACATTAAGCGATCTCTATTCGATATGAGCCCAAGATTTTGCCTCTATTATTTTTTGGACATCACTTTTCGGCAATCTGCGCCCGTTGACATTAGTAAAGTTTTCATATCGGTTGCAGTCATGTTTCCCTTGTTTCACGATAGTTATGCTAAAGCTGCAAACTTTTGAGTTTAAGCGGCAATTTTCTGTAGTTCACGATTGAAAGGCCTGTCTTTTGTTGCTTTTCCATTACATTGTTCCACCACCACCTCCCTTTATTTATATGGGCCCGGCTTTTTGAAACTCCGAATTGGATATCTAACTTTTCAGATACCCATTGTCAGTCTTCAGTCTGGACATATCCTCGGGTCGTGTTAATAGATATTATTGCGCCTTAAGCTTATCTTTAATTTATACCTATCCGAATATTATCAAATATTTTTAAGGACAAGTAAAGGAAAGCACTGCGATATAATTTTGCAAGACATTGCTCCACGTCGGTATTTTAATTAATTAAAACAAATAAATAAGAAATCAAACAGATGAATTGAAGTGATTTTTCTGGTTACAGAATAACATGAGAATCACAGAGAAGGAACTTTCTTTTATTTATATTCCTAGCTGTTAATTTAATTGTTTCTGTTTCTTAAGCGATTTAATATATGAAAATATCTTAAATGCCTGGTAATATTTGTTCTTCTTTTTATTTCTAGAGTTAAACTACCAACCAAATTGGATTTAAAAATTGCAATACATGTAACTGACCCACACTATCAATTTATGAGGTAAGAATTATTTTAATTCGTTTCAAATTTAAGTTATTTACTTATTTGTTGTAAGAAAGAGTGTAAATGCAGGTGCTGTCTTCACATATTTTCTCTTTCTACTAAAAGGAAATAGATTTAAGTGGCTAATCTTGAAATTTTAAGAAATTAAAAGCAGAGTCGAAATAATCACAACAATTAGGAAAAAAAAAAACATTTTCAACTAGGACTCACTATTTGTTAGCTTAAGTAAGTACACCCAATTTAATAGTACTTTTCACTATGAACTGGCTTCACTTTATAGAGCCGCTTATTACCAATTGTCGTAGGTATGATATCCCCAAGTTAATCGACCACTAACTTGTGCATCTCTTTGTTTAGAAAAGGGTGCGGCTATAAGATCCGTAAATAGTACGAGCACATGATCACATTGAAAAAGAACTCCCTTAAACTGACAATCTGCACGAGCGGTTTGAGGGCATGATTATGGTATCTTGCGCGATGGCGATGTGAACTGTCCACAGAGGTCGTACAATTTGAAACCTTTAGACTTCTTCCGTTGGGACCATTTTAAATCGCTGGTCTATGCGAATAAATCGCAAACAATTAATGTACTCAAAGTCATCATGGCCAACGCCATCCATCAAATTCAGGCAGATTTATACGACAAAGCCATCGATAGTTGGACCTCCCGAATACGTGCCACCAAGCAAAGCCGCGGCGCACATTTGCACGACGTTATATTAGTACTCCTATTCCATACTTAATGCCATAAAATCTTCTTTCAAATAAAAAAAAATCAGTGGATATCTCAAACATAACTTGTTTTATTTACATTTACGATCGAGCGTCCTTATTGAAAGACCCGATATAAGGCGTAACACAGACCTTCAGCGTACTTCCAATAGAAAATCTCAGATGGGATGTTGAAAGAAAAAAAGACCAAATAACCATTTATTCTCTTATTACCGGTCACTGGGTTGCTTTAAAAGACTATATTCTTACATAGTATATTTTTATCAAAATGCTGGAAGGAAGTTAATAACAGTTTTATATCCCAGTCAGACCCACAGACTTCAGGTCCATAATCCTAATTTCACTTAAAAATACACTTCCGAGCTTGCAAGACATCACACTACGATTAAATGATGTAAAACTTGCTATAAATCTTCGTCAGGATCAAACACTTACGAAATTGATAACCTCTATGCTCAACAACAGTCACATCTATGGTAACATTGTACTAAAGGTTATTGCCTACAGAGGCATTCGTCAACCTGATCTCATTCTTTCTGTTTACCCTATCAGCTAAAGAAATTGTTCTGAAACTAAAACGGAATGGACGACACGACAGGACCACTGAAAATTTTCTGCATTCAGTGAAATTCTGAGCTACGCTCTTAGGCAAATGAGCTAAGTTCTGTGGAGACTAACAAATAAGAAAATTGCAGAACTCAACTTGTGTAACAGCCTATTCAACAATGCAAAATCTGTATTAGAGAACAATCTAATTTGAGAGCTCAACATGGAAGAAAATGTAAGGACAGTTGAGGGAAAGTGGACGCCTAATCCTAAACTTGTCCAATGGATGCACATGACCATTGTGTGACCCATATCAACTTATGCAAGCTTAATATGAAGATAAAAGTCTAAATGAATGTATGAATTCAACACCACAGTACGACTGTAGACTAACCATGATCTGCTGCCTTTAGATTCCCCGAAGATGTTATATTCATTGACAGCCAGTTTGTTATAAAATTACAATTAAACCAAGCTCTTCACGTTCTCCATAATGTCCAGCTCTGCTAAATCAATGGCCATAGGTGAGTGGTATGAAACCAAAGTATGAAGCATTCACTCTGCAGTCTCCAGGTAATTGCAATTGTCCAGGTAATTATGACTTACTTACTTAGGTGGCACTACAGTTCGGGGTGAATCTGGACATCAACTAACAAACGTCCCAAGTTAGCCCGGTCTTAAGCTAACTGCCTCCAGTTGCGCACTCCAAGTGGGTTGAGTTCACTTCTACTTCTGCGCGATATCTAAGTTGAGTGAGATCTTCCTCTACTGCGTTGACCCTCCGGATACCATTCGCTCTACAAGTCATCTCAGGCTTCTGATGCGCAGTTTTCAGACTAGGTCGATGTCCCTGTACAGCTCGTATAGTTCGTCGTTGAATATCCTCCTCCAAAGGCCGTCAACGCAAACGCGACCGAATATTTTTCCGTGTCCGTGCTTCTGCACCGTAAAGTAGGACTCGGATGATCAAGATCTTATATGGAATCTCCTCAGTTTTTCTGTGTGTCTTGCTTCTCAATTACCTTCCTAGCAAGAAGAAACAGCGATTGACAAGAGTGATTCTTTATTTTATTTCTGCTGAGTTGTTGTTGGCAGAGTATATTGCTGAGAAAAGGTAGACAAAGGCCCTTACTATCTTCAAATTATAGCTGTTGACTGTGATGTTCTGTCCTATTCATCGATGTTGTGTGTCCCTTCTTGTTAACTGCACATACTTGGTTTTGCCCTCATAGTTGCACAGATTTTGAAAGATTGTGCCTCCAGTATTTGCTTGTTAGCAACATTATTTTAAGTATGATTCTAAAGAAGTCACATGACAGCAGATCACATTGCTTAAAACCTTTTTTTGGCATCAAAGGTCTCATTACCGACCTTGGCGGAGCAGTGAGCGTTCTCAATCGCCATTCTGCACAGACGAACGAGTTTGGAAGGGATGCCAAAACTAGACATGGCTCTATATAGCTCGTTCCTCTAAATACGGGCTTAAAATCGATGAAAAGATGTTCAGTATTGATTTGGACTTCTTGATTCCAAATCTGCCGGAGTGTGAAGATTTGGTCAGTTGTGGACTTAATTGGTCTGAAACCGCATTGATAGGGGTCAATCAGGTTTTCGACGAAGGGTTTCAGCCTTTCACACAATAGGGCATATAAGATTTTGTATGCGATGCTGAAGAAACTTATACCTCTACGAGTATAGTTAGCGCAGGGGGTCTCCTTTTTTTGTGACCAGAACCGAAAAATGAGTTGGTGTACTCGTATACTCTCCACAAAGTCATTTCCAGCAACTTTGAATACCTCGGCCGGTAAACAGTCAGATCCAGCTGCTTTGTTGGATTTCAGTTTATACTCTCCTTCCTTCCGTCTTTTTGTTCGAGTGGATGGAAATTTTGGCTATCATCGTCTTAATTGAATGGTCTACTCTGCCTGACGGCGGGATGTTGACATTTTTCGCCGTTATACAATGTGCAAAAGAAGTTTTTCCATATTCTCAGCACCGACTAAGACACTTCTACAAGGTTTCTTTTTTCATCTCTACAGGCTTTTGTATGTGTCTTCTTGCCTTAACACGTTCTTTTTAATTGTTGGTAAAATTTCCGTACGTTATTCCTGGAGTATAACCTCTCAATTGCCTAGCACAATTTTAACGTCATCCATAGGATATTGCTCATATGTCCTGTCGAGGAGCTTGTAGAAACATTCTTTGGTGGCGCTATCCTTGTCTTCCGTAGGGGCATGTTCGGATATTAGGCGTATATTAGTGAATTTAACCTTAATGCGGATTGTCATAAGACGCTCGGAAGCTCAAGACTTCTTGCATAAGTCTACCGCATATTGTAAATCCGCATCCCAATAAGCGCTGATTCTTTTCCTTATACCAATCACCGTAGTATATATCACAGTTTTTCATTCTTTTGTTGTCCGGTCCATCTAGCATTTCCTGGATGGTGGTGACATCTGCGTGAGTGCAGTCAATGGCCTCTGCTAATTGTTCGGCTGCACGAAGCCCGTTAAGGGTTCGTACATTCCACGTGTAGATCTGATGACAGATAGTTGTGACAGTAGTTTAATAGATCTAAACCCAAGAATAATAAGCGAACCAACTTGTGTCGACAGTGCTATTCTGTGCTTCAGGAGAATCTTGCTTGGGTAATACATCCAAAGATGTCTAAGGAAAGTAAAGTTCTTAGTAACGACTCGCTCTGTGCAGGCTTTCGAAGCAAAGATTTACTAAGATATACTAACCGCAAATCAACTTTTACCACCCTTTTTGTCTTTGTTCTGTTTTCAAAAATCAAAGATTGCCAACATGGAATTTTGATGTCTGCTTGGGGCTTACTAGTCTAAATCGGAATCAGAGGAAGATCAAAAATCTAGACGACTCTTGCGTGGACTTCAAGATCCAAACTAGTCATTTACGTTTAAAATTTTGCAATTTTGGCGAAAAAAAGAAAGAATCTTTATTCTATAAAATCATCTACGTGATGCCAAAAAACATCGTTTGCATGATATGTGAACCTTGTGCACAATTTAGCTCCCTTTGCCTTCTCGTTGTCTGTGTAGAGGCTCCACTTTTCTCCGAATCTAAATTATCAAAACATTTTATGCGTAGTTTACTCTTTTGAAAAAAAAAATCATTTCAATGATAAATATCAGGTGCTGGTATCTTTTTACACTTCTCCCTATTGCGGCTTAAGGAACTATTGTACATACATATGAATGTATTTTCTTGAACCTCTTTACGGCGTTATTTTTTATTTCATTTTCTTCTTCTGTGCATACAGTTTCTATGTCATTAAGGGTTAAAGATCAGGAAAAGGAATCAATTCAAAGTGCAGTGCCGCCCTCAAGAATGCTAAAGCAATCATCTAAAGAAGAAGTAGAAAAAAAAACAGAAAACAAAAAACAGTTTAGCAGTTAGAAACTAAACCACTTCCTGGGGGGTTGAGGTAACAACAATGGCAAACTACTCGTTCCTCTCATTCCTCACTCGTTGGGATTTTCATATTAGCATTCACCCATCATTTAACGGTAAACTAAATTCAACTCAACGTACATACACGAATACACCACACTACTTGTACTCGTATACTGTGGATTTTGTGAGAGCTCTTTTGTAAAAAGAAATTCTCCATGTCATATCGTCTCTATCACCCATCGCAAGTCACCAGCCACCAACAACCAACTACCAACTGCCAACCACCAAACCAACTCTACATTATCCTTGGCTTAAGGAATACGAATACCTACACCGGCATTTTTGCAGCGCTGCAGCAATTATTTCAGTCAGAAATAAAAATACACATAATGAAGAGAACTAGAGTAGCAATGACCCTTAATTGGGACAACAACCAAGCATCACCCTCATCCCTACTTTGTAGGCACCATCACCAACACCATCATCACTACTACAAGAAACAAGAACCAGTGCCACCAACTATGGCTCGCTCGCATACCCTGAAACTGAGAAAACTACCGTAGAAATGCACTTCTGAATTGGTTGCATATTCTGTTTGTTTCTAGTCTCCTCTTCTCCTCTGTTTCTCTAGTTTGGCCTGGTATTTTGGTCGACTACGATGTCGGAGTCGACGACTATGACAACGACTACGACAATGACTTCGACGACGAAGTTATAAAGAGACGAAGCATCTCCTAACTCCTAGCTTCCCTCCCACGTACTCGTATCTTTGTACTTGTACAGTGGTATACGCTGAGAGATGCCCCTCGACCATTTACCGAGGGGTAGGTCAGGAGCAGGAAACGATGCAATTCCATTGCTGTGCACTACAAGGCCTGTCACAGGGCAGCGGTAATGGGCATTGGGTGGTTGTGGCGGTTCTAGGTGCTCAACACTGAATACCAAACACTGGGTGCTATGTATGTAGGTGATGGAAGGAGGGTTGCTGGGTAAGGGTTGATGGATGTTGTGGCAACTTTTCAGTTGAAAAACATAACCTAGAGACGGAATCAGTATGTGATATACCGTAACAGCAAAAGATATGCATATAGATACCCAGTATTTTCTCTGTATTAGTGGAGGTGAGGGTAATTTCTTTGATTTTCCTTTCCCTATCCCCCTCGACTGGTTGTTTTTTATTTATTTATTTTTCTTTCTTTCGTTTCTGGCTGACGATGGGGGATATCAGAATGGATGTAGCATGTAGAAAACGACTATTAACGAGGTAAAAGCTTTTCCTTTACCTATTTTCCGAACAATAACCCTTTTTCCTTCAACTGAGAGCTCTACGGGGAGGTACACTGTAGTAGTGCTTTGTTGTTTTTGTGCCACAACCAAGTAGGATGCATTTTTTGAATGTTTTCTCTGATTTTTTGTTTTATTTTTGTTAGCACAGAAAATGTGCACTTTTGCATTTTAATTACTATTTTTGTGTAGTGGGGATTCTTTTTTAGTTACTTCGAAAAAGTTTATTTCCTTTGTTTCATATAGGGGTGAGGGGGCTGGGGATGGATACTCATATCATTGAAAGTCGACTTCAATACATCACCGCACACATAGACAGATGGGCATTGAACTTTGGATTACTTTTGAGATACGTTTTGTTGTTTTTTTTTCCTAATTTGTCAGATACAACGGTTGACCGAATGTGAAGACGAGATTGAAATTCTTTGGGGCTGCTGTGGTGCTATTTTAGGATTAACTTTTTCTAGAGCTAGAAATGGGGAAAATATATTTTTATTTATATATTTTATACTTTTATTGAATCTGACTGTTTACTAGTCTTTTCGAACGGGCGGGGGTCTATCTTCTGAATTGCTTTCTGAATTTGAGTTTTAGAAACCGCTGAGCTCGGTATTTTAACTTACAACAAAACACTTCTGCTCAACAAGATGATCTCTTTTCCGTCTGATCTGTAATGATGCAAGCTAGATTTTCGATCCAACTTCTTCCCGACTCTGTCATGTTATAAGATAAAAGCCTTCAGTAGACACAGTTCTTATAAATACTTGCTGCATGGAAATTACTTCTCTATTTTCCAAACGATCCAGTTGTCCAGTTTTGTACATGATACTGAATGATAGATCCTTCTGCATTTGCGCACAGCGGGTTGGTGGAGATCCTTTTACACTTAACCGTATCACCTCAGCAAATGCCGTTCATTCAGGGGCTATTTCCGCCATATGTACTCGAGTGCTACTTTGCCAACCAATCTTATATAAACCGATGTAAGCCGGCTCATTTTGGTCAGATTAGTACGTTTCCATTTATGCCAATTTCATCAAAGTAACTCAAATTGATATAGGACTGCAGTGAGAGTCCCGCACCGTGTGTTTATTACTGTTAGTTGAAACAAATTAATAAATAAATTGATAGTGAATG
The DNA here is from genome assembly GCA_949129095.1 of Volucella bombylans. Taxonomy (NCBI): domain Eukaryota; kingdom Metazoa; phylum Arthropoda; class Insecta; order Diptera; family Syrphidae; genus Volucella; species Volucella bombylans. The sequence continues at coordinate 52,750,571 of OX422143.1, forward strand.
AAAATATGTCAGGTTATTTTGCAGGTATTTTCACTTTTCGATATTTATCATCACCCTGCCGAAGGGGTTGTGAAGTTAAAAATATTTTTTAAGGCTTTTAAATGTATGACCTGGGCATCGAACCTAAACTGTCTGGCAAGTTAGATGACTTAAATACACACACTGCTGTGCAGTTAAACACAGCTAACAAGGCCTTCGTTAGCAAAATCGATTAAATGATTTACCACCTACGTGTAATAGCTTTTCGTTGAGGCCCCTGTCTGAAGCCATAGTTTTCGACATCCCTTTTAGTCGACCAAATTGGCATGGGGTTTAAATAGACTTTCACCTACAGTAACTTTGTCTTGGCTGTCATCGTCTTCGCCTCTTGTCACACCTTCCAGTATCCTTGCGTGATCTTCATTTCAATTTCTTTTTACAGAGTTCCTGCCTTCTTCTCTGCTCGAAGAGCCCGTAGATCAGGTCTTTCGCCTTTCGGGCCGAATACGGCCTATCAGAGGCAGCTTTCTATATCGCAGTGATGACACATAATCGCCAACATTTTCTGCGGTAATCTGTTATCTATCATAGAATCATCTGATATAGAGATTCCTCATCGGTATTTACATTACGGGTAAGTTGAATTTCACACATGTGAAAGGTTGAATTTACATCGGTTCTTACTTCTCGGCGATTTCTCAAATGGATGCAAAAACTGAGCCACGAATTTGTATTAAATTTTGTGCTGAAATGAAATCAACAACATGAAAACATTCAAAATGTTGGAAAAGTGTTTTGACAACGTTGCTGTAAAGAAAACAGGTGGTTTATGGTTAGTATGCACGTTTTGCTGCAAAGCTGGTGTTGAATGACTTGGATTTCCTGAAAAAAAAAAAACAAGGTGTGGACATTTCAGAAGATGTACTGTCCGAGGATGGTTCCAACCAGTCATTCATCAAACGTATTATTAATGGTGAAGAGACATATACGAAAACCAGACATCAAGCGAGTGAATATCGTGCTCCAACTGAGCCAATACAAAAGAAACCATTTCGATTTCAGTTGAAAATGAATGCAATGATCACTGTTTTCATGGACTACCATGGTGCTGAGTATCATGTGTTTCTTCCTGAAGACCAGACTGTCAATAAGGAGTATTATTTGAGTGTTATGAGACATTTGCGAGAAGAAATTTAAAAAAAGCCCTGAATTGTGGAAAGACAATTTTGCGTCACGATAACGACCAATCTCAGAATGCATTGATAATGCTTGCTTTTGTTTTGTTTTTATTTTGTATAATTAGCTCGCGCTCAAGGGATTTTGCCTTAAAATGTTTGAATACAGCGCGGACGAAGGAAAGTTAGGGAGGGAAGAAAGAGAGATACCTATGTGCGTTGGTTTTGAATGGTTGCAGATTGTAATGACTAAGAAATAAAGAGTTCGGCAGGGCATTTTATAAGCGAGTTGTGTGGCCTAGGAAGGAATCACCATATTTCACTGTACGTGCGAAAGTGGTGTTGAAGTTGATATTAGCATCACATAGGAGTCTTATCACACGGTTTTAAATCCTAACTAGCAGAGATGTTTTAGGAGAACCTGATTTGGGCATTGTGCTCCTATTTTGGGCGATTAAATGCCTTATTTATTGAGACCAGAATAAAGTAGGTGAAGAATTTCTTACGTCGTTTTAGGAAACCTAGACATTTCGCAGCGTTCTTGTGCGACATCAAATATTATATATGGTCATTCCAACCTAAGTTGTCATTGACACACATACCGCGAATGGAAAGTTTTTCAATTTCAACGATGCAAGAGCAATTTATGGATAATGGCTTTGATGACAACAGACACCATTGCGTTTTGGAAGCATTTAATTCCATTCTGTTGGTGATTCCCCATTTAGTAATGATTTTTATATCGGAATTTAATAAGCCTAGTATACGCTGCCTTTCCCGTTCTACAACCGAAGATTAGGGTCGTAGGTCCGGAAACGAATGTGAAAAAACAGAGAGTACTGTCATCAGTGGGGGAATATATTGGATTAGAAGTAGCAGGTGTCGGAGACAGAACGAAGTGAATATCAGACTTGATACCATCCAAGACAACTTGAATTGAATGATCCGGAAAGTAATTTCTAGTCTATTAAGGCAGAGATTCGTCAATCCCAAATGTACGCATCATACGCAGAGCCTAATCCAAACTCTGCCAAATGCCTTATAAATATCAAGTGCAGCTATCTTGGTTTCATTATAACTTGGAAAGAAGGGACTGTTACTGAATAAATGCTGTAAATGTATTGATGAAAGAGTTTACGCAGTGGTTTTGCCAGCGAGGAAGAACTCCTCTTCAGAAGAAGGAGAGATATACCATCTGGACCAGCGGATTTGTGAACGCTAAGATCTTTAATTACTCTTGCTACTACACGAGTGCGAAATTGGATTCGTTCCATCGACATAAGTAACACAGCCACCTTCCAACAGCCACTAAATTCACCTGGTTGTTAATTGTATTAGAATAATAAATTTTTTAGATTACTTCGTCGTTGAAACAGTTTTAAGGGCCATCATTTATACTACTTTCAAGGCAGAGAGACCAAGAATTGTATTTTTACGAGAATATGCCCGAGAATCAAAAAGGCCAACAGGAATCAGAATTAAAATGAGTTACAATATATGTCCTTTCACAAAAGATGTACACCTCTGAAACATCATCCAACTTTTTTACCAACATTTACAAAACAATAACCCAGTTCACCATTCCGTAATAATTGAAAAACTGAACTCAAATAACCTCATACAAAGCGCCTCTATTGAAATATGCCCTACTCCAATATTTTTCATTCTCATAATCTGTCTGTACTTTTCAGGACGTACTTAAGGAGAGAAAACAAAAATGGAAACACAAAAAAAAAAGAATAATATAAACGATGACACCCGACATCAGTGTTCATCCTCATGTATGTAGTCAAAGAAGGACTTAACGAAACAAAAGGCAAAACTAAAAAAAAAACTGATAAAAAGCTATTTGCGTGATGCAACACCAAAGGTGGGGTGGAGAAGGAGAATATAGAAAGAACAAGAGGTACTGGATATGTATCAGGAAGTGGAATGGAATTAACCCAATTTCAAGGGAAAGACAAAACCAAGCTAAACAATTTGGAGCAACATCCTTAAGCTAAGAGGCGCTGATAACTTTTCACCTCAACTCACCCAGCCACCCTTTCGCCCAATTACCATTCACCCATTAATGGGTGAATTTTATCATCGGCTTTGGTTGATTGAAACTTCAAGTAGCCTCAAGCCGCACCACAATTAAATAACTACAAGCGTTTATATGCGAATAAGGTTGCATATGCATATGCGAATAAGGTAGAATATGTGCCAATAATTATAATAATTAAATAACAACATTTTCTGGGAGTTATCTCAAGCCAAAAGATGTTTCTTTTCTTGGTATAGCTGGATGGGTTATTTCTGATCATGGCCAATCCAATTGTTGTACTTTTTGGAAGAAACGTTTTGAAATATAAACAATCGGATTAAGTTGACTAAGAAAGATATCTTCTGCAACGGTCTAAAGCTTAAATTTGATCAGCGGTTTGTTCGTTTGGATTCCAATGTCAAACAAACGCAATTTTTTTACAAATATGCCACGGCAAATACTGAAGTCCTTGTATATATTAAAAGAGAGCAGCTCATATCCCTAGTGTAACTTCGTTGTGATCAATTATGGGATAATTCGGATTACAACGAGTATATTGTACAAACTTGTACCATCTGCATCATAATGCAGTTTATTAATCGTAGTTCCAATACTTATTTGTAGGGTCTAAATTGGGTTTGATCCCACCAAAATACAAGCTTAACCGGTTGCAATAACATTCCAACCAAAATCCAAAATCATATATGTCATCCAAGATCTAACTCGTATACCACAATTTCAAATGCAGGATAAGTTATGAAGGCAAGATAAGCAGTACTGTCTTACGAACCATGGATGCTAAAAATGTTCGAAGCTATTATCTACATTCATTTCCACCCTTCTTTTTTATAATTAGCACGTTCTCAAGGGGTTATTATACCCTTAAAATCTTTGCTCTCAGCGAGGGCGTAGGAAAGTTAGGGAGGAAGAAAAAGGAGGTATCGATGTACGTTGGTTTTAAATGTTTGCCAGCTATAACGAATAGGAAATAGAGAGCTTGGCAGTGAATTCCATAAGCGATTTACATGGCTTACCCGACACAGGAATGAAGTACAATCTAAACGGAATTTCTATGGAACTTGTCTGAATGCTTAAATGACGTGTAGAGAATATTTGTTCGAGGTCCACTGTTTCGAAGATAAGGGCCAAAATACAGCAATCTGCTTTCAGCCCAGGTCCCGACTAGCACCAGCAAAATAAATTAAAGCCTTCTTATTCTGAATAGTAAACCAATTGTGTATTATCATTAACGAATTATGACGTCCATATTTGAATCGTCCGGTGCACTACCTTACTAACACGATAGAAGCCCCATGTAAACTATTGCAAGCCCATGCGCCAACAGTTGATTTTAATAAACAATACATATGCAATCAAAAGATTTATACTATTCAGAATTTTTAAATTCAAATCTTTGAAAAATTGTAAAAATGATTCCCGTCGTGATCGCTTTTTGGCAGCCAGTGTTGAAGATTTCACAGAGTTAAAATCGCTGCCAATGAGGAAGTCTGTCACTTTTAGGAACCAGGAAAAAACTGTCCGACTTATTTCCGTGTACATGCATTACAATCCACAGATAATCCCCTTCCATACAACTCTATAGAACTATATTTTTCTCGACATTGAACAGAAGTTGGCACAATTGATACTCCATTTATCCAATTGTTTGTATTTTGAGAACTAAAACTATTTCATCATTCCGCATCTTTGGTGGATAGGCTCTGGAGTAATTTGAACGCCATCCTTTAATTAGAAACAAAATACCTTTCCAGAGGTGGCTTAATTTTCTACAAATCTGTCACTCACATTTTCTACGCAAGTAAAATTGTCGATTATGATCCAAATTCACGAAGAAAATGCGGATGGAAATTGGTGTTAACTGATCCAGCTTATTAAGCATCATCTTTAAACTTCAAGTTAAGGCTTGGTTTATATAGTATAAGGAAATACCGAACTTATTGCAGAAACAAAGCTCCTAAATCGTTGTCATCTGGCTATAAGGATTTTTAAATCAGCAAATCTGTTCAGACGCAGCTGATTTTGTACTGTAATCTTCAGGAATCCCTCACTCTGGATGCCTAAAATGACGGACAACATATAAAATACATACATATATCCGATATATATACATAATGACGGACAGAAATCACTTCAATCACAGTTGACGTCTAAGCGTTCGAATCTACCACCACCATTGCCATGTCGCTATTAGACGACAAACTGAAGGCGACACTTGGCTGGGAAAGTTTGCACTGGTGCCTAATACTGTACGATATTGATATTTCTTGTTGAAAATATTTGATCATTAATATTTCACACATACCCTTTCACATGTTTCTGCTGATATTCCTGTTCATTGTGGAATTGTAGGGGCCTATTAATACTTACTAGGCTCGTTCTAATATTATCAATTAACTCAACATCCAAAACTTGTCATAGCAACAGGTCCACTGGTGGTCTGATGACATGTTTCACCGAAAAGTTCTCGATATTTCACCGAGAAGTTCTCGATATTTCATCGAAAAGTTCTCGATATTTCAAAGTATCGACTGGTTCTGGCAACGAGCCTTTCTCTCAAAAATAAAACATTCTTCGATCGATCTTCGTCAAACCTTCAGTAGTAACAACCGTCTCGCTAAGATCACCGGTTCACCGTTAAGTACATCTTTGGATATACATACTCAATTACCTAAAAAATATCTAAGTCGCCCAACACTCTTGTGAAAAGCTTTTTATTTCATAGTCATTATATCCTATGATATTCAAAAGCAACTTGCACCGGCATAACATATTTCGCCCTTCTATAATATTGTTAAAGTAATCGTAATCATTTGAGGGCGCGTTAATTTTTGTGAAAGATAGTTATCTCTCAAAGTGATGAGAATCAAGAAGAAGACGCCTCTTTACCTCTCCTGTCTCCCAATCATATGATGGCTTGTGTGGCAGTAATTTATCATTAGTGTTATTTGATGCGGATAAGCCATGTACATACATAATTTTATTTTTGGATATACATATTGTACAAACATAAAAATACCGCTGCCTCTTGCCCAACAATATACCTACAACACAAACAGCCCACTGAGTACAATTTGTCAATGCATCTACTTTGAACTTTATTTTTAATCAAACGCCCTTGTGAAGAGATCGTCTGCGTTTCTGAAAGCGGGAAAGCTTTTTCTCTCTCTCAAAAGCTGTACAATATTCTTTTTTTTCATTTTTCTGCCTCTCAATTAAGTCAAATACATTTGGTCGGCCTGTAATGTCGTCGTTTTCGTCGTCGTCATCATCCTCATCAGTACTGGCAACATCAGCGTGTTGCCGTCACTCACGTTATAAACCACGCAACCCATGCAGCAGCGGCAAGCAACTTCAAAAGAAATGAAAAGTTCACAAATACATCGGCTATGTGCATTGGTATTCACAACCAGTTGCCACCGACACATTGAAAGGGAAAGGCCATTGGCCGGAATATTGTTGACCTACTAAGCGTGAAATACACTGTCATTGCCGTCAAGCTATTTTCCTCTCGCATACACATCTATTTGTATCTATACATACTGTGATGTTGCAGGTATCTATTCGTATGGATATATGCTGTGTTATGCATCGCGTCCGCCGTCTGTCACGTCATGACAGTCAGTTAGTCAGCCAGTCAGCCGTGTTTTAGCATTTGAACAACGTTTGCTTGTGTGTGCATGAGTAATCTATGTATGTGCCGTTGAGAGCGAAGGGAGCGGCATTAGATCGCTAGTGCGATTACGTAGCTGAAAGCAAAGCAACAAAACAAAACATGAAGCTTAGTCTTCTTTCGCTTTTTATTATCGGTGCATGGGGTTGTTGTTGTTTTGTTTCTAACTTTTTGCATGTAGGGGAAGTCAAAATGTAAGAGCTTTTCTACCGTACCCATACTATGCAACATTAAGCGCTTTCCGGCATATTACGTCTGCCGACCCACAGCCACGACCGACGACCGACGACGCACGCAAGGCAGTGTGTTTTTTTTTGTTTTGTATATGTGGTTTGAAGAGCAGAAATTTCTAATGCGTTATTTGATGATGTATATGAGGGGAGTTGTGTGACTAGGTATTGTAATTTAGAGTGTATAATTGGTTTTGTTTACAAAAAGTATTTTTTATCTGATGGGAATGAGCTTCAAAATAGGGTTGCCAAATTATTATTTAATTTCACAAAACCAATCATGACCGATTTAAGAGTAACTGATTACAGTTTAACTAGTATTCTACTCGATTATAAAATACATACTGGCAGAAATAATAACAAATTCAGGCTTCTTAAGCTGTGGATGACTATTTCCTTACTCAAAACAAAAAAGAAAAAACAAATAATTTTAATTAAATAACAGCTATATTCAAAAGTTAAAAAACATCCTGACAATATAAAACTTAGAAATTATTATGACAAGACAATATAAGACAAAGGAGAGGAAGAAATTAGCTGATAATATCGGTCAGAATAAAAAGTAATGCAGAGTTGTAAACGAAATTTTAAACATACCTAAGAAGAATGAGGATATTCTACGAGTATAACTTTAACCCAAAACAATTTTAATATTTCTAAACATTTGCATGTTGCTAGCTCGCTTAAATGGATTTTTAAAAAATTTCAACTGTTCGCATTATTCTTCAAATGCGGATAGATGTACTAGTCAATGTTAATATACTTTAGAACAAATGGCTTTTCAACCACAAATCTTTTTCTTTGTACAATTTTCGGCACTATAGATCCATAAACTATGTAATAATAATAATAATATCGCTTAAAACGACTAAGTCATTTTCTTCAGAACGGGTTTCTATCTCAACAGCTATAGTGGTGCCTCTCCATAAAAGAGGTGACGTCATGAAGTTAAACAATTATCATCCTATTTCCCTATTGTCTGTGGTATCTAAAATTTTCGAAATAGGACTAAAGTCGATATCACCAAAGTGTTCGACATGGTGTACCACACTTTGCTATATCAAATGGGCTTTAGGGGTTTTATCCATAACTGCTTTGACTCTTATTTAAAAAATCGAAAACAAATGGTAAGAAGCAAAAACTGTTTTAGTTAGCAGATGTCTATCTGTATAAGTGTCCCTCCGTTTGGGTCCCATACCATATTATATTGCCTATCAATTCCTTGTTCATTCAGCCTTTCAAATGTGAAATCACTGTTTTAATTGATGATGCTGCTCTTGCCTACTCTCATACTAATTACCTTAATTTGTTTTTATATGTCAACTATGATTTAGAGATACTGCCAATGTGGTTCAAACAGCATAGACTCGTATTTAACGCTACAGCGAAATATATGTTTTTTTAATATCAAGGAAACAACATGTGATGACTTTTCTTTAACCCGAGATGTTTAAGATTTCCTTTGGTTGCGTTTTAATTTTTTATTTTATTTTTTGGGTTGCTCCAAGGATGTGGAATCTTCACAGATACTAGTAACCTGAGCGCTACTTGTATGTGTGATTTGCAAACCTGAATACTCTAAAACAGGAATACGCCTACGTACTACACACACTCCCTACACACTTAACCACTCTTCCCGCGGGACTGCCCTTAGGTATTACTTCGAGGGGTTGGTTAGAAAATACAGCTATTCGTGTTATATTACCTGCTTCTGAGGTTTCTACAGCTTCTGAGGCCTCTTCTGTTAAAATGTTATAAAAATACATATTTCCACCCAATTCTCCTCTGACTGCAACATGTGATCGAGGATTAGCGACAGGCTGGGCAGAGTAGTCCTCCGTGCCATAAAGCGTGGACAATAAAATACTGCGTGCTCCCTGTTTTCATGTTCATTTGGACATTCGGGGCAAGATGGTGAGCTGTCGTGCCCAAAATGGTGGTGCGATAACCACCGTGGCCTGACAGGAACTTCGTAAGGTTGTAGTTGCAGTCTCCATGTTTACAATCTACCCAGTCTTGTATTGTCACTTATACCGACAATATGTATGTCCATTTGCCTTTCGTTGTATTATTCCAGCGACATTGCAACATAGCTATTGACGCTGCCTTTTCTTCTATTTTGATCCTATTGATTCCATTGGCATCGTGTTGGCTCAACATTTCATCTGCGAGAATGCCGACAGGAACCATTCCAGCTATAACAAGTCGGCCTCGTATGATATGGTTCGAAAGTTGCTGATTATACGTAACGCGCAGAGTCTGTATGAGGTGGCATACAACAAAACTGATGTGACAACTCTGGAGTATCCTTTTGCATATTCATATTCGGTTCCTTAGTTAAATAGTCCTGGTGTGTTCGGAACTGTAATCTGTTGTCTGGGATTACTACAAGACATTCCACTGCTTCTTTGGACGTTATTATTTGGTTACCAACCTGAAAGTTGGCCAACTCTACAGTTTTTCGACTGGTTATAAGGACAGCTTTTGTTTTATGGTCGGCTAATCCTAGGCTGGCAGCTGGTTGCCTTTAGCTGGACAATTACTTCGTTTGTAGCGGATACGAATATATTTACCTACTGTCACGATGGTAATGTCATCGGCGAGTCCAACTACTGTCACCTCCACAGGCAACGCCAATCGTAGGACTCCGTCGTACATGATGTTCGACAATAAGGGCCCTAACACCGATCCTTGTGGAATTTCGACAGTTACTTTGTACTATTTTTCAGCTTCATCTGTATTATATCTCATATCAACTTTCTGTTGTTGAAATAGCTCGTTACTATACGCAGCACTTAATATGGTGTATCCATCCGGGCGAATGATCTTTTAATGAACGGTCAGTTCGCCGAGTTAAAAGCATATTTAAAGTCAAGCGTTACTACTCATAGTACTTCTTTATACCGTAGAGCCATCTTTCCCCTTCGATATCAACTACTGCTCTTATGGTATTAAAAGTTGATCTCATTTCTCTAAGGCCAAATTGGTAGTCTGAGTGGGATTCTTTTTTGTCTGCCACTACGAGTAATCTATTGCAGATTAAATACTCGAGGATCTTTCCCATTGTATCCAATAGGTAAATTGGACGATAGGAAATGATAGGAGGCTCCTTTACTTTTGGTAGCAGGACCAAATATTGCATTTTCCACTTTTCGGGAAGCGATCCTTCTCGAGGTACTTCTGCATCGTTATTTTAAGCAGGTCTTGTTTTTTTTTTATATCAACACATATTAACTGGTATTTGGGGGAAAAGATGCTCTACTATGGATTTAAGCAATATTGGACATTTCATTGGAGGGGTTCTGTAGCCCCTCAGTTTGGTCATTACCATTCTATATGCCCAAACCTATGGGTTAATGTCGGCCTCCTCACAGAGTCTAGCACGCGATTTTGGTCTCCTTGATAGCTCTATTTAAATTACGCTTTGCCAGTTTAAAAGCGTCCAGTCATTTTTGAACGTCTGGTCTCCTTGAACGTTGGTGGTTATTGTGTGAGTATTTTTCACTGAGCCTCCACTCAATAGCTCTCAGGATAGAACTGCTCTCAAGGGTGATGTCGATGATAGAGTCGATTCCAGCCTTCTGGTATGTATTTGCGCGAATCTTGTTGGTATTCGTTGGACGTCAGGCTGGGTCAGGCAAAGCAGCTGTAGAAATGGATTCCATTTATATTCGTCCGCACGAAGCCTTCTGCGTAGTCGCTTGTATCTTGGAAAGCATAGTGTCCACAGATCCATATTGCAGCTTGTTTTGCTTTATCGCAGATCCAGTTAGTGTTCTTGTCGGGATATTCATGGAGTTCAATTATCATGACAACGTTCGCCGTTTCGTCATTGGCCGTTTGTGCTAGGATGTGCTGGGCTATTCTACAGTGATTAAGATTTATTTGTAGTTTCCTCATGGTCTTTTGCTAGTGATAATTGCATTTATTTCAACTGTTCTGTCATCTGGATGGTCTTCTTGTAGATCATGCAGGATGGTTCCTTGTCGCAGTTCTTTGGATTGTAGCCTTCTGTCCCATATCTCCTATATAGTTTAGAGCGGTCTTCTTCGCTTTTACATTGTCAAGCTAGGTGACAGGTTTTTTGTCTCTAATTAACCAGGATCGAGGTGCTTTTACGTTATTGCTGGGAAATAAATTTTCTCCTTGACACTATAAATAGTTGAAGAGGCTGGTTATTGAATCCTTTGATCCATGGACCTTACGAGTATTGTATGTCAAGTGTTCAAATTTTTTACATCACTGGAAAAAGGTTGCCCGATGCAAAGCCTACTGTATTTCCTTTGACAAATATAAAAATGGCTTTAGTTTTCACATGACTTCTTTAGCTACTTCTTTGGTTATTGGGGTTTTCGGAATTTTACATCTAACTACTTTTTCAACCTGTAATGACAATGCAACCCTCGATGATATCACCAAAATCACTGATGGCCAGGCAGTTCTAAAAGCAATTTCCGCTATTGAAAGGAAATTGGGTATGACTTACTCGCAAGAAAATCGTCCGTTTGCCCAACAAATTACTCTTTTATATCCCCTATATTGTGATATAGTACAGGCGGGGTACATTTTAATAAATGTCTTTTAGTAAAAGATAAGAAAATGTGGAAAGATGAAATTATGACAAAACAAGAACAAAATGATAAAAAATGTCTGTCAATGTTGGTAGGTACATATCTGTTAAGATAAAGATATCTCTAATGACTACAGAGATGGAAAGGTCAATGAGAAGGCGCTTCATTTCCTATGTATGAGTGGCTGCCTATTAAGAGTAAAATACTTACTAGGAAATACTGACTAAAGACCTTTATTTACACCAATTAATCACAAACGAAGGATATTTTGATCTCAGGAAATCGATGTCAGTTTTTAAACGTGTATCAGTATTATCAACCCAAGAACTTATCCATTCCTCAGATAACAGCTTTTACTCCTCTGAAATAATTTTTATATTGTATTATTTTATTATCTGAAATAATCTTTATATTATTTCAGGCATATACGTTGAACCAACAGATGTGGATGTTGCTTGTCATTAAATGACATTTATTGGATTCATCATGGCTGATTTTTATGACTGATGTCAAGTACAAAATAAAGCAATTTTAGCCATAGAATCGTTTAAAATACAACAACGCAGTTGTTAGTTAGTTAAGTTAGTTAAAATACGAGTATATATTTAATAAAATAAGCGTTCTATGAACTTTAAATTTCGCAAATTGTATTTTGTGGCCGATACAATCCCCGCTCTGAGTCCAGAATCAGCGTGATTGTTAAACGTTTCAAAGAAAGTTGTCCACTCGTAGATCAAGCAACAAATCAGTATGCACGGCCAATACTTATGGGCCAAAACATCACTACTGAAAGCCAAAGTATTCGAAATGAGCCGAATTCAACAATTGGGCATTGCTTACACTGTCTTACTCATATTTTTGACCGTTGATTTGTATTTCCACCCGTATAAGATCCAAATGACACAAGAGACACCATTCATGCGACTCGACTCTGTCAACTTATTTTTATTATCATTCGAATACAGCGGCCGTTGAGCCGCTAATTTTTCAAAAAGTCAGCCGTGATGGTCACACATAAGATATGTGTTTTATCAAGGGACGCTTACACCTTGTAACCCAATTTTTCAGCCGATTTTCAAGAACTTTTCCAAAAAAACTAGAGAAGATTTTGATACGAAACTTTTTTTATGTTATTGTAGATCAATCAAATTTCACACATGATTTTTTTTACATATGTTGACTTTCAAGACTTGTAGATGGCTTTGACAGCGCCCCTGTCAAAATCGAAGGGTCAAACTGTGTACAGGCTTGGGTCCACCCTAGTTATTTGAAATCAAAAATTCCACAACACTTTTAATTATTGTTACGTCAGCAAGGTCCCGATCGTTCACTTTTTTAAAATTTCGATTTTTTGCAAAACGGCAAAAATCTGCAAAATGAAATATTTCAAAAATGAACGATTGGAACCTTGCCAAGTGTTTGCTGTGAATTAAACAAAAAATATTGCGATACATTTAGTTGTTCTCCCGTAATCGTGCACACCAGTTTGAAAAATTAAACTTTTTGCAAAACGCGTTTGAAGACTTTGAACATTACAACATGTAAATCATGGGACTTACGGTTAATCTGCAATGGCTGGTCCGCACAGTTCGCCTTCCTGGCCAAGGCCACCTGTTCTTCTCTTTGTTGAATTTTTGCTCGTTTCTGCTCGGCACGGTTGATTCGTAACGCGTTCACTTGAGTGGCGCACCCCTCTGCTTGCAGTCTCAATGTGATCCCCAAGGTGTCTATTACTTTTAATATTTCCTTCTGTCCTTCATTGAACATTATAGCAGCCAAATGAGTTGCGATTTCAACCACGGACTTCGTGGAATGCAAATGTTTAAGCGCAATCAACCAAATACAACTATTCAAAGACTTGTTGCTGTTTTGAGTGTGAGCTCCTAAAAGCAAATCTTCTGGCGATAAATCTGCGTAAATTGGGGTTATGACTTTTAAAATTGAAAGATTTAGGGGATCGCGACTATGTTCAAAAGTCGCTAAAGTGACGTTCGCCTCCGCTTGACGCTACTTGCACCAACTGCCCGGACCGGGTGGGCATAGCGTGTGGCTTGGATGACCCTTCTATAGGCTCATTTCTGACACCCTTTAGATTAGAAAAATGAAAAAAAAAAATCTATTTTTTGAAACCAACAACAACTTTTACACTACCTGTTGGCTCACCCTTTAGGTAGGCTTAACTTTGTAGAGAATATTGCTCTGACTGTGCGCTTAAGTGGTTAAGTAAGTCATTATGTAATCGGTTCAAATCGTTCGTTGCACCAAAATAAATAGAAGAAGGAACCATAAATATTAAAAGATTCTGAAGTGGAGCAAAACCTTTCTTCTTCAGCTTGCTATAGATAATTCGTTCAGTAAGCTATAAAAACTGACGGTTTAAATAAAATGTTCGTAGGTTGCACTCTACTTCTTATACCGTTGCTTTAACGGATTTGGCAACCCTAGACAAAGCGCACATTAACCCTTTGAATGAACAGTTGACCTTTAACTAGGTTAAAGCTTTTCGGTTTTCCGAATAACTATGTGTGAGTAAGCTGCTAAGCTGTACTTTTTTTTTATTTCCCTCTTTCCTCCCTTATGTAGAAAGTATTTACTTAAATAACTTTTCATTTAGGGGAGTATAATATTGAAAAGAAGGAAAAGATTAACAGAAAAAATAATTGAAGAAATTTCCCAAAGATTGCCAATGACCATTTTGACAGCAGACACCTTACGACCTTAGAATTTTTTGTTCTTCCTCTTTGATAGGGATTTTCTAAGTTTTTTTCATCCCGATGCCGAAAAAGATAGAGTAAAGATATTAAGGGACTTTTGTTCAAACTATTTTTGTCAAAAAGAACACCACACATGTTGCACCATACGTTTGGCTTCCCGGAAGTTATTTTAAAGTTTAGACAGAAGGAAAGGAGAAAGAAGAAATTAAAAGTGAAGAGAGGGAGAGAGAGAAAAAGAAAGGGGAAGACTGAAAAAAGATGTCAACTTGGGGAGCAATAGACGGAAGTGATAATTTAGTTTTATAGGTCAACTATTGTTTCATTTAGTCAGACAGAATGAAAATAATTCGAGCTGGCAACAAATTAGGTAGGGAGATGTATTACGTCAAAATTTGTTGGTATACACTGTATTCATTGAATCCAATGGATTGAAGTATTTCTGGTAATATTCTCGTAAAGGGTTTTAAGGAATTTCGAAATTTGTATTTGTAACATATTACGGAGAGTAACAGATATATATTTGAATTTTCTGAAGTATACATCAACTTCTTCCAGTGGCATTCCGAAGTCAAAACAAAACAAATCTTAGTAAAAGTACAATACTACAACCTTTTTTATTTTCTCCTAACTGTTTGATCGAAACACTGTCTTGGGGTGAAATGCGTTTGTCAAAGGAGCTTTTAGAATTTTATAAGACTAAATCCAGGGATTTGATAGTGGTCAACTATCCGTAACGATGTGGATATCCTATATATATAAAGGGTCCGCCAAAAAAATTTTTTTTTTGAAAATGCTATAAAAAAAAACTACTGAATATTTTCTCAAATTTCTTTTTTATTTGAAAGTATAATCCTTCCGGTTAATAATGGAAAATAATTTCATTCAAATGGCTGCCTCGGCTGGCCATGCAGTAGCCTACACGATCGGTCCAATTTTTAAGCACATTATCGATTGTGTGCAGCTGTATTTCACCAATGGCTTCACGAATATTGTCCTTTAAAGCGTTAATTGTCTCTGGCTTGTCGGCGTAACACTTATCTTTTACGGCACCCCACAAATAATAGTCCAACGGTGTCAAATCGCAGCTCCGAGGTGGCCAAACGACATCAGCTCTGCGGCTGATAATGCGATTTTCAAAAACAGGGCGCAAAACCTCGAGTGTAGCTTCGGCTGTGTGGCACGTAGCGCCGTCCTGTTCAAACCAAATGTTGCCAATATCCTCCTCTTCAATTTTTGTGAACAAAAATTCGTTCAACATGGCCCGATAACGATCGCCATTGACTGTAACGGCCACTCCTTGCTCATTTTCGAAGAAAAATGACCCAATTATGCCTCTGGACCAAAATCCGCACCAAAGAGTGACTCGTTTTGGGTGTATCGGCTTTTCAATGTATGCGTGCGGGTTTTCTGTGCCCCAAATGCGACAATTTTGCATGTTTACATACCCGCCAAGATCAAAATGAGCTTCATCTGAAAAGATGATTTTTTTGGCAAAATCGGCATCTTCTCTAAGTCGATCGCAGGCACACGTTCCCAGCGTTGTTCAAGCGTATACACAACCATATTCGTTCAGCGGAAGGATAAAACTAATTATCTGTCAAATCAGACATGAGCTAAGTATTACCATTCACGAAATAAGCACTAGTTGAAAAAAAAAACGTTAGATGGCTGACCCTATATATATCACGTTTTTCTTCAGCAAGAAGTGTAGAAGTGGATTGACCTGTCATCCATGAAAGCATCTCCCTCCCAAGAGGATATAGTGGGGATACTTACATGAAAGTCTTTGTCAAACCAATGTTGCTGTATAGTGTAGTCGTAGAGGATTCCTACGAGTAGTATATTAAGAATACTAGCGTGGCAAAGTAAATTATTTGTCCACTGTGTAGTCGCTTTAAGGCGATTAGCTGCAGCCGCAGCTACTTGTCGGTTGAGGATATCGAGGGGTGTCCAGTGAAATAGTGGGTTATGTGAGGTTGAGGCCCAATTTGTTCCCAGTGGCTTTTTTGCAAGAGAATAAAGCGACTGTAGCTTTCTTGACTCTTTCTTGAATATTAGGTTTCCAGCATTCCGTTTCCTGTCAAAAATGAGACCCAGATATTTTGTTGAAAAGGGAACCAGATTTTTTTTTTTTTTTTTTATAATTTACGCGCGCCTAAGGGGTTGATACCCTTTTACTGTTGCCAGGGCGCGGGCGGAAAGATAGAAGGAGGAGAAAGGAAAATTGTTTTTGTAGTGGTTTGAAACTCAGGTGTGTTTGGTTTCTATGTTTGCTCTCCAGGGGTGGGAGTCCGAATAGGACGGAGAGTTTTTCTTCACTCAGAGTGAATCGAGGTCACAGTATCACAGTATTTTTCTTTTCTGTGCTTTAAACTCTACAACAGCCAAATCTACGTGTCAGTGTTATGCCTTCACACGCAGAATTCTTTTGTCTGAGTTCCAATTATACAATACAATGAAAAACTGATTTTTGCCATGGGCAGGATTCGAACCTGGACCCTCCGAGTGAGAAGCGTTTGCTACTACCACTACACCACGGCCAGATCATTTTTATGGGGG
Organism: Volucella bombylans; assembly: GCA_949129095.1. Lineage (NCBI taxonomy): Eukaryota > Metazoa > Arthropoda > Insecta > Diptera > Syrphidae > Volucella > Volucella bombylans. The sequence goes on from OX422143.1 coordinate 52,767,516, forward strand.
TCTACATCAGTTAGTCTACAGGGATTTGCTCAACGGGTTAATCTCATAAGATTTAGCTGTAGGAGTTATTTAATAGTATTAAGATACTTACCTGAGATGGCTATAGCAATGTCATCCGCATCACGCTGATACCACCCGCTTCCAGGGATATCCGCAGTTCATTAGCTACTAAGTTCCAGAGAAGTGTTGAAAAGACACCGCTTTGCGACGCACCTCTACTACCACGTTTTTAATCCCATCCCAACCGCATCCAGTTTGGAGTTGATTATCCTGCTATTTAGTATAACACTGATCAACTCGCAGCGCAGTCGTGATTCCGGATGTGTTGATTTTGTTAAAGGCATCTTCTATGTCCAAGAATGCGACCAGTGTGCACTCTCTATAATGTAGGGATTATAGCTACGCAAGCTATGATATTTTCTTGCGAAGGCAGGATAATAACATATCTGATTGAGGACCTTTGTTTCTCGGCAGGTATTCTACGGTCCGGACCAGCAGACTTATATGGATTGAAGCTATTCGGCGCTCAAAGCTACGAGTACAATACTTGTCTCTTGTAATCATACCGTGAATTTTAGTTACGGTTACAGTAGTCCTGTTGTGGTTTGTAATGGTCGCGAATAGGGAGCTACCTTAAAAGTGGGTGTCTAGTAGAAGGTTGAGTGATTCATCACTTCAGCTATCGGTTTTTCTTAGGCATAGTTGTTTTTTTTTTCTTTTTCTTTTTATAAAGAACTTAACACTCAAGAGTGTATTAATTATTATTATTATTATTAATATATCATCTGGGATCTGCTTGTCGCTTCACAGAATTGATTGTTTTACATGGTCAGGTGGATGGTATGAAGCCATAACTTCTAACCTGGTGGCAATTTATTTTGACAACTTTTTTAGTTACGAATGATATAGGCGGCAAACGATTAAATTTGAAGAGAAAAGCGTTGGAACAACAAGTAATAATTATTCTATTGTACAACATTTATTCGATGTTTGCAATTGAAAACTATCAAGTAAAAGTTTTAAAACCCAAATACAAGGTGGGGCAAAAGTAATAATGATTTATGCAAAAGCATAAATGATTACATGGCATCAAGTGTTATTGTGCTTTGACATTTATGCTGTAGCTGGATAGAGAATTAATTGACAATAAGCAAGAGAGCGATACAGACCTGAAGAAGGCGGAATTATTGTTACTGTTTATTTTTGATCAATTTCCGGTCTGTTGTTTTAACGCAGAGTGAATTTCGTCGTCGTTTTTCTAGCCTTCCTGCAAAATGTGCGCGAACAGTTAAGTATTTGCCTGCGCGTCTCGTGCAAACTGGGTCCATTACAGATGTCGCAAGAAGTGGCCGCCCTCGTATTCCTAATTCGACTGAGAATAACACTACTGTAGCCGAGGACGTCCGAGAGAGTCCACAAACATCGACGAGAAAACGATGTATACAATTTCGCATCAGCAGACGTTCGTTGCATCAAATTCAGGTAAAAGACCTGAAGATGTCCCCGTGAACGCAAACCGTTCACCAATTGTTGCCTACTGAGGTTAACTTACTCCCATGCTCTGTTAAACCTGGTGCAAGAAAAGATGATTTCATATCCAAAATCATAATGAGCCATGAAGCTCATTTCCATTGAAGTGGTTATATGAATAAGGCCCCATTGTATCCCCTCAAAGTGACTGTTTGATGCGGCATTTGCAGTGAAAAAGTGGTTGCCCTTATTTTTTTTAGAACGCCGACAGACATATTTTCAACGAGTTCTTTTGCCACAAGTTGCTGAATTGGGTCTAAAGCATTGTTGGTTCCAGCAAGACGGAGCAACCGCTCACACAGCTCGGATAATGATGGAGATTTGGAATCATCAATTTTTAGGCCGTGTGGTCCCCGTTTGGACGATATGAATTGGCTAGCCAGATCGCCAGTTCTGACGGCGCCAGACTTCTTCCTTGTAAGTCTTGAAAGCCAACTTGGAAGAAGAAATCAACAATTATTGATGTTTAGGAACAACGATTAAAAAGCCGTAAAACGAGCACAAATGTGCATCAACTCAGGAGGTGCTCTTTTGCCCGATATCATTTTTTCAACTTAATGTCATCAATTTTACGCCTTCATGTAAACTTTTTGTAAAAACAGAGATCAATTTTTTTCAATTCACCTTATAACATTACGTTTGCCCAACCTTTTACAAGAAAAATTTAACAAAAAGATACGTTGCTACATAAATGTGGGTTTAGGTTGGATTGTAAGGCTGATGAGCAACAGGTTGACAGGTTTCTGACATTCACAATGTTGTGCACATTATAACCAGAAAAAATAAATTTAGTGAAAAGGTGGTATCACTCGTCGAAGTCATACTTCCGTTTAGAAAACAATGATTTTACATAATATGGCCGGCTAGCATTCGATTACCAAGGAAATAGAAAATATTTTCCCTGTAAACGCTGGTTATTCGGGAACACCCTGTGCAACACTCCCTACTGCTTGAACATCTCATACAGTAGCACAAACTTGATACACAAACTTGTAACTCGCATTAAACGAATGTCAAGTGTCAAGATTGAATAAGAAGAACAAAAAATTAGGTTAACGAATTTATTTGCGTTTTTCATTATTTATTTTATACGTTGATGTGTCGTCGTTATTGTTGTTGGTAGGTTTATTTGTTTAATCATTTCCTATTATTAACTTCTAACAGATAAGAAGGTTTTTTTTATTATAGGGGAAAAGCAGTTGATGCGATGCGACGAAGTCATCGTTTTGTCGCCACTGTCAGAATTCGTCGTGTATGTACTCGTATTTGTACGAGTTGCACGAGTACGAGTATGTTGCTTTCACAATATTTTAAGTACAAATTCCTATAGGTCCACTCGATGGGGTACTGTGGCCCGCACTTGTATCTGTATATCCGTATCCGTATCCATATCCATATCACATGTATGTATATCCGTCGTATGTTGTGTGCATGTGTTGTTATAGAGCGATTAGTTTGTTTACGAGTTTCTTGGTGCATGTGATACTTAAATATTTATTTTATTAAACTAGGTTTTGTTTACTTTGTATCAAAAGGTTTAATGATTAGAGAGAAAAGCACCGCTAAGTCTGACAACGGAATATTTATCTGTTTAAAGGAAAATGGGGAAACAGAAGAACGTTGGAACGTTTAAGACGTTGGATTGGAATATTTGAAGTCGCCTCCTTTTGCTTATGATGATATGGTAATCGAGTATAGAGTGACATTTGTTTCCCTATCTTTGAGAGATTGTCTGGCATATTTAGAACAGTCGCACCTGTTTGCCTAACCTAGAGAGTTGTTTTTATTTTTTGTGTTTGTTTTTTCTTTAAATGAGAGGGCGAACATTCGGATAAAACTGATTGGAAGAGGTTTCTTGTTTTCCAAATTCGTTGAGTTCGATCAGTGATAGATTGATCAATCAAAGCACCTTTTTTTGTTTTTGTGGGAATCCTCTCAGGGCTTTTAAATACCTACTTTTACACAGCTAATACAAAATTACATATATGTACAATATATATACAAATGCGGGTCCCAAATATTTGAAGACTGTGTTGACTACAGAATCAATGGAGGTGGCCAGAATTATTCTTGTTTTCGTCCAAACCAACTCGACGTATAGCTGTGCGTTGACATCCTAGAATATCTGCGATATATATTGGAGCTGCCATATACAATAGATAAACACGAATTCGACGTAAGATTCACAGTCGGAAAGAGATTGCCAAACTTGCTCCAAATTTCGAAGGACCATTTGCTTGTATGCACGTCTCAAGCAAGTATGAGCGATGTACACGAAACAATCATGCTGCCCAATTTTAAGGCCAATTGAGGAGGAAACGACCAACAAATCCAGTCTATACGACTAATGGTCCGGCAATGGCCGATTAAAATTTAACATTTCTGTTGAAAGGGTTATCTGAATATTCTGTGAAACGTACTACCAGATCGACTATGACCAGACTATTTATTTGTTCAAGCCAATATTATCATTCGTCACTGTGCAGCAAAAATTTTCAGCGCAGAAAGTGCTAGCCTTTAGGAAGCCGATTGAAATTAAGATGGAGAATTTTGTATTTGTATTTTGTATTTTATTAATTAAAAATTGCTTACAAAGTAGGACATAAGTCTTATAAATTGTTGTAAGCCTATATATAAATTTAAGGAACAACTGATTTAGATTATGTATTTGAAAACATGTATATGTATATATATTATTTACTAAACATTCAATGATTTGCCAAATAAGTGAAAAGAACACGTTTAAAACTTCTTGTGCTTCTGATTCCTCTCATCGCGATTGGCAGGGAGTTCCAAAGGCGTACAACATTAATAAAAAATGACGCTGAGTTTTAAGATATTTAAGTCATGGTGGTATAAGTGCGAAAGACCTTGGTGATTGGGGGAAATTTAGCCTACTATGAAGGTAATCAGGTTATTGTATTTGAATGATTTGATGCATGTAGCTTTGAGAACGAAATTTCAATAAATTGCCCAGACTGGTACCGCAGATTTGTATCGAGAAAAAAGATATATAGTCATATCGGCGTACGTTGAATACAAAGCGGACAATATTGTTATATACAACATTTAGTTTGCGGCTGGTCGCATAGTCCAAATCACAGAAAACTATATATCCATACAGTAAAACGGGAAGTAAAAGAGTTTTTGCCAGTAATAGTTTAGTGTTTTTTAGGAATGAACCTTTGAGTTACTCGAAGGCTTTTCCGATAGCACAGTTTAAATGGTCGTGCCAAGTGAGGGTACTATTGAAAAGTATTCCTAGGTTTCGGGCGGAGCTGACATAGTCAATGGTTTCCTCCTCTAGCTTCAATGAGTTTAAAACTGATACATCTAACGCTTTACGATAGATGGGCAGGGCTTTCGACTTGGCAGGATTTAGATAGAGGTTGTTTTTTTTTGACCAGCTGAATATAAGAAACAAGTCCTCGTTCATTAAATCAACTGCGTTATTTTTTTCAGAGAGGGGTCGACTGATTAAAAGCTGTACTGATCATTAGCGTGTAGATGAATTAGACAGTGTTTTACAACTAGCGGAAACTAGTGGGCCAAGTATAGATCCTTGTGGCACACCTGTCGAAACGTCCATAAGGCGTTGTTGTCTCCCACTAAGATACGAGAAGATCAACTTACAGGACTCGAAAATAAACCCATAAGAGTTTTACAGCTTATTACATAAAATCTCGTAGTTGACAGTGTCGAATGCCTTGGAAAAGTCTAAGAGAGTTAAAAGCGCTATGTGATCACTATCTATTGCAGTTACTATGATTAAGGCGGATTTGCAACTTCGTTGTGGTCGAAAACCTGACTAGCAGGTGCTTAACAGATTGTTGGATGTCAACTAATTTTGCATTTGCTTGAACTTTTTCAAAAAAATTTGAAAGGAACGATAGTATGGCTATTGGTCGGAACTCTGGCTCTATACCTGTGGATTTTTTAGGAATAGAGATAATTTTAGTTTTCTTCCATTCCAAAGGAAACTCGGAGGTAGTCAATATACTATTAAAGATGTGTGCTATGAAGCGCAAAATGTACACTAGTAACAGTTTTATAAATTTTGGATGTATAAAGTCAGGGCCAATAGCATTCGATTTTATTGATAGAATTGCCTCAACAATGTCTTCCTCTTGTAATCTTATAAAGTTGAAAGAGCTACTAATATAAGTTGGTTCATCTTCACTTAATGAGCTATTGCGATTGCGATACCAGAGGACTGTGGCATTGAGGTGAACTTCTTGTTCAGAATATCGCAATGAATATTATCAGGTAGCACTGTAGATTGCCTCCCAATACTGATTTCGAGCAGTTTTTTCCAAACTTTATTGCAAGAAACTGAAGAACCAAGTTTTTCTTCATAAAAGTGCATTTTTGCCAATCTTATCATTCCGACTACGATAAGATCGGTGAAAATGTTCCATCTTGTATCATCTCCACTGACTGTAGGCAGCATCTCGTCGTGAAATCAGAGTAGGGATGTCGCCATTCAGCCAAGATGGAGCCGTATGCTTCGCCACACATGTTTTTAAAGGAACATGCAAATCACACAGGAAGTTGACGTTGCGGCCTAAAAAGCATATCTGCTCGTTTACAGTTTGCATAAGGTATAGTGAGTTCCAGTTTAGGCTACTAAAGTCTCGCATCAGTTCATATATACTCGTATTTATATTTTTGAAATCACAATATTGGAAACTTTGCTGACCAACCTGACAAGATATATCCAAGCATGTAAAGATTAAATCGTGATCGGAGAAACCAGATGCTTGAAGCTGACTATAAAGCAAAACTTTATCGATATCGCTTGCAAGAAAATGGTCTTTTAAAGAACTGGATGAATTAGTTTAGTGCTTGATACTAAAATTTTTCACCTGCTTTCGCAAACCACCTCTCTGTTAGGGGCTATCGCAGTAGAGGTGCTTGCTTACGGCTTACTACGGTTACTCAGCCATCCTATTGATACTTCTAGGTTAGGTTAGGTTAGGTAAGAGTAGCTGTTGGAAATACCAACCCACTTAGGCCTATTGGCCCACTGCGATGCCACGTGGATCTATGATCCTCTTACTAATGGAACCAGTTTGAGCTTATAATAAAGCGTAGGAGACTGTTAACGTCTATGTTATGTTTTCTAGATCGTTTAGGTCGTTGTAGAAGAAAGCTCCTAGATGAAGCTGTCTTCTCTGGGAGAGAGCTGGGCATGTGCAGAGTAGGTGGAGGATTGTCTCCTCCTCTTCCTCGTACCGTTGATACTTCAAAAGCGAGGCACTTCTAAATGACAAGGAAAAAAGGATATAATTAATGACATCTTACGGGCCAAATAAAAGCATTCCCAGTTCGCTCTGCCCAATTAGTAGGAAACGTGATCCCACAATCTGCGCTAAGCTCAGAGGGATTTTTTTTATAATTTACGCGCGCCTAAGGGGTTAGATACCCTTTTGCTGTTGCCAGGGCGCGGGCGGAAAGATAGAAGGAGGAGAAAGGAAAATTGTTTTTGTAGTGGTTTGAAACTCAGGTGTGTTTGGTTTCTATGTTTGCTCTCCAGAGGTGGGAGTCCGAATAGGACGGAGAGTTTTTCTTCACTCAGAGTGATTCGAGGTATATCACAGTATTTTTCTTTTCTGTGCTTGAAACTCTACAACAGCCAAATCTACGTAGCAATTTTATGCCTTCACACGCAGAATTTTTCTGCCTGAGTTCCAATTACAAATGAAAATCTGACTTGCCATGGGCAGGACTCGAACCTGGACCCTCCGAGTGAGAAGCGATTGCTAGTACCACTACACCACGGCCACCCCAGAAGGATAGGATTTTTAGGTGTCTGAGGTTCTTTTAAGAAGGTTTAAGCCCCTTCTAGTAAAGGACCGGGAAAAACAGATCGATACCAACCATTAATTTGTGGATTATAAATTTAGCTGTACAATAAAAAATCTTTCCAAATCAGTTGTAAGGACAAGGGGCTTTGTACAAGTCGATTCCACATCATGCGATTTCTCTAAGGTGCTGATCGAAAATATAAACCATGCTGCTATTTATATCGACATTTCCGAATAAATAAAAATCACCGATTGTATCAACATCTTTATTGACATTTCCTTTTACATCGACATCTTCGATTACATTGACATCGTCGAATGTAGCTCATTGTATACATCAAGTCGCGTGTAGTCTGCGAACAATTTTCAAATCTTGAAAAAGAATTACATCCGGTGGATCTAGAGATGATTCAAGATAAAACGAAATACCTTGTGTCTGCGATGAAATGTTCTTGGTACCTGTTTACAATTACCCTTTAAATGTGGTATAGGATTACATATAGTCTATGAATAGCCTATATAGAAGAGGCTTCGAAAAATTATTCGAAACAGAATAGAGCTCCTATTGTAAAGTGCAATATGATGTATGCCGATGAGCAACGATCCGAAGATAATTTTAGTGTTCAAGAGAATATTTTACCGCAACATATACGGTTCAATCTACGTTAAAATAAGATGGAATCACGAGATGGACACTGTCCTTGCAACATGAACATTGTGGATATTAAAATCACGACTTTATTTTTACTTACGAGTAATTATATTTCTAATCCACTTAATCTAATGATCTATGTAGGTACATTATTCAGTTTTACTTTTGTCATACAAATACTCGTACATTATCGGTCTCCTCGAAAGGCGAAGAAGAAAAAAGGAACGATTGCTAAACCGGCAACTACTTCCATTACGTTGCATTGAACGAAAATAAATGAAATTATCATCGTCTTTACAGGTACTGCTAAATTACTACATCAGCTCCATCAAGTGAAACGCCACGGTTGATATTTACATTTATGCTTTTACCGCCTACGTCTATGATAAAACTTTTTCGGAGTCTTCTAATGACCTTAAACGGATCTTAATATGGGGCCTCAGTCCCACGTGAACTGCATCTACGCGCCTTAAAACCCATTCACAATCTTTCAAAACCTTCGAAATATAAGTTGGAGAGTTCGGTAGCCGCGATGGAGTCAGTCTGAAATGATTAATTTTTCTCTTAAAAACTCGACCAGTCCTTCCGGGTCGATCCCTTTATCATTGCTTTCCGACGCACACAATTCTGAAGGTAATTTAAGCGGCTCCCGTACACTAATTCTTCTGGGGAACATGAACAACTAACGTCTGAATCAAAAGCACTGCGAATTCCTAACAAAATTATAGGCAGATCGTCACTCCATTTCTCTCCGCTTCTTTACATACCAATGCAGTTTGTAATTGTCTATGGAACTTCTCTATCATACCGTTAGATTGGAGATGATAGGCTGTGCAATTGGATAGGCTAGCAATTGAGATAATTGTGTTCATTGAACATTCTTGATTCGAACTGGCTTTTTTGGTCTGTTGTCAGACGAAGTAGCACACCAAACCGACAAACGAAATCTCTAACAAAAGTTGTTCTAATAGTAGCAGTGAGGGTCTCTCTTAGAGGTGAAGCTGGTGTAATCGCATGTGAACATGTGGAAATCTTTCTCTCGGAATCGGAAATTCCGCTATTCCGCTCTTTGGGTGTCGGTGTATTTATGCTCTTTGGTATTGCACGCACCTCTCTACCCAGTTAGCATTCGTGTTTGGGTAGAAATATCTTTCGGTAATTAGCTTTCGAGATGCTAAACCATGAATCAACCGAAAGACGTTTTCCTTGAGATCTTTGGGTATGAAAGGCATTGTTTCTTTTGTCGAGACGTCGCACCAGATGAGATGATGCTTTGCTGAAGTTTAAATTTAAATTTCGTCTTCCTATTTATAAGTTCCTTTAGTTCCGTATCATCTTCTTGAAAGAGCCCCAGAGCAATTGTCTATTCTGTCGACTGTCCCTTCGCGCGATAATGCATCAGCAACGACATTTGCTTTTCCTCTTCTATGTAGAATGGATGACGTGATCTTCGGTATGCGATCTAAGTGTCTCTCCTGTCTTGGACTACACTCTGTATTTGTGGTAAGGGCTTGGGTAAGCGACTTATTTTCGGTGTAAACAAAGAACTCAGAAAGAACTAAGAACTAAGAAAATTTCTAAAGTGTTTTATAGATACTCGTAGGTAGATTGCTAAGAACTGAGCTTGTTCGAAAATAAAGCTAACGGCCTCCACTGTTTACCACTATCAGAGGACTGCTCTAAATCCGCTTCTACAGCTATGTTCGATCCAACGTGAGTCGTAATCGAGGGTTTTTAGAAGGAAATTTCAGAAGAGTTGCCTTTGCTAAAGCATCTTTGATCATGTTGCAATGATTCTCGTATTCTTTTATCCAAGAGAATAATTTGGGCTTTGCTTACAAATGTCAATTTAGATGATCATAAAGAGGTGTAAGTGTCTTGGCTAAACCCTTAACAAAACGGTTATAATAATTAACCATACCTGGGAGTCTTTAAAGGTGTTTGGAGGTTGGCGAATGGAATACTGTAATTGCTACCACCCTCTCTTCTTCTGGTAAATTTTCATCTCTATTTATCTTTATCTTTTTAGGAAGTCCAGTTCGGAAGTCCCTTGAGCAAAGGGACCAACCAATCTATTCGGAATACGTTGAAACAACCGCAAACTCGATGTGTTTAAAAATGCTTAGTAAAGCCTAGTTTTTCTGAAGCTTTACTTTACAGCGTTTGATCTGGCCCCAATTTATTATACAATACACCCAAAATGCCCACATCTGGTTAGATGCTCCAAAGATTTCTCTGCAGTTGCTAAATAAGATTCAAGGCCAGGCGATAAAACTCATAGGCGATGATTACCTAAATGTCTAAAATGTCGACTGCCTTACCTTGTTCCATGACTATTTTTATCGCCAGTGCTCCATCGGAATCGCTAGTTGCATTCCGTCACTTCAAAAATATTCCTGGTCATCATAACTGCCAAACATTCAAAACCAATGAACATAGGCACCTCACTTTTTTTCCATCCTAACTTTTCTTTGCCCGATCTGTGTGCAAAACATTTCAAGGATTCGCAAAATTCTTTGAGCGAGCGCCAACCTTCTTATCTTAATAAATAAAGTGGAAGTTGAGGCCATATTACGAAGCTATTACGAAGAATCAGGAGCATATCTGCATTGGAAAGGGTATCTTATATTGCATCTGGTGGCGAAGATTAAGCTGTTGTATCGCAGAATGAGGATCACGATCACAAGCTTCGACTGCGATGTTGTGCTCAATGCTGGAGGTAATTAATAAATAAATAAACCATCTTCATTTTGAGATCCATTTAAAATGTAGTGCACCGCTTTCTCTGACAATAAAATGAGGAGATACTGTCTATGCAGATCATCAAATTTTAGCCTAGTACGGCGTCATAAGTATTAAAATTACATTTTAGCATCAGCAGCTGAAGGAAATTTCTTGGCCCTTTTCCCATCTGATTAGTGTTTCCTTATAAGCCTATAGTCGATCATGCCCTACGAGCATGTGATAAAAGGTACACATTAATCTTTGATGACGTTGATGATTAACAAGTTTTTCTTCGAAATTGCCTGCTGTGAGTTTGGAAATCAGCCAATGTTTAGTCCAATTTGGTGTTGGTTACACATTCTTCGGAATGATGACCACAAATGGATCGAGTCACACATGGAGCTCTGCAGACATTCTGTTAGCACTAGACTGACATTACCTTTTGGACTAAATCGGCAGTAGTGGATAAGAGGTCAAAGTCCAGTCCAGTTGTTCGGCGAGCAAGTGTTCAGATTTTTGTATATCTTTAGCTTAGCCCGTAAACATTGCGGCTGTTGGTATTACTACCTTTTAATAGTAATATTATAGCTTTATAAGCAAGCTGCCTCCTTTATTCGGGATAAGATAAGAGCAAAAACTAGTAACGGAGGCTTATAGGGTCTTTACGTCGTAAACATTGCAGGAATCGTTGAAAGTCTTTGCTTGAAACATAGTCGCATTCCAGTGTTCTTGATTCCGGAGAGTAAACTTTCAGTTTATCACACCATGTCACGCGATGAAACCTTGATCCCTTATCCTGCAGATTCGGACTTAATCGTTTATTTACTCGATATGAGCGGGTCAATGCAGCTGTTTTGACTACAACCTTATCTTGGTTGTGGTTTTGACTTTTTCTCCATCCGCAGCGAAAATCTAGTACGCAGCCAAGTATTTTCTTTCGAAGGAACCCAATATCACATTTTTGTTCAGGATCTGGGTTTTGTAGAGCCAATTTCATCGGAATCCCACTTTTAGTTAAGTTTACTTTGAGTAGCACTATGAGTACTATAAAGGTTCTAGAAGCAAAGATGTCTACATATATTACCTTTAATAGGATTTAAATCCCACATTTAACAGGCCTTAATCTCCGCTGTCTTAGGAAGACTTGGATCGCCTTTTTCATTAATGATATTGTAGTCATCGATACTTTCATACTCAGTTGTTGATTTGCTGCATATCTTTCAACACCAACATAGGTTTTGAGTACCTCCGTGAGAGTCGGCGGACTACTCGTATCTTGGCTTCTCAATTGCTGTGACAAGCTTCTTTCGGATAAGTGGAGGGAGTACAGGTGCGCGATCTGGAGCTTCTATATAAAATACCTTTAGGAAAAAAAACAAAAGATTTCGTTATGTCTCGAGTTCTTATTTAATTTGGTCCTTCACAATCTATGTGATCTATTTTTTGAACACAATATCGATCATGCGACCGCCTTCATCGCTTGTATAAAGTTTGGCTGTTTTGTATAAAATAGGTCCAGCGTCTCAGGTGATATCGCGGCTCGAATGTTGTTTTTGCATTCATCTGGAATCTTAAGCCTGTTGGAATAAACTTAGCGTTTTAAGTAGCCCCACAGGAATAAGTTCGGAGGAGTCCATGTAACCATTTTTCGACACCACACGTCCCGGAAACATTGGTTCAAAAAGTTCATTGTTGTTGACTTCAGAAGTCTTGTAGACTTATTTCATGCATTTTCGGACACACAACATCTACCGATACCGATTGCTATCGACTGTCTCTCGAACCTTAAAGAAAGATGGCCCAATGATGGGTTTGGAGCAAATTAAGGGCCAAATATTTACTCTCTCTTCGTGCAATGGTGTTTCATGAATTATGTGAGGATTATCGGTTCCCCAAAACGGACAATTTTGTTGGTTTATGAGTACTCCAACAGAGAGGGTGAAATGAGCCTCATCGGTCATCATTCGGCTCAGTTTTAATAATTCGAATGATGCTATTCGCGTAAGCCAAACGAAAAAACAAAAACGTTTGAATCAACTGCACTTTGTATAAAGGCCTTGCTTCAGGATCCTCCGAAAAATTCGGCCCCACTGATGGTTAATAGCTGATATCGGTTGTGATACGAGGCATTTGGATTGGCAGCAACACTTTCTCTAACAGTTTCAATAGCTTCATTGGAACGACGTGGACACTGTCTAATGTATTCTTGGCGATTCACTACAGACCCAAGCTCATTAAAATTTGTGGTCGAACGATGAATTGTGTTGTCGAAAGGTGCATAACGACCACAATATATATGCACGCTGAGTTACTCGTAACACAACTGAACGATTATTTTCAATGTAAAGTGCCACTATTTCGGTATAAGATTATTCATGGCTGAAAGTGTATTAAATAGATGTTTTCGAGTCGTGCTTACTGAAGCCAATCGGTTGAGAATTGGCAAAGCTATAGTATTAAGCATTTCTGTACCGAAGCTATATATGCCGCAGCCAGTACTTTGTTGACTTAGAGGTTTGCACATCTGAATGTGTAGGTACATATCCGGTATATTAGAGACCATCAATCCAGGTCGTAAATAAAATAGTCCGACCATCTTACACAACCTGCTTTTATGGTGGGAACCCTGCATCCATCGTACCTCATGGACTTGCGAAATCTGATAGCTAGAAGTCGTTGTCTGTTATAGTTTTCTTAAGGCCTACTCCCCAACCGATTTTAGCATTGCAGAAGCTAAGTCAGTGCTTAAAAATACCACCATTAACAAGTCATACAAGGATTTGCAATTATCATCAAATGCTTTCTTGACGTACATAGATAGTTACGTCCAACGAATACGATTCTCTGTCATTTTCCACGCAGGAAATATAAACAATCTATTAATCGTCATTAATTTCGAATTTAATTTCTTGCTGGCAGTAAATTCTCGTATACCGTTAAAGGGACCATAACCAATGCAATGATAATAATGAAGACATTAAAAAGTAGGTGCCCCCTTACAGAGTACGAGTATTTATGTTCAAAAGAGCATTCACAGCACTCATAGTTCAAAAACTCGACCTTAAACAAGTCGTGACTTAATTTTTCCTTTAAATGCACATTTCGTCGGCACTTGTACGAGTAGGCCTGTGCGCTTGATTTACCACAGGCTACAGTTATGACTACTTATTCCACCATTACCAACCACCCACTATTTTTCCTTACAATCAACCTTTTCCGTTTATCCGTAGGTCAATCAACTTTTGAACTGGTTTCAGTCATAACAACAAACAACATAGGTTTTTCTCGTTTTTTTCTCCTTTCTTTCCTTTAGTTTTTGGTTTTGCCTTTGTGGCTCTTATCCTAGAGACTTTTTTGTTTGCCTGCTGTTTCCAAGCAAAGCCGTTTTCATTTCGTTTTCCGCATTCAAATGAAAAGCAAAAAAATCATCATAACATAGATTCGTCATCAAGATACCCCTAAAGAGCAGTCATGCAACCAGTAAAGCAGGCCGTCAGGGCAGCAATAGCAACAACAACAACAGCCGCAACTGACATCTGGAGTCAAAGTCTCTAACATCGAACTTTGATGAGAGCATAGAAATAAAAGTAAAATGACAAGTATCTACGTATAATATGTATCCTCAAGTGTCAGATGCAAAGAAACCCACGCCAACATTTTGTTGGCAGGCCTCATACTCACAAGCATGAGTACAAGCACGAGTATCTGCAAGTCAAGGGGTGCCCACAAGTATTAGATACTTTCTGTACTGCAAAGTAATTGAAGTGAAAGTTGTGTCTACTCGTCGTCTTCAACGTCATCGTCGTCGTGCCTATGTATTGCTGTCGAATACTGTCGATAATTTAATTTTTTTTATCATTTTTTTTATTTTTCTTGTTTTCCTTATTTTAGGAGGGAAAGGAATAGGCCGCTACATTAATTAACCTAGCGGAAGAAATTTGAAGCAAACGAACGATCGACCGCCAAGCCCTAAAGAGTTTTTTTTTTATTGGTTTTGTTGCCAGATCCATTCCATTGGATTTTTTCGCAGTCAATGATATGCGTATGTTGCACGAATAGAGAGCTGACAACTTCATAGATACATTATTTACGTAGGCGGGATGGTTTTGTAGCGAAAAGTGGGGAACTCATTGGCAACTTGGCAACGTTTGTACATATATACGTGTCTATTTTTGACTACAAGCTATGGATTAAAGGCGAAGGTGTGAATATCAAGTTGAACATTCAAATATGTATCCACGGAGTGGATATCCACTTCTAGATGCTAGTATCTGTACATAAATATGATTTTGGCGGCTAAGCTTGTAATGCAATAAGTTGTAGTCACTTTGTGGTCTGTCGCTGTAGCCTTGCAAATCACAGATTCAGAAGGGGATTTGCTGATATTTATAATAGGTTTGTCTGGGAATTTAATAGAATTTTCGAAAGTCATTTGCAAGCTTCTGTCATGTTGTATTGTAATTTATTGATATAAAGGAATAACTGTTGATTTGGGGAGGAATTTTTGGTGTTGACTTGATTAAAATTCAAGACACAGAAATTGAGGTCGCCACATTCCTTATTTTAGATCTTAAAATATGCAGAAATTCGGCAAGTCTACACTACTTTCTCTTTTTCCTTAAGCAGCAACAGACATCACAGGATCATTGGCCCAAGATGTGTGCTGCAGTCCTTCACAACTTCAGGTATATTTCGACACTATGAGCTATATGCAAACCCATCTTTTCAAATGATTAGCTGATATTCCATGACTCATTGATGTTGGCAATACATAGTCCAGGGTTCCTGATTTAATTGCTATTTTCTGTGCCCTAAAATATCAACTATTTGCAAAAGCAGCGCCTATTTGGATGTGGATTCGTTGTTAGAAGCAGACCTAAGCAAGAAGACTTGAGTTTTCCTCCGGCATCTTAACGAGCACCTCCTCTTAATTCCTATTTAGGCTAAATTTGCCAACATTCGCATTATATGCGTGCACGCCACCACAGAGGAAAAAGATAACGAAAATAAAGATAGCTTCTACGAGCCCTTGCACAAGACTTACGAGCAGTGCTCTAGCTATGACATTAAAATTGTCCTCGGCGACTTTAATGCAAAGCTAAGAAGAGAGGACATCTTCGGTAGTACTGTCGTGAATCATAGCGTGCACAACATCACCTCCTATATCGGATTCAGGGTAATCGACTTTTCGGCTGGGCGAAAGATTGTCGTTCCCGCGGATCTCGATATTCATAAGGGGACTTGGAGAACACCGTCAACCAGATTGAACACACTGCGATCGACGCAAGGCACTCCTTCAGTATTATGAATGTCCGAACATTCCGAGGAGCCAACATCGACTCGGACAATCACCTTGTTGCAGCTAAGGTACGGTTGCGGATATCCCGAACATCGCAAAGGAAAGCTAATACAGTGAGGAAGTTTGACGTCGGGAGATGGTCCTATGCCGGTAATATCAACTATGGAAGACCTAGCACATCATCACGAGATCTACTAGCAGAAGAGAAGAAACGGTTTCTCAGAAAGAATAAGGAGCATTAGTAATGTTACTGAAGGAATGAGACTCGGAAGTTTTACCAAGAGGTAAAAAAGAACGTGCCACGGGCACAAACTCCGAACCGAAGAAAACATAGTAGTAGGGTCGCAGTCGATGCTGAGGATTTGGAAAGAGCATTTCTGTAGACTGTATATCGGCGATGACGAACCAAATACCGCTGTCAGGCAGAATGCACCTTTCAATCCTTGTTGGATAATGTAGACCAACAACTCCATCCACTCGACCTGGATGAAGTGAAGATAGCCATATCTAAACTTAAGTCCTACAAAGCTGTTGGAGTGGACGGCCTGAATGCCAAGCTCTTCAAAGCGGCAGGCAATGACTTGGTAAGGAGCATACACCGACTCATCTGTAAAATATGGTCGGACGACAGTTTGCCCGATGAAGGGAACATCAGCATTGTTGTCCGATCCTTAAAGAAGCAGACTCTCTGAAAAAAGTCAAAAGTCCGTCCAATTACTGGCATACGCCGATGATATTGACATAATCGGAAGAAAGCAGAGCGATGACAGTGGCGCATTTGGGCCCTTCTAATTGGTTAAGTTCACTTTGCTTGAATCTAGTTTTCTCTGTACTTTTTCCATGAAAGTTATATACGTTACGTTTATATCCCTTTAATTTGAATTCCATGTAGTTACCCTTGCCCGATTTCCTGTTTCAAAAGTGAAAAGTATTGCTAAACAATCCTAACAATATGTATTGTAGCAACTTTATCAGGACAATATACAACTAATGTTCTAACTTTCTGTGGGCTCTGTCATATCCTAGTGCAGTTTCGGACATTGCATATTTACTTTTCACATAAATACCAACTTCAAATATGCGTTTCTTGTTTTCCGCAGCTTTTACATACAATTATTGGTTTAAGGTACCATCCAACAGACACTATTAATTTTGGGGAAAACAACAACAAGGAACTTGAGTGATGTAGTATTTCGGAGATCGGCGCTCACCACATAGCGAAAAGCCTGGTTTGCGATGTATTATATAAATCAAACCTTTGACAACTAATATGTTTTGGTGGCCTTTTTCGATATCAGAGTTGTTTTCAAAATCGTTAAAGTACAGGTGATAATAAATTTGGTGGAGCTGGGAGGATATTCAGTTCGACATGTTAGTCTGATATCTAATTAAACTCTCAAGTCGCATCCAGACGTTAAATAAAACCTTTTCGCCAGAAACTATAAATAATTCCATCAACACATCCATCTAACCTTCCCGGAATCTATTTAGCTTTTGTCTAACTGGCAAAGTGTTTTCTAGCTAGCAAATCGAATTGGGTGAAAAATATCTCATAGCGAACAAACCCTGGCAATTTCTCAAAAACCTGGAATGATCTGGCATACTGTGGGGTTCACGGGACCACGAAATTGGCTCAACACAACCATATGTGACCAAGCATGTGCTGTGACTGTAATTCATTTGTAAAGGTAAGCATAATGTACCAGCGTTCAACCATTTCATGACCCAAAGGTCATGACCAAAATGGTTTTCTAATCTTAGCCCAAGCTTCTCGATAGCACAAGCCAGCCTCACATTTTATGATGTTTTGTACTTTTAAACACCACACACCCTGATGATTAATATTGTGAAACGGTAAGAAAACTTCAATGGCACATAATTATTGTATAGAAGCTCTTCGAAATGATGACTAAAAAGATGATGAAAGTTCCATGGAACTGGTTTAAACAAAAGACAATCTCTACGGGAAGGGCAATTCGTGGATAATATCTAATGTGGGATAATAAATAATAAATGGAACAAAAGGAATCGATTGAGCATTAATAACGTATGAATATAAATATTGAGGTACTTGAACTACCAGGAAACGAAATAATTTCTTCGAAAATATCTTAACTATGAGGCGAAAAAGTCACAGAATTTGTGAAATCCTGAATAATCATACAAATAAGTACATTTGTTCTTATGTTTCAAGACAAGATTCACTGCTTCTTCATTTAAGATCGGAATACACAAAGTAAGCCTTCGATATATACACGTAGCTTAAAACTTTCCCTATTATCCGGATACTCGTAGTCGTACAATATTTTTATGTTTGCAACTATTCGTATTGCCAATAAAATTTGATTGCGCAATAGTTGAACTCTACCGTTGGTAGCGCAAAAATTTCCCTTTCAATTGGCAATGGCTTGTGAATGTGATTCATGCGATACTGATGGGAAGTCTCCAATAAACGAATACCGCCACCACACAACGACCAACAATGCACCCGGAAATGAAACCATTCACATTAAGGTAACGACCATTGGATGGAAAAACTATTCTGCATTGCAATTTCCCTGGTACTTGAAGCTCTATCTATATCAATAGCACTTTCCAATAGCCCCTCACCCCGAATGCAATTTTTGCATTCGGTGTTAACATAAACAAATAGAAAAATTATGTAAATATTCGAGTACATGCTCGGAACCGTTGCCCGTTATTAGGAGCACATATTTTCCGATGTTGTTTCCATTGTGAGATATTAATTTATAATTCAGCTGCATGGGCAACAAACACATCACATACCACAGTTCGAATAAACGTATCTATGCAAGTGTAAAATGTATCGAACTACAAGTATACTTGTACGAGTACACATATCTTTCTCAATTTGTGCACGGGGGTACTCGTATCTAAATGACTCGGTTTATTCATATAGAGAATTTTGACGACGACGACGTTGAGGAAAGTAGGTGAAAGGTCAAAGACCTACTACCCATGACGACGATGATGTTGATGATGAATTTTTTTTGCGCACATTGTAATGTGTGCTTAGTGTACGAGTACTAGGTTTGATGGCAGAGCTTTCTGGCATTCCGCACTCTCATTTCTCACACCTACCATAAACTTGCTATCATGTACGAATAAATCCGACTATTTCTCAGTGCCACCCATTGAGATACAATGAAACACTCAGGGCCGACGAAAGCTTACAAACGTGGTATGGGTATTATGAATCTAAATATGAAAGTGTGCTGAGCCATCGCAAAAGCGATGAGAATGAATCCAATACTACTGTCCTGTATGAACTGTTAGACTACATTTGAGGTTGCGTACGAGTACTCGTATGCAATCAAAATATTCATTGAACCATAACCAACCCTAAGAAATTGTTTTTCGCCGAGGTTAGGGGCGAAACGAAACGAAAGAAAACGGAAAACTAATTAGTCAACCTGCGGATACTTGGTTTCTGTTTTTCTGCATCGATTCTAATGTCATACATGGAAACTTCTTGTTGGCTGTCAGAGGCGATTACTGTCAAAATTTGAATTACATGATATGCTATTTGTCGAACACATTTAATCGGCACGATTTAGTGGTTCCACTGCAATGGTCGAAGCATGGTTATTGGTTGGGAAAAATAAAGGCGGTTAATGAATGACATTTTACTAATCTTCAACAACTACTGAACTATCACGACGCCTTTTTTTCGGGCGAAGAAATAAACTCAATTTCATTTTAAGTGACAGTTTCCTTTAATATGATTGTCTTAAGCTTTTAGCATTTAGGGCTCAATAGTGCGGATGGCTTTCGCGAACAAATATGGAAGTAGATAAGTAGACTAGACTCTGAGACTAGAGAATCAATAAGAAGAAATATCTTCGCATTTTGATTATTGAGAGCAGCGCAGTAGTAATGCAGATACATTTACGAGTATACTCATGTCACATATCAACGGTTTGCGAGTCAGGCTTGCGCTCCAACTCCATCTCACTGCTGTGAATAAATTAAATTGATAACTAATTTAAATATTCAATCAGAATGGCACATATTAAACCTTAGCTACATGGAAGTTAAGGAATCAGAGTAAATATTCTTAGTCCTAGTCAAATCTGGCAACATTTGGTCAGAATTCAAAACGAGCGTCAAAGGTTTTCAACTAACCTAAAATGATAGTCTCAGATCGCATATTGCACGATGAGACGAAGAACTGCAGCGTCTTTGTAGGGACTAAAGAAAACTTTTTTGCATGAGTTAAGACCAATCCGAAGAAGACACAAGTCATCACTCATCAATGCAAACAAAACGATAAGCCATTGTCGCGACTCTCAATTTTCAGTATTTGAGACAGAGTGCCGCTGTCGTTTTTGAAAAGTCAGGCAATACATATGTTGTTCTTCCTGCAACCTGAAGAGTTAATGGCAGACTTTACTGAAGATCCAGACAGTCCTAAGGTAGATTAAGGTCCTTTAAAGTTCTCTTCTGAACCTAGCTTAGCCTATTTCATTTTAACTATGGACAAGTCTCAGTGAATTCAGTCTTCTGACAGAGTTCAAATAAATATGGTCTTCTCGAACTATGCAGCTTAGAAGAACCCTCAAAAGAATGAAGTAAGGTCTTAAGCGCAGCTTTGGTATCACTACACAGCCCGCTTGAAGAGCAAGGCATGCTGGGAAAATCCCATGAAGCCGAGACAAACCTGTTTGCAGGTTGACATATTTGCGGGAAAGATTATTAACATTTAACAGTTTAATCTACCACCTGCAATACATCTTTTGACAGTTTAACATCGATTCATGACGTCTTTGACATTTAATCTATATGTTTTTTTTCAAAATTTTATGATGTTTGCTATGTACTATAACATACATATACGAGTACTCAGCAATGTTGTAATACTACTTAAATGGTTCAAATCGTATTTATATAATACGAGTAGAAGACAATTTGTCAAGCTTGGTGATTTTTGCTTTAAAGAGATTAAGGTCACTTCTGGAGTTCCTGAAGGAAGTCACTTGGGACCTTCATTATATTTCATTTTTGGTAATAATCTTTGTTACATAATAAGGAAAAAGGAAACGTACAATTGAAATTCACCTTTATTATACAATTAATAAAAAAGGAAAGGTTACAATGCTTGACTGTGTTCTATATTGGGTTATAATGGGACTGCTTTTCCTCGCAACAAACAGCTGCCTCCTTCTGCAGTGACGGTAATAGCTCTTTACTGTCTACTAATTGTTTCGCGTTTGTTAGTGGTGCTGTTAGGAGTTCCTCTAATCTGTTCTCTACTGGTATCACAGTGGTTGCATCAAAACTAGTCACTCGTCACACGATCTTGTCTCAGGAAAAATTATCCCATCAGCTGTTTGCACTACATAAGAATATTTATTTGTCCGTTCTATAATATTACCAGACGTCCAGGTTTGTTCTAATCCTGTATTCTCTCATGTTCCCTTCATTTTATTGTAGTTGATGCCCGACATTTCTTACATTTTGCCTAATGTTGTCAAATATGCTGGCTGTGTTTTACCTATTGTGCCATGTGGGGAATTCCTGTATGCTGCTAACAAATTTCGAAGTTGTCGCCTCTCTCCTTCTTGGTCGTAATGACTGGCCAACATTCTAGATTTGAAGGTTCTTACCACCCTTACGGCTGGCCAAACCTTTTGTTCTCGGATGATATGATGCAGCTGTGACATGTCTTATCGTTCGTTGGTCGCAGGAATCCTTAAATTGGTGTGCAGTTAACTGTCTACTTACAACATCTCATCCAGAGACCCAGAAAAATTAGCTACCGTTATGCTTCTCGGTTTAATTTCTATACACTTTGACAATGGGTCGACGACAATCAGCCAAATCTTATCCTTAAATGCACCTGTAAATTGATGTGCAGGCGTTCCCATTCGCGCTCCGGTAAAACAGTACACTGGAAGTTCGGATAAATTTGGGCGACTTTCTTGACAGCTCCAACAATTTTTTTATAAATGCTTCAATCGATGGATTTTCCTGGTTATTAGGTAAACGCGATTGACAATCTGCAACAGTGTTCGACACCTGTGATATTCTATTTCAAAGTCATATTGTCCGACGTATATCGTCCAGCGAGTGAGCAAGTTTAAGTAGATTGCGGTTTCTTCCTACCAGGAGCTAGGAAGTTTCTTCGTGGTGTCGCCAAAAGAAACCAGCGTTTGTAATTGAGAAAGCTTACCTTTGACGAGATCGAATGACTCCTATTCAAGAAGACCCCTCTTCCATTGAGATCTTGCTCTGGTTGCTGCGTGCAATTTCGTACAAATTCCATGTAAGTTTGGGATGAATTTCTCATTGAAGTTGACGAATCCCAAAAACGATCGAAAATCGGTGATATTGCTCAGGGTGGCTGCCCTTCTGATTACGTCCAGCTTAGCTTTAGATGGTCTTATTCTTGATGTGTTGATGGTGTGACTTAGGTATTCAATCGAGGGCGTGAAATATATACACTTACTGCGTTGGATGGAAAGTCCTGATTCCGTTAGACTTCCGAAAACGCTCCTTAAGTTTTGGATATGCTCAGCATCGTTAGCTCCGGAGACAGCTATGTCATCGAATGACAATGCTGAAACACTGCTGTTGTATAGGCAGTAATATGATTACTATTAATATTCAATTTTATGTATATTTCGGAATTGAAAAAATGTTGTGTACTAATTTCATAATCTGTAGATAATACGATCGTAGATTTAATAAACTAAACAGTCAGAGCAAGTTTTGTAAAATAATTAAAAATCGGCAAAGGTGTCTCTTTAGGTTTGACTTCACTAGTATAACGCAAACTAGTATAACGACCGTTTTCTTAATACCATTAATAGCGCCGCTAGTCGTATGTGCCATCGATGATTGGTGCAATACGAGTGGAGGATACGAATAATATCTTGTGAAGAACGAAGCTGGCTGTTCTCATTTAGATTATTTTAATGTGTCTGTATTCAAAAGGTATAAAGAGTTTTTGTCAAATGGATCCATTGCTATGATATGTAAAACTCGTCCTTTCCCATGTTTCAAAAAGAAAATTCATTACTGTAAGGACGTTAAGCTACAATATAAAGAACTATATGTTTCGACTAACCCATCCTCATACAAGGACTTCCACTCAAGATGCTCTCATGAATTCACTCAACACTTCATATTCATATCCTCAAATCCATCGTCGAGGTAAAAATAATTGTTTGTACAATTGCACCTAGACTTGCCAGGATTACAACTATTTTTTTTTTTATCTTCAGAATGTCTTATAAAATTTCTGCATGACACACATTAACACCATTCCTATCTTAAAATTGATTCGCAGGAAATGGATTTGTAGACAAGCTCATTAAGCTTGGCTTAGCCGAGCACTTCTTTGGACTCCTAGCGGGTTTGGACACCCTGCATCCCAGGTCAGAACTTTTACTGTCAGATTGCCGATGACAATCCCGAGTAGGTGGCATAACTCTCCAGGGCTTTGGCAGGCCATATATGGTATAATTCTACAAAAATCAACGTACTTTTGCTACCTAGAGACAGAAAACACTTCGGACTTTAATGGAGTATAACGGTTATTGCTTGTTGAGCGTACTGAAGACTATTTCCTTTGTAATGCTGGCTTTAGGCTCATCTTTAGCTCTATCATATTTTGTTTCTGAATGATAATACTGGACTGGCTTGGACAAAGTCGTCTTAAACTTGGCACAAATGTTTTCTTTGTTAACACAACTTCAACAAATCCTGTAACCATATGTACATACAGGGAATGCAGAACTATTAGTTGTGATTTGCGATACCTTGATGATAAGATATAAAAAGAACTTAACACTCAAGTAAGTATGAATACACTTATAATGACTCAGCATGTGTTAAGTTTTTTGGAAAATGGGATAGAGAGAGAAAGAAAGATATTTGGGCTCAGTGGTTTTTTCGCTCCATGGGTGGCATCCTAGATTTAATGGGGAAACTAAATTCTTAGTGGAAGTTGGATTATAGTTTTTCTAGTCAACTACTCATTTTACTTGATTTGTACTTGGTACGGTTGGGATTCGGACACCGAACACCTTCCAATTTGGAAGCCAGTTTCTCTCCCCTTCTGCTACGTGTCAACAGCAGCTGTCATCTCCACCCTCTTACTCGTATGCAGTGCTGCGAGATACACCTGGATGGATGCAAGTACCTGTTCTTCCTTTGTGAAATTTGTCACATCATAGGCGGTCAACTTTTCTCTGCGATTGATGCTAGTGATGAGAGATTATGAAAGAGGCTGAGAGAAACTCGTTCGTTCCGACGTCAAACCTCCTTGCAGCATTTTTCCACATTATTTCCCTAAGTTGTCCAAAAATCTTTCCTAAGAAGCCTTTTTTGGTTTCTTCCTTTTGAATTTGATTCCTAAGCATTC
Organism: Volucella bombylans; assembly: GCA_949129095.1. Classification (NCBI taxonomy): domain Eukaryota; kingdom Metazoa; phylum Arthropoda; class Insecta; order Diptera; family Syrphidae; genus Volucella; species Volucella bombylans. Next base: position 52,791,917 of record OX422143.1, read on the forward strand.
GCTAAATGTAATCAATCGATTTCTAATCCAGATTTCTGCTTCGTCATTGTTACGAGTAGATTCCTAACTTTTTTCTTTAGAAGTCTCGTCAAAGTCCCTTTCTTATTGGAGATGACATTGTTTGAACAAAATTCAACGTGAACAAATAAGATATTTAATTTTTCCAAAATATCAAATCCAAAATAACACTCAAATGTGGTGATTCGTAAATGCTAATCAAACTTTTAATCTGAATTAATCAACCGCATATCGAGAAACTAATGGCATAAAAATTGACACTTTAACGATGAACAATGGGTCACGTTAGTGTATCAATATAAACAGTATCACCATTCTGCTGCTGCAGAAAATGATTCATAACATTTATAACGAATTTCTCATAGTCATCGGCCCACTCGAACCATTCTAATACAAACCCCTCTCCATCTCCTTCTTGCACAAAATTGTTCAACGAAATTCGCTTGAAACAATATGCCAAATGGCAATATTCGCCCTTGATGTCAATGCAATAGTTATTTGCACCGGCATTAGACGAAAATACAGCTCAGTACACACGTTTAGTAGCAGCTGCAGTAGCTTTGCTGCATAAAACAGGTAGAAAAGTAGAGAGCACACATAGTTACAGATACTTTTGTTCATACAGATACAACCACTGATGTGTTGTGTATACGAGTATTAAACATACGTGTACATTTGCAGTAAAATGTGTTCTTGTCTCTTGCAAGTCCGTGAAGCTTTGCTATTGTATGCAACTATCTGTAAGCTTTGTCAATATTTTGTGCTTTTTTTTTAAGTAAAACTATTTGTACTACAGACAGCAGATACACACAGAAACAAAAACTTTTAATATCTTTCCTCACATCCCATGTGCACTTGATGCGGTCACTGACACAACAGCCTTGCACCGGCTTAACAATGTTAGCATGTCTAATGTCGAATGCACAATATTTTTTTTTACTTACCTCCTCTCCACCTTTATTTCAGCAAATACGAAATCACCTCGATAAGTGAAATACCTAGTGGTGAGTATGCTAACTATCAACGTCAACGTTAACGCATTTGAAACAACAAATTGTTTGCTTTGGCAATGTCATGTTTTAGTCTCTAATGCTGGTATCTGATGAGATTAGAAAATGCATAGAAGGACACATACATATACTCGTATATACATATGTTATCCATTAATATATGTATACATTGAGATGTATTCAAGTTTATAAGTAGAAAGGAATAGAGGTTCTTCAAAAATTTCAAGACGCTCATCTTAGGTGGACAAAGATGAGGAGCGCACATTTAAAGCTGAGCAGAGGCTACGAGTACCTTGTCATTTCGATTTCTGTAAGTTGAGATTTTTTTGTAAGAAAGCGCTGTTCGTCATCTGCATTAACATGACTGCATTAACATTTTTTGAAACTAGTTCATTAAAGACAACTTCTGGTGATTACATGTGCTTCAGATAAGAAAATTGAATCACACTGTATCAGAATGCATCGTTGCTGGTTTTGTGAGTACTCGTCTGCCACTATATACACCGATGCAACTATAAAACTTGAGTCTGATTCAGATTTTACCACAACTCAACCAACAAACCATGATATAAAATACGCAGAAATGATGAAAATTATAAAACCATTTATCATCTGCATGGGGTAAGTTGGTCATTTCAGCCACCTTAGCCACTGTAACATGACAACTTATAACGTCTTTCGACTAATTGCCTATGCAATAGCTCGTATTTCAGATAAATGGTGTATCCACAAACATTAAGGGAACATCAAACCATGATTATAGCCCCCAAAGCTACATATGTACATATTTCGTATAGTATAATCCTTCCTTACTATGGTTCAGTATATCACCATCCGACCGAAAGTTTTGTACATCAACTTAGTGAACATGGTCATTGTTATGGTCATATTATATTAATAATGTTAAGAGTCTAGAGTCACTCTTACAGCAGTTGTCGTGTCCCTTATGCCTTACATAGTTGAGTGCTTAGTATGCGCACAGTGCCTCGTACTCGTGCCAGTAAATAATCTACAGTCTTTTCTACTAAGGTACAGCAGGAAAGACCCTTACCTCTTGAGAGTCAAGGCATCTGCAGTTATGATCATCTGTCAATAGAAGCCTTCACCGAGAAAGAAACTCTGCTCTAAGCCTTGCATAGCAAACTCAATGACGATATCATTTGCCGTGATCGCATTATGATCTAGAATTTAAACAAGATTCAGTAAATTAAGCCTTTCTTACACAAGGCAACCGACTCATAGGATATAATTGAACTTATCACAGCCATGTGCATCCATTAAACGCTCCTTGGTAACAAGACCTATTTATATTCTTTATTTGAATAACCTCAGTTTTGAGAGTATTGACTGGAACCCCATTTCTGACACACCAATCGTCAATTAATCATAGGGCTGTCTGGGCAAAATAGTAGCAGACCTAGAACGCAACTTTGCGGATGACCATCATTTATTTTGGAACATAAAGTCTTGGCTGCGACTAAAACAACCAGAGCTAAACGTTTCAAATAAAGTCTACGACCAGAGATTTCAGAGCCTGCCGAAGGACTTCAGCAAACATCAGTGTGGCTCTGGGCCAAAGTCTCACACTCACGGTCTTGGGACAGAACGGTGTGATTTTCAACAAATTCGTCCAAGCGGTAGAATATTTGTATTACTTACTCGTAAATACACAGAAAAAATAATAGAAAATACGCATTGTGTGAGATGGTAGTGCATGACTAAGAAACTTTTGTTAGTTAAATTGCAATCAGTGCGGACAGTTCAAGCGCCAATCGAGAGAATAATAACCGTCGAACAGAAGGATCCAGTGAGGGACATGGGAAATGGTGGACATTTGCCTATTCCCAATAAGATGGTTACATATGGGCATATATTGTTGCTTTATGCCAAAAAAAAAGTCTTCCTTAGACCGCTACCTCTATTTTTGTGATGCTTAAGTTAGTCATGAAACAAAATACAGTTGAGTAACGGGTACAAGTGAACGATGAGTTATATGAAAAGGATCGTACTACATTCCGCGCAAAGCATAATTTTTGCGGTCAATATAGCCAGCCATCTTAGACAGCATTCCAAAATGCTAGAATACCCGTTCGTTTTTCTGCAGGTCGTCCTACAGAAATATTCGTCTTGTGAAAGAAGGTGAAGCCCAGTCTCAATTCGTCAGTTTGCGCAGTAGCAGTAAGTGGATCTTTCTTATACTACCACTCAGCGAATTTCAACAAAAGGTTTTGATTGCTTACTTACTTAACGGAGCCTAACCCGCCTTCCACTCTCTTCGATCCCGAGCGCGCTGCTTCCAGTTGTCTAGACCAAGTGCTCTGGCATCCGCAATGGCTTGATCCAGTATTGTTGACTCGTTTTAGCTCTTTGAACTACATTAAAATCTTGATACAGCTCATAGAGTTCGCGATTGTATCTTGGTGCCCTCGTATTTGGCGATGAAATTTTATTTCGAAAGTGATCAATATCTGCTCTGCTTTCCTGCTTGGGTGCAGCACTCGGCTCCATAGAGTAGAACTGGCAGGATAAATATTTTGTAGAGCATGCGTTTTGTCTTCCAAGTTAGGAATTTTTTTGGCTAAATCGATGTAGCAGCGGTTTCCTAGGGTAAGTCTTCGCCGAAGCTCTACTAGGGTGTCATTTGTGGAGTTGATGTTTCCTCCTCCTTAACCAATTCGAAGTTAGTTACTGTTGTCAACTGTGACGTTTTGTTCTAGACGGGGGACAGATGCTTCTTTGTTTGTTGGCAATATGTACCTGGTTTTGTCCTCATTTACTTCAAGCCGAACACGTTTCGCCTGTTCTTCAACGCGCGCTCGGTTGCTCCGATGATGTCGATATCGTCTGCGTATCCCAGCAACTGGAGAGATTTGTTGAAGATAATGGTTTCCGTGTTAGCGCACTGCCCTGTGCACTGTCTGTTTCAGCACTAATTTGAAGAAATGACATGACAGAGCATCTCCTTGCCGATATCCCGTACTAGTTTGGAATTGTTCGGAGGAACTGCTTCCAAATTGCATATTGCACATTGCACCAGGTGTTTTTCAGAGTCATGCGACATAGCTGGATCAGTTTTGCCGGGATCCCGAATTCGGCCATAGCCAGTACAATAGATTTCGACGATGAATGTTGTCATATGCGTCTTTGAAGTCGATGAAAACATGGTAAGTCCCGACTTGAAATTCGTTGGTCTTTTCTAGGATTTGCCTTAGTGTGAATATTTGGTCGATTGTAGTTCTGCTGGGTAGGAAGCCACACATTAATGTGTTGCAGAAACGCTTGAGACGTTCACGCAGTATATTGGCGAGGATCTTATATACTGCATTTAGCAGGGATATGCCTCTATAGTTCCTACAAGACATAGGATAGCCTTTCTTGAACATGGGGATTATAGAGCTGATAGTCCAGTCAGCGTGCAAAGCTTCACCCATACCTTGTTGTTAATTGGTTCAGGCACCCTAAGAAAACATCACCTCCATGTTTGAAAATCCCCATTGGCAGATCATCGGAGCCTGAGGCCTTGTTGTTTTTCAGCTTTTTCATAGCCAACCTCTATACTGGGATGTCAAATAAGTAGCTGCTGGAAGTGCTTCGGTGAAAAGCTTTCCTTCTTTGCTTTGAAAAATATGCGTTTCGAGCTTGAAATTAGCTGCCTGTTGCTTACTTTTCCTGAAAAACATCGATGTCCTGGAGCTAGGAGACTGCGTAGAGCATTTTCTTCTTACGCAAGATCTTCTTCTACTTCTTTCTACTGGCTCTATACTCTTCCCTTGATTTGCGCTGCGTTTTCTGTCAGTTTTTCCCTCGCTCTGACGCTCTGGCTACTCCAGTGGAGCTAAGGCTTCCAATGATGAACTCCTTTTTCTGGGCGGTTCGCAGCTTCTTCTCACTGGATAGTCGAGCTCTGAATTTGGATGCAACAAGAAATTGGTCAGAGTTGACATTTGCACTTGTTGTTTGGTGCGTGTTAAGCATCTATGGTCGATTTGGCCAGATTACTGTGTAGTCTTTGAAACGTAGTGCGAAATCGATTAGGCGGAAGCCGTTGTCTGTTGCCCTGTCGCGGAGGAGCCTGTGGACTTTACTTTGGACAGGCTTCATCCACAAGATCATAGAACTCCTCCTTGATAGCTTCATTGGTAGAGGCGTGCGCATATGTAAGGCTGATGTTTTAGAGTGTTGCTTTGATGCGTATCACAGCCAAGCGATCGCTTACCGGCTTAAAGTGAATAACCATTGAACAAATTCGCATCCTAACATTTACAGTATTTTGTCGCAGCTGTAATAAATGTTACAATTTTTCCATTTTTCATACTTGGTCTCGGATTGTGGTAATTTATGCCTTATACGGCGTGAAAACAGGTGCACGTTTTTTTTAGCAGCACCAGAGTTGTACAGTGTGGGTACGTTCCATGTGCATACTCTCAAATCGTAGTCCGCGAACATTCGGGTTCGTGATCTTAAAGGAGGAGGCCCGTCGGCATCCGAGGCTGGTGTTACCCCGATGGTACATGGTACAACCTACTACCTGGAGGGCCAGTGTCATTGTGAAAACACCTAGGACGTGGGGCCGGTTGAACCGAAGTCAGTAACCCATTTCGGGGATGTGAGCGCTGCTGTTGGGCGATAAAGAGTTCATCCGCCACCATCTCTTTTCCAAGAACCCGATTTATTCTTATAGATCTTTATCGGCATCAACGATAAAAATGTCGAAGTAGCTCAGATAAAGTTCGGTTTTTGCTTCCATTTGAAGCTGTGGCGCCACCATTGATTCAGTGCGTTGTCATATTTATAGTGCTGCTATTTTTGTCTCTTGTTGAAGTCTCGCGCTTACAACTTTAGCAAGTTCCACAGCATCGAACGATCGATTTAAATTCGATCGACACAGGAACTGAAGCCCATATACCATTTGCAGAGATGATGTAAAGAGAGATATTTTCGTTAGCTAGCACATGGTACTCCTTCGAAAATAATGCTGCAATGGACAATAATGTTATTGTAATATGTTAACAATTTTTTTTATACATAGCACGATTTTCACTTCCTTTATATGTATTTTCTAGAAGATGTTCCCACTTGTCACCCAGCACGTGACACCTTGGGTCTACCATAAGAGCAATAAACTACGAAATAATGAGGTCATGCAATCACCGATATCCTGCGATTTAAGCCCGAGAGAAGTACGAAATCATACGAATTATCAACGAAGTACAACCAAAAAACATTGCCAAAAAGTCGTGGAAAATGTTTATAGCGCATCCTCTGTTTCGTTTCCTATAAACGAGAGCAAAACAGTTTATATGCAAAATTAATATTGAGGACTTAAGGAAAATATTAAAATGTTAAAAGTGACCGTCTAACATCAGTCGTTAAGAAATTTGTCTATCGCTGCTCTACAATTAACGCGATCAGTGACAGAATCGAATTCAGGCGAGGTATAACTTTCTTCAGTCTCTGTTTTTAAGAGTATTTTAGGTCATTAGGCGGTTAGAACATGTCTTGAAGAACAGAGGCCTATCTTATGGCTCAGGGGCTTAGACCTTTTATAAAGACTAATATAAAGAATAATTAATTGGAAGGAAAAATTCTTCGGGTAGTTTTTGATGTAATAATGAGCTGCATAGGCCATAACTAGGCATGAGCCTAGAGTTTGACAACCAAGTTGGCTGTGGCATGCTTAAGAAAAATCTTTAAGGACTTTCAGTGCGAAAGTGGAAGCAATTGGTCATCAACCAAATCAGTTGGAAAGGCTATTGTCCACTTAAACCATATCACCAGTTTGTAATCAGTTGAAAACCAAAACCGATTTTGAGCTCGTATATCAGTTACTATGATTACTAGGTCAAAGGCATATCCAATGACTTTGAATCCATTGTTGTTGAGTTCATTGAGTAGGCCATCTATACTACAGACCATAAAAGTGCCGAGATGACACCACCTTGCAATGGTTGTCACGGGAACTTCTCTAGAAATGCCTGTGGAGATGTCGATTAGTTGGATGATTAATAGCTCTACGGTACAAGGCGTTGCTTATCGAACTATAGACACTGTTATCAAAAGCTAAAGACTAAAATGCCGTAGTCTGCTACTTTCAAGACTGCTTCTAATATTAATTGTTTAATTGTTCAATTCAAAAGCTACTTGCATATGGAAAAAGAAAATCTAACTAAGAGATGACCTTAATGATTTGAAGCCACCTTACTGTTAATGCAGTAGAAGGTGAAACTTAACGGACGTTTGGCAACAAATATGCGACATATTTTCTTCAAGAACTTGGACAGGTAGTGTAGTCCACTTACGAATAGACACGTAGAGTCCAGAGTAGATTTCAAAAGCAAGGGTTGCTTTCCGCGTTAATTTGAATAATTGATGATAACTGACCTAACATTGAACTGACTTAAAATGGCTCCTCGAAAGGAACCATTTAAACATACATCCCATAAAACACAAATCAAAAGTTTAAAGAAGAAGAAATGGAAACAAAAAACAGCCTGCACATGACCCAATTTCACTTTTGAAAAGTAACGAAATGTAATTTCCTCATTCGTTAACCTCACCCAAACACAAGGCTACAAAACATGCTACGGCCTTCTCCGGGTTTAACTGACCCAACAACAGAAATGTTTTTTTTTTCGAATTACGGATAGCAAGGTCACTCAAATGCACTGCACTCGTGACATACATACATGTACTCGTATATTACAAATGTGTTTATGACTTTTTTCTACCACATGCTTTATTTCTGCATGATTGCTTACGGTCTCGTTTTTACGTGAACTTATTTTAATACCAAATTGATTTATTGGACTTGTTGGACATTTTGGACTAGAGGTCTTAGTAAGCAGATTTTTGCATGGTCATTAGGTGTTGATATACTTTTAATTTGTCAGTGGGTCAGGTAAATTTACAAGCCGGCTAAGGTTCCTCCTACGGTGTTTAATGTTGTAACAATAGCAACATTATGAATCCTTCTTCATGTTTTCACCCATTTTCAATTTGTTTTAATTTGTTTTAACCTTAAGTTGCTAGGCAATATTGTTTAGCATTACAATAAGAGCGGATTTTACAAAACTATGTCCCGGAATTACTTTCCATTTTAGCTTATGCTATCTCGGAATTTCCTTTATCCGTTACTGATATGTAAGGATAAAGGAAAGCTGTCTCGAGAAAATCATGTAACGATAATTTTAAAACTGATATTATCCCAGAAACTGTTAAGATCACACAAAATACGAAAAAAAAATTTGTTTCTACTTTTTATTTCTCTATTTCTTGACGGAAGTTTTACTATATTCAATTATGAAATTGTCGTTAATTTTTTTAAATAAAAATTCTTCACCGGTAATTTTAAAATGTAACTACACTTTAAAAAAATTATAACTAAAGGGCATAGCAAGATTTCATATAATTTATCTAACTACGTACGAAACCTACACGAAATGTTGTTTTTGGATCATTTCTGCCTCTGAATTTGCTCAAACCACTTCTAAAATTTAATGCGATTTCGTTCAGAAACAGCTTCTGTGGGGACTCTATTAGACTGATGATGACGCTTTTACGGACTTTCCTCCTGACTGCTTATGGCACGAACATTTAAAATATTGAGGAAAAAGTTCTAAAAGCATCTGATTTGTTCAGCCTGAAGTTTGTCTACCGTTTTTCTACTTGCAAGCAGAACGTAGAGGTAAGCCAACGATGGTTTGCAAAGTCCAAAATCCAGAGATTTCAGCTTTGAAAACAAAAAAATCGAAAACCGGAAATGGAGTCGCCAGAGCAACGACAAATACCGACCCAAAGAAATCGGAGAAGAACATTGCACAGAACATAAAAGTATTCCTTTGACAATAACTTTCGAAACCGAACAGAGTTCATAAAATCTTTTGCAGACTTTACAGTATTAAAAGGTCAGGACATTTACAGCAAATGAATAATTGGAGGAGATACCATTGGACCATATTTTGATTAAATACAAATTTATAAACGAATTATATCGACTTTTAATTTTAAGTGCTATTGTCTGCCAGAAAATACTGTGGAGATTTCTAAGCCATTTAGCCCACTTACTTACTTACTTACTACAGTCCGGGGTGGACCTGGGCCTCAACCAACCAGCCAGCTCTAACCTTAACTATCTGCCTCCAGTTTCGCATGCTTAGTTGACAGAAGTCCCCATCCAATTGCGTGCACCATCTGAGTCGCAGTCTTTCTATACTGCGCTGTCCTTCGGAGGCGAATTGGAATACTTTTCGGACCGGAACATTGGTATCCATCCGCTCTACATGACGCAGCTACCTCAGTCATTGGATCTTCACCCTTCTGGCTAAATCGATGTCGCTGTACAGCCCGTACAATTCGCAGTTGTATCTCCTCCTGCACTCACCGTCTATGCGCACGGGACCGAAAGTCACCCGAAGAATTTTCCTCTGAAAGCAGCCAAGAGCACCCTCATTTATATTTGATAAAGTCTATGCCTCTGCGCCATAGAACAGGACTTACATTATTAAGGTCTTACACAGGGTCCCTTTTGTTGTTCGAGACAGGGCTTTGCTAGTCAATTGATTTCTTATCAAAGCTATATCTGTCGAGGTTGACGTTCAGTCCTAGACGTCAGTGTTGGGTGTCCTTTCTGGTTGATTGCATGTATTGGGTCTCTGCAATCATTGACTAAACGCCTTCGCCGCTTACGTCTCGATGCTCGCGAGCGGCACTGACATTACTCTTCTTTCTTCCAATTATTTCAATATCATCGGCGTATGCGAGTAATTGGACGGACTTTTGAAAGATTATGCCTCTTGTGCTGACGTGTGAGTTTTACACTGTTCTTTCAAGAATGATGTTAAAGAAATCGCATGACAGCGCATCGTCTTGCCTAAATCGTTTTTCGATATCAAAAGTCTCGGCGAGTTCCTTACTGACCTTGATGGAGCAGTATTCATTCTCCATTGTCATCCTGCATAAGCGGACGAGTTTGGTAGGTATGCCAAAACTAGACTTTGCTCCGCATAGCTCGTCTCTTAGATGCTGCTATACGCGGCCTTAAAATCAATGAATAAGTGATGTGTATCGATTTGGATCTCATTGTTTTTTTTTCCAAGATCTGCGTAGTGTGAATATTTGGTCGGTAGTGGATTTTCCTGCCCTGAAGCCACACAGATATGGACCGATCAGGTTCTTGACGAACGGCTTCAGGCGTTCACATAATACAGCAGATAGGCGATTTTAAGAAGACTGATGCCTCTGTAGTTGGTGCACGGTCTGCTTTCTTTCTTTCGGATCGGTTTCATTTTACATATGAGTTGGTGCATGCTCCTTACCAAGTCACTGCCTGTCGCACCGATGAACACCGATGATATTCTATTTAAGAGCTCATCAAAGACGGGCCATTTTTTGTTGCTGATTGACTACTCCTAGTCGTTGCTATGGATATTCCTACTCTGTGTAAGACTCGATCATGCACACTGACTTTAAGTATAGTCTCATTGAGTGGTGATCCGTCTCAGGTTCATCTTTGGTTTCCATTTCAGCAGTCTTCGTCGCCTCTTTAGTATGCTTTATACGCAGCTTGTTTTGTTATGCTGGCAGGTCCGCATCCGCATTCTGTACCAAACTTCGCGTAGTGAGGTTTCGGCTGGCGCTTGGTATCCTCCCTTCTGGTTTTGAGAGCTTGCAGTAGCTGCGGTTGAACTTAATAAAACGTTCTTCATTTTTGGATATTCGTAATGTGAATTAAATGAAGGAGTCATAAACTTTGGTGCTCAAAATATTCGATTTCCACGCAATTTATAGGTTTCGTTCCATTACAAAATTAATTACTACAACACGAGTCGGTTTTCGAACGTGGTATACTTCCTACAATTTTTGGGACGTTGCCAAAGGTTTTTGTTGACGAAGTTGTAGAGACATGAAGACTTTCTTGGGCTTATAAGAATCGTCATTTCGTTCCCATGCAAAGACTTCACATTTTGGCTTTTGCTTTTTGGTTGGTCATTAGAAATAAGGACATCCTTTCTGGAGGCTTAACGTTTCTCATAGCAGAGAAGTTATCTAACCTTTATTTTCATAGGACAAACGGTCTAATATGATCTGATACACTGGACTTCTCCTAATATGTCCGAGAAACTCATACATACGAGTATAGGTATATGTATAAGTTTTGTATCAAGTAAACCAGTGTTACTGAAACTGCGGTTGCCGTATGGATATGGGAATTCTTTCGCCGAGCTAGTTCTACCATCTCATACCTCTACATTTCAGATAGATACCATAAAATTATCGAACAATATAATTTAATTCAAAGTGTGCTAGGTATCTCTTGGTATATAAAACAATGCGATCTACAATAGATAAGGATTGTCTTTTTCTAAAAGCACATCAGTCTTTACTGTCAACCGAAATTGGTTCTTAATATTAAGCCCTATTTTGACACATGTTCTTGTCATCAATTTGTAAATAAAAATAAAACTTGTGGCATTGCAATTTAAGAAAAATAATAAGTTATGGGTCACAACGAAAATAATTAAAAAGAAAACAATTTATAACAACGAACAACCTGAATGAAACAAATTAATTGAAAATCAGGTCAAAGAACAATAGTCGGCAAATAGCAAATTTCCTCGCCGTAATTAGTTCTGCTGATGTATTTAAAAATTAAATTGCATAAATCAATTAACACTAGATGTCATGTCAGTGCGAGCGAACGAGATGGAGTTCCACAAAACGATTACTTTGTATCTTGCACAACACGTAGAGTTGTTTACACGAAAATCCCCGCCAACCAAACAACAACTCTTTCATGAGACTTGTTTTTGTGCGTCATTTTGCGCCAAAACTGAATCAGAAACAGAAAAACAAAGAAAAAAGTCAAAATAACAAGATTTTCTAGTCAGACAATCTTGTGCATTAGCAAATTCCTCTGCATCTTACCCAATGACTCAGAATTAGAGGTAAATACGCCGCTGGCATGTATTCACTCGAATCGATTTCGAAGGAACGCACATATGTGCCCGTAGATACTGTACGAGTATTTATATCGAAAAGACTCGGGGAGATATTTTTAACCACAGAGATGAATTTTTTCAAAAATCAAAGTCATGACATGACGTATGTCAATCTGATCGTCTAAATTTAAAAAAATAAATGGTGACAAAATTCGTTAGAAAAAAAAATTTCGAAATCTTGAGGATTCTAGAGACAAGTAATAATATAGTAATAGGACAATCAGTAGGAAACTTGGTGCTGTAGAAATAGGGTAGGCACTGGGAGTTGTCAAGTTGGTGATGCTCAGTGTTGTAATTGTTTCTACACATCAATTGTGCTTATTGTACCTCTAAATGGTATCCGTCCACTGCTGGTCGATGTTGCCACGCGCCAGTGCTGACTAGTAGACAAAAATAGCAGCACAATAAACGGGTCAGCGGATGAACCCCCAGATGAAATCAATGGTGAAGTAAAATCCAGGAACAAAACAAATAAGATCTTATTTGAGCTATTCCGACATACGAGTATTTGGAGCTCAGGCCAGTAAGGATTTCCTAGACTATGTCAGGGTCCTGGAAAAGAGATGGTGGCAGACGAGCCCTTAATGGAGCAACGGCAACGCTCACATCGCCGAACGTGTTACTGGCGTCGGTCTACTGAACCCCTCCAAGTTGGGGGTGGTGCCCCTAGCGTAGTTTTCCTGCCAGGAAAAAAAAAATTACGAACCAACAAGAAGCACCGGACGCAGACGGATCTGCTGTTGAAAAACTCTGCAAACGAAATAAGGATAACGAACTTCGGATCTGTACGTATTATATTTAGATGAAGATTTGTTGTTAGAGGTAGACTTAAACAAGAATTCTTGAGTTTCCACCATGTAACGAGCGCTTCATAATAATCTCTATTAAGGTTAAGTTAGCCTTATATGCGCACACACCCTTAAAGAGGAGAAAGATAATGACATCAAAGATAGCTTCTACGAGCTCTTGGATAAAATCTATGAGCAGTAACCTAGCTATGACATTCAGATTGTCTTCGGCGACTTTAAAGCAAAGCTAGGAAGAGAGGAAATGATTGGTAATATTGTCGAAAATACGACCCAATTCCAGAAGATAAAGAGGAGGGGGGCACCAACAACTTTGCCGCTCTAGCTTCATCTGAGTCGGAAGACGAAGATGAAGAAATTAACAATATAAAAAGCAGCATACAAAAGCTGGAACAAAAAGTGCTTGCTATTAAGCAAAAGCAAACTGCGCGCAGACAGAGGGAGCAATCAGAAGTAGAGAGCTCCCTACAACAAAAACAACAATTTCAGCAACAACAAAACCAGCAGCAGCCGAAACAACAACTGCAGCAAAAGCAAAAGCAACATCAGCAGCTGCAAGAACAAGAACAGCTGAAATCACAGCAGCTGAAAAAACAGCTGCAGCAGCAGCAGCAGCAACAACACCACCAACAACAACAACAACAGCAGCAGCAGCAAAAACAACAACAGCAGCAGCAAAAGAATGAGAAGGTGCCACCGATCAACACCTATAAACTAGAGGTAAATGCAACCAAGGACCTGTGTAAGTTGGTCATTGGTAACAATTTTAACATTAAGAGATTGGGGAACGATCGTCATACCATCCACTGTTCCCATCGAGATAACATTCGACAAGAAGGAATTCGCGCTGGGCATTTTCATTGACATTGAAGGTGCTTTCGACAACGCAACTTTCGACGGCATGTGTAATAGGCCAGACCACACGGAGTACACGAATAACTAGTTTTGTATTTAAGATCAGTGCTGATGAATAGGATACTGATTGGAGATGCTTCCTGCAGCCAATATGTGATGGTGGATTTAAATAGGGGTTGTCGCAAGGCGGCGTTCTGCCTCCACTGTTATGGTGCATGTTGGTCGACTCTCTGCTCAATGCTCTCAAAAGCTCTGACGCTTATGCAAAAAGCATACGCTGATCATGTAGCTGCACTCTCTGTTAGATCGTGTTTAGCGACTCTCTGCTCTAAAGTGCAGGCAGTCGTAGAAGTGATCGACGATTGGTAAACTAGAAATGGGCTTTCAGTCAATCCCCTGAAAACTGAGGTTGTGCTCCTTACGAGAGGGAAGAAGCTGACTGGTTTGAGCTTGAAGGTATCACCATCCATTTCTCGAAAGAAGCTAAGTATCTTGGGTGTTATCCTGGATAACAAACTTCTATGGACTAAACAGGTCGCCCTTCTGGCAGTGCAAAGGAGCTGTCCGCAAGACATGGGGCCTGCCACCAAGAATAGGGTCTTTTGGATCTGATAAGGTCAATTATATTCCTGAGTCGATTATCTGGTAGAACAAGCTCTGACGAAAATATGTGATTGCTGTATTTAGCAGACTCCAAGGAACGGTTTGTTTCGGCTGCATGGGGGTTTTCCCTAGCACGCCCGGCTCCATTCTAGACGCATTGAAGAATCTCCGAATCTCCCTTCCCTTGACATCATATCATTCTGAACTCTCAAAGCCATTTTCAGTTTAAAAAGAAGTGGTCTTTGGTGCAATACGGATTGGAGTTTTGACGATCTTGTGTGCCGACTGTCTTTTGAATGTGGTCATGTGGATATGCGGTCTGATGCAATGACACCTGACCTCCTGCTGCGGAAAAAATTCGAAATCGACTTTCCCTGTGTCCAAGACTGGTTTTGGCCAGAGTCTGAGGCAGGAAAAAAATTTAGTCGGGTCTTCACGTACGACTCCAAAACCAATATAGGATGCGGTGCTGGTGTCTTTCTGGAGTACGACAAACTTTCGTCTGTCTTCCAAGCGGAGATATACGCAATCTTGATGGAAATGAACTATATTGTGAAGAATCGGTGGAGGTGGTGAAGCCAAGCTGAGTTTACGACTTACGACTTTCAAATTATTTTGAGAATATCAGATTTCACTGAAGGCAATCGTAAGGCTGAATTCACTGAGATGGCCGTAGTGTAGTGGTAGTAGCAAACGCTTCTCACTCGGAGGGTCCAGGTTCGAATCCTGCCCATGGCAATTCATTGTGTAATTGGAACTCAGACAGAAAAATTCTGCGTGTGAAGGCATAACACTGACATGTAGATTTGGCTGTTGTAGAGTTTAAAGCACAGAAAAGAAAAATACTGTGATACTGTGACCTCGATTCACTCTGAGTGAAGAAAAACTCTCCGTCCTATTCGGACTCCCACCCCTGGAGAGCAAACATAGAAACCAAACACACCTGAGTTTCAAACCACTACAAAAACAATTTTCCTTTCTCCTCCTTCTATCTTTCCGCCCGCGCCCTGGCAACAGTAAAATGGTATCTAACCCCTTAGGCGCGCGCAAATTATAAAAAAAAAAAAAAAAGTCTTGTCTGGGTCCCAGGTCACTTTTCTCGAAGGCCGCTCTATACATCCGCTGTTTTTCTGAATGTGCCTGTCTGCAATGGTTATCGAACCAAGGGTTTCCTTGTAAGGACGGGTTGAAACCCAGCAAATTAAAGATTTCTCTTTGGCAGTAATGGAACTCACAGTCTAAATTTGATGCTGTCTGCATCGGACTTCTCGAGAGGTTTTGGGAAACTCGATCAAAAAGGTCTTAATTTTCTCACAATTGTCCGCTGCATTTGGGCTGTTACAGATATCTGTTGCTGTATCGTGACTACAATATGATAATGATTCGATGACGATTCAAACACTGGAGGAGTGTCCTGCGTCGATCCCAATATTGTTATTTTCGTTGATGGTTTGTTGATCAGGAGTCAGACAGGTCCCTTTCTTGATGTCAAAGTGTGGAAATCGTGTGCTGGCGATGTATGTTGGGTAGTGTTACTTTCAATTTCTAAAAATGCCTTTTCGTAAGTTTTTGTAAAACTATCGTATTTCAATTACATCAGATGTATCTTTTACATTTAAGACCCAGTTAATCAATGTTTGCTTTATTTGGGCTATCACATTTAACTAATTTAAAGCCATGTGTTACATAAATTTCTTTCTTCTTTTTAATTACAGGGGAAGATACTATTCAGCTGTTACGGTAAGTCTCAAATATTTACATATAGATATACGCTTGTGCCTTAATTGAATGGAAACCAATCTCTACTATGATTAAATCCATTAGGTGACTATATGATTCGACTATTCGCACAAAACACTGGCTTGCTAGCAGATCTAGACAGATGTATTCATTACGATCAGGTGATGAATTGAAATCCATTTACTTTGATTCAAATGGCTGACGACATCGGCAACAAAGGCTCCGAAAGCGCTGCAAGCTTCAAGAACGAGTTGCAAGAAATTCCATCTTCGTTATGGCGCAATTACCAGTCAGTTTCCAGTCAGTCAGCCAGTCAGTCGGTCCAAATCGAGTGTAAAAAACGAAAAGGAAAATCGAAGAAAAATCAAAAAAAAACAGAAAAAGAAAATCCATAGACAATCTGAACGTAAACGTCTGATGTAATGAGGAAGTCTACTTACAGAGATTTATCCGCTGGAGACACTTTGAAGGCTGTCAAGAGGATTTTTTGATTTTTGCAATCCTAGCTAGGAAACCGTTTGAATCGGTTTAGAGAAAAAAAAAAGTCTTTGACAGATACAACATCAATCTGCATATCTATGATACAATCCCTCAATAGGCACTATTAACATTCGCTCTAGGATTGTTGAGTATCCACTCTCATGTTTGCTACTATGCCAACAAGTTCCCCAACAATCAAACAACAACCCTGTTACTCTGATACTCGTCGTGAGCATTAATGGTCTGTCGAAAAAATCCGCAACACTATGTTGCCGTCGTAAGATACACAGTAGCGTACGAATAGTTATTGCTCTATGAAAGCAATACGAGTATACTAGGAGTAGGCCTACACATGGCTATAGTGCAAAGAAAATAGCAAACAAATGTACATATGTATATGCTCGCAGCAATAGCAAAACAAAACAACAACAATGACAACATCAAGCTAGAGCTACCCGTACACGGCAAATGAAAAACTGTGTCCGTGATAGTTTCGTAAAGTTCATTGCACCGACATTTCTATTTCATAATTTGACTTTGATAGTCTCTCTCACTATGTAAGATAGTATGACTCTGACTGTATCTGTATCTAAATAAATGAATACTTGTCTGTAGTCGTACGAATATCTACGAATACTCTAGTGAGACCGTGAGCTGCTATTGCTTGTCACTTGGTGTACTCGTATCCATATGACTTGCAAGTGAGCATTGTAAGCGAGAGTGCTCGCAAGTATAAGTATCTATGCATCTCTACTTGCATTTTATAGTGTGTATATTCGTACGAAGGAAGAAAAATGTATGCACCTATATTTTCTCTAAGCGCATTAATAAATATTTGTATCTGGATAGTGTTTTGCAGGGTTTGCCTGTTTTGTTTCTTTTTCAAAATGCTATTTTTGCGACTGTGTGTAAATGTATCCGCGTAGCTAAAGTAGTTTTTATACTTGTATATGTAGGTCTACTGCAGTGAGTGCTCGTATAGCGGTTGTACGGGCATATGCAATGCACACGGCTCACTGAAGTTCGCTGGGTGATTTAATAATAGTTTTCCTTTTGTAATAACATTTGTTATACCCGTAGTTGCATGTAGTATCCAATTTTGTTGGGAATTCTATTGAACTTTAGTTGAAAAGGAAAATCATAACTTAACCTCTGTTTGTACAGGTGAAGCAATGGAATTAGATGAATGTAGAGAGACTAATATGCACTTAAAATTGTTAGTCGATTAAAGAATAAAAAAATAAATAAATTTGTTTGGAGCAGATATATTGTGAAAGATTAGTTAACAATACATACATATCTGCACATGTTATATATACATATATCCTGTACCCTCTTCTAGAGCCTATGGCTTTCACTTGCTCAAATTCGTCTGTCTTAAAACACAAACTTTGCCTTGTTGATTCTGTTGGCATTATATTATTTAGTCCGGCCTTAGCTCGAGAAGTACTCTTCTTCCTCTACCGGGTATATTGTAGTTTAAATTTGTGAGAAATAGGTAGTTCGTAGGCTAACGGCTTTGGAAGCTCTTCAGTACGATGTCGTAAGCTGTTTGGTGCAAGCGCTATACCCTTTAAAATACTTTCGATTGAAAACAAACTCCAGCTGCATAGTCTGAACGCTAAGTAAGAACTTGAGTTTCCATAGTATTCCTCAAATTGTTCCTAATATAACAGCGCAATTGTTTCATCCTAAGTCGCTCTCAGTATGTACTGTGAAAAATAAACTAAATTAGGACTCTTCTGTCACTCCGCTCACACTCGATGTTTTGCGCCTGTTTTTGAAGATCGCATTATCAGCCGCAGAGCTGATGTCGTTTGGCCACCTCGGAGCTGCGATTTGACACCGTTGGACTATTGTTTGTGGGGTACCGTAAAAGATAAGTGTTACGCCGACAAGCCAGAGACAATTGACGCTTTAAAGGACAATATTCGTGAAGCCATTGGTGAAATACAGCTGCACACAATCGATAATGTGCTTAAAAATTGGACCGATCGTGTAGGCTACTGCATGGCCAGCCGTGGCAGCCATTTGAATGAATTTATTTTCCATTATTAACCGGAAGGATAAAACTAATCATCTGTCAAATCAGACATGAGCTAAGTGTTACCATTCACGAAATAAGCACTAGTTGAAAAAAAAAAAACGGACCCTATACATACAGCAGTAAGATATACATTATTGACTGTCTAACAGGATATACAAGGCCTTTACTAAAAAAGTCTAAAGAGTTTCAACTTCAACACAAATGGGAATTCGTCTGGATAAGGTACTCTTCGATACTTACATATTAGAAAAAATAAAGGCGACGCATTGTTGTGGAGTAGAACCTGGCAATAATTCAAAACTTTAAATGCGATATGGATGTCTGTGTTCCCTAAAAACATGCCATCAACAATCCATTCGACTTTTAACATAATTTAAATAGCCCGTTCCCAAAAAATGCATCATTCAATTAGGAAGTTTAAAGGGTTTTAAGAAAACGCTTTCAGATTCGACTAATTTTAAGCCCTCAAGCCTTCAAGTTCATGTATATTTTAAGGTTCTATTGTGTTTAATTTTCAAGAGAAAACAATTTTTAATTTAAACGTAACCGTTAAAATAAAGTCTTATTGTAAAAATATGTCTTTATTATTCTATTTTATAAAACAAATATAAAAACAGTTGTATATCAAGGCACATCAAGTTAATTTTTTTATTGTTAAATTGAGAATATTTATGAGCATCTTGTAACAGTTTAAACGAGCTGCTAGTTGTTGTTACTTTTTTTTTATCTGTTTTTTTTTTTTCATTGCCTTACTATTCTGATTTGTATTTCCTTATTTTTTTTAATCAATAAAAGAAAAGTTCTATAAAAATAATGAAACACGGCTAAGTGTATCAATTTCTTTTCCATATTATAAAAATCAAAAACGTGGTCGATGAAATATTAATTTTGAAAAAGACAGAAGACGAAATTCACCAGAGAATGAACAAGTACAACAAGTACTCGTATGTTATGGGACTCAAATGAGCTTGAGAGATGCAGTTTAAATTGAAGCATCAACTTTAATGAAAGATATTGTAAACATTTTAGCTGACCGTGCAAGGAAATACAAATTAGCTTTTAAAAACTCGATTACACCTCAAGAAATGAGTTATCTTCCGAAGATGCTTTAGTGGTTTTTAT
The DNA here is from genome assembly GCA_949129095.1 of Volucella bombylans. Taxonomy (NCBI): domain Eukaryota; kingdom Metazoa; phylum Arthropoda; class Insecta; order Diptera; family Syrphidae; genus Volucella; species Volucella bombylans. The sequence goes on from OX422143.1 coordinate 52,811,595, forward strand.
AGACGCCAAACTGTCCCGTCATCAATATGACATAATAAGAAAAAGTGCTCCGAACAGGTTTCCATCTTATAAAATTATTCAAGCCGAGATAAAGAATTGTTATCTGCAAATGGTAATATAGATGTTACGTCGTCTTGTGCGGTTTTACCTTTGAAGGTGTTCCTTGACCATACAGTTAAATGCCTTCTTATACCACAATAATCTGTTATTAACTTTCTAGATGATGACGACTTATAAAAGCAATGCTTGTGTGAGAAATGGAGCTTCGATGGAAGTTCAGGACACATCCCTTATAAGCCATGGCGAACAAGCAAATGATTCTGCTTTGTTTTACTTCATATTACTTCTGAAACAAAAATTGTATGGCGAAACCCCAAGCTATCATCAACAAGATACTGTAGACAAAGTAATCTTATAAAAGAGTCCAACCAAATATCAATAAAAGAAAGAAACAGAGTAGAATGAATATGAAATCAAACATTTGGCTTATACTAATACCCTTACTGAAGGACGATCAACTGTGATAAAATACATATTGGATGGTTGACGGTAAAGTCTGCAATGTTCTTATAGGACCATCCTCAGCGCAAAAATGCTTTTACGAGGGGCGTTCAACATATTATCGGTATCGGGGTGAAGCTGTGGTTGTATATATAAATTGACTTATTTATCAAGTAATACTATTATTTTAGTGCATTCAGGTAAAATTTCATATAAATGTGATTATTAATTCGCGTTTTATCTCTAGTTAAACAGAATCATAATGGCAACTGAGACGATGATGGTGAAAATTGAACATCGCGCTGTAATTAAATTTCTCACTAAGCAAGGAAAAAGTCAAAAAACTATTCATGAAGAGATGGTGGCTGTTTACCAGGGTTCCGCACCATCATTATCAACTGTGCAAAAGTGGTCAAGTGAGTTCAAGAGAGGCAGAGAGAGCATTGAAGACGACCCCCGCTCCGGCGCCCCGGCTACTGCTTGTACGGGAGAAAGCATCAAAGAAGGCGAAAAACTTGTTCTTGAGGATGCCCGAATAAAGGTGAAAATGATGGCAGAGATCACCAAGCTTTCAATTGGTACCATTCACACCATTCTTCATGACCATCTTAACCTTTCAAAGGTCAGTGCAAGGTGGGTGCCACGAATGCTCACAGCGCCTCAGAAAAAAGTGAGAATCGCATGCTGTAGAGAGCTTTTGGAGATGTGTAGTGAGAACGCGGACGGTGTTATGGATCGAATTGTTACTGGGGACGAAACATGGGTCCACCACTATGACCCTGAAAGCAAGCAAGAGTCCATGCAGTGGCATAAAAAAGGAACAGACCCCTCGAAGAAGTTCAAAGTCACTCCGTCTGCCGGGAAGCTCATGGCCACAGTTTTTTGGGACTCAAAGGGAATCTTGCTCATTGAGTCCAAAAAAAAAGGTGAAACCATCAACGCCAAATCCTACGCTTCCACTTTGCATAATTTGCGGGAGGAAATTAAAAAGAAAAGACGGGGTAAACTCGCAGCGGGTGTGTTGCTTCTTCATGACAACGCTCCTGTTCACACGGCGCGAGTTTCCAAGGCTGCTGCGCGAGATTGTGGTTTCGAAGAAATCCAACACCACCCTATAGTCCAGACCTTGCCCCTAGTGATTATTTCCTGTTTCCGGATTTGAAAAAATGTCTTCGTGGAAAAAGATTTTCGGATGATGAAGAACTCAAGTCGGCAATAAATGGGTATTTTGCAGAGAAAGAGGAAATTTATTTTTTTGAGGGTTTAAAAAAGCTTGTCTCAAGATGTAACAAATGCATTGATGTTAGGGGAGATTATATTGAAAAATAAAAACAATTTAAATTGAATTCGCATTTTCCTTCATATCGATACCGAGAATATATTGAACGCCCCTCGTATGTGGTGCAAAATCGAAAACATTCGATTGAGTAGATGATATGATAATAAGAAAAGTAAATACTGAGAACTTACGATTCAGATTGTCGATTTTACATGGATGGGCGCGTTATTTGGATGCCTTCTCCATATATCTTATAAATTACCAGCAAAAAAATGGCAAGCCCGAGGAGATGACAAAGCAATTATTTTAGAAAAAAAATCTCGAATACAAAGAGAATTCAAAGAACGCTAGAATTTGGAAACTCAAATGATGGAAACAACGCTAGAGGTTTTTTTTTTCAAAACGCGGAATTATCAACTGACATAACACGTCGGAGGAAAACCGAAAAAAGTCCGAGCCAGGAATGACTGCAACGTCGTTCTTAAGTGTGCGAAATTCCAATATGAACAAAAACTGAGGCAACAAATACTACAATTTCCCAAAGGCAGTAAAAGTTTTTGGTCATTCGTCATCATCCTCCATCCCAACGCTCATTTACAATGGCATTCCAGCTGTCATTTCTTTAGACGAGGCCAATCTGCTTGCTGCACACTTTGCGGCCAGCTCAAACCTTCCAGATTGTGCTTTGTCCCCGCCTACACTTGAGTGCGTCGAACCTTCAGTGGGACGAATCCACTTTCGCACTCGTTTAGTAGCAGGAGTACTTAAAGATCTTAACATACACAAATCCGCTAGTCCAGATGTTATATCTCCCCTTCTTCTGAAGAGGCATTTTTCTATGTTGGCAAAACCTCAGCGTAAGCTTTTCCATTGATCCTACTCTTTAGAACTCTTTCCGAGAAGATGGAAAATAGCATTTGTCCACCCCGTCCCTTTAAAAATGCGAATCTACAGACCCATTGCACTTAGGTCCCTTCTTTCCAAGGTCTCGAAACGCGAAAACTTCTCAATGACCGCAGTATGGTCCACTGGTGATTTGATGGCAAGTCTTACCGAAATTTGGGATCGATGAATCCCTCCTTCAATGGATTATTAACTGCCTTTCGAAAGGTTCAATCCAAGTTGTCTTGAATGGTTTCAAGTCTGGTATTCACAAAATAAATGCTGGTGTGCCCCAGAGCTCCGTTCTGTCTCCGAAACTCTTTTTAATCTTCATTAATGACAAAATGTCGTGATTCTTTCCTAAGCCGTACATCTCGCTTATAAAATGCCGATCTCTTTATTTCGTGACCATAATAGCTTTCATACATTCAAAACATACTTCGGTACCTCTCTTCCTTTCCTCCCTAGCTTTCCTTCGCCCGCGCTGTGTGCAAGCATTTTAAGGGTACTCAAATCACTTGCGCGCGCGCAAATTATAAAAAAAGGGGTGCTCAAGGAATCTTATGTATTGTTAAAGTTTTTGAACACAGTGCGGTGGTAGGTACACTTATGTCATTAGCTATGCCTCGAACATTCAGACGTTATAAGAGAACTTTCCCTTATTCGTCCTTGTTGATTCAATGTATTCCATGACATGGCTTCCTAATAAAATATTAGTCGTTACAATCGTATGTTCATAAAGTTCTTTATTGGGAATATAATTTGTCCAGAACAACCCGGTATGTTTCTCCGACGGTGTACGCAAGAGGTTCTATAACGAAAACCTATGGTTCCTTGTCGAGAGTCCTTCTTCTTTAGCCTTTTCTCGGATTTGACACGAAAAACACGCTCGTTTTATTGGAGTTTTTTTTCCACACATATTACTGCCACAATTAAATGGATGTGGCCAACCCAATCTTTAACACTGGATTATTAGACCATTGCTATGGTTTTGAAATTAAGGAAACACGTAGATGCTTCTTCAGTTTTTACAATGTATTAGATTGTCTTTTTTTGGGAGCTTGAAAAGCATTTACTTTCTTTATTCTGCGGGAATATTTCGCTATTCAAGACCATTTTCAATTACAAGAGCTATACGAGTGTGTAGAGGGAAGTACAGTTCTGAGGAATGGCCGCCAAGTCATAGTGCGAGGCGCGATGAGCAGTTTTAAGATGTGGGCTTCATATAACTCGTTTCGGTTTTAGTCGACATTTTTTTCCCCGAAGATCGATCGATAGCTTAAACTACTTGCTTCATCTCCTGATGGCTTTTATAGATCGGCAGAGACTGTTCCAATCTATTCACCGGGTGTTGGTTAATTTGTGGTCACTAGGTAGCTAGATATTTGGTGATTCTGTATATGTTTCTGCTATCGCATTTCATTGCCACTCGTAATACGTCGGCTTTTTTTGGTCAGTGTACTGATGACTTTTTGATTTGCCTTCTTGGGGTGCATCACCTAGAACTTCTTTTTATGCGATGCAGGAACTCGAGTTTACTTCTGCCTCCAGCGATTTATAGTAGGTAAAGTCTTCCTTTACTGTGTTGTCCACCAGAGGTAGATTTGAATACCTTTTTGGCTGAAGCACTAATGGTTCCATGAACTCCATAGATGTATGTCGCTGTACTATTGATATAGTTCTTCATTATAACATATCACCTACATTTTTTAAACGCAGGCATGCCGAAGAATACACAGACATTACTTTTCGCTAAAGACAGCCAAGAGCGCTCATTTGTTGAAGGTGGTGCCTATTCATCTGCAGATAGAGGTGATGAGGTTCTTTATGTCATTTTCTCTGTTATTTGGTATAGGGTTTCGCTACTTTGAAATCGATGAAGACGTGACGGTTATCGATTTGATATACTTATATCTTCTTTAAGATTAACAAGATCTGCCGCAAAGTGAATATTCGCTCGATGATGGGCATACTAGAGACAACCGCACTAATATAGATCAATCAAGCTGTAGATGATCGGGTTTAAACGTTTATAATCGCATAATATGGCAGCAAGGACTTCGCATGAAAATTTTAGCAGGCTTGTACCCAACCACAAGTCTAGAAGATCTTACTTTTGAAGGATCGGATATATCCGACTAAATTTTGCGGATGATCATGTGATTCGTCTTCACAAGATTATTTCCTCCAGCTTTGAAGAGTTCTTCAGGTATGCCATTGACCACTACGGATTTATTAGATTTGAGTTAGGATATTGCTATCCTTCTTTTGCTCGGTCGAGTGGATGTAGTTTAGGTTGAATGGGGAGCTCCGCCTAGTAGTATTATGTTCATCTTTGCCATTTGGCAGTCTGTAAGAACGATTCATCCAAATTCTCAGTCTTGTACGATACGTCCATTACTTACCTCCACATTAAGTGCGGAATTTCTGATGGTTTTCTGCAGCTTCGCGACTTGATGTTAGTGATATTCAAACATAAAAGCGGTTTTAAAAAAATCGATTGATAAAGACGACCAAACATGTCATTCTTTCTATTCTGGGATTATGGTCACCAAATATGATTTTTAAATCGTCGTTGGGACACTGTTCCTAGATTAAGTACCTGGAAATTTTCATTGGTCTTGCTCCTTTCTGGCAGCATACAAAACTGATGTTTAAGAATTTAGCCCTAATACAACAGTCGTTTGCAAATGACTCTATCCTTAAGTCTGCTTGCAATGACAAATCTCCATCCAAATATAAGCTGCACCCGATTGCAATCACCGTAGTAGATGTCACACATTTTGATCATCTTCTTGTAAGGTCGGTATCATCGCATTCCTTGAATGGCCGTTATACCAGCCTTATTGGTTTACAGTTTTTGAGAGCAGATCGTCTTTTTAGAGTCCTCATATTTCAGTACATACCCTAACGTTGTTCTCCTTGTTAGGTTTGGATGGTTCATACACAGTTAATTTAACAGCAGGAGCAGTTTAACTAAAGGGGCATACCCTTTTGGAGACATCATCATTAGTTTACTAAAATATATTCTTTTGTAGTAGGAACTGCGGGGAAATGATGATGCGATGATGGTACCCACCCATGGTGTTAGCAGGTAACCAAATAAAATTGCTTCTCTTCGATTTTATGAGGAAAAATTTCCGTTTCGGTAGCGTAAACATTTTTCACAATATACGAGTTCAAAGAAATTATGCTGGTTATTTTTTTGAATCTAGTTATTGGTAGGAAGACTGTTGGAGAGTCTGTCGGAGTCAATCTGGCTACTCCAAGCATGGTGTTTTTAATTGTCCGGATGCCTGCAGTTGGAAGCGAATGCTGATCCTATTCTTGTCCAGTTAAAACCCTAAACCTAAGCACATAAACCTATGGTCGTGTAAATTATCTCATCCATCTTAGAGGTAAAGATCCACCATATTCGAAAGGGTAATTCCAATACAATCACTTAAATCCAATCCAACATGAAACACTCCACAATGTGCATTGTAATTAGCACTCTTATAAAATTCCATTCAACATGATGTAATAGAGGCAGACTCTGTAATTATCTGTTTGATTATTGCACACCACAGCAACACGCCACTGCATGTTAACATGACGTTTGCAAATATTCATAACTCGCATTCGTTGCAATTAAAAAGACTCAAGTTGCCACGATTTTTTATTTTTAAAATTTTCTATTTACAAAAGAACAATTCGAAAGGTTTATATAAATCCTCATTTCTTTCAGCAGCTAACACTTGTTATGAAATGCACAACCGACTCAATAAATAACTCACAACTAAAAGTCCGTTCAATGGTCGTTGACCGCTAAAACCCATTCAAGAGACAATTAAAGCAAATAAAATAAAATCGTTAACGCTATTCGAAGATTTATTACTTTTCTTCCATAAACCTGCCACTTTCGTGTAGGTAAACCCCTCTGTCGGCTCCTCCACTTCCATACCAACATCATATAAAAGAAACAAAATTAAAGGTTATGGTCGACAAATAATAAAACTCATACGGATATATACTGTAGATACGTATACATATGGATGTAAATAAATAAGTACTCGTAAACTGTGAGCTACACTTACGGCATACTCTACGTGTTTGGACTTTTGACGGAATTTCACTTTCACTCAAATGTATGCTACGTGATTGCAGTGTATCTATCTATGGTATATACCTCCGTAGTAAAACGAGAAGGAGTTGGAAATCCTTCCAGTATAGAGATGTAAAGGAGGGCTGAATAATCGATTCAAACATTAAGCAGTTGCGTATGGAAGCTATGGCTATTTAAAAGATTTATATTTTTATACTCCGATTTTGCTACCTGAAAACGACATCTGATCAGAGATCGGATGAAGTCTAATAACAGCCTTTTGTTGCAGTCAAAAAGGTTCACTGTGTTATACTCGTATCCGGAAAAACAAAAACAAATCGTTTTAAGAATTAATCCTTGTGTTTTTTTTTTTTTTAATTTGTGAGAAGTTATTCTCTATCTTGCGTGATACGCAATGCCCACATTTGGTCAGGCGCTCTTAAAACATCTCTGCACGTGCTAGATAGGATTCAAAACCGTGTGATAAGAAGACTCATAGGTGAAACTAATATCAGTCATTCAATTGACAACATCGAACACCGGTGAAATGTCTCCTGTCTCCCCTTGCTTTATGGCTATTTCCACCACCAGTGCTCCATGGAAACCGCCAGTAGCATTTCGCCCCTTCAAACCTTCAACCATAAACCCATCTCGCTATGAATGCTCATCAGTATACCCTCAATGCCACTTTCGAACGTACTTTAAAATATCGTTATTCGTTCCTAAGCCTTATAACTCGCTTATGGAATGTCCTGCCGAGCTCTCTATTTTCTGGTGGTTATAACTTGCAAACATTGAAAAACAATGTACATGGGTACCTCTCTTTTCTTCCTCCCTAAATTTCCTTCTCCCAGACTATATACAAACATTTAAAGGTACACAAATCCCTTGAGTGAGTGCGCGGTAATTATATGAAAAAAACTGGTTATCCAAAGAATATTTAACGGCGAAATGTAAGAGCATCACACCGACATCGAGTTACTCACAAAACTGATTATTCTACATCGAAGAGGGGACACCAAAGAATCCTCACCTGAATCCAAAATTGAGATTCGCAAGGAAAGGAGTTATAATTTCTGTGTTCAGAATAAGAGACAACCAACTTGAACTGCGCAAGTAGAGGCCCTTAAACAAGGAAAGGGCTTATTAAATGTTTTTATTAGATGTAGGTCCAGTTCAAATTTTACTTAACTTAAAGAATACAATTAATATGTTGAGAAGGAGATACAAAAAGTAAAGGGTACTAAATCAGATATAGGAGTATGTCTACATTCTATGTCGTAGTACCTAGGCATTGTACAAAGACTGATGTGAGGCAGGTCTAGACCAGCCACGATTTAATAATGAATAACTCTATCGCCTTTACTGCGTCTACTGTTGATCTGAATGCTAAAATATAGCTGGAAAGCTTCTCTTCTTGCTGACAACGTTCCCTAGTATTTTCCCCAAAAGCGTACCGAACTTCAACAAAATAACTGCTACTTACGGGGAGTTGCACGTCTGAAGTGCTTTCAAGACTTGACCACCTTAGGTTGGCAGTCTTTGTGATTTTTTCGTCGATATTGTCCCTTACTATGCAAATGGTGGTTTCATATTGGCAACCTCACTATTGTCGAGTAGCTCTCCTTTTTTTGCAAGCTCGTCCACTTTTTCATTTCCTTTAATAACGCAGTATCCTGCCACCCAGCACAGTCTTACCCGGTTCTGACTGCATAGTGCCTTGAGCACTGTGCGACAGCCCCTGACTCTATCAGAGTCGAAAGTCTGTGAAAATTGCAATTTCATTTGACCTGATTATTGCATTTTTTTCCCAGTCCTCCCTCTCCGGATAAATTGTATCGTACGGAATGACGAAGTCGACCAGGGAAGGAATTTCATCGATTAGAATTGGATTGCCTGCCAGTAGCTCCGTTAGGAGCTTGAGAGGCCTATATGCCTAGAGGTATGGCCATTCTCCAAAATTAATTCGGTTAAGCTTTTGTAGGCCTGTTAAGGGTCCGAACATTTCACGTTTGTTGGGGTCGTCAACAGTGAGTCCATTTTTATCCGAGGTCATTAGTTGTTTCGTCACATGAAACACTTGACGGGATGGGCCATAAGGAGGATGAAAAACTATGACATATGCTGTTTAGTTTGCGCTTATTTGGATGGAGATTTGCCATATGCGGCAGACTTAGGGAAGAAGTCTTGACCTTCCCACACGTGAGCGAGCGTCTTATAACAATCCATATCAAGGCTAAATTCGCAAACATAAGTCTAGTATGCGCCCATGCTCCTACGTAAGGCAAGGATGGCTCCACCAAACAACATTTCTACGGGCTCCTCGACAAGATATATGAGCAATCTCCAAAGTATGACACCAGGATAGGAAAGGAGAATATATTTGGTATGACAGTTGGTAAGCATAGATCACACCACACCACGTCTGGCAACGGTCTTAGGCTTATTGACTTTGCACCAGGAAAGCTCACGGTTTCCTTATCTCAATATACCCAAGGGGACATGGCTGTCTCCAGATTATCAAACGTTAAATGAAATTGATCATTTTGCGACACATGTAAGCCATGTCTACAGTATTCTGGACGTCCGAGCGTTCCGGGCAGTCAACATTGGTTCGGATCACTACCTTGTTGCAGCCAAGGTGCAAGTGCGGGTTTCTCGAGATTCACCCGGCAACCACTAAGAATTCCCCGGTTTGTTGACGAATGCTGGAAAGCACAAACAGCTAAACAAGGATCATATGAATCGGCAAAGAAATGAAGGGCGAGAACTGCTTGTGAACAGAAGAGACTGAAAGAAAATAGGCTTCTCCTGAAGAAGAAAAAAGAACGCGAAAAGCGTGCGATCGAATATATTGAGAGGTTTTACTCCAGGAATTATGTACAGAAGTTTTATCAACAGGTAGAAAGAACGTGTCAAGGCAAGAAGTTGCGGACAGAAGACTGTAGATATGAAGACGCAAACCTTGTAGTAGAGTGACAATCGGTGCTAAGAATATGAAAAAACTTTTCTCCAGACTGTATAACGACGAAGAACTCCAACATCCCGACATCAACTTCAACTTCAGTGATTCAACTTATATGATATCCAAAACTTTCGTCCACCTAACCAGAACGAAGTAATGATAGCAATGTATAAGCTAAAATCAAACAAATCAGCTGGACCTGACGGCTTACCGGACGAGGTATTCAAAGCTGCTGGTAATGAGCTAATTTCTCATATCTGGTCAGAAGAGTGTATGTGTGATGAATTGAATCTCCGCACAAAAAAGCAGACCTCGTCAACTGCACCAACTATAGAGGTATATGTCTGCTCAACATCGGATACCATATCTTATCTGTCATATTGTGCGAACGTCTGAAACTCAGACAAGGTGACACGCTGTAATATGACTTCTTGAACATCGTACTTAAAAGAATTGTACGTAACTCATAAATGAATACTGGAGGCAAAATATTTCAAAGTCTGTGCAATTTCTAGCGGCTCCGATTATATCGACATAATTAGGAGAACTCAGCGGGCTCTCATCGGTGGTTTCGTAATACGGAAGCTGACAAAATGGGTTTAGTGGTAAATGAGGACACAACCAAGTATAAGCTGTCAACAATAGAGGACACACAATATCGATGAATTGGACATAACGCCACAATCAACAACTGTAATTTCGAAGTAGTAAAGGACTTTGTCTATCGGGGCTTTGCTATGAATTCTGCCAAAAATACCTCGGCAGAAAGTTATAAAACAAGAAATCAATCTTGCCAATCGCTGTTTCCTTGGTCTAAGAAGGAAATTGAGTAGTAAGGCCCTATCTCGAAAAACTAAGGAGAGTCTACATCAGATCAGTTCTACTTTATTGTGCAGAAGCATGGGTCCTATCGAAAGCGTATGAAGATATCCTCAGTCGTTTCGAGAGAAAAATTTTTCGGAAAATATTCAGTTCCATTTGCGTTGACGGGCTTTGAGAAGATTCAACGACGAACTATACGAACTATCGACCTAGTAAGAAAGCTGCACTACAGTCGCCTGAGATGGCTAAGACCTGTAGAGCGAATGGGCACCAATCCTCCGATCCGCAGAGTCTTCGAATCAAATGCGGAATGACAACGCAGTAGAGAAAGACTATATTTTAGGTGGCGTGGACAAATATAAAGGGACCTCAAACGGCTTGGTGTGCGCAACTGGAGGCAGATAGCTAAAGACCGGACTAACTGGAGAGACTTGTTAGTTGAGGTCTATTTTCACCCCGAAATATAGTGCCGCCTAGGTAAGTAAGTAATCTTTTCCAGAATCTTCGTTCAGTCCGCCTGATTCAATATAAACTAAACTGCCGACTATTATTATATATCTTTTTATTCATAACATATCGCCTCGTCTCGAAGTAGCTTGTCATAAAAAAATGAAGAATTGCTTCAGCAACTTAAATATTGCACATAGTGATAAATTCAGGGTATTTGGATCCGCAGTCGAGGCAGTAATGGTCGACGCAGCGTAAGTCGGTGGGTATACACCATATGAAGAGGTCGAAAAGCTGCAACGGTTTTTCATTAAGAAAACTTTTCATCTCCCTGCAAATATGCCGAACTACATATTTATGATGGAAATTAGCTTATCTACGTTATATTTAAAACTCTTAAGCTGTTGAGGGTGATAAGCAACCAGAAAACCGGCTACCAAATATAGTTGCCCTATAAATAATGCGAACTGCATGGTTTTAAGAGTGGATGGAATTAGATCGTGGGTGTGGCGTTGAATTGAACCTGGGAGGAAGGAATTGAAAAAACCTATTATACCGGTTGATAGAACAACTCGACCAAGGGGCCAGAACGGAGGTCTTAATGCGTCACAATCTGGAGGGCAGAAGCTATTTTAAAGATATTCACACGATTCAGGAGAATTCAGTGATGTTTAAACTCCGTGGAGAACTTCTAAGAATCAATTTCGTCCACCATAGAGAAGATCTTCCTGTACTTCCTGTACAGCATGTGCAATTTGAAAGAAAGAAAAGATACTTTGCATTTCTTAGGCAAATATCCAATCCTACGAGAAACTAGGCGACTTTTTTTTTTGAAAAGGTGTCCTATCAGAACACGAAATTATACCTCTACTCAACCAAATGGATGTAAACAAATTATTTGGATAATGCAAAATTATAAATTATAGACAAAACAAATTAGAGGAAACTTTTAAAATTATTACGTTATACATTGAACGTGTTCTAACATATTTATATGCAATACTGATTTACAGTAATATTGTCAATCTGGCAGACGGCAAAGCCGTTATACCATACGTGAAGATGCAACAGTATATGAAAAAAAATAAAATCTTACCTATCTAATGTTAAATTTCTAAAATGGTAAGAGAGTCGTAGGACCGAAGGTTTGTAACGAAATAGATCCTTTGTATTTACATTTAGACTGGTGGCAAACACTGTTCACTCTTTGAAGCGATATCTTTTCCTAATGAAATTATTGCCACAGTTTGATCTTTAGATCAGGGAAAGATAGTAAGCTATAATAGTTAAACTTTTTTAATTTTGCCAAGTATAAGTGACCAGGAAGTGCGAAGTTGCCTTCTGTTCTTCCTGCTCTGTAGGGCTCATGGAGAAGTCATTATAGAAAATGTATAATGTAAGCAAAAAGTAGGCATCTCAGACCGAAACCGTTTTAGCAGTGCCTTAATGCTTTATCAAAGCTTCTACTAAGAAATATGATTTATATGGGTAAAACTGTGAGTGCCACAACTCTACAGGGTTTAGTCATAACAAGCGAAGACCAAATTAGCAATTGAAAGGTTAAATCTCAGCGTAAAAATACGTAAAGCAGTGGAGTGATTTAACATAATCAGGAAAATGATTGGAGTCCCGCCGAGTACGAGGGTTGCAATAAGAAAATTTGGGGTTGCATTGGAGAACTGTAGACCCCGATATCTGTTATATGCATGCAGATACAATATAATATGGTAATTTTCAAACCTTTTTCCTAGGTGTATGAACAAATTGTAATTAGTCACACATTGTAGGTAAATTATCGTCTAAACGATGACAACTACAATGGTCCGTAAAAAAAATTGCACGCACCTCATGCAGAAAACTTTCACTTTTACGAACATAACAGCAGCAGCAAATTGTTTAGAAACGTGTTGGTTCTTTTTTAATTTTTAATTTTTATTTTGTCCACCGTCATTTCCTTTTTTTGCTTATAAACCAGCAATCAGCAACTTTTCGAACATACTCGTAGACTGTCAGATAGATTGCAAATTGTATCCAACATCCAATTACAACGACAATGTACCCCGTCAGTGTAATTGTACAATATTTGTCGGTCGGTTAGTTAAGAGCATGACTTTGTGGGTTTTTCGTTTTATTACATACTTTTATTTTGTGTTGACTGGCACCCGGCTGCGCCTGCTCTTACCAAGGCCAGACACTCGGCCGATAGAAGAATGGGGATTCAAATGCTGCACTAGACAGCCGTAGTTGTATCTGTAGCCGTAGCATAGTAGTTTTTCTGTGTTTGGTTTTTGTGTTCATGTTTTTTTTTTTTGATTCGTTTGCAGAGCGCAACGATGACGAGATGGTCAACTGGTAATTATTAGCAGTACGCACTATTCGATTGGATATTGCGCAATCTAATGAATGGCGGTCATATTGATGTTTTAATGGAATTTTAATTGATCACTCAGACAGGCTGCCGTGTGCAATGATAAGTGAAAGAATTGTGAATACAAAGCAGGCCTGGTGACAATTAATAGTAGATGATTCCCATGATTTTGAAAGGTGTGGACACCCAATGGATCCTGTATAAGACGTGTGTTGCTGGTATTAGAATGTTAGATGTTGTAATAGAGAGTGATCTAATAGTATGTCAACGTCGAGGAGATTGTATCATGCATAAAATACTGAAAAATAAAAAAATAGTCACTGAGAAGTCTCAGAAAAATAGACCCCATGGCAAATAGAGTGTGGAAGTTGAAAGCCGCAGACCTCGTGGTGAAAATTCAACTGAAAACTAGCACCGCGGCGGAGCAATCAGTGATAACAGTGATCGTGTAACCGGTGGAGTTAGGCGTTGAGTGAGGGGTTGCAATCTCATTCGATATATTTCGATTTGTTTGAGCCTAAATCATTGGAAAATTTGCTCTATTGTATCCAGATGTCGAAATAAGAGGTGTTACCGATAAAAGCTTACAGGTATACAAAGCCAGCTGTCCCTTTAAATTCAGAGGCTTTGTCGTCTGGTTAGCGCTCCGATCAAGTTAAAAATGTATACTGCGGAACAATAAAAAGCCTTTGGCATTAAGGTCATTATGACCACCGAACCTAGCAAGCGAAACAAAAAAAAAGAAAAATTTTCTTTAGTGATTGGGTGCAGATTTGTCATCTGAGGATGACTGAGGCATAAAGTCTTGAGCTCTTGAGCTTCAATGTAAGTGTAAGTGAACGTCTGCTGACAAACCGTATAAAGTCTGATATGCGTCTTTGCGTCCAAGAAAAATAGGTACTGCATTATACATTGCTTTTAAGATCACTTTAATATTTTGTGATCACTGTCACCATAAGCATTATTCCGAATTGAATCCCAGACTTTAATATTGAATATGGTTAAAGGAAAGATTACAACCAACGATTGATCGGATCTGGCCGCCTCCAGAATTCTATGCAATTCGACTCTGTTCTGCTCAAGAAAAGATACAAGTCTAAATCACGGGCGTGTTTCCTCGAACTTGGGCCTTTAAAATGCCCTTTCTTCGATTCAATACTGCATTATGAATTATCCTCCTCCGCCGCAGACTTTTTAGATATTTTTCACTATGTGGAGCTGAAGCTCATCAAAGTCATGCATGGATCGATCATCTCAAATACAAATGTCGTACTCTATGATACATGATGGTCAGAATTCGAGATATTTAGAGCTTGTTTTCATCGTTTTTTTATGGTTTTCTTCTTCTCAAGTCTATAAAATGATGGTGACAGTCCATCTATTGGTGTCGATAATATCTGTATCTAAGGCATACGCAAGAAGTATAATAGAATTTTAAAATATGATTGTAGAGAACTCAAAATATTCAGTACCTATCGTACTGTTGAAGGAAGTTTGATAGTCATTTCCATTTTTCATATGAAACCTCACGGAAACTTTAGGCAATACTTAGAAGTAAACTTTTTTATCTCGCATGTTCTTGGGATCTCTTTTTAATGGATTAGATGGATTAGACCTAGCACACTGAGATTTTCACTCGTTTGGCATGATTTTTTACTCCACATATTTTGCTAAGAAGAACGTAAATGCGCTATGTAGGGTACTTGCCTCCTGTCTAGAACAACTTTGCCTCTAGGACATCTGCATCCACTGCTTTCTTCTACGTGATCTACAAGATCTTGGCCTCCCATAGTGTTGCAAACCTTGTAGCTTTTCGTCAGCACGAGTAAGAGTTGAATAACGTTTAGCTTTCTCTTTATTATGTTTCTGCACTTTGACTGCAACAAGTGAATGGTTTTACATCCAAGGTGCGGTAAAATCAGCATAGGCGTATTTTCTATGTTTCAAGACGTAATCCACTTAGTTTCCCGTTCTTTAATTAGGGGACAGCCAAGAGATATTGGGTACTGTTCGATTTAAAAATGCATATGTCAGGAAGCACCCTTAACTACATCGTCTTTCTCATGCATCGGAGAGTTGTCACAATTGAGTTTCGATTTCACTTGCCAATCAGGAATCTGACAGCACCGCTGTCTATAAAACACTTCCTGATATAGTATTCATGACACTTTGAATGTTCTCGTTAAACTCCTCTAAGTAGTCAAAGTACATAGCTATCCAGAGATGCTCTGATAGTGACTCCATGCCGGCTTGGTTTTATCAACGACACGGATCTCTATGGCCACTATCAGTGTGAAGCAATCTCAGATTTTGATAGGAAAACATTTGTGTTTTACTTTGGTTTCTTGAGCTTTTCCTTATAACTAATAACAAACAACAGGGCAGTAATCTTTTCAAAAGAAATTTCCACTTCCCATTCAGCATATCGAATGCAGATCTATTCAAGATTTCCTCATTTAGATATGGATACTTGATATCATAACCCGTATGGGCTGCTCTTGATGTGTCATTGTTCGCTTTATAACCCGAGACCGATTTCATTTTATATATCATGAATGTGAAATTTCCACTCATACAAGTTCAACTCAAATTTGTATATAACTGATTATACGACTATCTACAGCCATAATATTTGGGAAAGGGTCACAAAGTAGCAAAAAATAAAAAGGTTGACACAAAAAACTCGTTGGATCACTTTTACTCTTTTTAATGAGAAAATAAAATAAACGGTGATAATGACATTTAGAGTTCATTCTCTGGTCTTGTATTTCGTTTTTGTGTTTTTTTATGTCGACTTTTTGCATCTTAATTTCACTGTCATTTCTGTGTATCGTTGAACTCTTTCACTCTTGTGGTGTTTTCGAAAATATTTCGTTTTTGTTGGATCTTCCATATGAATTTGTGACCGAGAAAATTGTGCTTATGGTAATTTGTGACACACTAATTGTATCATGTATAAATCAAATTTGGAAAAAAAGTTTTTAACATAACAGAAGAAACGAAAGATACTCTCACTGTGGGCTGGGTTGTGTGACATTGGATTCCTTAATTTTTTTTGGCAGATAAAATTTTTTTATAATTTTTGTTTCTAAGCTTTGAGCTTTGAAGGTGGTACGAGGAGTGGACGGTGTTGTTAGAATTTTCATTATGCTCTGATTGCTGCCTGAGTTTTGTTTTATCATACATGAAATGGTAAACAAGAGTTTTCCTCCAGGTGAGCTATATTTTTACCTTTCCTTAGGCGGCTTAGTTACTTGTAAACGTATACCATACCATAGGATGACAGTAATGGGCGATGGAAAATCAGAGCTTGGGTATCATTTTCAAAAGGCAACCTTGGGAAAATGTTAACAAATTTCATAGCTCCATCCATTCATATACTCCCAACATTATCGAGCTGTGGTGTCTAACTTGCCTCAGCGCTCAGTTAAAAGAGCTGTAGAAAAGATATGGAACACAAGGTGCTATTGGAATGTGTGTATATTCTGATTGGATTAAGATATTAGCATATTACACTGCCCAATAGAAATTTTCAGTCTAGATCTTTCTTATCTGATTCTTATTTCTCCCGCTCTACTAAAGGCTTACCTAAAAATGTGTGCTTATAAGGCTGTCAGAATGAAAATACCAATTTTAAAAAAGCCTTCCTTTTTAATCTCTTTAAAAAGGGTCTTTAATCTCTTTAAAGGGTCATACATTGTACCCTTTCGGAAAGTGCCATAAATTTTACAAATGGTCTCGAATATCAATTTGGTTTTGACATTTTTGAAGCAAACGGAATTAGAATTTGTGTGAATAAGCAATGGAACGCTATACTCCTGAAGAACGCGGAATAATTGTCACGATGTTTTTGATGAACAATTCGTCAGTGATTTTGGCACAACGTGTCTTTCGCGCCCGTTTTCCTGGCCGCCTGGCTCCCACTGGCCGTGGAATGAGAGCCTCGTATTTCTCGTTCGGCCGAGAATATCGCTGCAATGGCTTAAGATATTATAGAGCCTTCGATCAGACGACGCATTTGGCAATTTCACGCACGTCTCTGAGGCGCATTTTAGTGAAAAACTTGACCGTAACCGGGTGTTGACCGTGAATCGCGTCTAACCTACGCTTGCGGTGGACAATTTTGCGTCAAAAATAAGCATGAGTGACGAGGCTCAATTCCACCTACATGGATAGGTGAACAAACAAAATTTGCGGTTACGGAGCACTAAAAATTCGCGAGTAATGCTTAAAGAGCCATTACACCCACTCAAAGTCACTGCATGTGTGCTGGTCACGCTGGAGGAGTCATTGGACTTTTTTTTTTTGAGAACTGTGCGGGCCAAACTGTCACTGTGGTGAGCGCTACAGAGCCATGATCAATGAATTTTTGATCCCTTAATTGGATGAATTGGGGCTGAAGTATATCTGGTTCCATCAGGACGGAGCAACAGCGCATACTGCACGACCCACAACGGACATTCCAAAACACGGTCATACATTATGGCCCAAATTGTACTTAAAATTAAAAATAAACTTTTGCATCGAATTGGAATTTTTTTTACTTACTAAAAAAGAATTTAAACAAGATAACTATAGCATATATTATACAATATACTATATGTACTTCTCTTGTGATTGTATGGACTGTCTCGCTCATCTTAACCCTTAAATATATCATTCTCTGATGATAACGACGTTCAAAATCCACCAAACCTTGTTCTTCCGAATAGGCACCCGTATTGTCTTTAAATTGGTCCAAGTGAGGATGTAGGTAACATATGCACTTTACGGGACATTCTGCAACCCATGAGTTTAAAGTCTTCAAGCATATTTAAAATCACCTCAGTCATCGGCTTATCTTCGAGCTGTGCGTATCGTGGTGAGTTATAGACTTTACTTTGACAATCTCGCGGTGTCAACAATTCCTCTCATTTCTCGCTTTCTTACAAACTTTTTGAATAATCGGAGTGAGTGTCTGAGCAAAAACTTTTGTTTTAATGGCTTCAAAGCCACGTCCTGCCAACAGGTTTAGAGACCTTGAGGATTTTTCCTCTTCTCGTCCTCCTGATCCCCCCGAAAGGCCACACAAAAGACCAAAATCTTCTCTTGACTTATTTTCTGAATACCCTGATCTTCCAAATAAAACTATCTCAAAGAACCCACGTTTTGTACTGATTTCATCAAACAGTGAAGAAAAACCTTTGACCTCCATCAGTGTATTTTTGTTAAAAAAAGTCATTGATTCCATCAGCACTGAATATCTTAAAATATCTCAATTAAAAGATGGATCAATTCTCATTCTTACGAAAAACGAACAAATCGCAGAAAAATTTATTAAATCTTCCGCCTTCAATAAAATATGCCCAGTGACAATTAAACTTCACCCCAACCTCAACCTTACAAAAGGAGTGGTCTACGCCCCCTTTCTCATCAACATTCCTGAAGCTGAAATTGTTACCGAGATGAAACATCAAAATGTTACTGATGTATACAAATTTACGAAAATACATGACGGTAAGAGAAAACCTACTGGTCTTATGCTGTTTTCCTTTAATCAATATCAACTTCCGAGCTCTATTGATGTCGGATGGTATAAAACTCAAGTCACCGAGTATATTCCAAGTCCAATGAGATGTCGACAATGTCAGCTTCTTGGCCACACAGCCAAATGGTGCAAGCGGTCGCCTTCGTGTGTTACCTGTAATCTCCCCCCACATGACAATTCTGCATGTTCGCGAACAATGTGTGCAAATTGTCAAGGCCCTCATGCGGCATCTTCTATTACCTGCCCTAGATACATCCAAAGCAAGGAAATTCTTTCAATAAAAACAAAAACCAAATCCACTCTTGCAGAAGCCAAACGTATTTATAAAGAAAAAAATCCCATGCCAGTAGTCCCAACCTCAAATCTATATTCAACAAAGCTCAAAGAAATGTCTAATACCAACACCCTTTCCCCCGCACAAGCGCCAATATTAAATAATTCACCTCACTCCGCTCAGAGTAAAGAGAAGTCAAAAACCACTCACCAAAGTACAAAAACAAATAACTCTTGCTCCAGTAATAACAACACGATCCACTCTTTACCCAATAACAAAAAAACAGTCAACTTCCAAACAATAGAAAAAGAGAAACCAGAAAGTTCTAATAGCTCAATTCATCCCCTCTCTTCTCTTGCAAAGAACCAACCTACTCCACAGACAGCACCCGCTACCAAACCTACCCCCTATCCAATTATTTTCTCGCTTTTAAGTTGCACTGAATCGGAAGATGTCGACATACAACAGCAGCAATAATAATAATAATATAGTGTCTGCTTTTCGAGTATCGAATTGCAATTGCTCTCCCGAGAGTAATGTCATTACGATAACCGATCAACAAACACAAAATAATAATCGATTTAATACTACCCCCCTTAGATCACGTCAACAAAACAATTTACATAGTTTTAATCAATCAATGCCATACTTAAAAATTTTACAGTGGAACCTGAATGGGTACTTTAATAATTTGCATGAACTCCAATTACTGATCCGAGAGCACAAGCCAGGCATAATCGCTTTACAAGAAACGCATATTAAAAACCCTTCTTCCGTCCTTCCACTTAGAGAATACACGCCCTACTTCCATCCTGATTCTAACGTTTATGCCAAACAAGGCGTTGGGCTTCTAGTTCATCACTCATTACCACATCGTCCCGTTTCAATTAACTCGCAAATATCAGCAGTAGCAGTTGAAATACATCTTAAAATAAACCTTACTATAATCTGCCTCTACATCCCTCCAGACCAAAATTTTACGCTCTCTCAACTCCACAATATTGTTCAAAATATAAATTCACCCACTCTTTTAGCCGGGGACTTTAATTCTTGGAGCCAACTCTGGGGATCTCAGTCATCTAACACTAGAGGAAGAATAATTGAGAATTTCCTCACTTCATCGAATTTATGTCTTTTAAACAATGGGTCACCGACACATTTTTCAACACATAAGACATTTACTCATATAGACCTTTCGCTTATTACAGCTTCATATGCAATTGGATCTCGGTGGGAAACTCTCCCAAACCTTCATGGAAGTAATCATTTCCCAATCGTTATAAATATTCCCATAGACAAAAAACACAAACCAATAAAACTTTTACCTAAATTCAAGACTATGGAAGCCAATTGGTCATTGTTCAATCAAACAAATCTTAATTACTTAACCCTAAACCCATCATCCTCGAACATAAATAAAGAAGCTGCCATCATCACTAAATCGATCCGAAGCGCCGCCCACATTGCCATTCCGCAAACTAAAGGTATTTTACATAAGACAGTGGTGCCCTGGTGGAACAAAGAGCTTGAAATACTTCGTAAGCAGAAGCAAACAGCCTTTCATACCCTGAAAAGATACCCGACAGAGTCTAATATTATAACCTATCGTAAACTCAACGCCCTATTTCGTAGAAACGCAAAAATTGAAAAGAAAAAATCTTTTGAAGCGTTTACAGCTAACATCAATCCAAATTCTTCTCTGAAGAAACTTTGGAATGATATTAAAACCTTAAAAGGAAACTATAAACAATATTATATACGAACTGTAACATCTGGTCCCCAAATTCTGACTTGCCCTCACCAAATCGCGGAACACTTTGCCCAAACTTGGTCGGCCTATTCAAGTGATACAAATTTTCATCCGAACTTTTGCGCTAGCAAAACTAGTGCAGCAATTGAAATAAATGTTTCACATCAAACACTTGATCTAGTAACTGGAAGCATTGAACACCCTATTAATATGACTGAGCTAAACTCAGCAATCAAATTAGTAAAAGGAAAAACTCCCGGATATGATAGAATTGACTTTAATATGCTCAAAAACAGCTCACCAGTTTTTAAAAGTCGTCTTTTGAATTTATTCAATAAAATATTTTCAACGGGCATTATCCCTCAAGTGTGGAAGACCGCTACCGTGATACCTATTCCTAAGTCAAAGAACCAATCCACTTTAAGCATTGAATACCGACCCATATCACTCCTCCCGTGCCTAGGTAAAATATTTGAGAAAATACTATCAAAAAGGCTTTATTGGTTTTTAGAAAGAAAAAACTTACTTGATGTTAATCAAGTAGCGTTTAAACACGGTCGTGGAACAATGGATGCGCTGCTGCATATTGATGACTACGTTACTACAGCTTTGTCAAGCAAAAACCACGTCTCTATTCTTTCAATAGATTTTGAAAAAGCATTCGAACGCATCGGTATTCATATTATACTAAATAAAATCGCTAAATGGAATATTGGACCAAAAATGTTCAAAATTATTAAGTCCTTTTTAAGTAATAGAAAATTTCGAACAAAAGTTAACGGAGTCTTCTCCAATATTAAAAATTCAGAGAATGGAATCCCTCAAGGATCTTCTCTCTCTGTAATTTTATTCATAATAGCCTTCAACGATATTTCCGAAATATTGCAAAAATTTAAGTCAGTTCAATACTGTCTATATGCTGACGACCTTGTTATACTTACTAAGTGTAAGGAACTTGACATGACATCATCATTATTTTTAAGAATTTTAAAAGACCTCGAATCCTGGTGCCAAACTTCTGGCTCCAAGATTTCAGCACAAAAAAGCGCAATTTTGCACATTTGCAAGAAAACTAGTTGTAATAAACATATTACTATCAATTTTAATAATACTAACATAACTAATACCAATTGTCTTAAAATCTTAGGTATATACTTTGATAATAAGTATAGTTTTAAGAACCATTGTTTAGAACTTAAGAAAAGCCTAGCTGCCAGGTTAAATATTATAAAGATATTAGGATCTAAGAATAGCTGTTCTCATGTCAACTCACTTATTAATGTAACAAAATCAATTATGTTATCGAAGATTGACTGTGGACTAGTGGTTTATGGGAAATGTTCCAAATCAAACATACAAGCGATCTCATCAGCATACCATGCCTCAGTAAGAACAAGTCTCAAAGCATTTAGAACTACTTCAATCAAAAATATCCTCACAGAGAGCGGTCTACCTTCAATTCAGGATCGATTCCAGTATCTTAGCTCACTTCTTGTTGCGAAAATTGCCTTAACAAACAATTCTCCCATCGAGTTAGACCTTAAAAAAATAATAAAACGGAAAAAAATATCCAGATACCCTTCCGCAATAGAAAATGCAACAGCTAGATCCAAAACAATGGAAGTAGTACTCAAAAAACAAAAATTGCGACCTACTAATTTTCCACCATGGTTCTTACCAAATGATTCAGTAAATATAGAGCTTGCAGCACTTCCGAAAATCTCAACCAGCAACTCGGTATATAGACAACTTTTTGAACAAATCAAAAATCTCCACCCCGATTGGATCACCGTCTTCACAGATGGCTCTAAAACGCAAACAGGCACATCGTTTGCTGTTGTGAATGATAAGGGACAGATAGAAACCAAAGGGTTGTTGTCAAACTTTGTCTCAGTATATACAGCTGAGACTATCGCAATTCTAAAGGCCGCCGAATATCGTCGTGCCAAAAAAACCCTTATCTGCACAGACAGCCTATCTGCCATCGAAGGAGTGCTAAATATAAACAATAAAAACCCGATAATTACAGCCATCCGTAATAAGCTTATACTAAATAATGGTAAGCTCAAAATAATCTGGGTCCCCGGACATGCAGGTATTCCGGGAAATGAACTCGCCGATACTGCAGCAAAAAGAGCCTTGAACGAACCTCTCATAACTTTCTTCATTAACAACAAAGAAGACATTGAAAGAAAAATTAAATCTATCTGGCGGAAAAACTGCGAAGAGGAGTGGAGTATGTACATTCATCACTATTCTACAATCAATCCTAAAAGAATACCGATCGTTTACCCAACATCTTCATCAAATAAAATGATAAAATGCTTTTCAAGACTTAGACTCGGACACACATTCATCACACATAGCCACATAATAAACAAAACCACCGCTCCAGAATGTCATATCTGTCAAAAAAGTATTCAACTAACACTAAAACACTTAATATATGATTGCCCAAAAATAAAAGAACTATCTAACTTATTTTTCAATAATAAAGAACTAAGCAAAGTTCTCTCGTTTCCTTCTGAAACAAATATAAGACAAGTTTTTAACCTTTTAACCTCTATCAAGTTACAAAATAGTATTTAATATTAACCTTTTTTTCTTTCGTTTTATTTAAAATCTAGCTGAAGGCCCTGGTAGCTAGAGCTATTGATACATTATGTTAACGTGTAATTCATTATATGTTAATAAATAATAATAATAATAATAATAATAATAAAATCACCTCTTTATAGTTTTCAGCTCTTATGTTTCCAACAAAACCATGGATCTTCACTTAAAGGCTGTGTCATGCTCTCGTTTCATGAGTATTGGTTAGAATTTTTACACCGTTGCTGGCTATTATTTTCTTTACTTGTGGTCCGACGAAAATACTAGCTTTTATTTTGACTTCAGATGACTTAGGAAACATTTTTTTTAGATATTGAAAATTTTCAGAGTCTTGCTTTTAAGATTTGCTTAATAAGGCCTAATTTCGTATGCAATGGAGGCATCAAGATATATGTTCAGGCTCGACAATTAGGTCATATTTAGCATTATGTTTTTATATCTCGAACCTCATGAGTGCTGTTGGTAATGCGAATTGCCTACACTACTGTCCCATAAGCAAATGCTTGCTACTTTTTCAGACTTTCGTAATTTTCTTTGAGCATCACGGAATGAGCCAAAGGTATAGATGAAAATTTATTTCCATTTGTTTCAAGCTAATTTCGCTGCTTCAACTGAGGAGCTAGAATTGTTGTTCTACTTTTGGGCAGGTTCCGATCTCTAACTACGTTGTTTAATTCGTTGAAGTGATTGAAGTGTGGTTCGGAACTTACTGATTTGATCACAAAATCATCGTTCTCATAGCTTATACTAAATAGTGGTTTGGGATTGAGGTAATAAGATATCTTTTAGCACAAAATACGTTACATCAGTGCAAGGTGCATTCGCATACTAACTCGCATAATGAACTACGTGAATAAAATGTCAAATCTTCTCCTACCGATTCTTCCAGATTCTACTTAATACAAGACGTTTCTTTTTATACACTCATATCATTGTAAAATGTACAAAAGAAAAGTTTTTCAAAAATAATCGATGAGTTTAGTTATTTTTCGGATTCGAAATTAAATACTTTGGCCAGGAGCTTCGGATATTAATTCGAACAAAGGGACAGCACCTCTTGTGAAAGCAACCATCGATGTGAAGATTGTGGTTACATGTGGCTCATGCTTCTTTCGACCAACTTTCAGAGATTCGTGTCAGACACACCCGAAACATCATACAATCTTACCTGGTATTATTAACTCTTAGGGGTTCATGTCGCCTTGTACGGAAATTATGGTAACCGCTGCTCTTTAGCCTACTAAAATGGTCTATGATAGTATTTGCTGTCACTACTCTCTGTTTGGTCTTCACATTTTTTGGTATCTTCTGCCAAATATCCGCTTAAGGTAAGGTTTTTCAACGAATTTCAACAGCGGTGGTCGACACAGCGTTTAAATCGATATAAGGACATCGAAAATCGTTTAAATTGGAAAATAAGTCGATCGCTAAAATATCACCAGGGGTGATGGATATGACATACTTGTATGCAAGTAATATGTAAAGATATTAACAAACTACTTCATCAACAGAAGGCTGAGGTTTGCAGCTAGCGAGGGGTTGGTAATACATAATCATCGGTACTCGGAAACCTCTTACCAAACATAATATATTATAGTTTTACAACCCTAGGAATAATTAAAGTAAAAGGGTCCGCTGTAAAAGTAAAGTAAAAGGCATCGACGTAGCTTTTGTAACAAAATGCATTAATTAAGTGTAGCCTACAGCAAAACAATCTTTCGAAACAATAACTGAATAAGTCTCACTTGCGACATATAAAACAATGAGATAACGATCGTATGTATTGAATCGTATAAAAGATGATCTGCGGCTTTCGAGCAATCTTAGATCAAGCGGCTTTTGTTTACCTGCAATGATTTACACTGATATCCTTGAAAATTAAGATACATGTACATACAAGAGGAGAGTATAGTAAAATTTTAAAAAATAAACAAAAGGAAAAGAGCAGCTTTAGTAGCTATTTAGCAAGTCAAGTCAGTCGCTGACAATCTATTAGTTGAAACGAGTATATGATAAAAGCGACTGACGCTTACGCAGTTGTTTTCTAGCCACGGCGGGTATCGCACTTACATATCTGCGTCATTTTGGATACAATAGCTCACTCTTTTTCCAGATCAAAATCAAGATAAAGAACATCCTTATTTCATCATAGACTTATCGAATTTCACATCTATTGGTACAAAAAACTTCTGGGGATCTTGTCCAGCTTTCGTCTTTCTGTGCAGGAGCGCTTTAATTCTTTGTCAAATGAATTTGTGGGTAATCTTCATTTTCAGAATTTTTGTTTTCGTTGCTCTTGAATTCCAGCACACGGCACTTGAGGCAGCAATTATTTTTACACCACACTTTAACAGTATAGTGCTATTCAAAACAGTTGGCCAGTATACTGCGCAGGTCTTTTAAACTCGCTGTCTTAAAAATTCAAATTTTAAAGAAAAAAAGGAACTTTATAACAACAAATATATGAAAATGATCACTGAAAGAGAAAAAAAATGGAAGAGGACGTGCACACCCATGCATTTTCAATCTCTCTCTCTGCGCATGTGGCCATTGGCCAACTCCTTTCCGTAGCACTATACTTGTTCAGATTGGTTTCGTGTTAAAAAAAAGAAACGGATGTGGTGATTTGGCTAAAACTAAATAATCCGACTCTCTGCTGGTCGTATGAACATCCGGTCAAGAGACTTTAATAATTTAAAACATGAGTTGAATATGATGGTGTTTTGTCATGCTGCAAAGTCTATTCTGGAGGTGCTGTAATGCAAATTGAAATTTCCAAACTTTCTTACTTTGTAACAGCTCAAAGTTCGTTAAATAGGAGGATATTGGCAATCTTAGTGCAGTACTTAGTCTTTACTTCGTCAGCACTAACTTCATTTTCATTTGAGGTCAGTTTACGGTCTGTCGCTGGAATTTCTTATTCGTACGAGTTCGAACGGTCTATTAACGACATAGGTATCATTACTGGTAGTTTATGTATGCAATTATCTTTCAGGCCTCATTCTCCAAATCTAGAAGGTCACATATATTTTCAAAGCAAAAAGAAAAAACCGTCGAAAGTTTGATTCTGAAATGCTCTCTACATAAAAGGAACAATCTATCATATGTATGCCGCCTATGATCTTCCAAATAAAACTGTCCGGAAAGCGAACTATAATCTTTTTCACTTTCCGTCACAAAGTCTGAAACATGTTTTGATACAAATCTGAACTTGTTGTCAGTCTTCTGCAAAAATGTTCACATACAGTCGAATGCTACCACCTCAAACAAAGAGAAGCATGAACAGAGCTCTGCTTAAGGGTGTATGTTCAAGTTTGTCGAGAACTGCAACAACAACGTGACTGACTGTTCAAATAAACGAAGACATGACATCACATAGCATTTTCTAAATTCATTTTTATCATTCCTTCACAAAATACCTTAAGCCAAAATAAAAGGCTGTCATATATCTAGAAGCTTATATAGTTTTGTAAAAACTATGTAGTGAAACGATTTCTCAATTTTTGAGGTTCCCCTCAACGGCCTTTAAATCTCGGCTTGATCTCTGGTCTGATCTCGAAGATGCGCGTTCTCACTGTCATTTTTTTTGTTTTTGTTCGTCCCAATGCTGTTACAATGTACCGACCCAAGCTCGTGTAAAGTCTGGTTTATATCGTAAAATAATGGAAACTACTGAGGTAAATAGTTGGTTTGGTCCAATACGTTTCATTTCGTATCACTAACCGTGTCAATAACTTAATTCTATCGTTTTATGCGGATAATATGAAAATTTTAACGCACATACTCGTACATATCATATGTGAGCCAAATAACAAGACGACTGGGCTTTAAAGAATCTCACGAAGCCAACGCTACTTTTCTGTGCTCCCTTACTAAAAGTTCGTCCGCGTGACTCTAGTAGAGCACATTATTTAATGCGCTTACCAAATATGGTTAACGTGCAATGGTATTGAGGGAGTTCAAGGTCGATCTTCTCTTGTCATAAATGAAATAAATAACTGTCAGAAAGTCGCTGCAGTATTTTTAGCTTAACTGCATTTAATCGACAATATTGTTATTGAAATTTTATTCCTCTAAATATTAATCTTTCTAACTTCATCCCCGTTCCTTAGGAATTAATCTAAGAAATCTCTTCGCGGTTGACAGAGGAAAAGTTAGAATCGAAAAAAGCTGAGTGCTGACCGCTGAAAGAATGCATTGCAAAACTCGTTTCATATTTTATGTTAAATTCGGCACACAAAAACTTCAGAACGAAGCCGACAACACTGGACGAGTGTACTCGACTACGGACTTCCACTGGGGAAGATGTGACCTGGCTATGGTTCCGCCTGTTTTAATATAATCTATGTTCAATTCACTGAACAAATCTTGCTCCACTAGACACAAACCTATCATACATTGAAGGACCGTCATCTG
This sequence comes from Volucella bombylans, assembly GCA_949129095.1. Taxonomy (NCBI): domain Eukaryota; kingdom Metazoa; phylum Arthropoda; class Insecta; order Diptera; family Syrphidae; genus Volucella; species Volucella bombylans. The sequence goes on from OX422143.1 coordinate 52,839,523, forward strand.
GCTATAAAATGTAACCTTGCCATTCTATTGTCATTTTCTTGCATCCACTTTCTAAATAAAAATTAAACTAAAACTATTTGTTTAAAAATTAATTGTCACAATAATACTGTTCATAGATTTTTAAATTTACAAATTGGAACAGAGCAGGCCAAAGAGATAAATTGACTCCCTGCCAAGATCCAAAGTCAAAATAAGGAGCTTTTGCGCCATCACTACGAAACCTGATACTTTTAGGATTCCACGAAGCTCACGAACTCTCTCTCTCTCTCTCTGTGCTCCCCGATTACAGTTATTTTCTCCGCAACCCTTTGCAAAGTTTTCACTGGTTACGCACGTGCATTTACCAACAAGTACCAGCCACCATGGCTTCTGTACAACTTCAAAAGCACGTTTAATAATGTCTGCGTGTATGGGATACGGGCAGAGCTCACTACACGATACCATCGTTCTTTTCTCTCCTCTTCTCTCTTTCGGTTTATTTATTTTACTTTTTATTTCTGTTTTCATTTTCTGTTTATTTTTTGTATGTTTTACTTGCTATTTTCTGTTTCGTTGGAGTCGCCGTTGTTGGTCGTCGCGTTATTCGATGTTCATTTGCTTTCACAAAGATTCCCGTTGATTTTGAAAATTAGGTCAGCCATTGAACCCGATCACTCGTCATCACCGATGTAAAATGTTTCGTGGTGTTGGTACATATTTATATTTGGTCTCATGAGTTTAAAGTGGTGTGGGATTTTGTTTTTTTTTATTTGTTGGATCAGTCGGCTTTACCATTAAAGTGGCTAGTGCGCGCGCAGATACTTTTTTTTAATCATTTTATAGGAGTTAGGGAGCGAAATACTTGTTCGTAGGAGATTGCTTCTTTGGAATTTGAATAATTTTGTATTTTTTTTTTGTTAATTTGGCTTATGCAGTTGATCAAGTTTTTATTTATTTTTTTTAGAAGCTTTGCAAATTTTTTATAGTGGATTTAGGGAGACTAGCTATAACTTTGTAGGGAATTTTAGACAGATATGAATTCGTGTCTATATAATTTTCAATCAGTCAGTTGACTGAATTCATTTATTAATTAATTTGTCATTAATAAAGATGCATCTACGAGACTTGATCGAGGTCTTACAGCACATCTGATCTATCACTTCGTTTTCATGAGTCTGAATTCCCTAAAAGTTTCGCTAACTAACCTAACTTTTATTTCAAACTAGCTAGGAAAAAATTCAGCAAGGAGATCGTGTCGAGGCTCTGTTAAGCCGTAAAAATGTAGTATTCTGAGGTTATAATCGATCTAATCTTTGCCCCTAACAACAAAAGACTTATTGTAAATGAGACACTTATTCCTCATATTGCGGTGAAAGAGTTGCACAAGGTGCGGCAAGATATCTTCCTTATTTCATAATGCAATAAAACAAAATTAAATATTTTTAAATTTTTTCTTCTTTAAAAACTTAATCGTTAAGTGTAGCGCCGTATTGTCGATACACTGGTTGAACCGAATTCTGTTATTTCTTAACACTTTCTCCAGCATATTGATGGGTACGTTGGCCGTTCCTTTTCAAGTCGTCCAGAGTCTGTGGGCGGATGGTATAGACACGGGATTTCAAATACCCCAAAAAAATAACTCACAAGGGTCAAATCGGGTGAACGCGCCGGCCACTCCAAATATCCCCCGTTGCTCCATCCTGTTGAAACCATATGTCCCCTAAATCCATTTATCAAGAGCAGTTGCATGTTTGCGCGCCGAATGTCGCGGCGATCGCAAAACTGCAACCCTTACTGGACGTGCGTCTCCAGTTTTTCTTTTCTGTACAGAACCAGTTTCCTTGAACTTTGTGACCCACAAAACAATTGATTTCCGGTCCGCGACAGGACTCAATGTCGCAATATGGAAGCGAGAAAGAAAGCATGCTGGGCTGAAACCACCGAAGTTAGATTCACTAAAAGATGAAGGCGAGGAAGGCTCAGAAATGCCACACTCTTCGGTGAAACAATAGAGCTCCCAACGGAAGTCAAATATCTAGGAAACACACTGCATGGAAAACTTACGTGGAACGCTCATCTTTCTACAACTATTGACAAGGCCAGGACCTCACTATGGACCAGCAAATGTCTAGTTGGAAAAAACTGGGGACTTAATCCCAAAAGGATACTGTGGATGTACACGGCAATAACGGGACGTATCATCTCGTATGCAGCCGCCGTTTTTTGGCATAAAGCAACGCAGAGGTCAACACAGGCTAAACTCAACAAAATAAAGAGATTAGTCTGTATCTGTGCAACTGGTGCAATGAAAACCGCATCAACAGCTGCGCTTGAAGTTATCCCAAACATTCCACCACTTCATCTAGAACTTATGAAAGAAGCAAAGGTAAATACCTACATGCTCATCACAGAAGACGACTCAAATTTCAAACTAGTTCATACTTCAATCCTTCATGAATTAACGAAAAACGAACTACTTGGAATACACTTAGAAGACAAATGCCTACTACGATATAACTTTCGACACAACTTTAAGGTTACATTTCCAGACCGTCTTTACTGGGAACAGAAAAAACCAACATTTGCCAAGGACTCACAGTATGGATACTAGCAGCTCTGAATTTCATGCTAAAATCCATGCAATAGTGCTTTGCATTCGAGAGAATCTAACCAGATACATGTAGATACATATAACAAACAAAACATTTACATTCTCTCCGACAGCAGAGCAGCCTTGCAATTGCAATTAACACCTTGAAATAAAATCAAAACTGGTCTGCGATTGCTTTCAACTCCTACAACTACTGGCCACCATAATTAAAGTCCATCTGATACGAAGGCAATGAAAAAGCAGACGAACTACCCAGAAAAGGATCCGCATCTCAAATCATGATGCCAAGACCATTCTGTGGGCTATCAATAAACACTATAAAAGGAAGTATTAAAACCTGGCTAGAGGAAAAGAAGCTTCATTTCTGGAGGGACGCCGAAGGAAACAGACAAGCCAAAAACTTTATGCCAAGCAGTTGCCACAAAAAAAACGAGTCATGTCTCATCGCGTTCCGTCAATGTGCGTTCAGGAATGGAAGACCTATTCTCGACACTAGTTTTGAAGAAAATTGAGATCTTTTGGAACAAGCCGTGCGGGTACGCGTCTCATACCCAAATTATCCACCAAAAAAGAATGACAGACTCGTGTCAGATGTTAAGCTATCTATTTTAGTTTGGAATGCCAATTATCGAGCCATTTTTGTTGTATTTTTATCGGTTGAAGAGATCGCTTACTTGTAAGCTAGTTTTGATGTATCACAAGCCTATTCTAAGGTTTTTACACGCGAAATTCCGTTTGAAACATAATATTTAAGACAAACCGTATTTGTTCAATTAATTAGATGATTGTACAATAAAAATCGTAATGCAACCAGCTGTTGTATGCAATTAAACTGGCTGACCGATCGCGTTCTCATGTTAGGCAATCTAATTAAGTAACTGGCAAAAAACGGTTGTGTTTAAAAAAAAAAAATCATTAATGTTTGTTTTTTAACTTAAAAATTCCATGTCCTTTTAGACCTAATGTACTATCATTCGAGTTGCTTATTAACACTCTTGTGAAATTGCCTTAAGCTATGTGCCCGCAAGCTGGAGGGAAAAACCTGCTGTTGGGGCCATTATTATGGCAGTGTTCTGGCACCTTAAGTGAGCCTTCGAAATTGGGATATTAATAAAGAAGTTTAGGCAGTACGGTATTCGTGACATTAGCTGCTGTGGTTGATATCTTATGCGAACTCGAGAAATTAAAGGATATCCGTAAATGACAATTTTTCGGACATAAGAGCAACATTGTTCGCGCAAGGATCTATAAATGGACCTCTCTTCTGTATATGGAGAGTTATACGGTTTTGCAAAATCGGTCTGTTCGCGGATGATGCCCAAATATACCTAGTGGACAGAGATATTGCAGCGATGACTAAACATCTAATAGAGGATCTACACATCATAAACGATTGGTTCCAATAAAACAAACTTAAGACGATTTTACAAAAGACGAAGTCCATGGTATTTAGAACACAGTGCAATATAAATTTAAAAACAGAAGACGAAAATATTGAACAAGTAGAACAAATAGTATATTTAGGTGTTATCAAAGATAGCAATTTAAAATTTGATAAACTTGTAGACTATCTAGTTAAAAAAGTATCCAAGAAACTAGATACTAACGCATTAATCAGAGTGTACAAAGTTCTAATCAATCCGCATTTTGTATATTCTTCCACAGTCCTTTTTTTGCTAACTAATAGTAATGTTATATAGATGGCAGTAATCTGAAGTCTTCAGAACAAAATAATCCAAATTCCCTTAAATTGTAGTCGTTACACAAGTGTTTTAAATATGTCAAACTGTCTTAATTGGTTACGTGTTAAACAACAATTGGTGTTAGATGTTCTTCTGTTTATTCAAATAAAAAAAAATTTATTTTAAAAATTTAATTAGGTATTTTGGAGTAGTTCAAGATGTTAAATAAATGAAACAAATGAAAACCGAAGAATGAAACAATGTTGACACTCGGCTAACCTGTGTTACGAAAGAAAAAGGGCAAGCAATCGATTTTATTATGTCCAAGAGGTACGCCAAAGAAATCACCAACTGGAAAGTTATATTAAGGGTTTTCATGTCAGACATACCGATGGTCGAAACATATACCCAAATCGGATGAAAAAACGCGACCTTGCCGAAAAGAAGTAATTCAAAACTCCATCTAGATTCAGAGCAATATGGAAAATAGGGTAATCTATTCGAAACGTTAACAATACTCTCAGAAAGTGATTTTAAACTAACGTATATTGCTAGGAAAAAACTTACATAGATCAAATCGGCCATTCCATGATCGGCAACGTGCATAAGAAATTGAAATGTTGATCACTTTAGAATTATTCATAAGAAGACTTAATATGTCGGATTCTGATGATTCCCTCCTGTAAATACTTCATTAACACTCTGTGAAATCAGAAGACTAGTCAGAGTGCTCAAAATAAGCAAATAAGCCAGACTGGAAACGCCCGACAAATTTTATGTCACTTAAACCCGAGAAGAGAATAGGCATTTTTGAGCTTATGCTCGAGTAGTAAGATCATATCCCGCTCCCAACTAGCTCTTATTATCGGAACTGCAAATGAGCTGAGTAATACAACCCGCTGTAGTTGAGATCTTTAATTGGTTGTGGTGACGGATGCTATTGCTAATTTTGGTGATTTAAAATCGTTTGGTACCGATGGCATATATCTAATTATGCTCCAAAATGTTATAGATCCTACACTGGCCAGGTGATTAATTGCTTTTATATAAAAAATCTGCCAATAGCTTCAGACCTGATAGACTGATTTCTTTCTTGCTGAAGAGCTACTCTTCATGTGCGCGAAATTGCTTTGCGAATGCTGTTCTGTCTAAGCTGAAATATGCCTACGGTGAAGACATTGTGTGATCGCGCTTTTAACTCTAGTGTGCAAAATTGAATATGTACTCGATAAGAACGAGTGAGACAAACGTCTTGTTTCTACTGCCATATCGGGTCAAAACTGGTGACCACTTCCTATAAAGAGCAGGTATCCCTATGGGGCGCGGCATTGTCTACTGAACCTATGGTTTCTCACACTTAAAACACTCAGCGAGTCGAGACTGGATCCTTAACAATAATTTGTATATCCCATCGATCAGTGACAATCCATTTTATCCCAAAATCGATAAAACCAGACGAAACGTTGTGTAACAGGTTTTGACGTTTCTGTGAAATACGAGTAGTACACAGTAAGATTTCGATCTGGGTCACCTTATTCCCAAGCATTAGTTTGCCAACAAAGCATATACCAAAAATGACTCAGAATCCATTTTGGTCTTTCTGGGAACAAGATTGCATCCTTTGAGCTACTCTTAACAAAAACGCCTTTATATGGTTCCGTTAGAGCCAAGAAACTAAATCAAGTCGGATAACTTTTAACGATATTTTGGATGACGAAACTTAACCTATTAATTCGGCTGTCATACATATTACCAAACCTAGATTTTTCGTTCCGTAACAACAAAAGTCTCAGGTGTTCTCTATTCCAAAATCTACAGTATAGTCACTGAATGAAACCTTCTCCTAGGAGATCTTTTCCAAGGTACGTATATTACTGATGTTATCATGTAGAAGGATTTTCTCTCTGCATTGGATCCTTTCAATTATATTCCAAAATCGGTTTAAGTGGAGTATGTATTTAAAGCGTTGAAGACTGGATGTTTTCTTTCTTCAAAAACCAGGTTGTTGCAGTAGAAACTTTTCTGTAGGTTTCTTACCCAGCAAGTTGGTAACTTTCGACACAGACTGCTACTTGTGTGAAGTCATGATTACTGCAGTTTCATTCCCTTGAATGGTGTTTAGTTTATCCTGGTCTAAGACTGAAGTTATAATTTACTCACATTGTACCTTTGTTTTATTAGAATAGATTGCGATCGGAGAATTAAAAAATTGCCTAAGAGATGGCGTTGGTTTTATTTAAAGATTTGCTTCAAAACCCGGTGAGTGAAGTGGAAGGCTCACTCGACAAAAGGAGTATGCGTTAAGCATTTTCATCGACATTGAGGTTGCCTTCGTTAACTCAAGGCGTAGACAGACAGATACTACTTTTGTGGATAAAAACAATGCTGGTAAATAGGATACTGATTACGATGATGGCGAAAGTAAAAAGGGATTGCCCTCAAGGCGTCGTCTTGTCTTCAATGCCGTGACGCATATTGATTGGCTCGCTGCTTAATGATCTCAATAGTTCTGCTGTCTATGGTGAGTAACATGCAGATGATGTAGCTGTACTGTCTGTTGAATCATTCGTAGCGAATATTTATTCTAAAACCCTAGGCGTGATCAACGACTGGTGCACTAGAAATGGGCTTTCAGCCAACTCCCTCCTGACTAAGGTTTTTGTCTTAATGAGAAGGAGAAAGTTTACTGATTTAACTCATGTAGTCCTTAAAGTCATTACCATTCGTTTCTTCAACGAAGCTAAGTATTTGGGTGCCATCTTTTTGGGTCTAAACTTGTTACTTCGACAACCTCTGAGGCACTGCTGCTCCACACGCACTGTAATGAGTCTCCCTCCCTTTGATATTCATAGCATGTGCTCTCAAGGCCACCTATTGTTTAAGAGGCAGTGGTCAGTGACACTGGAGTTTTTTTTTATGACTTTGCTCGCCGGCTGCCCTCTGATTTTATTCTTATTGACGTGTGCACGGATACAATGACATCAGAAATCTTGAGTTGATTTTTTCTATTCCAGAAATAGTTTCCGCCGTAATGGGCAGAAGGAAAAGAATGTAGCCGGGTCATTACGGATGGCTCCAAAATCGAGTCACCTAGAACGTGGCGCTGGTGTCCTTCTGGATGATAACACTGCTAGTTTGGAAAACTTCTGTCTTTCAACCGGCAACATACGCTAGCCTAATAGCAATGAACTATATTGGTAGGAATTGAATTGAGGGGGCGAAGCATCTGCATCTGTAGGGAAGTTGCCTTAAAACCTTGTTGAACCCTCTCACGACTTTCAAGCTAGTCCGAGAATGCATAAGTGCACTGAACATAGTAGTAGGACTGAATTCACTAACTCATGTTTGAGTCCCAGGCCATGATGGGATCACGAGAAATGAAATCGCCTATAAAATTGTTAGGCAAGGCCAGGCGAAGTGTTCTGAACCTAAACCTGCATTAAGACTGCCTGCGTACTCCGTTAGGGTTTAATATGAGCATAATTGCAGATAACATGACTTTTCAGCTTACGGGCGTACCAAAAGAATGCTTCCCGACCTCTCTAGAGCTCAACGACATTCCTGATCTCCCTCAGTAGAAAAGACTGCACACAGCTTACTGGCGTCGTAATGCGCCACTACGCTTTGCTTGGTGGGCATTATTGATACAGCTTACTGCTATACTTCCAGTGGGAACATCTGCGAGTGTCCTTCTTACGCTCGCATCAGCTGCAGGTATTTTAAGCAATTTAGCACGGAAGCCCTAACTCATTTTTCTACCTAAGACTGAGAAATTTCGGTACAAGAAAATACAACGAGTATGAAAAACCAACTGCTCTATGACTTTTGTAAAGGGAAATTTTCTTCTTAGGAATTAGTGTTGTACTGACTTCTTCTCCAGTCTTGCCTGATCGCTATACGTCTCTTGTATTTTAGCTTATCCTGCGGTGTATTCAAAGACATTATAAAGTAACATTTCACAACCACCCATACCAAACCACCTGGTGTCCTAAATGTAAGACTGTTTCAAATTCTATAGAAGTTAAAATGTAATTGTGCATTTTGAGAAAACTGAAGATCGCCTCTTGTTCTGTGACTCGGTCGACCAAAGTTGTTGGCTATTCGATAGCGTGAAAAGAAAATTTTGAACTGCGAAATTTATAGTATAAAACCAATAAAATCTTACACCACGTCATTAAGATACCAATACCACAATTGCCAAACACAAATTGCAATGAGAATAAGTGAAAAAAAAAATTATACCACCGCCACAATGACGCTCACGTAATTCGACCATTCCACCAGGATCATGGTCAAATCACTTTCACCTGGCAAGTGCAGCTCATGACACGCTTAAGTCAGTGAAGTACGAGTACGAGTACGAGTTTTTTCCCCGTTCCTTCCTCCGGTTTCAACTCTTATTTTCGTTTTCTTCTCCAATATATTTTTGCCCTTTTGTCATTTTCTGGCAAAAATTTCCCCCTTTCGGACCATTTTTTTTTTTTAACTGCTTAGTATTCAAGACATGAGTGCGCGAACGAAATTTTTGAATACAAAAGCAAAAGTCATAGTCTAGAGTTTTAGTATTCACAAAACGTACGACTATTACTCCCTCTACTAGTAGTTTGCCGATGGGCATGGTTACGTAGTCGATCGGAGTTTATTGAACCTTGTCTATCTGCGGCAGAGACCCTTTAAAAATGCAAGCTCTTTAGAAAAGTATCTACGAGTATGTACGGGTTTTGTATCTATCGAGGCAATAACGAATCACGATCGTTTGGAATGGTTCCAAAACAAAGCCTTTCGATTCACATAACATTGGACTTATAGATACATAGATACAAGAAGTCCACCATATTTGCGGGGAGGATAGCTGATGGATTTGGCTTAGTGGAAAGGCGTAATCTGCACACCAAACAACTGCTTGGGAGAACAGGTTTTGCGCAGTTTTACGTGTATGAGTAAGTGTTTGAGACGAGTATCTGCGGTTCGTTCGCTACGGACTGGAACTTAAGGTCGATGTTATCTTTACATAACTACAACAGCAATGTACCATGGTGGTCGTGGTGGTGGTGGTTTCACTATTTAGGCCTTTTTCTGGTTACAATTGGGAAATGAGTTTTTTTATTTCGTTTTTATAATACCATGTATCTGTAAACCTTTCTCTTTGAGATTGTGTGAGTTGGTATTATTTTTTTTCGCACTGATTGTCAGCGTGGTACAATGGGGGAAAAGAAGTTAACGTAATCATGTTTTTTTCGTTTTTTTTTTTTGAGTTAAAACCAGATGATGGGAAGTTCAGGTGCAGAGTTTGAGTTTTTTTTGGCCGTGTTTTTGGAGGTTTTTTTTTTTTTTTTTGGTTGAGATTGAGTGCGTACGTAGATTATGTTGGTATGCATGTGGTAATGGAAAGAGGAGGAGGATTAATGGTGAGCAGTTGCAATTCTGACTTAATCGATCCAAACTTCACCTTGTATCTTTAAAGTTATGAGCCGAAAAAAGGTTTTCTTTTTGTGTTTGCCTTCTTTCGGGAATTTCGGAGTAATTGTGACAGTTTTTCGTTGAGAAAGTTTAACAAATACACGTTGCCTATACATATATCCTGCAATTGTCAAGGTTAAATAAGAAAAGTCAGTTGTATATGTGCATATGCAGATTCGTTTTTATGAGATTGATATGCGGAAACGGATCTGAAAGCTCAGTAGTTTTTGCAGCGAATTCGTGTCTTTCGAATGCGTTGCTATTCTGGCCAACCTCTTTGTCATAGTTCGATGCAGTAAAGAAATGATTAAACTTAAACTTGGAAGCTTTTATCTAAAAATCTATTTTTATCGATATTGTGATCGTGGAGTTTTTTTTGAAATCTCCTTGAACAATATGCAGTTCTCTCTTATTGACTAATTATATGACTAATCTACTATCTACTATCATTTCCTTTTCTACAAAGTTAAGTACAAAGCCTCTTGATCTGCTTTTATATGGAGCTGTTTAAATCAAATCGCACAGCTTATGTGTGGCTGTGGTTGTTAGTTCGAAGAGTTACCCACATACATATAAAAGCTGTCGTTTGGCTTTGAGACTGAGAACTTTTTTTTTCGGAGTATACAAAGCACCCCTTTTTCCTTCTTCAGTCCACACCAAGCGCACGTCAGCTGAGGCGATGTTTTCTGGATACGAATCAATTGAAGGTGAAGGTCCATAACAGAATGTGAAAGCGTGTTCCAAGCAAATTGTCATTACCCATTGAATTAGTCTATTTTTCTCAGACTTTGCTGCGAGGATAACGACGGTAAAGATGGTAAAATGTATCGCAATTGAACTATGATTTGAACTTCAACAGCATCCTTAAGTTTACCGCTTTCTAGAACATGGAATTATGCATATTTATATGTAACCTTAACGAAAGCCATCATTATCGGATCGAAACCTGCTTAAGGCGGAGACATTCTCAGCGTATTGCTCTATAATGATCCACAAGTTATGGCCGATGCAGGAGGTCCCAAAGTGAAAGCTTGCTTGCTCGATTGCAAGAGTTGGGTTTTGGTACTTGCAAATGCGATTCTCATCCGGTATGAGGGAGGTACCTTCTGGACTTTTACGGTATGAGCATGAGCGATTATACTGCGTTCTGTTTACTACGCTACACAAGGTACTCGAATGTAATTCGCCCATGAGTTCATATCTTCTGATCTTTTCCGTTCCTAAGCTGAGATAGTCCCTAAATTATTGATACACTGTGTGATCCTGGTTCTATACTTAGATAGAGTACTCGAGTCATCACTAAGTCACAAAATTAAAGTCGCATTGTATTCTGATATCTGAAACTCGCCTTTTCGGATATCCGAATTCAATTTCTAACTAGTCACCCGTCGTCTATCTTGTTTAATGTTCGCTTCCTATTGGTATTTCGAAAATCGACAAGCTGTTCATCGATGCTAGAGCGTGAAATTTTCACTCCTTACCCTCTCGTTGATGGAAGAACATCACGATTTTCGGTATTGTCCGTGTAAACAGAGTTTGGACTAGAACATACAATATAAGAACGAACAGTTTGTGATATACTCGTACAGCGACACTGACCTGCTCGGAAGGGCTAGAATTCATCAGCTCCGATGCTTGTAATGCATTCCAATCCATTCCGAAGGGACAGTGAGGTAAAGGAATATCCGTTCACCTTAACTGCAGCTCCGGTCGGACTCACGCATGCTTCTAACTGGCCTGTGAGTGTAGAGTAAGACAGTATTACAGGGATAGAACCATCTTATTTCGGCGAGGAACAAGGTGCTCATCTTTTACCGCATGAAGTCTTTCTCGAGGGGAAGAAATTGGGGTTCAGCAGACCCATTTTTCCTAAGTTTTGGTTTATAATTAGCTGGTGCCTAAAGGTTTTTTTTGAGTATGCTTAAAATGTATGCGCAAAACGCGGGCGAAGGCAAGTTAGGGAGTAAAAAAGAGAGATACCTATAACGGGTGGTCTAATAGTACGTTTACACCGACCCGAAATTCAGCATTTCGGACAAATTCAACATTCCATACAATTTCCAGCATTTCGAAATGTTGAAGTTCAGTGAAATGCTGCATTTCGTCTCTGCATTTAGAAGGTTGTCAAATCGAACAAACCTTTTTAATTATTCCGCACGTCATTCAGCGCTTACAAAGACAAATTTAAAAGAAGTCAGCTATTCCAATATTTACAATCATTAACGACTATGTGCCTCAACCAAAAAAAATATAAGAAAAGGAGGAAGTGGGAAGACGCTGACGAGGAGTTTATTGTTGAATTCTGGGAAGAAAATATTTTTGGGCTCCGAGGGAACAAAAAAATGGCATATAAATGTTCCTCTTGTTTAAAAATAAAGGGGTGGAGTTTTCACCAGAGGAAATTAAAACAAAAATTACGAATCTGTAGGTGACGGTAGCTGTCATATAAATGTTTTGCGTTCAATGTAAACGGTGAAATGAAAGTTGACTTTCGGGTCGGTGTAAACGTACTATAAATATAAGTTTCTTTTTGAATCACATGCTATTTTGACACTGACAGTTCTTTCGTGCTCGAAATTTTGACTGTCAGTCAGTATCATACCTCCGTAGAATGAAATGAATCGCTTTGCGTTTGAAGAACGTTGGGAAATATTGCAAACTTATTTTAAAAATAAGTGCTGTGTTGCCCAAACAGTGCGTTGGTGGAAATTAATTTTTCTCCGAAATGAAGCACCCACCGCGCCTGCTGTACGCAAGTTTGTGCTAAAAGTTAATGTGACTGGCTTGCTTGCGGACAAAACTCACAGTCCACGTTCGTCGTGCCGTGTCTATTAGGCTTATATTGGCAAATGCAGGCTTCAGGAAAATTGCAATTAGATATGTCTTCATACGTGAGTAGCATGGCTCTCTTATACAAAAATCGTAGTAGAGAGAAGATATTTAGAGGACGGATTGTTATTTCAAAGAGCTCATATGAATGAAGACCTTCTAATCTGAAAGAACTGTTTGTTTCAAATTCATCGGAGATGTTCATACCTATTTTGATCGATCTGCTTTCGTATTAGTTCACTATGAGCCAAGCCTCTCGGTACTTGGTACAGACTGTGTCATTGCTCTTTATTATTAATTGCGTAATGCTTTTATTAGATAATATTCTGTTGGGGAACATACGCATGAGATTTGTAAGTTTTTCGTTTCCTCGTTCATCATATTACAAGTATATGGAGGCTTCTCCTCACCTAGATATACTCTGGCTGATCTTAATTAGAATTGCAGATTTTTTCTTTTGGACATGTTCGAGATGGAACCACATCGTAGGGCGTCTTGGGTCTTATAGTTCATAGGGCATGTGAAACCTAGATTGCAAACATGCTCTTCAAGAACCAATCATATAAATAGAATGAGTAAGGCGGGGATGCCTGTAAGATTTGGAAGAAATTGGGAAGGAAAAACGAAAATTCGATCTTTCTTGTTATTAAAGCAAACTTCACTGGGTTTTATGCATGTCTTTATAAACCATAAATTACTCGTGATTTTTTTTCAATTTTAATTGCGTAACTCTTGGTTTTTATTTGTAGAAAACTGAAAGGTGAAACCTATCGGACACTGACAATGATAGAGACAAGAGTAAGTCATTTTCATTCCGATTGCATGCTGCGTTTATATCTACAAGCATAGATACGAGTATAAACATATAGCCGATAAAATTGAGTCACAACAAAGAAAAAAAAACTCAACTTCAAATCGAATGCAATCCTCTTACATGATAGATGAAAGAAAATGTTTTTTCGTCTTACTCTTTGATTGCCTTTCGTTTATTTTGATTTTCCTTTCACTGATTCCTACTCATGTGTGGAATATCTGTGCCAACGTAATAGAACAGGAAAAGTTTTCCTGGTTTTCTTCTCTATGCCAACGTCGCGTCGGTCGGCCGGCAATGGCAGGCGCACAAGATACAGCTAGATCGACTTTATATGCCAAGATGCAGAATCACTTTTTCCACCAGTCAACCATTAAGAAATTCGTGTGATGCGTTTGGCTGAAGTTGAAGTTGTTTTTTCTTTCAATGGATTCATAGTAACACACGCAACGCACTAAGAGTATACACTGATAAAAAGATGTACTCGTATGTACATATATATCGGGTGGTTACTTGCACTTTTGTTTTAATCAGTTTCGTTGTATCCGTACGTGGTTTTTCGAGTTTGCCGCACTATGATACCTTCTGAATTTCAATTCGATTTCAGACAGATTCGTTATATCTAAATAGATTACGTATAGATCTGCATGTGTATGTACATATGTTTAAGAATGAAAAGAAATCCGCATTCAGATGGCAGTTTAACTTGGTCGCAAGAAAACGAGCAGTAATTATCGATTCGCTGATTTCGTTTGTATTTAAGTCAGTTCTTCGCAAACTGAAGAATTTTGGTCTAATTTGTCACTTATGAGTGAATATCATTTTAGTTGTTCGAAAAACCAACAACAACAAGAACAAATGCCCATAGTCGCACCACATTCCACATTAGCGCCTAGTACCTGCAGCCTAATGGGAAAGTAGGTTGAATATTCAAAGGAGAAGCGCTCTGTGTTGATTTTGACAATCACACAACATGTATTATAGGAGCATTGTCACTTAAAAAACTCTAACAGTCAATGGGAGCCCTAACTGCAGATTCAGGACACAGCAAAGTCAACTCCCGACTGTGCTCAAAGTAGCATTGCATTCTCGAACTAACTTGAAATTTATCAGCAGGTTCAATAAAGCCATAGCGCAGGTTGATAGATACTACTTACGCACACCCTCTACATGCTGCTTACACTGCCATTATGGTTTATACGAGGAGCGTTCAACATATTCTCGGTATCGGGGTGAAGCTGTGGTTGTATATATAAATTGACTTATTTATCAAGTAATACTATTATATTAGTGCATTCATGTAAAATTTCATATAAATGTGATTATTAATTCGCGTTTTATCTCTAGTTAAACAGAATCATAATGGCAACTGAGACGATGATGGTGAAAATTGAGCATCGCGCTGTAATTAAATTTCTCACTAAGCAAGGAAAAAGTCAAAAAACTATTCATGAAGAGATGGTGGCTGTTTACCAGGGTTCCGCACCTTCATTATCAACTGTGCAAAAGTGGTCAAGTGAGTTCAAGAGAGGCAGAGAGAGCATTGAAGACGACCCCCGCTCCGGCGCCCCGGCTACTGCTTGTACGGGAGAAAGCATCAAAGAAGTCGAAAAACTTGTTCTTGAGGATGCCCGAATAAAGGTGAAAATGATGACAGAGATCACCAAGCTTTCAATTGGTACCATTCACACCATTCTTCATGACCATCTTAACCTTTCAAAGGTCAGTGCAAGGTGGGTGCCACGAATGCTCACAGCGCCTCAGAAAAAAGTGAGAATCGCATGAGGACGCGGACGGTGTTATGGATCGAATTGTTACTGGGAACGAAACATGGGTCCACCACTATGACCCTGAAAGCAAACAAGAGTCCATGCAGTGGCATAAAAAAGGAACAGACCCCCCGTAGAAGTTCAAAGTCACTCCGTCTGCCGGGAAGCTCATGGCCACAATTTTTTGGGACTCAAAGGTAATCTTGCTCATTGAGTACAAAAAAAAGGTGAAACCATCAACGCCACATCCTACTCTTCCACTTTGCATAATTTGCGGGAGGAAATTTAAAAGAAAAGACGGGGTAAACTCGCAGCGGGTGTGTTGCTTCTTCATGACAACGATCCTGTTCACACGGCGCGAGTTTCCAAGGCTGCTGCGCGAGATTGTGGTTCCGAAGAAATCCAACACCCACCCTATAGTCCAGAACTTGCCCCTAGTGATTATTTCCTGTTTCCGGATTTGAAAAAATGTCTTCGTGGAAAAAGATTTTCGGATGATAACTCAAGTCGGCAATAAATGGGTATTTTGCAGAGAAAGAGTAAATTTATTTTTTTGAGGGTTTAAAAAAGCTTATCTCAAGATGTAACAAATGCATTGATGTTAGGGGAGATTATATTGAAAAATAAAAACAATTTAAATTGAATTCGCATTTTCCTTCATATCGATACCGAGAATATATTGAACGCCCCTCGTACATACATATCTCATGGGGAGTGATACCTAAGGTTGTCTTATTTCACCAATTTGTAGACTGTAGTACTAGTCGTTTTTGAACCCATCCATGTTCAATGTTTATTGGAGTCTACGAGTATGTTGCCTAGCAAAATTTAGAAGAGACTGTGACAGGAGGCAATTATCTCTGCCTCAATTGTTCCTTAAATATATTAACATGATCACTTTATACAATTTATTTCGTACAGCGAAAGAGTACACAAAGATTTCGTGTAAGAGTCCGATAATGGCTTTTAAAATTCCGGGTGATGTGTCTTTAGCTAAAGATTTCGTCGCAGAGCTGAAGCTTTTCTAGAACGGAGATGAATATATTGCGCGAATTCTGGTATTGTGTTTCGAATTATGTTTCGCTCAAGATCAGTGTATTGCTTTTTGTGTTTTCCCTTTGAAATTACGAGCTTCGTGTTCTCTAACCCACCTCGGGAAGGTTCTGAAAGTGGAATCTATTAGGCCTTTCAATGATGGGAATAAATAGACAGATATTGCAATGGATTTTTCATCTACAGAAGCCTTTTCTCATTTCCTTGTTCGTTAAGTGTCATGACTGGTTTATTGACCATCCTTGTACAAAATATATCAAGAACTATAATTTTGTCAAGCAGGACTTCAGTGCAATATGAGTCACTTTGCATCTTAAGCACCCATTTACAAGTGCGTAAATTCGATACGGTTCAAGATCTGAAAGAACGTATCTTGCTTTCGCTAGATAGGTGTAGATCACTCACCGGTCAGACATTCCATCACATCTCCCAGTGGACCTGTTGCTTTCGGCATTTACATCGGCATGGAAAGAAAAGATGTTAGTGCAATTGTTCTATATTGCAGTGTAAACTTTTTCGGTATCACATTGGGAACGACCTATGAAATTGATGCTATTAGTGGAAATTCGTCATAAATTATTACGAAATTTTGCAAAGCTTTCTCAAACTAAGACACGACTGTACTGTATCAATTTTGCCACCGCTTAACAGAAGAGCTCAATACGAGTACAATGATTGCTATCATAAGCTGTGTTTAGTATTTAGTTAAGGAGAAAAATAAAGTCTATCATCGACATGCCGAGCATTTCCGGTATGCATCTATTAGCTTCATCCAGCTATTAATTACGTACTTTAAATTGCACTTTGTATGCGACTTTTCGTGGCTCTTACAAGGCATAGGAATGGCAATTCTATGGGTGGAGCATATAGTGCAATAGGTGTATGTATCCTATTAAAATATAACCGGCTTGTCCGAAAAACTCGTCACGTTGAGATAGGATTGCATCCTTGTTGATGTGGGTTCTCTTCTTAGTCCATCATTTTTCTCTATATATCGGTTACGAGATACCGTTCACTGCACTGTGAAGATTTTATGTTACAGGTTTGATATCCTTTATATAGGATATCTTTGAACCAGGACATCTTCTTTTCTTTCCTTTTAGCTGGTACACTCTTATTATTATCCTTGTTTTGCACGGATACATGCTCCATTGGGGAATGAACAGTAGTAAGTGTAAGATTAATTTCGAATTGTGTACAATTGACTTCTGCTCATCTGCGTTCCGGGGTCGATTCGAAAATCCTTCTATTGCGAGCATACTTTTATATATTTGTACGCTCTATAAGTTTTACCTATCTAATTCCTTATATTTGCACAATTCTTTGCGCGTCGCATGATTTTGTTTTTAAAAGAACTTAACACTCAAGTGGGTATGAATACACTTATAATGCCTCAGCATGTGTTAAGTTTTTTTGGAAAATGGGATATAGAGAGAAAGAAAGATGTTTCCTGGAATTGAATCTTTTTTTCTACTATCAAAGAGGACTGAACCGAAAACCATTCGACATACATTTTCTTTTGAAACAACCAAGTTATTCTCATCCATTTTTGTTGAAGTACACATCTACGAAATAGTTTTAAATATTTTTTGAAATAAAATGCATCGGAAATGTGAGTATTACATATGTCTCTAAATGAGTTTAGACCACGCCATCTTTTCTCCAATAAGTCCGGCTTTAGATTGAAAATACTTAAGACTCAGAACTATTAAAATGCCTGTAAAATACTAGATCTCACATATACGGCACCAATGAGGACACAACTCTGGATAGTAACTTCTGGTCAACTATTCCACGATGTGTTATTCAACTATTCGGTTGTGTTATTATAGTCTCCGGGACTTAAACGCTAAGTCGTACGGTCCTATTCAACATATGTTCCCATGTAAAGGATGCTCTTTAAGAATAATATGTCTTGTTTTACAACCCTTATGTTAGCTCACATTCTCTCTGTCTGGGACAAATCGTGGTATCAAAATTTTTACCAGTTCTAAGAAAGGTATTCGAACACGGTCAAGTATATGTAGCGCTTAGTAGAGTGCGATCACTGGACGGCTTAAAAATACAAGAGCTTGATACAAGAAAATTAATGGACAAAGCTCTCGTGTAACATTTGTAAAACCCCTAGCAAAAATTAATCGCATGAGAAATTACATAACGCCTTCCTAATGATCTGTACCTATATGCAACACATTCATTCTTCTTTGTATGAACACCACTTACAAGTAAAAATGAAAATAATATGAGTATAATTAACATGAAATATTTTATCACAAAAGCTAAAAAGAGTTTTAAAAAAATTAGAACAACCCTTCTTATTTGTACTAAAAGTAAAATAATATTTTTTTTTCATGACTTACAAAAAAAATTATGCCGTAACTAAAAGTGTAGAGCGCAAAAAGACACATGTTCAAAGGAAAAAATATGTAAATGTATTTTTGTTATGAGTGTTAATTTTATTTATTATTGATGAACTCTTCTTTTTTAATTATTAAACACTATTACATAGACATTTAATGAACTCGAATTACATCGACGATATGTAATATATTGTTCATAAGTAATACTACACTACAATATCAATTTCCCTACTCTTAACCGATATTATTAATACTTAAATACCAAAAACACTAAAAATATGATGTATGGTTACAAATAACGTATAATATCATAATAATGTTCATATTACCCAACGGCTATCGGGTAAGGCGCTCAACGTTTTAGTGCCAACAATCTGCGAGTATGCATATATGTAAATTTTGAAATATTTTTTTTTATAAAATCACTAGAGAGTTTTCCCACGTATCATAAAATCTATGAGTCTTTCTGCAAACTTGTTGATGATTTTTTTTATTATAGTTACGTTCACAAGAAAAAAATAGTAAAATGTTATGTTTATTACGCATTTTCTGGCGAAAAGTGACCTCAAAGTTAAAAATTAGCATGAGCAAGAAAAGAGCTCTTTATTTAAACGGCGTTGTAAAGGCTAGTATTTCTTCTAAAAACAAAATCCTAAACGAGTTGCTACCATTAATATTAGCAGAGCAATTTTCGTTAACCTGAGTCAAGGTACGCCAAAGTAAGCTTTTTCTTAAATCCTCGATTTAAGAGATGATATTAACATTGGAGATAGACTACTTAAGGGTCTGTAGAACGATTTTTTTCTTAGAATATACCCAAAATTCATTCCGCAAATTATCATTGACGAATTAGGGGACACCCCGTATAGAGAGATATAACAAAAATTATTACTTTCTTTTTAGTACACTTATAACATAGAAGGGGTTTTTTTTTTTTAAATATCATTTAAATATCATTAAACAATAAAAAAAGAATTGCGTTTAATCAAAAATCTTGATCGTTATGAATTAATTTTTATAAACAATTTTGTAAATATGTAGTTTATTTAAGTAATTTCACTCCACTTTAGCAATTAATTTAAAACTCTTAATATCTTAGGAGCATTCAACACTTTTTTTTTTACTTTTTGTAAACAAATACAGAATGTTACTAATTTTCCATATACTATATTAAGGGGTGACCGTGGTGTAGTGGTACTAGCAATCGCTTGTCACTCGGAGGGTCAAAGTTCGAATCCTGCCCTTGACAAGTCTTTCAAGTTTTTCATTTGTGTAATTGAAACTCAGACAGAAAAATTCTGCGTATGAAGGCATAACACTGACACATAGATTTGGCTGTTGTAGAGTTTCAAGCACAAAGAACTAGTGCGAATTATAACCTTCGAATCACTCTGAGTGAAAAAAAAACTCTCCGTTCTATTCGGACTCCCACCCCCTGGAGAGCGAATATCGAAACCAAATACACCTGAGTTTCAAACCACTACAAAAACAATTTTTCCTTTCTCCTCCTTCTACCTTTCCGACGGGCATTGCAACAGTAAAAGGGTAGCTAACCCCTGACGTGCGCTTAAATTATAAAAAAAAACTTGTACTTACTCGTATATGCATCTGAAAAGTATTTTTAGTTTTTATGAATTGTAATAAAATTTGTTGTATAATATATCCCGTACGGCTGTAGATAATTTTGAGATGCTTTTAGGAAAATTATAAATAATACTCTAATAAAAAACATATCAAAAATCTATTGTATATTATTACAGCAAATTAAAAAAAAAAAAAAAAAGGCATGTAATTTTTTTTTAAGAAAAAGTTAAAAAAGTTGATTTGAGAGCCTCTGTGTCGCATAAAAAAATATTTTTGCTTAACTTATTATACGCTGTTGAACAGAAAACTTATTTAATCTTTAACCGATCAGATTCCATTTGTTCTAACGAGCACTGCTTTTAGTGTCCCATCTCTCCCTGAAATCTTATTGTTAGGTCCTGAATCACCCTGTATATACAATATATCAGAAATAAATTCTAATTCAATTCAAAATTCAAATCAGTGGTTTAGGACATTATTTTGAACACGACTAAAAGCGTATGGCTTTATCGAACATTAAGGTGCTGAATATTGAGTTTTAGGGCCTGAACTGCTTGCAGTTTATCAGCATACAGCATACATAGCCCCAAAAGCAGGAATCGGGCCCATCCCCCTATATACAGTTTTCGTTGAATTGAGTCCTTACTTACTAATGACTTACTAATGGTTTCATGCTAGATCACATATAGTTCGGTTCACATTTCTGAAGAACTAATCACTGATCATTGTTCAATGAAATTAGCGATTGACTGCAATTCAATCTTCAGCCTCATTCTTTAAAAAAAATGTGGATTTGCCCGACTTCAGAAACTGCAGAAACCAACTGAGCCAGAAGTGAACCTCGTTACTTAACACAGCTTTTTGATAAAAATAAGGATCGACCTCAAGCTGCTCAATATGCCAATTCCCCCGAGGCATGATCTCGTGGGTTAACAGTTGTATTCGATAAGTTTTCGGCTTTCCGAACTGTTGCGATTGACGCTGAATTGACAATTCTGGATCTTCTGCCACACCCTTACTTACAGAGGTTATAGTTGCTTTTCTGCTTGACTCGTCAGGTAGAGTGTACGTAGTTTGAAAATCATCCAAGACGACCACACGACGAATATCAAATTGATCATGGGACTAGAAAGTTCATCTAATCCTCTGTACGTTTCGACCGATTTCTGAAATAAATTCTGAGAAATTTAAAAAATGGCAGATTGGAAGACCTAGTAGTTCATAAAACCTGGCACTGCCAAAAGGCTTTTATATTATGATTTTACCCTCTAGTTGTGACTGAAGTTAAGAAAGGAATCACTTCTAAGTCGCTGTCTTGTATGATATTGAAAAAATTTACAAATGCGAACTGTGTTTCAATATATGAAAAAACTTCATTCAGTCCATTGATTAGATCCTTCAGTAGGGATTTTTTTGCCGCGGATACTTCGGCGAATTATTTTTTCGTTGATGTGGAGGTTCAAAGGGTTTTTCAGGGCTACTAAAGAATGAATGCGGTTTAAAAGTGTGTGGCAAGCGTTGAAGATTCAATGTCAGAGTGTGGATTTTATTTAAATTTTAGAATAGAAGAAATTTCGACGTCAGATTTGGAAACTTCAAAAATTTGTTTCTTACCATTGACTTTTCCGTTTTTATATGACGATGTTCAGGTTCGTGTATGAAAAACTCTTTCCACAAATATTCCAAATTATAAATGTTTTCTTGTCATACGAGTTGCAAGAGCCAAAAGAGAGTGAGAGTTTAGAGTTATGTATCATGCTCATAGATGCAACACGACAAAGAAGCGCTAGCGCATCACACTAAATAAATAAATAAAAAAAAACCGAGAGCAAACTGGAGAAAAAAAAGCTTTTTTCGAGGGCGGGAAGGTTGCTAACATCTTTTTGCATTCACACACAAGTACGTACACGTTGTCGTCATTTTTAATTCATTCACTATCACTAATACAGAACTGCGATTTTCATTTCATTTTGTCCTCACCCCCCCCCATACTCTTTCTATTTTTTTCATCTGAGCTCGTTGGTGTATTGGTGTTATTTCTATCGTTATTCCCCCCTCTTCATTGTATTTTAATTTTATTTGCAGTGCATTTTCTTTCTGTGGAGATGTGTTGAAATTTCGTATCTGTGTGTGTCATTTATGTGTATATTCTGTTATTGTACGTTGCTACGGATTCGACCTCCTACAGGTCTTTGACCCAAACTTTATAACAAACTCGAAAACTAGGTTAGTTTGGTGTTCCGTCTATCGTCGCTGTCGTTGTTGTTGTCGCTGTCGACTTTGTTGCCCTGCCGTTTGTTATTTGGTTTTTTCTATTTTCTTTACTTTTTTTTGCCTTCTATTTGGCTTTTTGTTAGTTCAATGCGATAGATACGAATACACACATGTAGTTGGTAGATTAACTGAGTAGGAATCTATGCAACATGTCTGCCTATATGTGCTAAACAGGCGGTAGCGCTTTTTATATCTATGGAACGGGACATGGTCGGGTAAGAGTGCATATTCTTCGTTGGTCGTGTAGCTATATACATACATCTACACCAAGCCGAAGCGAAAGAAGGAAGATTTTTAAGTTTATCACTTGTGGTTGGATATGTATGGATGGATAAATGTATGTATGTATAAAATGTATAAAATTTATCCAAGAGAGAGAAAAATACTATTAAAAGTATCTAAACACTGTTTTCTTTGCTTGTTTTGTTTGGAAAGATGGGTTGCAGATATTTGTGAGTACCTACATGCATATGTATGAACATGAGTATTTGTGAAATTCCTCATATTTAAATGCTTCTAGCATAGATATATGTATATATTTTTATATTTATGAAACAAATGCACGGGTACACGCATCTACAAGTATATGAAGGCAATAAATGTATCTAATATAGCTGTCGGGCTCTTGGAATATGCGTTAACAGATTTAGTAAAATTTCTCGAAAAACTGCACGCACTATGGAAGAAAAATTGCGATTATGAAGTGCAGTTTTAGGAGTGCAACCAGAATTAAATACTCCGGAAGTAGGCAGATACGAGTATGTCGTATGTTCAAAGTCATACTAAGCCCTTGCCTGATTAGCTTACCTTCGTGTGCACCTTTCGCTTTTTTGAGGGCCAGGAAGTGCTGGAAAGATTTTTTTATCTGCGATTGACATTTCTGTGGTTTTTTTGATGTCCAATTCGTGGAAGTTGTTATTCTTTTTCAGCAGCTATTTTTGTCTTTGGCTATTCTGTTTGGAAAGTAATTTTTTTATTTATACACATAGTACATGCTTTGAGTGCGTTATTTGAATTTTTGTTCGAAATGCAAATATAAATGACAGGGAGCCTGATCCTAAAAATTATGCTGAGAGTTTGGATAAGGTCAATTCGTGCTCCAAATCAAACGAATCTGTAGTATGGTATGTCTATTTGACATTTTCTCTACTCAGAATTTCATATGAAACCGAACTCGTATTGATGTCACAGCTTATTTCGAAATGTTACTTGGAACCGGCAGAGGTTACCAAAGACGGAGCTCAACTATGATGTTGTTTCTCTTGATGGACTTGACATTGGCACCGATGGTTCTCGTATATATCCAGTTATACTATAAAAAAGTTTAGTCCATTTGTTTTAGTCCGAATAGTATCTCCACTTCAAGCCTGTCACTGACATACATACCGAACAGTAACAGTAGCCTTTATACCGAATAACGAAAATGACTACACACTGTCCAAGAGCTTCACAACAATTAGTCAGAATTCCTCCATATTGAAGAGCATAAATAAAATAGTCGAGATAAACTTCTTTGCGAATATATACTTTGTCTACGACTTAACACACTTAATAATGCGGAAGATTTTGCGAGGATTCCCTTCAAAATCTGGTGGCCAGATCGACATGGTGCTAATGGAGCTTATCATATAGAAGGGTCCCTGCATCTATTATACATGGCTTTAAATATACCAATTATACCTCATTGGTCGGTTGTCTGGTTTAACAAGCTTTCATGAAAATACTTCACTACTGCTTTTGCCAGATTCCAAAAAAGGGTCTGTCGCGGTTGCGTGGAGACTTTACCTAGCATGCTCGTCTCTGCTGTAGATGGACTCCCTTCCCTTGATATTCATATCATGATCTGCGTTCTCAAAGCCGTTTTCCATTTCAAAAGATGTGAGATTTTTTTGTCATCACTTTTCGATGAGGAGAGTTTCTTAAGATCAGAATCTGCATTAGGAATGCCCGTATCTTCCATTTGCAGTTGGGTTTTATGTGAGCGTAGCTGCTGATTGTATGATTCTCCAGACCAAACGAATGCTTCTGTAGGAAGACTGTAGTCTGTTTACTGTCATCGTACAACGGGCATTATACTTTTTCTAAGAACCTAAGGGTGTAAGGCTTGCTCTAAAGTTATGTCGGAACCGCGCAGCCGTTAATATCCGACATATTCATCAGGCTGCATGTACTCGGCGATAATGTGGTGGATGCTGGTGATAAAGTGCTGACACGTTTACTAATCTTTCTAGGAAAGATTGTGACATTCCAGGAAAAGGAACAATAGTGCATGGATTTAGTCTCATTTTTCTATGGGGTAGGGAGCCCTATAATGGCGTAAGCCAGTATTATGCAACTGATCGATCACGCATTTGCAGTTTTAATCTGACTACTCGTATGTGTGTGTTTACTGATGCTGTTACTGAGGACTACCTCCAAGAGATTGGGCAAACACTATGCTACGAACTTGATTGGGCCTTGCTATTTTATTCTATATATTTGAGGGTTGTGAATAATAAATATTGACTTTTATTTATCTCTCTACTCATTTAAGCACGCTTACAACTTTCCAGTCCGGCATCGCAAGGACTTTCATCAGAATTTGGCTGCTTCCGATTTTTGAAAATTACAAATAATATTTTTGTTTAAAAATGAAAGGCGTGACAGTATCATCAAACAAGTTGGCAATACGTTTTCCAATTTTATCTACTTTACATTAATAATTTTTTAACATACATATACACAGTTTTTATAATTACAATATTTTTTTTTGTTTTCTTTGCAGGTAAACTATTTTATTTTTTAAATTGATTAAATGCAAGTATGCCAGTCTGTAAGTAATTTTGTTTCTACTTTACTGCTTTAAAATTATGTAGCCTTAATTAATTTAATACTTACCAATACCAATAGAAAGTAATATTGAATATGAAAAGAAATTGTATAAATATACGATGATCTAATGTAAAGGCTCTAAATCAAATCGGTGAATATCTACTAGTTTTCAGGTTTTTTTATAGGATATAGCACTCACATGTGTAGTAGCATATTTTATTGGTACTCGTATATCAGCCCAGAGACACAGCGAAATATGACCCTCCTGGTTGGTTAGGGTTTGAATCCGCATCAATGTAACTAGAACCAGATGGCTCGGATTCTTAAATTCTCTTAGTTGGGGCATTTTCGTCCGTCCATTCGTTCAATGTGGCTGAGCCAGTGCTTTCGATAGATTTTTTGGAATTATTTTTTTTTTCCGAAGGATGTCAGGTTTTGTTTTATTGCGTTAATTTAGGAGTTAAAGTCTTAATTGTTTGGACAAGCTCAAGGATCATCGGCTGGCTGGAATTATATTGCACATAGTCAAATCCCCACCAGCGTGTTCTTTGTGTGATTTACGTTTGCTATGAGCTAGATACATTCATTCACTAACTTAAAACTGTAGTCATTGGTTGTTCCATTCTGTCGTAGGATGTATTTTGTATTCTCCGCATTCATCACTAGATCAAGTAGTTTGGGTCCTTTTTCAATTGTCGTAAAAGCTCAAATAATGGTACACTGTAATGTGAACATCATTTGGGTACCTCAACAACAAAGATTTGTCAAATATAGTACCTTCTGTGTTTATTTTGGGCTTTTACACAAACTGCCCCTATCCATACTTCAGCGCACATCCTTGCCTAAATTCGGTGGATGTTTAAAATAATTCGCTTATGTTTTAAGTTACACTATGCATTGCGAATACTCTAGCTGAGCGCTACACAACCAGATCATTATTTCGGGATCATCATCTCGTGTTCTATCATCAAGTTTCATCAACAGCACCCCTCTAAGTTTCTGGAGGAGTGCGTGGTATCTAGGCGTCAGAGATATGGGGTGGGAAGAAAATGTTCAAATGAGCTCTAGCTGTCCTCTACCCGTGCAAGAGGGCGGCAAGTTCAGGGTGATCAAGGTCTGAGCCGAAAATCATACAATAAGTCTACACTGCGGTCGTGAGACCAATTGCCACTTATGTTGCACAGGAAAGACGGACTTATGTCAGCATAAGCAAATTTTACCAAACTGCTATTGACTTGTTTGGAATGCAGGTTACATTTATCTCAGGACGAGATACATTCAGAAAAGGCAAGAACTAAATGTAAGATGCTACTACTACTCACGCTTCATCATGATATCATTCTGACATTGTTCTGTTTTGTTCGAATCCTCCGATACTGAACATGTACCCAAGAGCTCATCTTCTTCCTCTGATCGAACAGGACTTCTTTTTAGTTCACCACAAACTTGCTGCTGTCCTTATGGGTTTGGACTTTGGCTTGTTGCGTTTGAATTTAGAATGTGCACCATGGTCTGCCTCCTGCTCGATATTGTAGGAGTTTTGACGGTTGTCGATATTGCCGCCCGGTATTAAAGGAGGTGCGGTTTTTTTTTTTTTTTTCTTGTTAGAGAGATTGATATCCACTAAATATTCTACGAGTAGCGGAGAAAGTGAGGACCATATGTACAGATATATGTTGTATACAGATAAGGCTAGCTAATGCGAAGCCCGAGGGGCATGCTTATACTCCACGACTGAGCTATTTTTAGAAATACTGGCCCCTCAGCCCGGCTGATCCTCGGCACGGGTCGTATGACCTAACCTAACTTAACTTAAATAGGTCAGAGGGTTACTTGCTCTTGTTTTGCGTCTTTGTTCTTAATAAAGAGAGTTTCCAGAATTTACCATTATGTAATGATTATATCTAGCGCTGGTAGAAACAATCTTGTAGGCAACATTAATCACGAATATATATGCCTCTGTAGTTTATACAAAAATTGCCAGCAGCTTCGAAAAGCGATGACAGTACACTCATCCTTTTTTTTATAAGAACTTCGAACATTTTTATTTCTTTCTTGGCTTTTCGATGCCCTTGAGATTGAAATACTGCGAAGTTGTCAGAAGATCATAAGGATCAAAGGAGATGGTTGCTTTGTGGAATCGGTCTAGAAAAGGCCAAGTAAGAAGTTATTTTTTAATTAAATGTGGTCAGTTATTTTGAAAAGGATGAGATGGCAAAGAACAGCGAGCGATTCAACAAGGTTCGTATTGACTGATATACCATTTAGAAGACCGACTTGGGTAGCCAAAATAAAGGACTTGCACTAGTAGCTTAAGGCTTTCTATAAAATACATACTAAGTATTTGTATATTATACTTTCGAGGAGTTGAGTTACACGAGAAAGTTTAAAATGGGACGATAGGTTACTTCATTCTGTTTGTGTATAGATTACATTATTTTTTGTATAAAATTATAAAATAGGTCTTTCTGATCTGAGGAGGACTAGCTATGCATAGCTACATGCGTCGTGCTATATTTGCCTGATTTCTCCCATACTTTTTTAAATTAGAATCTTCTCTTCTTTGTGGAAAGAAGGAAAAATGGATTTGAAAAATGTCTTTCCTTGTGATTCCCATGATTTTGAAGAATTCTGAGTTTCCAATATTACGCTTTTAACTGTTATTGCCAGTTTGAAAATTCAATTGGGGCACAAAAACAGAGGGTCTGATAAACCATGCCAAAGTTATTGGCTCTGTCTTCACCTGCTGTGGAAAGAAATTTCGAACTATTTTTTGTCAATAACCAATGACCTTCCGAAGAAGTGCAGCGATAGTCTTAAGTCAACATACGTGTACCATAAGATAAAATCTTGCCAATTAATTCTGAGAAACAAACACCTTCTATTCAAACTGCTGCGCTGGTTGCACAGGTTACAGTAGTGCATGGTATATGATGCATGGTGCATGGTACATGGCGCATTTTACTCGTATTGCATACCATGCCTTTCGCTATTACACACTTTTCCGCTTTTCACGTTCATCGTTCATGCACTTAGGAGACTTGTGGCAGTGCACTCTGCAAGTCGATTACATAATCGTCATCGTCTATTAAAAATGAATACACAAAACAACTTTAACTGCAACTGGTTCAAGCAGCATCCAAACCATGTAACAACAACCGAGAGTTGATAGTACCAGTTGCAGTCACCGCCGCCGCCGCCGCTACTGATCTGTGATGATATGTTACCACTGCAGTTATGTACGAGTACGAGTACGAGTATGGGTATGGGTATGTATATCTATCAGTTTGCCTGCCCGCCAACAGGACAAACGATATTACGTTGGCGATAATATGTCGTTTGCCAATGTTGTAATATCATTGGATTAGTACAACTGTGGCGAGTATCTCTTGGTGTCAGCGTCATTGCATGGCATGGTATGGCATGCAATGATGATGGCAGTACCAACGCCAGGTGATCGCTCAGAGTGTTGATCTTGTGGTGCCACGGGAATTGCTCCTTCTCCGTAGATTTTCCCCCGGCAGTCTTTCATAGGCTAACGCTGTCGTTGTTGGGTGATTTTCCGCATCACTATCGTTTGCGATCTTCGGTGATCCACGTCGCGTCCCGCCGATACTGGATATTAGATTACATTGCGATGCCAACGAAATTCGATGGGATGGCGGTGATACCTGTTTGATAGTACTCGAACTCTCGAGTACCTCAGGCCACAGAAAGATGGATTAAATCGTAATCGAAAGCAAAAATGAAAACTGGCACTCTGTTGAAAGTGAAACACCGAAGAAAAAGCAGAAATGAAGAAGAAATGAAAAACATAGAAAATCTAAACGATGTTTGATGGGCAGCGGTGAATGTTGCGGTGAGCTGTGTATTCGTATGTGGTCGGTAGTATGGTGTACGAGTATGCCGCACGGTACGGTATGTAGCGTGTGAGTGGAAAATGATAGACGTTGTTGTTGTCGTCGTCGTAGTCGTTTGATTATGTCATACAAGGAAGCTGTTTTCTTTCTTCATTCAGTGGGTTTTCATTGCGGCCTGTTTCTTTTTTCGTTGCCTGATTTTTCTTTGTTACTAGTTTTGTTGATTTTTTTTTTGTTTTTGCAAATAAGCGCTTGGGAATGTTAATGGCGCACCAGGGAATCTAGCATGGCAGCGTCTATTACATCGTGCGATGGTGTGTAATCTATCACTTGGAAAATTATGTTGCCAAAGAGAGGAGATGAATTTTCACTATTTTTTTTTTTTTGCACAGACTTGGTGTTATTATTGGTGGCCGTTTCTTTAGAAGGTAGAGTAATTGATGATATTACACATCGTTATTCCACTCTGAGAAATTCATTGCGGTAAATGGAGATGCAGACAAGAAAAAAAGGATTTCATAATCTTTGCAAACGTAATTTACCTGATTTTCTGTTTCTACTGTGTTGTGCTTTCTTTTATGTCGTAATAGAAGATCTAGAAAAATCAGCTTGAAATGGGGTAACTTCAAAGACTTTGATGGGTTAGAGAGTGCGTATGGCAAGTCACCTTAGAAATGATGACTGGAAGATCAAAGCTGAAGTTCCTTCTGTAATTTTGCTCAACCCTCGATGCATTGAAGTCATTTGTGAAGGCGGCTTCATCTTTCGGGGTTCTTCTTCGAAGTGGTGAATGGTACCTAAGATGATGGCTTTTATGGTAGACTTATAAGTCTTGTGTGGACTGATCAGTGTTTGCGGGATGCGAAGTACAGACTTCTGTATAATAAGTGAAATAGAGAATACATTCTGAACTGAAAATACTTGTTCGTAATTATTCTCAGTGTTGTGTCGACGTTTGTGTTCGAAATTTTACTTTAAACAAATTTAAAGCACTTTATGACTCCAAACAAAGATTATATGAGTGTAAGTATCCCTACTATCGCCGGTTATTTAAGCATATGTATATATACATATACAGTGTCGGCCAAAACTAAAGCAACTAAAATCGCAAGTCCGTGTTTTGTGATACATTTCATATAAATTAACCCAAAAGTTAGAAAAGATATTCCCAATAGCTTGGACTATTGATGATTAATTTATAAAATCAATGGACAGTAATTTTACTGTATTAAAAAAAAAATACAAACATCCAATTGAATTTACTTTATTTTTCAACTGCCCAAAACAAAAGCAACTCAATTTGCTCCGTATTTTTTTTAATACTGGAGAAATAGAAAAACCATTACTTTGACCACAACTACTAATATCTGATTTGTTTATATTAAAAAAAAAACAACATAAATTGACTCAATTGGCTATATCAGTCTGCTGCAGCAAGATCTTTAGAAGTGTTCCTTAAATTTTATCTCAAATGGCCAGAAATAACTACTCCCATAGGATTAAAGAAAAAACTATTGACGAATATAGAAATGGTATTTAACAATCTGACTTATCCAAAAAGTATTCAATTCCGAAATCGGTGATAAGCCATTTAATAACATTTTACAACTTCGTCAAAATGATTCACCGACGTTTCAGGCCAAGAGTTACCACATACCGGGAAGACATGGTGATCATTAGAACGACAAAGAGTAATCCCTTTATGTCATCTAGGGAATTACAAAACTAGCTTAGCACAAAAGCTAGCGCCGGGACACTTCGTCGTTGGGCTGCTGATGGTTGTCTTTCATCATTCGGGATCGTAAAGAAACCATTTATTTCACATAAAAACAGAAGTGAAATACTGAAATTTGCAAATGACCATATTAAATATTTCCATACAGTATCCACTAAAACGAAAACGAATACTATTCTCCGACGAATCAAAGTTTAATTTGAAGGGATCGAATAGCTTTCGCAGTATCCGCCGGCTAATCAATGAAGCATTGAATCCTCGATATTTAAAGGGCATTGTGAAGCATGAAAATGGAAACATTATTGTTTGCGGATGTTTCTCTGGATATTGAATTGGTCTCATACTATTGACTATTGACTACTATTATTGACTATTGACCAATTTATTTACAAAAGTACACACTTCGATCTCAAACCGATAGAAGATCTATGGGAAATTGTAGATCGGCGAATAATTTGGGAGACATTCAGGAATAGGGACGAGCTTTATATTTAAATCCAGGAGGCTTGGAAAACTATCCCGCGCTCTATAATTTCCAATCTGATCGAGAGTGTCCCAAGAAGGTGTAGTGCAGTAATAAAAAACAAAGGTTTCACCACAAAATATTGCGGTTTAGTCGCGATGATTAGTATTAAATATGAAATTACTATGAAGTTGCTTTAGTTTTGGCCAGTTTGAAATCAACATGGTTAGAGTACTTCTATTTTTTTATTTTTTCTACTTATGACAAATTAATTTTGTTTCTTTTATTTTGTTTTCAAATACAATTACTTGTTGTGTAAAGAAAAACTTAATAAATGCAATTTAATCAGTTTTACCGTAGAAGTTTGTGTTTATGTAAAAGTTGCTTTAGTTTTGGTCAGCACTGTATGTCGCACGCGAATGATACTATAAAGTGAAACCTTCGCTATATAAAATAATTTTACCCAGGATTTTAATGAGTTTACATAAGTACCAGTACCAGCCCCTACTATAGATGCCGCTAGCATCCCTACATCTGTTTTCAACTTCTCACTGATAACCAAACCGTTATTGTGATCTCTTTCTAGGCTCGTTGAAACGCACAATTAAAGAGAAGATTCATAAAAAAAGCCATATGATAATACGAGAACGGCGACTGGTGTCCTTTATTATCAACAATGTGCCCTTTTTCTAACTGTGATCGTTTCTTTCGAAATTATGCTCAAAAGTCGCACACATAATTATCTCAGAGCAATAAATCCAGTGGCCATACCAAAACTAAACTACAGCCTCCTTACTTTAGTTTTTTTAATTTTTGTCAACGGGCTTCTGACCTGTGAAGAACCTTTGACTGAGACATTGGAGTCATCCATCCTCTACGAGTATTTGCATGCTTTAGACCAAGTGTTTTGGTCTTGCAAATTAGTGTCTTATGGGGAGTGTACTTCGATACCAAAATTAAGCGTTCTGATTCCATTTGCTTTGAAAAACCGAAGTGGCAGCAACTTTCTAGGAAGAACCTTTGTTAAATCTCATATAGAGTATATATTGACTTTTTAAGGTAAAGGTTAGCTCCTTAACTATACCAAAGTTACAAACAAACACTGTTTACTTTTAATATAGAATCAATCATCTCACCTATTCTTCGATTGAATTAAAAAAACACTGTGGTGGCGACTGATGATCTTGATGATGATCTACAACATACCTCTCCTTTCCAAAAGGAAAGGTGGCATACGTCATGTTTCATGATATCGTTAAACTCCTTATTGTCAATGCAGAGAAGGCGGTTTCATCCTTTTTGCGAACAAATACATTGACTTGTATCGCCTTGCTAAAGAACTTCACCAAGATCTGAGGGCAATCCCGTAGGGTATGTTATTCCGGCATTGGTGGTATGTGTCACTTATTAAGTTTTTCCTTGATCAGTTACATATCTGCAATAACTTGGTAGTGAACAAGAAGCTCACGATAATGAAATGTGATATCGTGAGGAAGTTCTGACAATGTTCTACATCGTGATTATATCCTTTTGGTACATCGCTATATTTGTTAATTTTATTGCCGATCAATTTTGGGTTGCAGCGTCAAGACTTCATGCCCAGAGATACACGCACATATGAGTAGTTGACTATTTTTTGGAAGTGGGAGAAAAACGTCTGGTTTTGCTCGCTCTATAGGTCCATTAGATTGTTGTACTGGGCTTCTTATCCATTCAGAATCTATTGCTGAGCTAAGTAAGGTAAAGCGGCTGCATAGAAATTATGCCGAAAGCAAGCCTTTTGTAATTGAGAAAATCCATGATCTTATTGAGTTGTATGCCTGTGATATCCAAGGGATCATCAAAGAGGCGTAGCTCTGGCAAATGCTAAACGTTCGCGTAGAAAATGAAACAAGTTTCCATTTTGTTTGCTTCCCTGCTACCTCAACAGTGGGTAGTATGTGGAATGTTGAGCTATTGACCAGCAACCTGTGCTAATGGCGTCTTTTGTATACGTGTTCATAACTGTGGTTCTGTATTGTCTGTAGAAAAATCTTGCTAAAAATGATGCATTTACTGAGATTCGTTCACCTAGACTCTGCCTTAAGGTAAGGTGAAGAAGAATTCAAGAATTAAAATCCAAGCAGCTAAGTCTGATTGATATGTCGGCTTTTTATTTTTTCTCTATCTACTTTTTGTTGAAATGAAGAGGGTCTGATATCGATAATAGACTGACCTTTATATTGTTTGCACTACTTCACACAAGGCTGTTTCTATTATCTTTTCTATAACTGACTTTAGTCAATCCTATATGAGGGGCTGTAGTTTTGTCAATTTTTTTTATATAAGATTGGATGGTGTGGTCTTCATTCCATGCGGTAGTGTTTAGTTATTATATAATCTTCTGAAGGATATACATTGTTTTGTCCCATTCCTAACTTAGATAATTCCTATGTTGGATATTTTGGAGAGTTAGAAATTATAATCTAACTGGGGTTTTCCAGCCCTTTCTCGTATAATTTTAATAGGAATTGAAAGTATCTATATTTGGTTGTCTTTCCTAGCTTTGATCGTGATGGTGAGTTATTTTGGCAAAAATGGGTGGTTGCAACCTATATACGAGTACGCCGAGGTTATGTGGACGGTTTGCCTCGTCTGACGTCTTCAACTTTGACAATTTGTTAAAACATAGAGTCTCTTGGACAAACATACAAGGGCAGGAGTGCTCATAGAGTGTAAATTTTTCCCATTCTTACAAAATTCGCCAATTGACCCCTTACGCTCCACATTCAAGACAAATCAAATTTTGATTCTCATCAATCAATTTATAGATCGGTTCATAAATATCAGTAGTCCTTACATGCTGGTACAAGTAATCGACGTCAATGAATTTAATGTGTAAGACAGACAGAATCCTTATAGGGCATTTCCTGATGCGTCTGTATAATGCTGATGTCAACATCTTCTTGCCTTTGGAAAACTATGAAATTCTCCGAAGCTATCTTCGGGCGGTAGATATTCCTCTTCAGTCAAGATAACTCGCAAGGGCTTCGTCTCAGGTTTCGTAGTTCGAAACACTTTAAGAGTGACATACCTAATTCAGAGTAAGTCTTAGGATTTAAACCCTAGCAAAGTTCACTGACCTTAGCCCTAGCGGTTTACGAACTGAAAAAATTGTTGAAGTATTGTTCGATTTCTTTTTGGATTCAAAGTTTGCGGACACTCTAAAAGATGCCGAAACCGGGACAGGGTCTGGTTGGCTGTCAAACACATATTTCACTACTATCTCCAATGTTGTTGGCTTCGATGTTTCTCTACAAGTTCGTTGCTGTTGTGTCGTTATTCGACAGCTAGTATATGAGGACAACTTTCAAATAGTGTCATAACACCCCATTAATTGTATGGTATGCCTGGGTGGTAAACTAACCTGGATTCCATAGTTATCTGATGCCGCGACGGTGGAAACTTTTTGTTTTTAGAGGCACTTATATCTGCGAAGGCTTAAACTTTCTATTTAGGTATGTGTGTCAAAGACAACTTACGTTGGAATGACCACATATTTGATGTCGCCAAAAATTCTGCTAAGTGTCTAGGTAGGTTTCCTCAACTGATGTAAGAAATATTTCACCCCCTCTGGTCTGGCCACAATACATAAGCTATTTATCCACCCAAAATTGGAGTACAATCTGAGGTCGGGTGTTCCTAAAACCCTTCTGCACTTGGTAGATAGTATTCAAAACTCATAGGTGATGCTAATATCACCAAGTCAATTGACAGCTTCTGACACCGACAAAAGGTCTTCTGTGTTACCTTATTCCATCGCTATTTTTGCACCAGTGCTCCAGTGAAATTACCAATAGAACTCCGCCCCTTCAAACTTTTAATCGTAATACCCTTGTTGCTATGAATCCTCATCAGTTTCCTCTCAAGCCCACTTTCGGATATACTTTGAAATATCGTAATTTTTTCCTAAGCCATACAACTCGCTTATGGAATGTCCTGATGAGCTTTTCATTTTCAAGTAATTATAACTTTCAAACATTTAAAACCAATGTACATCGGTATGTCTCTTTCTCTTGTCCTTAAATTTCCTTCGTATGCGCAAACTGCTTGCAAACATTTAAACAAAAAAAAGACAGCGATGTGCGGGTTGTACAATGACGCTGACCTTGCCCACCTTAGCTCGGGTAACCCATCTTAGATGGCTAGGTCAGTTTCTTCAACCCAGAGGGATAACACTTAGGTGGAGCACACCAATGGAAAAGTACCTCAGCCAACTTCGTGTGCGCAAGTAGAGGCAGCTGACAAAAGACTGCGCTGGATGGAGAGGTATGTTAGCTGAGGCCCTGATGCACTCCGAATTGTAACGCCATCTAAGTAAGTAAGTAAGAAAAAAACTCGCTTGAAGATTTTCTTTTTTTTTCACCTGCATGTATGTTATTGCTGCACCTTCGCTTGATACCTGACAAAATTCAACTAGAGGCTGTTCTCTTCACCTTAATTGTTCTTATGCGAGCAAATACTCGTAGTTATAGGCCTTTATTTTAAGAAATCTTCCCAAAAATTAAGACGCTGTATCTTCGGGTCGAAGTTCCGGAATATTTCGGTTCTGCAGCTTGCTGCTTAATGGATTTTAATATGATTGGTGTTCAGGGCAGCGAGTTTGTCGCTAGTCATTAGCTTTTGGACACAAGGATCCGTGCTGAGGATGTTTGGTAGACTTGCTTTTTTTTTATTGTTTGAGTGGTTTACTCAAGAAACGAGCGTTTGTTTTTACGGAGCTGACTTTTATACTGGCACCAATCGTTTTCTTGGATCACTACCTATCCTACAGCATTCGTCACGGATGGCTCAACACCCTTCTTTTAAAAGTACCATCGCGCTATTTGACCAGTTAACCTTTGATACTAAATATACTGAGATATTGTGGCAGTTATACATACGAAAGAATTCGGAATAGTGTAAAAATCTCATAGCAGTGCATCTTCCTGTGGGGTTCATGATACGATTTTAACCCTATGTGTAGTACCCATCTGATCATCAATGGACCAAAAGTAAGAAATATTTCAGGTTTCTACTGAATTCATACATTTGTAGAGTTCAGAATTTGGATTAAAATTAATTCCTCCACGAGTATAAATTTATTCGTCTAATCTGATAAACTACAGCAGTATGGTAATGGTATTATTTGGTCGGAACAATTCGAGAAATTAAATTAAAATCGGATGGCTAATCTTAGCTGAAGCATACGCCCATATGCCCATACTTGCGTGTCCAACTGGTTAGAAGCAAAGCACAAAAACATTTCTATCAAATGTATTCTCCTTCGATGTGAACATAAAACCAAAACTTTGCAAAAACTGCCATTTATTACCGGTAATTGTGCGCAGAGAATCAATAAGACATACTCGTACGCTCGTATGTGCTTGGAATTCAATTCATCGCACAAAACCTTCTTTTGTTGGAAATCTCGTCACGGTGCTCAGCAGTGATAATGTGCACGCGCAAAAACTACATAAAACAACTTAATCCGCAGTGTGAACTTAATTTAACTACGCGACTTTCACAAGACCCATAATAATGTTCACTCACCACACCAACACTCGCTCGTGCAGCGAAACAAGCAATCCCCCCAAAAAAAAGTTGGCCTATCTAGCCCAGGTAGCCCAGCTAGCCAACAATTATGAACCAAGTAACGAGTATCTTTCGAGTACCCTGAAACTGAGACTGCCTCTAAAGTTGCCATTGCTGAGAGTCTTTACGTAAGCCTCACATTGAACTTTGGTGTTGAAAATGAAAACACTGAAAACACTGAAACTAAAAGTTAATAATAATAAAACATTAACGAATTCACTTTCCCCATTTGTGAGTAGGCATAATGGCGGCAGCGGAAGCGGCGACGCGGCTATGCGGCGGTGGTATACGTACACATGATCTCCATTGGACAGGCCACGTGATTTGGGCGCATTTCTCATCTAGTGATTCGATCGGCTGACATTTCGCCGCTTGAGCGGTCTGAATAGGAGCGTTTCAGTTGTTGTGTTCGATATCGGTTGGGGGGGTGGGCAAATATTGGCTTAGTTGGTTAGTGCCTGCATACTATGATCGTAGGTGCCTAATGATCGATGATTCCTTGTCGGTCTTTCGAAGTCTAATGAGGAAGTGGCAAGGGAGCTTTGTATTCGTATTTTATTTTTATTGTTGTTATTTTTTCTTTAGCATTCAAAATTGTATGTATGGGTGTGTGTTTTGAGTTTGGAGTTTGTTGAACTTTATTTTGAACTTTTCTTTTCCATAGAGTGACTTGATTACAATTTATGGTAACAGCCTTTCCCTTGAAATTGGTCTTTGGATTAAAGAGGGGGGAAACAGAAAGTGAAGATGATTACTGAAGCTGATGATGGAATGGTTTTAAATTAACGAAAAGATCATTTATTTGTTTTTTAAATGAAGGGTACATAAATTAATTTCACTTCAATGAGTCAGCAATGAAAAAGAAAACAAAAACAAGTTACTGTGGCGTATACGTACTATATATTTGCGTTGAAAATAGCACGTTTGAGTTCTACATTTTCAGCTTTTAATAAAACACACAATTTTGCCTTATTTTTTGAAATTTGTATCTCGATATAATTTATGTAACACAATACCTTTTAAATGTTCTTATCCGAATTTATTGCACCATACGATGCTCTTTTTTTCTAATTTTCTATGACTGGCTGAATCAACAAATGTGTGGTTACAAGCGCCCAAATATCTGAAGGGTATCGGCATAAATAAGGCTCTTCATGTAGCCCTATGAAAAAATAATCCAAATGACGGTCCCAGCACCATTTTGGCCATGGGGTCCAAAAGTTTCCTCTGAAAATTTCATTGTGTTATGCACTCTTATGCACACTCATCGATTTCATGCTATCTATACTATACGCTAACATGCGTCCACAATGCGAGCTATTGTCTGAAACTGTTCGATTTTCGATGTTTTTAAAAAAGTGAAAACATAATACAGACCAAACGATAATTTTTTATGGGAAATCCTCATCACTGACGAACAATTTCTTCTAAAAATCACCAACAAACTACTTCTCACTCCATCATTTAAGGCATTTCACTTAAGGCGCCGATATTCCTTGCCGAAGCTTCGTGATCCATGCAGCACTGTTGGGAACAAATATGAGACTGAGATGGACCGTGACATGACGTTGACGACGCCTGTCTGCTTTCACACAAGATAATGTAGCTACACCAAATGGTCTTTAACTTAGAAGCAGAGGAGTATAAAGTTGGGCTCAAAATTAAAAATTAAGACCCTAAGCAATTCCGTCTCAAACACTTAAAATAACACTAACGCTCTAATCAACATTGCCGCACAATAAGTAGAGAATGTAATCTTAGAAGTATTGTCTCGGATGATGTAGGCACGGATCTAGATATGGACAGCAGGATCAATAAAGCATAAGTGTCTGGTATGTTGACTAAAGCCTGGAAAGGCAATATTTTCAGCATTTAACCCCAGATAAGACTGTTTCGATCCAGTGTAGAACCCGTGCAACATCTTAAGGGAATTATGGACGAACCGGATATCGAAAGACAAACTTCATTCGATTACGGGATAGGTACTTATAGGAGGAAGGGAAAAATGTCAGTAGATTGGTCACGCCCCGAAAACAGTTCCATCGCGAAATATACCATACAAAGAAATCCACTTATCCAATCAGATGAGTGAGTCGCCCAAGTCAAACGTGGTAAACAAAACAAACAAACAACGTTACAATGATGAGTAGGACCGGTATCGACAATACTTTTAGTCTCCTTGAATTTAGTCAATAGGAATTCTTTGCTATGCTAGTCGGTTATTTCGTTAATTATGGTTCACAATTACTTTGGAATTGTTCCAAAAAAATGGTGGATGAATGGTGATGATCTACGAGTACATGTTCCCATTTTGAAGGAATCTGTTAGCGCTGTGTATGAACATATTTACTCAACGCATTCTTAAACAATCATTCGTACGGTGCTTATACAATATATATGACCGATGAAAGATCTAAAACGAAAACCGCTTTGTATAATATCAGGACTTGAATCCAATACCAATCCAAGTAATCCGGATTCCGAAATTTATAGGAAATTCAATACCTTTGTCATTGGCGGTGATCTTGGAGTAGCTCAGTGCATTGTTCTCCTTTAGAGCCCAATGTCAATCTCTCTACTGATAGAGGGGCTAATGGATGTTCAAAAATTAGCTTCTCTGTCAGGAGGGGTGCAATTCATGATGAGTACTCTATCGCCTGTCAGTGTATAATTTCGATGACAGTCATGGCACTACCTATGGCTTTTTGCTTCATATTTTCTGCATTCTACAATTGTGTCTACTATCACAATGACAAACGGGAGGCCCAACAGTTGTGGTACGAATATATTTGTAGAGGAATTCTGGAAAGGAATTTTTGAACTTTCTGTGTTTAATGGATATTCACTCACTGATGTTCGGATGTTTCCATTTAAGGTATTCCACTGCCCTTACTACTTGTCTAGGATAGTTCTTTTGATGAAGAAAATCATATAGCTTTGAGCCATTGTATAATGAAGTTGATGTTTTTTTTATTTTTCTGTTTTTTCGCTGTGCTATAACATTGACTGTATCTATCGAGTAATGCTCTTCTGTGCACAGAGTATATCCTCCACATGTATGTCTCCATATTTGTGGCTGATTTCCATATAATACTGCGTACATCATGACTGATTTGCTAACCGTCGCAACGGATCTCTAATCGACCGCCCAGATCGTACTATGTTAAACATTAGTCTGGATACTGCTGCTACTGGTCTTCTGTTTTGTGGATTTTAAAGAAGTGAATCCCATGGTTCAACATCACTTAGCTGCTCACTTGTAATGTAAGGCCTTGGCTGGAAGCAGTGCAGCCTGTATAGCAGGGCAACTATCAACTATTCTCAGTTCCTTAGCTGGTTTCCACATCCAGCTTGATTTGATTTCTATACTGTTAGCGCAATATCTGATTCTGAAGCGTTGCCGGTATTGTCCACACCAATATTTGGCCTGTCGACTCTAACAAATGCTATTAAATGTAGTAAGATGGTTGCTTGTTTTGCATTTTCGAAAGAAAAATTCAGAATAATCGAATAACATTGGGGCTCATCTATTTTGATGCTTTCTGTCAGCTAATCATTTAGCTACTCCTTCGCTTCGCTGGCAGTGCTTCAAGCGGTCAGTCCGATTTTTGATGACTCGGTCCAATATGAGGCGTTATTCCATCAATAACATGTCGAATGTTGGCCTCGAGCTCGTCCAAAGTGATTCGCTTGTTAGCGTAGACTAAGGACTTGACGTACATAAGTGGTGTGAAATCGCATGATCGCATCGGCCAATTGATCTACGCTCGCCGTGAGATGACGGGCGTTGCGCCCTTTATATGGCATTTAGCCCCGTCTTGTTGAAGCCTAGTTGATTTTCTGATGATGCCCAATTCAGCTGATCGGCGCCGAATCGACATTTATGGGTCTTTTTCGATACGGGCGGCTACGGCAGCTATGTTTTCTTCATTTCGCACCCAAAAGAGTGTACTCACACTCAAACTTTTCCACGGTATGACGAATTGCCTGCACACACTGAAGCCATGATGACGATCGACCTCACGAGGAGATTCACGTTGCGTATTTACAACGGAGACGAAATTTCGATAATGTTTTTTAATAATTTTCGCACGTTCGGTAAGCATAGAACGATGCATCGTAAAATGGCAAATTTTACTGAACATTTTGACAGCTGGATGTCATTTGTAACTTTGAGAGCTGCTGAAACATAACAATGGGGAAAACTATTGTATCATTGCTATCTGGTCACCCTATACAATATGTTGCTGGTAATAGCATAAGGCTTACTTCGAACTCCCGCATACATCTAGCTGGGTCTTAGTAGTAGAGTTCTTCATACTACTTCATAGTACTCACTAATCTCCCACTTTTTTGTTTTACTCAGCGCCATGGTGTTCATCTTGTACCGGGAAAACTCTGTCTGAAGTTAAAGGAATCCGCCATTCTGAACACTTCGTTCTTTTGATTCGAAGAGAGTGTTCACGTTTCAGAACCCAATCGGTACTGGTACTTATTAATCAAATTTCAGACCTTTCAGAGCAAGGGTCTCACAACAAGGTTCGCTGCCAAGGTTCGCAATTATGACTAGTGGACCGAATTTTACTCAGACAAATAATGATTTTCTCCTTGTACAGGTGATGCTTCGCATTGCTGTTTCACACATTGGCAGATTCAAGAGCGGTGGACTGAGGCAGCTGCGATGTGGTGATTGAAATGATTACAAGTTGCCGTCTTTGCTGTAATGCGCAGTCAAAGTTCCATCTGCGATTCTTGTCGACAGTATTATCCTGACAAATGATAAATACAATCTATCTTGAATTTCTTGTATAGATGCAACTGAATTCAATAAATATGTTCAGATATCTTGTTTATTTTTCAAGGGACCTTCAAAATATCTCTGCAGTTTTGGACATATGCCTTTTCCTCGTGTTGGGTTGCAGAACCATGCGTCCTGTTGAGGAAGGGATGAGATTGTATTACTTTTCAGATCACATCTGGTGTTCATAGAATCTTCATTTGTTTTTAGTTTAGTTTGCGAATCTGGCGCGTATATTGTGGCGCATTTTTGAGTTATTCTGAAGGTCTTTCTCGCACTAAATCTATGATTGGTGGTGTAAATCCGGAAACTTTGTCCTCCGTTCTCATTGCAGCATATAGGTACTAATCCCAATCGGTTTGTGAGCGGTCCACCAGATATCATAGGAACGTCTAATTGAACCTTTCGTCGTGGCTGCTGCAGAGTGGTCTTGAAAATTTCCTCTTTGATCTGGGTAATTATATGAGGTATACTAAACTTACAAAATGCTTTATCGATTAGGGGTTGCAGAACTAACTCTGTTGTCTGTTTTAGGACAGCGAAAATGTGCAAAGGAAAATGAGGGAGGAAAGAAAGAGAGATACCTAGAGATATCTGAATGTTACAATGATTAGTAAATAGAGATCTGGGCAGGGTATTCCACAAGCGAGTTGTTCGGTTTAGGAACGAATTACGATATTTCAGAGTACTTCCGAAAGTGGGTTTGAAAGTATACTGATGAGCATTCACAGCGAGACAAGTCTTACGGTTGAAGGTTTGAAGGGGCGGAATGCTACTGGCGATTTCTATGAAGCACTGGTGGTGGAAATGGCGATAGAACAAAGTGAAACATAAGGTATTTCTTCGGTGTTCGAGGGTGTCCATTGATTGAGGGAATCGGTTATTGGCAATAGCACATGGCAGTGGATTAAGGAAGTCAATTGCTACTCTTTCGAATCGATCCCCAGATCGGTTACGAAACAACGTTTCCGATATTAAAGTAGAAGGTTCTCTACTCAACGTGCGCTGGCTTCAACACAAGCACCATCATAAGACGTCCGCGGTGCAACCAATCCAACGCGAGAGTTTTTGCCTACTGAACTGTTTTTTCTTCTCCACTAGGGCTATTGTACAATGCCGTTAGGCCCTCTTGGCCGGGCTTTAAGGGCATGAAAGGTTTTTTGCATACGGTATTCTGAACAAACCTCAATAAGTAGTTTGGTCTTCGTTGGAAAACCTTCAATTAACTCAATATAATAGGCCTCAAAGGCCTAAGAAGCTTCTAGCCACGGCAACTCCTGGAAGAGTTTTATCTTTTCTAGGTCAGTTTTTCAGCTCTCCCTGGAGACGATGTGACTATAATATCTTTTTCAAGAACACACTTTTTCCAACTTTCAGATTTATGATATTCAAAAACTGCTTTCAATTTACTGAGGTGTTCGTCGAAAATGTA
Source organism: Volucella bombylans (assembly GCA_949129095.1). Lineage (NCBI taxonomy): Eukaryota > Metazoa > Arthropoda > Insecta > Diptera > Syrphidae > Volucella > Volucella bombylans. Next base: position 52,882,647 of record OX422143.1, read on the forward strand.
TGAATATGCGATGATAAATCAAGACATTCGAAACACTTAGAAAGCTTGGCCCACTAGCCTTTCAAATGTATGCATTACATAAGTCTAAAGGCGTAACATTGAACTGCAACAAGAAATGTTCCTGAACGTAGTCTTTTCTTTGTCCAACATTGTGAACCATTTCACTCTACCCATAGATCATCTATAAGTATTATGTACGTCCAATCTTAAGAAGGCACATGATTTTCTATTAGGCCTACATTTTTTATTTAAATCCGAGGAGGCTTTACTCTTCCAGGCCAAGTGTTAAGGGCCTATTTGGAATCTACATTTCGTATTTCTGGCCTCAGTTTAAAATACTGGTGCAGCTGGATAAGATGGGCACATAAGAATTTATTTTATACTTTTCCAATTTCTCGCATGCCTTTCTGAAAATAAAATACACATTACGTACAAAAGTCTATTGCGCAATTTAGTAATTGATAGTCAAAATCAAGTGTGGGAGACCCCACAGCTCTATACTCGTACTCAGCTTAATGCGGAAATGCTCTTTGATGATTCATTCATGCATTCCTGGTTTGCAGCATCCACATATCTAAAAAGGAAATCTTTTAGTCAGCATTTCAAAAGAGAAAGGGAAAGAGAGAAGTTGTTGCCAAAGCATCTATGTACCTATGCAGTTCCACGACTATCCGACAGTCTTGGGAACTGTCTAGGAAAATCTATTCAGACAGTAATTGCACAACTTTCACTTTATGTCATCGTTGAACTCTTTGTTGGGTGCGCAAAACTTTGTTTTCCTTTTCCTGCTCCTACTTCAATCTTTCTTCTACTTCAAATAGTATCTATTAATGCGCTTAAAGGTATCTAAAACTGAAAACCGGGATCTTTTCCGGGATAAGTACGAGTGTAGATACGAGTACTATCGTACTTCGTGGGTGACTACAACACATCAACAACAACAGCAACAACCGTGGTGGTTAGCTGACTTCTCTAACGACGAAATTTATTGAAATGGAAGTTGAAGAGCCAATTAATTTGCCAACTGGGATTGCGCAACTCCATGAAGATCATGTACGGTCAACCACTTCACTTCGTCGCGTCTCAATTGCAACTCAAGCTGCCTGGCATCGTTCAGTTTGTAGTGCTCATACAGCTTACGAATAACATGGCAAAGAGCAGAAAGATTCCTCTATCTATGTACATGGAAACATTATACCTTCAAGTGCTGTAAACACGCTTCCCACATTTCGTAATCGTGCAGTGATCTCTAATATGTAACCCACTGCCAACAACTAGCCAGGTAACCAGGTAAATGACTAGTAACAACCAACACTGAATAAAGGCAGAGGCATTCAGCAGACAAAAAAAACAGCTTCGCCAAAGTAACAAGACTGTAATGAGTGTGTACGTCGGGCTGGCTGGCTGCCTGTCAGTTTGTCTATCAGCACCAATACTATTCACTACCATCCAATCCAATCCGATCTAAGTTACGAATTGTATCCAAGATTCCGTGGTGGCCAGATGCACTCTGCTATTAATAATATTAACTTTGTTCGTGATCCGAGAGCAGCTACGGATACTCCCGTCTTCGGGCATTGGAAGAGGGTTGGGAGTGTGAATTAGATTAAAAGTAAAGTCGTGAGGTTGTGCCGTGTCTTTGCTGGATGAGTACTCGCATATGCGGCGGGAATACAAGACAAAACCGTTTGAAAGTTGGTAGAAAATGAAAGTAAGATCAGCGAGCAAACATGGTGATGTTTATTTGCTATGGAAGAAGGAAGTGGGTTTGTTCATTCAGAAAAAGTGTTTCCGTTGAAGAAATGATCAGTAGATGAAGGGACTTTTTTTATGACATTTATGACTTTAAATCAAAGTTTAAAAGGTGGCAACTTGACAAGCAAATTGTAATGGATAGGTGAAGAGTCACTTAAGTGGTGGGTTTTCTTAGCAAGGCTAACGAAATTACTCATTTGTTACAAACAGATCATGCATGACGATGCATTATCCAAAACGTTAGCGTCGTTTGTTGTAAGTTGTGGCTTATATTACGTTTTTAAATTGCATTCTAAATCCGGTTCTCATGTGTAGAGCTAAAATCAATGAACATTATGAACAAAACCATTAAGACTAAGAAAGGATGTTTTTTTACTCATGTTGATTGCGGCCAGCATTACATTACTTTGCGGACAATCTGTCAGAGCTGTATTTTGTATGGATCGGATTTCGTAATGGATCGAAATCGTTCTGCGATCGATCAGATTGGTCGCGAAAGAAAAGTATTCTGTAAGAACTTTTCTTGAGTCCACATTAGTTTGGATCATTATTTCGTTTTAGCTGACGGAGAATACTACCTTAATCTCTACTGTTTTGTACCTCCACGTTGGAATCACAGAGGCCCGGAGCGTGTCTATTCGTTTGCACTGTACCTCCTTGCAAACTTAAGTAACAGATTTGCACTTTTCTTACCAGAGTGCTGTCATCGTATAGCTAGTAATGTTTGCTGTCACGTGTCTTTTCCTAAAGCCCACGGGATCAAAAAGCGCACAAAAAAATCTTGTATTCAAAACGAATAAGGACCCTTCTATTCTCTTAGCTAACGTCAATGAGGTCTTATTGCCCAATCGCCAAAAATTTCAGCTTGATTTCAGATGATAATGCTGTAGCTGTTTACTGTGACATTCTGCCCGATTCGTCAATGTTGTGCGACTCTTTTTATTGAAAAATGTGCCTCTTGTCTGGACTTGTGAATTTCGTACAACTTTCTTAAGTAAGATATCAAAAAAATCATCGCTCTACTTAAACCCTGTTTGATGGTAAAGCTCTTTCCAGACTGCTTCGAACCCTTACGGCATAATGAACGAATATACTTAAATGTTGATATGTGTACAAATAATTCTCTTCTTTATGGATTTTAAAGTGTCTGGAGTTATTAAGTTTTATTTAGGATCTAGAACTAAGCCGTCAATCAGATCGTTGATAAATGGTTTCAGACGTACGGTATTTGCGAGACGATTCTCATATAGTTAATGCAGCTTATATTGTCTTCTTTCTTGTTAATCGGGCAAACGATGTTCAGATTCCATTCAGCCGGCATACTTTCGCCAGATCAAATCTTTGAAATGAGTTAGTGGATGCTTTCTACCGAGTTACCTATTATTGCCTTGAATAGCTCGGTAGGTAGGTTTTCCAGTCCGGCTTGTTGTATTCCAACCTACATATTGCTGACTTTACTTAATTTTGATTTGAAGAATGTAAATCTTAGCTTTCATCGCCAGGTTAGAGGTTGTTCTGTCCAACAGCTAAATTTGGGTTTCACAAATTGCCTGTCATTTTTCTTTATTTTGGATAGGAAGGCTCCTTAGCACCTAGATGATAAGTTATAGTAGAAATTGCTGAGATATCTTGCAAAATGTTTTTTCTAAAGGGATCTTCGCAATCTACGCGGGGATTACGAAACCATTCTACTCAATCTGTCTTGCTGCATTAAGGGTTTCTCTAGTATAATCGGATACTGGTTCCGTTAAACTGGACTTGACTTGCTAATCTTATAGTCGAGTGTTGAGTAAAAATAAAAGAGCATTACTATAATACCATGAATAAATTCCATCGTGGCGTCAACTGCTAGAACTGCAGGTTCTTTATAATAACTACTTCAGCCTATTTTATGCTAAGATCAACAGGGATTTAATGACTATTCAGTTGCTGACGGGGCGTATACATGAATGCGTTAAGAGCAGCTTTCACATCTCGAAATGGATTATTGACTCTCCCTTTCATGGTTGTAGTTTGTGCGCGTGATAAGCTACACGACTGCTTATAAACCATACTGATGGGAAACAAACAAAAGCCTCGGATAGTATTGAAGGCCCCCAGAAAAACGCAAGAAGGTGTCTCTAGACTGCCATCCAGGAAGTGAGATAGAATGGCCCGGTAAAGAAGAATGCAAATCTGTGAACAGAAGCTTTTGCGTGCGGATTTATTTCAAGCGGCAAACTTATACAAGAAGTCCGAAGCTTTCGATCAAGAAACTTTTAGTATACTTAAAATATTCACACACAGCGCAAACGTTAAAATTCTTCTTCCTAAGAATGGAAGACATCTGTACAACTGGAAAGTAAAGCAACACATGATACCGCCTCCAGTAAAAGACTCAAAGTAAAGGACCATACATTGCCGTTGCTAATACGGCATCTCAATATTCACAATGGGATTGGGAATTCTTTCGATAAACCGTCCAGTATGTTCGATTTTTGAACAGGCTGTCATCCCAAACACCAAAAACACAAGAAAACATTTTCAGAAAGTTGACCATCGGATAGCTACAATTAAAAGAGCCTTACTGGACTAACTTAATTCTTAGAGGACATGCGCTGTCAGCATTACAGCATCAAGTATTGATGATCAATTGCAGCATTCATACAGCAACTCATCTGCCAAATGTTGTCGAACGTAAGTATCCCAGATGAATGGACTTTTTTTCGCAGATCTTGAGGAAAGTCGACAATGAAACGAGATTCAAGCTGTCCATGAAAAGTGATAAACACTTCCCTAATAAAACGCAACGTATTTTCAAACAGATGTAAGAGAGAAAGGGGCTTTCTTTCCGTAGGGCCTGATATTAGTTCTGACGAAGAAACCATCGTCGAGGTCAAATGAAGAATACCCTTTGCTAATCGCTATGTTTTGGGTCTTAAAGTATAATTATGCAACAAAACCCTCTCTGGAAAAATTACAGTGACTTTATAAGACACTAAACATCCCAGGACTGGGATGTTCTGCGAATCAAGACCGCTTTCAGCTGTTTTAGGCTAAAAATTATTCAGGTTTTCTTTGGCCCCGACTGCATCTGGTAAAGGAGGAATATCCTTAATCTCACAAAGCATTCTAGACATTGGCTCAAGGTGTCCGTAATTCGTTCTGTGAATTACGAGCCGGAAAAGTAGCACAGACCTAAGATTCCGTGGGTTGGTGTTAAAAGAGATAAGTTGAAGTACAAAAGTAAATTTCTATTCCTTTCTATACGTCAACTTTTCGACATATAGAAAGGGGTTGTAAATTTATAAGTTTCAGCCGATCAGTGTATGGTGGTAAGTTTTGGCTATCACCGCAGGGAAATCCACGTAAAGCAAATCGTAAAAATGAGTTCTGTATTAGGATAACCCAACTTGACTTGCATATTCAAAAAGAGGCCTAACAAAGGTTATGTAAAGAGATTTGGTAACACAAGGATTGGAAAACTCCTTAGAACAGCGCAAGAACAAGTTATAGACACTGATTCCAGAGTGGTCTGGCTCTTGGGTATGGATGTCGATCGAACGTTTGGCTAAAAAAAAATATTGTGAAAGATGGATGGATAGTTATCCATCTCTATCCATTATATATATTGTAGTTTTATTGTAATTTTGATGAACTGAATAGTTTGGGATTGGAAATGGGTGTGTGGTCCATTCAGTTTAAATTACTGCCATTGAGAGTTTGGCAAAGTATAGAGAAATTTATGTGGGCAGACTGGTAGTAGAAAAAATCGGCGTTGGAACGCGAGTCGTGAAGATGAGGGATTCTTTTTGGCTAAAAAAAGGTACAGATTGGGAGAGACATTTGAAAATGTCGGTATAAAAGGACGTGAGCGCATTACTAATAGTAAGGTTAGGATCATAGAGAAAGTTAAAAATGGCCATACTGAGGAGGTTGTTCAGCTTGGCGTAGATAGCCCTATGAAAATTAAAGCTGTACGAAAACTCATAGGAAACGGGATTACGACTATTGTCATACGACAACTTAGAGAGATGTCTACTTTCTAAAACGACGCAGTCGAACACTAGATCGAGTTGTCTGCATTTGATACAGATCAGAGGTGGAATTTGTTGTAGTTAAGAAGGTCTGGTCAGTCTGGGCCTATAGAAGTTTAGGTAGATCAAAATCACCTAAAAAAGTCATTGGGATCAGCAGCATTCAAAATACAATTGATAATCTCAACAGCTACCTGGATACCTTGAATTGGTTGAGAGTGGCGAATATAGCAGCAACAAATATATATGTTGCGCTTGCAAATAGGAATTTTAGCGCAAAAAAATTCAAAGAATGAAGTGGACGATTTTTAAAAGGGTTTAGACTCGAGACGATAATGTGAAGCTGGAAGTATACCACGGCCATATAAATTCCCCTCTTTGTCTAGACCATCATCACGATATTAGTCGAAGTCTTGGGAAAATAATTCATTGTTCTTAATATTAGCGGTGAGATTAGTTTCTGTGAGGACAGATTTGCTGAATCGGGGAATTAAGTTATATAGCAGAAATCTTAGTTCGTCATCCTCTTACGTTTTGATAATAAAGGGACAGATCTTTGGGAAGCTTCGGAATTGAGCAGCGGGTTAGGAGCGATGGTAGTTTTTGAAACTAGACCAAACGTATGCGTTTGGAACTTACGTGAGATGTAAAAGAAGAGAGATTATTAGCCACGTCATCAGGAGTCATATCTAATTGCTCATGAAAACGTATAAAAAGTTGACGCAGATCATTATGATTAGTGGGAAGGCCTCCTTGCAGAATATAAACCATTGCATTGATTTTCGTTATACAGTCGATATAGACAGAGTCCGGTTTGTCATGTAGATAAGCGAGATATAAACGAAAATTACCATATACTTTTAATCGAGAGGGAATATACCGGCCATCCTCCATCGCATCGATATGGTGCTTCGTTAATATTCCCTTTGAAGAAAGTATGAGGTCTAACAAAGAAGGTGATAAGGTATTAGGCTGGGAGTCTGGCATAGAAGATGAAGGGGAATTTAAAATATGGGAGCGAATAAAGTTAGGGCAAGCCGCTTTTACTTGAGTGGAATAAGGAGATGTTGTTAGGTTTTTTAAAGGACTGGAAGGAGGATTAAGATTCAAAAATACACATTTGGGAATTGGGTTGGACGGGGTGGAAAATAGTATGAGTTATTATAGAATTCCAGTCTTATTTTAGGTCGAGACCACAATGGGTTCTTGAGTAATGAGATTTCAGATGAATTTGCTATGTTTCGCTCAGAGAAGTTGTTTTTGAAACCTTTAGCCAGGTTACAACTACTTGCCGTCTTGTGTCTTAAGCGACACCAAATGAATGCTTCTCATTTTTGATAAAAACAAATCAGCGGCGTGCTTATTTTTTTCCAGCTGAAATATCGTAAGTTTGCCACTTGCAAATGTACCATACACTGCAGCATTTGTTATAAAATTGATGAGGACGCAGAGCATTTTCTGTATCACCGTTCTGTGGCTTGCATCGATGTATAATTATAACTCTCTAACTTACATTGTACCATTCATGTAACCTTTCTGGTATGTTATAGCTTTACTCTTGACAAATTCGTCATAGACGATATTGAACTGGTGACATTGATTCTCAGTGTGGGCTTCTAAGATCCACTCATCATAATTACAATTGTGAATATCTGATGGAACTTTGCTATCAGACATCAGCAGTCTTTCTAAATATGAATTTGACATAACAATTTTTATTTAGTTTCACCCAGGGAATATAAGCCTTTACTATATCTTAAGCAGTTTCCTTCATTTTATAGTTGTTATATGTCGCCTTCTACTATATACCCAGCTTTCTGCCTGACTCCTGTGAGCTTGTCAACACACGAATTTAACCATGTGTTGCTAAATCTAGCGCGTTATGCCATTTCTAATGAAATCACTAAAATCGTCTTCTCTCCTCTACACGGATGGTATTGGTTGTTCGGTCGGACAAAGAATTAAGTCCTTTGTCGTGTGTTTACACCAATCTGAGCGCTATATATTCCGGCATGAGATTGAAGAAGTCACATGTCGTCATATATTGCTATAATTATGATTAAAAAAAAGAAGGGAAAATCAGTGTTCACATATCCAAATCCCATATTTTTGATAGCAGTGTCAAAATACTGTTTACTTCATTGTAGAATACTCGTAGTTAATTATCGATTGCGGGTCACTCGTATTATCGTATCCATTATCCCATGAGATGAAGACCTTGGACCATGTCTGTTCGATTTATGATATACTTGCTATCGCATGTCATTACCTAAATTGAGTAGCCTAATCTCTTGAATAGAGAGTTATTCCCCACATGTAACACACATATATAGTTTATGGTTTACAAATGGTGGATATCCTAAATGCAGGAGTATGTTGTTCTTAATTCACCACCTCCGTTCGCAAACTTAAACATGCAGTTAAATTTTTTTTTGTTTTTGCTTTAAAATGACAATGTGTATCCATGGTTTTCACATACCTACACACACATTGAATAAGAAAGTCCTTCAACACAATCTATGTATCCAATAACATCCAAAATGCGTATTCCAGCTATCCGTACATAGACGGATTTTAAAGTAGTTGGAGCTTTTTTTCGAGGCCATCGTGCTTTTATGTATCACATCGGTTCATCAACCTGCCATGAAACTTTGCGAGTCCAAGGACATCTGTGCAGGGTACAAGTACATATTTACTCCACTTTTACACCGTAACCCGGCAAAAGGACGAGCACATTATTTTACTAGCCCCCAATAACACCAACCTCTTCCACCACCTCACGAACTATGCGCTTTTCACCATAACTCTGTATACGAAGAGTACATATGAGTGTATTGTATTTTCTGCTTAAATTATCCTTCAGATACATAAGTGAGTTGTTGTGGTGGTGAGGTGCCGGTGACGCTGACGGTGTTTTTGACTGTGACTGTGACTGAGATGTTGCCGATATCGTTGCATTGGCGACAGTGACAGCGACGCTTGGCGGCAATAATATAATAAAATCTTTGTCGCGGCCAATTTCCTTGCATGGTTCCAGTGCAGAGTCACTCCGTGAAATGCCATCAATATAGAACAGTAGCTGTGGCATGAAAAAAATCAGGTATTTGCTGTTACAATTTGTTCCATTGCAGCATAACAAGTATCAAAGGAAAAATCACGTTCACTGTTCCAATTTAACTAGTATACAGTGCCCACTAGCATACTCTGCCCAGAGCAGAGCATACGAGCAGGAAGACATCAAATGGCGAACCATAAAAAATTATGACATTCTGCTGCGCTAGTACATAGTTATCGAACTGACTGCATTTCCTTGTTTCACTTGTTAGATAATGAGCCATTTTCAAGTGTGACGATGTCAACGACGTCGAATGGTGATTTTTACGCACCCTACGTTAAGTATTTTCATTTTTAGTCCGAAACATATTTGATCAGAGACGTATATGATGCAGATAAAATATAAATGCATACCGACACCCAGATTCGGTGACTGTCGAATACTACAGCAACAAATTCCTGGACACACTAAATGGTACATCAACCATTCTCTTTATGGAGATATAATTGCATGATTGGCGCTTTAATTAAGATTTCATGAAATTTTTAGCAGGTACTTGTACTTGCAATTCAGTAAGGTTGTAGAACTCTTAACTTCATATAGCATTCGTATGTACGAGTATGTGTGGGTTGGCGAATTCAGTGTTTGTTACCAGGAATTCAATGCTTCAGAGGCAAAGTGGAAAATAAGGATTCAGCCTGAGAAGTCAACCATGTGCAAAAGGCATTCAATTGCGGTGACCTACTTGGGCTTTGGCTCGTTGTGTAAGTTGGAATATTTGTAAAGAGTCTGTCAAATGTTAGTCCTGGCCAAAGAATGTGAGTGGGATTATGATAATTTTTTTTGATGTTCATTGGATAAAAAGTGGATGCTCTGAAGTTTAAGTTGATTGTATTGTATATTGCCGATTAGTTCTAATAAATAAAAAGCCATAGCTCCTCCGTAAAAAAAGAAATTGACGAAGTAAAAGTCTGATATACATAGGCCAAATTCGAGTCTCTTCACTCGTCTGCTTTAGTCTGCTTAGTAATCGAACCCAGACCTTTGGTGGAATAGTTGATGAACTTAACCACTGATGGGTCGCCAAGCTTATCTGTTATAAATAATGGTAATCTATAAATTCGTGGTATTAGGTGAAATGGATATTACTATCCAGCTGGTAGAGCCCTTGGTTCATACTCCTTGTACTTTCGCCAACTCATAGAGTTATATGAATACCGGAGTTGCTAGTAGTACGAGTCAATTTTTCTAAATATATTTTAGATATATACATAAACAAGATGTCACATTTAGAAAATTGTAAGTCAAATGAATATCAGCTCGAAATATAGCTATGTTATACAGTCAAAGGTTGTCTACATCCTTAACGCTAGCAACGACCTTGATATTCATAGTTTCATTTGATAATTTTTTTCTTGAAATTACTTACCGGTTGCTTAGGAGTCAACAGATTTGAAAAATGTGATGCCAAATATAGTAATATCCTTATTACGATAGATTCAGCGTGTGAAAAATTGTCATCGAATTCATATATCGTAGTTTTCTTTTATGTGGTTAGACCTTGCAAAGACGAATACGAATCCGTGAAGTTCCTGCCATTATGAAAGTCTCTACCCGAGACATAGACATTGCCGCTAGTTACACAGTTTCTAGATTGCAAACAAAATCAAGTTTTGTGGTATCCACAATCGTTTAGTGAAATTCTGTGTTCAAAGGACTAGAATCCAAAGGCCTTTTCAGTTGGAATTATTGTCGTCCATACACTTGATGTAAACGAACTAATGTTATCTTCGTATCTTAGTTATAAACATTTACAAATTGTGACAGCTTATATTGTACATAGAGTTTGCGGTCGTGAATCCTCCTTCAATTACACTTCTCAAGAACTGGGCCTATACTGGGAACTTTTTTTTTCTTTCGAGTGGATCTGCTCGCATCAGTTTTCAACACATTTGCGAAGTTAGCACTTACTGAGTTGAATGAACTGATGAGGTATTATACTTCCAAGTTGCTTAGCATATATTTCATTTTTCCTTAATTAGACACACTATTTCTCTTTGGTTTGATATTTCCGCGGATTTCAACTCAGATCTGAGGGGTTACTTCACAACCTCTTAACAACTGAGCTAACCTCTTTTGGGCTAAATCTCTATTAATTTCTTTACCTTATATGTTGGAAAAAGCCATTGGTGGCTGTGGTTTCCTGTAAAAATTATACAGATTCTGTGTTCAGAGAATATATTCAACTGTCAGATACTGAGATTTCCTATATAAACTCCAGATATTGTAGTCGCCTTCGGGGTCTTCAATTTTTTCTTGAATTTAATTGACTGCAGTTTTTTCGGACTTAATGAGCAGATAATACTATTTCCGAAAACGGGCCACTAGAAATTGATCGATGTCGATGTTTGCACCTCCGACAATGTGTACATCTAATTTGGTTGGTTGACAATTCAAAATATGTGTAGATTTATAGCTTGAAAAATTTTCAGCAAACGAGTAAATGGCAATTCTGCTGGCGATGAATGGAAGCTAAACTTTCGAATTAACCCACCAAAGATGTACTACTTTGTGAGTATTCGGATTTCATCTAAGATGTCGTATATCCTTTTTAATAAACTCTCCAGATTTGTCAGACGTGCTTATGCTTTGTACAACTATTTTCTTTTTACAAGGCGACTTTCAAATAATGAGCGTTTTAAATAAATATCTGATGTTGCTTGCTTTTGCGACAGTGCAAATATTCGGTAAACTGTATCCTTGCCCGGATTCAGCCTTACATTACAATGAAAATGACATGAAAAACTGCTCCGGTATACTTTTAATTTTTGAATTTATTTCGTTAGTCCGACTTCACATTTAAAATTTCATTGCGTATCTTCTTTATGCCCCAACTTACTTTTAAAAACTAGAGCCGTCCGTACAACAGCTCTGGCAAAATCACTAAATGTTATCTTCAGATCTATGAAGATGGTGTACATACGAGTATATTTCCAAGCATTCTAGTGTCCCTCCATTTTTATTTGTAAGCTTTTAATAATTTCACAAATGCTGTTACTGTTTTGGACTATTGAGTGTTTTGTATATTCTCATCGAATGGGATCATCATTGGGTAGTTGTTACAATATTTTGTGATGGATTTGCTTTTATGGATGAAACAAAAATAAGGCATCCGATAGCATCTCATCATTGTATTATAATTATGTATTAAACAAAATTGTTAGCTTTGTAAATCCAAAGGATTTCATTCATGTTTCGAGAGATATGTGATCTTTTTGTGCATGTTTCGTCAAGACCTTAGAACTAATGCGCATTTTCTGGCCGTTGCTATGCATCAAATCTTTTAGTTTTTCTCACCATAAATTTACTTTTACGATACCGATTGGACTTAAACTAGTTCAAGAATATTTTCGCTTTAATCTATCCCTTATGTCTTCATTCAAATATCAATTTCAAATCACATTCATTAAGTATAAGTTATAGTTATGATGTAGTTTCTAAGCATTGGAGAAATTTTACACCTGGTTTCTGCCAAATCGGTACCAACCCAATTGTTTCTTTTGCGATTGTAGGATTACTCGTAAGTGCGTGATTTTACCAGTCCCCTGTCAAATCTAGATTCGGATTGATTTCAACCACATAACAACCCAAGCACACATTCAAGATTGTCTCATAAATATCCGTTGATGGAAATAGGTTAAAAAATACCAGCGCACATAATAAATGAAAAAAGGAAAGCCGAGTAAAGAGAAACAAAAAAAATGTTGAAGGAAAACTTCTCTGATTTCATCTGAAGGACAAAGGTCCTTTCCCGGTTATTGCACATAATTTCCTTGGATTAATGTACATATGTAAATATGTGCACAAATACAAAGAGGTATTCGGCATCTAGGTACATATGAACCTACATATAAGCAGTATATTTACTGCTGGTACTGCTGGTGCTAGTGCTGCTGCACAACGCGCGGTGAACACCGATATTTCCTGACCTAGATAAACTTTTCGCGTAGGAAAAATCGAAATCCAAACACGAAGCGCAATGAAAATGTGCAGAAAACAACTGAAACGAATGTGATGACGATGACTACGACAACGATAACGATACAGACGACGACGACGCGGGTAACAACAGTCAATGCAAGTTTACAAGTATCTACACATTCGTATGTACGAGTATGTATCTGAAACGTATGCACATCCCTTGCAATTAACGTCCTTGGACTCGTGCAAAGTTTCATGTTAGGTTATTGAACCTCGAGTGCAATAGAAAAGCTCGATAGCCTCGAAAAGTTTAGATACAATAACACTGAGGGTGATGGCAGCTCATCCTGCCCGGTCCAGTTGAATGTTGTTGACTTGATTTGCTGACACGTTATGTATTATATTGTATGAACTTACTTACACCCTATGGGGTAGGTTAGTTAGAGTCGGTATGACAGAGAGAAAGCTTATTCGTACATTTTGTCGTTTCTCGTATTGGCAATTTCATTATAAAAGCAGTATCTACGTTCTTGTAGAGAGTTTGAATGTATTTGTGTATAGGTTTGGGACTACCCCAACAAATTTAACGTCTATAAGTGCTTTCCTCTGAACGGTAGAACATGAATACATGCTCGCAGATTCGTACATTTGCATCGGGCTCTAAATTGAATGAATACCAGAGAAGAGAGGCAGAATAAGCAATATGAACATAAATACTCGTATCTACACTTACTTTTTGGGTAATGTCATTGCCAAAATTTGGTTTTCTATGTCATTTGCCTATGTACACATAGGCGAGAGGGCTGGTTGTGATAACCTTTGAATTTTCTATCATAGGTCAGGTGAGGACTGTTACTGATTTTTTGTTTTGTGTTTTTTGGCTTGTGTATGAATAGCAGTGTAAAGATATGGGGGGGGGGGGGGGGGGGGTTAGAAAGTGATCGTTTTGGGTATTTTATAAGGATGGACTTGAATCTCTAAGGATAGACGTATATCTCTAAAAGAGAAAACTTATTTCGTAAAATTTTGCAAGCATTAGGCAATTTTCGTATGATCTTTTTGTTTGGCAATTTGGAAGAAAAATCAGGCTTTTATTACTTTATTTGTGTTTCTTTCTATCTTTTGGTAGTAATTCCGTTCAGAGCAGAAATATGCGCGATTCTGGTACTTAACTTGATGAGGTCAATGTCAATAATTCATCAGCATTCAAAGAGATTTTTTATTTTTTTTTAAAGATCTTAACACTCAAGTGGGTATGACTACACTTCTGATGAAAAAGCACATTTTAAGTTTTTCGGAAATGGGAATGAGAGAAAGAAACATGTTTGGACTCAGTGGCTATTTCGCTCCAAGCGTGGCATGCAACATTTAATGGGGAGACTAATTTATTGGATTCTTGTTGTTGTATTCTAGGCAACGACACATTTTATTTAATTTGGTTGCCTGAAAAAAGAATGCTTTCGGGCGCGGTTGGGAAGCCAATATACTACCGCTGGAGCCACAACCACCCATTCAAAGCGATCCTACCTTCGAGGCCATTATGGTGTGTTGCGGTATTGCTAGGACGCTTGAAACTATTTCAGGATAACACGGCTACTAAACTGCTTTATCCGAGGTCTGTCCGCAAAAGCATACTCAGAATTGCAAAGCTCCGACTCGAATAATGCTAGTCTAGCCGTGTTTTTTTTTTTTTTATCGGAGGATGTATGCTTTGTCAGGGATCTTGAGCAGATGGAGTGAGTTCTTTTATGTGTATTGCGATTTTGGTTTTTTCATCTGTTAGGTCCTACCAAAAGCGATGTTAGAAAGAGAGAAATTTCAGAATTTATATTTCAATTACCATAGATATCTAGGTTTGACCACTATACGAATCTGAGAGATCCGCTTCGATGATAGCTGAATATGTGTCTATCTTTGTGATGTTGGCATACATATGTATGTATATGTATATGGTCAATAAGCGTAGAAGTGTTTCTTGTTAAGTCAACTCGTGATGATTGCTTTACAATATTTGTAAGCCCATTTGAAGCCATAATCTCCATATATCGTAGAATTAATGAGTAGTTTTCATCAAGAATATTTATATTGATGTCACTCATGACAAAGTTTTCAATATTTTGGTTGATCATTGTATCCATTTCATATATAAATTTCATGATACTAAGTCGTGGTCTCCTGTATATTGCGTGTATATATTTTTGGTTTATTCAGTTCATTGGTGTTGCAGGTATAATTGTGTATTTGATGTCGTTTTTTTATAATTGTTCCAACACCTCCGACTTTTGTTCCTTCTGGATTAATGAATTCAGATTAAAATCCATCTATATCATATATATCGTATTTTTCTTTGTGTGACGCAGTACATTTTCAAGTTCTGTTATGAAATTGTCCCATGTTTTAATTGACAGATCTTCTACGAGTATTAAAACAGGCACAACAAAAATTCTTAAAATTTTTTTTTCAATGCCGAAAACACCATGTATCACCCTAAAATTGATATCAGCTTTGCTATATTGTTTTTCCATCATGACTTTCGATATTAATTTTATTTTAGTAACAGCATACATAGAAATATAGATTAATTGATCATCTTGCTTGAATCATTACACGTCCCGATGTGTGTTTTTTCATTATTCTCATATTTTTTGGCAATAACTTGTTTTGTTTCACTTCCGTATCTGTTACATATGTAAGAGTTCCATTCACCTATTATTAAAAGGTAACCTATAATGGACATGCCTTGTTTTCCAGCATATGTGAACTCTCCATTCCAATCACTGTCGCTCGTCCCATTTAATATTCTTAGTCCGAAAGGATCACAAAGATCCAAAAGCTTTCTCCCTCTCCCTTTGACTGTCTGCTTTTTCCAGCTTCGTTATTAACTGCTCCCTCTTTATTGCCTATTCTTGGGTTTATGTCTCCGATTATCATTAGACTTTGGTTATCACAGCACATGACCGCTTGTTGCAGCTTTCCAAAATCTCCTTCCCAAAGGTTGCAGTTTACATACGACGGAATAATACAGAACGTCTTTTAATGGAACACTAATTTCATGTAATCTACATCATCAAAACTTCCGAACTCACATTTTAAATCTCCAGCTTAAAATCATAGCCAAAGAAACAGCATCCGTCAGCTCAGCGGATCAAAAAAATCCTATACTGCCTGCCAAGTATTGAATACTGCTCTATTGTTTTTAGATGGATGAAAAATATCTGTAAGCACATGTAATCTGCATAGAAAGGCTAGAGCTGCATTCGACCTCAACGAGCAAAAGAGACTGGTTGAACCCAGGGTTCTCAGAAGCAGACATTAGACTAATTCAAATGAATGAACATTTTTTATCATTTTCAAATTTAATGTCGAGAGAGGGGGGAGGAGAGTCTTCTCACTTAGGCACTTCTTCTTGGTTAAGGCGGCAGTGGGCGAATTCTCTAGATGAAATCAACTGTGGCGTCTACAGTTCCAGTTAGGCCGAGCTACTATGTCGAAGCAGCTCATATAGGGATATGAGCTGTTTCGACATATCCGAATACCAGGTCTATAGGGATCTCCAATACTGAGCCAAGGTATTGGAAACGAGTTGGTGAACCCTTGGGTCAACGGCAGCACTCATAACCCGAAATGGGTTACTGGTATCGGAATATTCAGCCTACTGTCCGGGTTAGGTTTCAAAGGCTAATGATCCTGGTGCTCTGCAGACGGTCGAACCGCCAACCAAATCGACCATGTGCTAATCAATGCAAGCCACGCATCCAACATACTCGACGTGCACACATTCCGAGGGGCATACGTCGACTGTGACCATTTTCTTGTTGCGGATAAATACAGAGCTCGATTGCCCAACGAGAAGGAGCTGCGAACTGCTCAGAAGAAGAAATTCGACGTTGGACTCCTAAGCACACCTGCAGTAGCCACAGTCTATAGAGAGCACCTGAGTGAGAAACTCTCTACTGTGCAGTGACACCATCAAAGCCAACAATCAGTGGTGCCAGTATCGGGAATCACCGGAACACGGACTATGAACGTCTCAAATCGTTCTGCAACACACTAATCGGCACATACCAGTGTGGCTTTCGGCCCGGCAGATCGACTATAGACCAAATTTTTACACTGACATATATGGAAAAGACCAACGAATCTCAGGTTGAGACTCACCACCTATTCATCGACTTCAAAGCCGCATACTCGTATGATAGTATTCATCGTTAGGAGCTCTATACGGCGAGGCCGAATTCGGGATCCCGGCAAAACTGATCCAGATGTGTCGCATAAAGCTGGAAAACACACGCTGCAATGCGCAATTTGGAAGTAGCTCCTCCGAACTATCTCAAACGTGCACCGGATTTCGGCAAGGAGATGCACAATTATGTGACTTCTTCAATCTCGTTCTGGAGATAGCTCCAGATAGCAGGGCAGGTGCCAACACGGAAGGCACTATCTTCAACAGATCCTTTCAGCTACTGGGGTATTGGGATGTGCGGATGATATTGACATCATCGGTCGTTTCCAGCATGACGTGATAGAGGCTTTCACGGCAATTGAAGAACAGGCGAAATTTGTTGGTCTTGAAGTAAACGAGGACAAGACTAACAAATCCTTATCCTGCCAGTTCTGTTACATGGCGTCGAGTGCTGGACTATAAGCAGGAAGGGAGAACTGACACTGGGCTCCATTGAAAGAAAAATTCTTCGACGGATTTTTGGTTCTGTGTGCGAAGAAGCTTAGTGTATACACTAGGTCTCCAGCTTCCCTGGTCAATTTTCCATTAATTTTCGAACGCCAGACAGCAGAATGCCGTTTGCATTAATTTGCTTGTAGATTTTACAAGCCTAATTTTAGATCAATAAACAAATTCAAGGTATTGTAAATAATATTATTTACAACTATCCAAAAATATATTATAAATTCAATAAATCTTAAAAATAAAACTGAATAACCCAATTAGCTCTCAGAAAAAAACTCCTTCTGTCTATTTTTGCTTTCTATAATGTCGTTCTTTTCAGTGCCCGCATCTCGAATACGTACATTAATATTACAATATGTATATATAAAACCGAACGACTTAACAACATTATGACACCAACTCATCACCAAAGTGATCGAATACGTGACCCAAAAAACCCGAAAAGACATCTATGACAACATATCATAAATAAATTAAAAAAAAATTATTGTTTTTTATATTTAAAAAAGAAAAAAAAAGAGAATAAATGGTTAAACAATCCATCAAATGAGAACATCCACCTGTCCAAATGTCAAATCGAATATTGTTCCAAAACTCATGAACACTCAGCTCATCACAACACGCATTAGAAAAGTCAAAAATGTAGAACGTATCACCAGCGGTGCTCGTATAAAAACGTCCGACGTGCGAATGTATCTTGAAATACACAATATGAGTATTTCGAAATTTTGTATTTATTTTTATATTTTTTCCCTGTAAACGAGAAGATTCTGGGTCAGAAGTATTTAGGAGATGTGAATTTATTTCGTTATTCAAAATTTTTGATTTTGTGCTCTTAATCGATTAGGAAAAGTTGTCGTTATTCATTACGGGTGTTAATTAAAAAGTTTTAAGGTGAAGTCTAAGGGAAATATTTGAACAAGTGTATTACTTTTTTCTGAAAACAAATTAGATGTAAATTCATTGACCCATTTAATTTGTCAAATATAGAATTACTGATGTTTTAGTGGTGCATGAATTTCTATAAGACCTATCGAAGGATATCCTTTCGAGACTTTTTAAGCCGACATATGAATATCTCAAGCATCTGGTTAGTTTCCTGAAAAAACTGATCAAGCTGTGCAGGACGATCCTTCGGAGCATTATGAAAATTATACTGGCATTCGATAGAGAGATGAGCTGTAATGTTATGTCCCTTGTGCTGGAGTATGGTGTAAACACCAAAAGTAATTTTTCTCATAAACCCGCCGAATTACTACGATATGCGAAAGAACCAACACCAACGTGACCAACAAAATTTGAGAAGTTAGCTAACCACCATTATAGCGAATACTCGAGGAAGCCCTAGGCAACTATCGCTACATCAGTATGATAATAAAATGATGAAAAGTCAATCAATGGACACCCTCGAACACCGACGAAATGTCTCGTGTCTCACTTTGCCAATGCCAGTAGCATTCCGCCCATTCAAACTTTCAACCGTAACACCCGTCTCGCTATGAATGCTCATCAGTATACCCTCAACCCCATTTTCGGACGTACTCTAAAATATCGTGATTCGTTCCTAACCCGTACAACTCGCTTATGGAATGCCCTGCCGATCTCTGTATTTCCTGGTCGTTATAACTTGCAAACATTTAAAAACAATGTACATCGGCACCTCTTGCCCGCGCTGTGTACAATCACCTTAAGGGTACTCAAACCCCTTGAGCTAGCGCTCATTATTAAAAAAAAAAAAAAAAAAAAAAAAAAAAAAAAAAAAAAAAAAAAAAAAAAAAAAAAAAAAAAAAAAAAAAAAAATGATCTATATAACACAAACCCTACACCCTGTGCTATAGAAAGCTGGTCGGTAGGGCGATAAGACCAATCGCTGAAGTTTTTTGAAACAATAACTTATGTATAGTCCGAAAACGTCAAATAAATGTGAAGCTGAAACGAAGATCGAACTCTTTAGTTTGTACCGAGATGCGGATGTAGCTTAAACAAAGGCGACATAATTGGTTCCGCCATATTGAGGGAACGAACAACAATGCTGCAGATGGGATGTTTTTCGGCTACTGACGAAGAGATTCGATCCCACAACGCCTTCCGAAGCAATGCATCCTGGAAAACTGTTAATTTTCTCGTCCTCCTGTCCAGCAATTGAAGAATTTCAAGGGATTATGGCCAAGCCCTACATCCATTTAACTTTAAGCCTACTTGTCCGCCTATGCTCTTAGATTTTGGAAGATCTTGAGAACAATCTTTTCGTTTGTAGAAATTCATTATCAACACTGTGGGATGTCTCACGTAAGGCATCATTGTCCATTGCATTGCCCACCTTAATTTCAAAAGTACATAGCAGATAATATTACTAATTATCTTCGTGGAAAAAAGAGTCGATGATATGCTAAGGTTTCTGATACGTTATTATTGCAAGTTGCGACATTTTGAAGCCAAATGATAACATTTTACAATAACATGGATACTTTTTTCAGGAATGCTTCTCCTCTGCAAAGGTGTGCATATAAATATATTTTTGCCAAAGCCAGTCCATTAGATTGTTCTTTATTGAAAACTAAACGATTAGGTATTTCTTCATTTTTGAAAAAAATCTAAAACACGATTCTACAATATAGATTATGAATCAATCTACACTCTCGATTTGTCGATTTATAGTCTGAAATGGTTAAATTACATTATTTTGACTATTATTCAGAAGTACTATATATGTGTCTGTCTATCCTGATAATATAACAAATTATAGATACGTTTCCTCTTTTTGCAACTTCATCATCTATAAAATATAATTCGTTCGAATCTGGTGTCGAAAAAACTCGCTCAAGTCCCACATAAATAACTCCAAAACTACGAGTATCTCCTATCACTGTAATTTCAGTCATGAAACTCACCTGAATGCCAAAAATGCAAGCTGTTGAGCTGCATCTGCTGTCCAAGCACTTCAAGCAGTCTTAACTGCAGCGACAAATTTTTCCAAATTGACGGTAAATACTTTAGGCTTATTATTGATTCTACACATATAGACAACTTAATGTAATATTTTCGCGTAACTCTTTGGAATTTATCCTTAAAATAATTTATTACGGAATCTTGAATTCCAAACTTCAATATGGCGTTTTCTGTTGGGACGGAGACTGTCTGAACAAAATTCAAGCACTTCTAGCGTTGCAAAAATGCATTATAAGGAAAATATGCGGAAAAAATCGCTTATATCTGAGTTTTATATTATTTAACGATCTGAAAATTTTTACTGTCTGTCACGTATATTGCTTCAAAGTTGAAAAGGTATTTTTCTATAGATCTGGTAGTTTGAATAATAGAGTTCTTGAAAATTATAACATAGGTGGTAATCACTTAAATCTGGTAATTATCCCTTCGTTCCGGACAAGAGTTTACAAATGATTTTATACTGTTTCATAGAGTCGCCTCTTTAACTTGCTTCCTTTGCCTAAGAACTATTCAATTCACACAAAGATTTATTGGCCGTTTAAAACACCGGCTTCTAGTCCTAGATATCAGGACCCTGGTATCCCTCGCAATTTAAAATTTTTCAAATTGTAATTGTTTTCTCTTCCACTAATTAAATCATAATTAATTTCTGTTACATTTTTCCTAAGGCTCAATTAAAATTCTTTTCTAAACAACAAATTTTTAAACTTAGCTTACGGGTCACCCCACCCATTTTAAATATTTTTATATATTTTTTTAACTTGTAAGTGGCTTTTAATACAATACTACTTCTTTTAATTAAATATCAAATGCCATCCAATTTTATCTACTTGTAATTTTTGAATTTAGCCTAGGATAATTGAATTAAAGTATTTTTTTACTTGTGAAAAAAAAGTACCTTAAAATGAATCAGTCATCTTGTGCAGTGATCTTCAGCAGATATTAGCGTCAAGGCTACTCTTTTGATATTATATTGCGCTACTTTGCCTGTGTAATGGAAATCGACTTTTACATGGGCTTGCTTCATCTTCCGCTTGTGCAGCTAAATTGTTTATGTGTTTATTCTTTTTTTTTTACCATTTTTCATTATATTATACTCCTGGAATACGGTATTGTTCGTTCCACTCATGAAGTTACTGCAGTATAAATGAAATACGAGTACGTTTCTCGAGCTGTATTGATTTTAGCACGAGTTGCTCTTATTAGATGCTTATTATTAGATGATCGGACGTCAGAATGGTATTTTCTAAGCTGTCAGCTCACCATAACGTGGTCTATTTGATTTACTGCCTATCAGATGGGAGACCTAGCTGATTTTCTGGTAGGTTCGATGCTCAAACAATGTATTTCCGATGTCTTACTCGTAAATGCAATAAATACAATATTACTCGTATTCGTTGGCCGTTGTCATTTCGCTCTCCGGCCCTGTATATCCACCACTTGTTTGAGAACTTAAACCCGATCATTGTCCATATTAAATCAACAGAAGTCCTAAATCAAATATCAGTTCCTCTCCGAGGCATTGCTTTCCATTTCAGAGCAAATAAATACGATAGAAAGCTGTTGGCTGGTAAAAGTATAGGGTTTTCCAATAAGGACCTGACAACTTTTTTTTTTAAATAAAACGCAAACCATTTGAGATATTTCGAAAACTTTATTATCGGCTTGAAGTACAATCAAAACATTTATGAATGGAACTCGACTTCGTTCATATGGCCACCGCGGGCACGTTTGCAGCGGTCGATTCGTTGGACCCAATTTTCAACGACTCGGCCACACATTTCGACCGAAATGGCCGCTATTTCGCGTTCAATGTTGGCTCTGAGCTCTTCCAACGTCGTCGGCATGTTGGGATAAACCAATGACTTAACGTAGCCCCACAGAAAATAGTCAAGCGGCGTTAAATCGCACGAACGAGACGGCCAATCGACTGTCCCATTTCTTGAGATAACACGCTCACCATACTTACTCTTGAATAAATCGATTGTAGCGTGTGCTGTGTGGCTTGTGGCATCATCCTGTTGAAACCACATGTCGTCCAAGTCCATATCTTCCAATTCGGGCCAAAAATAATCGGTGATCATGGCGCGATAACGCTGACCATTCACAGTAACGTGACGATCGTTATCGTCGACGAAAAAATATGGCCCAATAACGCCGCCGACATGCAAGCCGCACCAAACAGTTATTTTTTGTGGATGAAGTGGTGATTCATGAAGCACATGTGGATTTTCACCCGACCAATAACGCATATTTTGCTTATTGACGAACCCATTGAGCCAAAAATGAGCTTCGTCACTGAAGATGATTTTGCGATGAAATTCATCATCTGGGCGCATCTTCTCCAGAACCAAATCGGAGAACGTACGTCATTTCAAATGGTCCGTCAGCTTCAATTCTTGAGTCAGCTTGATCTTGTATGGGTGTAAACCAAGATCCTTTCGCAAAATACGCCAATGTGGTATGAGCGATGTCCAATTCTTGAGAACGCCGTGGAATTGACTGATTTGCATCGTTTGCTACGGACGCCTGAACGGCAGCGATATTATTGACACTTCGACTAACCCGTTGTCTCACTGACACGGCAACATCACACAACGAACATGTAGACTCAAATTTTTGTACTAAACTTGTTATTGCCTGTCTACTAGGGTGAGAACTACGACCGAAAATTGGAGTTAATGCTCTTAAAGTTGCAGTCACCGACTCCGAATTTCGGCAGAAAATTATTATAAGTTGCAGACGTTGCTCGTTCGTGTACTTTACCATGATGAAAATGTTGAGTTTACTGAATCAATTGACAGTTACAGTTTGATGATTAGTGAAAGGTTGCGTTCACAAATTAAATTCAAAGTTGTCCCTATTGGAAAACCCTTTACATGCTGTCTAACAATAGGTTACAATATTTTTTTCTTTTCTTTTTGTCATCTCCATATAAGGGTGATTTTTGACAGCTCACACGTGATTCGTGACATGTGTCAAAGTCTAACATGCTCAGCTATCATTGCCATTTCATTATAGAAAGACTTACACCCGAACAACGTTTACATGTAATAGAATTTTATTATCAAAATGTTTTTCGTGGACATCAAGCCACCTACACGTATGCGTAGAGTGCGTACAGAGGAAAATATTGCTGCTGTATACGGTATGCATACGGTATGTATGCTGATGTAGTGTTAATGACGACCGTGGTTTGTCCTTTCGTCGCCGTTCACAGCAAATGGAATTGTGTTTCTCGACTACGCGGAAGATTTTACGCAAGGATCTTGGTCTAAAATACAGTACAAATATAGCTCATGCAAGAATTGAAGTGAGTTTGTTTTAGAAAAGCAGAAGGAAGATCCGCTTTTTTATCAAAAAATTGTCTTCAGCGCGAAGCTCATTTCTGGTTGAATGGGTATGTTTATAAACCAAACTGCCATATTTATTTAGTCCGATGAGCAGCTTCAAGCAATGCAAGAGCTACCAATGCACCCAGAAAAATGCACTGGTGCGGCGGAATCATTGTCCCGTAATTGTTCAAGGTTGATTGTGAGAACAACGTTACCATCAATGACACCCGCTATCGTTCAATGATTTCGAACTTTTTTTTGCCCAAAATGCACGAGCTGAACCTGGTCGACATGTAGTTCCAGCAATGTGGCGCTATATGCGACATAGTAGACGAATCGATGGACCAATTGAGAAATGAGTTCAGTGAGCAATTTATCTCGTTTTCGGCCGGGATATTGGCCGGCTAGATCGTGCGATCGTCGAAAAGTGATTCAAAATTGGACTCTCCGTATGGACCACTTAAAACGTAGTCGTGGTCAACATTTACATGAAATAATTTTTAAAAACTAAATGGCAAATGACATTGGTTTATCAACTTAAATAAAAATTGTATACACTTTTGCAATTTTCCTGTGTTTTTTTGACAATTAAAAACCAAACGCTTAAAAAATCACCCATTACGATTGTGTGGATATACTCGTAAATATAATAATACGAGTAATAGCCACCCTGTTTCCCAACATCAGGGTGAATTTAGGTTTTACCAGAGACGAGTTCAAACTGATATAGGTGGCCCCACAGTTCGGGTCAATCATTGTCTTTTATCTTGATCACACTCCAAGTAGACTAGAATCTTTTCTACTTGTGTCCACCAGTTAGTATAGATTTTTTTCTACTTCGTTGGCTCTCAGCAGTTGGATCGGACATTCGTTCTACATATCTCAACCGTCGAATCCATTGTATTCGAATTCTTCTGCCCAAGTCGATGTCACAATGCAGGCACGAAGTACAAGGTGAGGCATAAGTAATGTCATAATGCGAATTGGCTGCTATTTTGTTAGAAATGAAAAAAATTCGGCTATGTTTTCAAAAAAGTTTGCTTGAAGGCGTAAAATTTATGGCATTAAGTTGAAAAAATTACATCGGTCAAATGATCACCTTCTGAGTAGATGCACATTTGTGCTCCTTTCTGGCTCTAAATTAGTGATTTCTTCTTCTATGTTGGCTTTCAAGGCTTGGAAGGTTTGTAGTTTGTTGTGGTAAATGCGTGACGCGTGTGGTAAAAGTCTCAAAGGAAGAAGTGTAGCGCCGTCAGATTCGGCGATCTGACCGGACAGTTCAAATCGCCGGGACGGGAGATCACATGGCCTGGTAATTGGTGTTTCAAAATCTCCATTGTTGCCCGAGCTGTATGAGCGGTTGGTCCGACCTGCTTGAACCAACAATGATCGAGACCCATTTAAACAACTTGCGGCAAAAAAAAACTCGTTTAACATCTGTCTATAGCGCTCAACAGGTGCTGCCGTCACGTCAGCGTCCTCAAAAAAATAAGGGCCAACCATTTTTTTACTGCAAATGCCGAATCAAACAGTCACTTTGACTGCAATGGCTCTTCGTGCATTTCATGTGGATTCTCCCTACCCCAGTAACAAATTTCGTTTATTCACATAACCACTTAAGTGGCAATGGGCTTCGTCGCTCATTATGATTTTTTGAAACCTTGCTGAATATTTTGACAGCCGGATGTCAAAATCATAGCCCGTTGGAGCGTGTTAAAAGTAACGGAACTTTGAAGTTTGCTAATAGGAATGGCGCCAAGGACCAAACTACGCTGAAAGTGGGGGACCGCTTGAGAACACCGCGTGTTGCTGGCAACACTCTATGTTTTTTTTAGATATTTTATTAGGAATCGTCTGCAGCTGTTCTTCGGGCACATGTTGCGTATAAAACATTAGTTTCTAATTCGATTATATTAGTGAGATGTCGTCTCGGACATTTTATGTTTCAAATATGGACGAAAGATTACGCTACGGTGAGACTCATTTCGTGCAACGCCAATGCAGTCAATGTTGAGAATAACATGATGATAATATTTTCAATGAAGAACGAAGAAGGCAATCAAAAGCCATGTCCCTCTTAATTTTGTTAATTGTTGATATTTACATTTAAGACAGTTGAAGTGCTGAAGAGGAAGTTTCAGTATGTATGTATATACTCGTATTTGTCATGGGTTACAATCGTGTGCAGTCGTATAATGTACCTTTTTTTATAAAAGTGATATCAACGACAAAAATAAAATAAGAATAATTCATTTCCAAACTTATTCGTGAAAGTTTTATCTCTGACAACAAATCAATTTAATTTCAAAGCGACATCTAACGATCTATAAACGTGTGTAGACCGCCGATCGTCTGCTTTGCTTTCAAGATGCGATATTTGCATATGTATATACAAATGCGAGGGATGGCTTAGAAACTATATACATATGTATTTAGGTACGTTCAGGGTCAAAGTATTCTTTTAGAGTAAGAAATGTGTAAATTGAACAATTATAAAAACAATTTGTTTATAAAAAACACGTCTTTATTACGAGTATATTGCTTGAGTTTTACAACTGATTTCTTATTTCTTATCCAGACGTTGCGTCAGCAGAACGTAAACTTGTGCGATATTTGATATTCATATTATTTTGCGTGAACTCCTTCCTCCTTAAGACAATGCGTACTCGCATTTTTATACTAAGGGGATGTTATAAATGTTGGGATATCTTTGAGAAGATCCTGGATGACTGATCTCGGTTTGAATCGGTATTACCGGCATAGGTGGAGTTCGGATGTCAATTGATTTGGTTCTAATTTGACCTTGACATCCTATTCCAAAAATGACTAGGAATTCTATTCCGAAGATTACGTATGTTGTCACTTTTCTTTTTACCCCTGCATCTTGTTGATATGTTTCAGGTTGCAGTTCCTTCATGAGTCGCAGGGAAAGAACTTCTTCTACTTCTAAATCTTCGGTTGATGGATGTAATGTTGGTGGTAAGGTTTGGATACACACGTTCTGTTCTGATGTAAATCTTTGATTATAGATTGTGACGCTTTCATTGGTAAATTTGATGACAATGCTTAAAAATTAGCTTAAATTACTTACAAATAACCTTATTCTAACTTACTGACCCCATGCGGGCACTCTAAGCTAAACGTGTATCTTTCGACGTATCTTACAGTCTAATTTATTTTTATTTTAACATTACTTGATACTAAAACTAAGAAAATAAATTTTAACTAAAAACTTAGTAAATGGACCTTTTTAATTTTTTATAAAACTTAAAACTAAAAGCCTACATACTACAAATAAATCTTAATCTATTTAACCTATTTACATCTAATACATATATATATTTTTTTTTTCATTTTTTCTTTATTTTTATTTATTTTTTTTTTATATATTTTTTCTTCTTAAAGCTAACTTAATCCTACCTAAAACTATGTAAGCCGGCCATGTTCACATGAAGCTATCTATTACTGGAGGCATTCGACGACGAAGCATCCTCCCCTTCAACTAGCCACCAAAATTGCTGGTGCTGCTGATCAACATCCCTCATGTCGCGACTCCCTACCGACCTACTGAACCGGAGACGGTCCGCACTGCTATGTGCGACGTCTCTGTCGTAGTTGCGTCGCCTGTCCGCAGCTGTTCGAGCGACGTGGAATATTAGCGGCACCGCCAATCTGTCCTGGATCAGACCTTCACTATCTAGATAGAGGAACGCTTCTGGAGGAATAAAGCCGTCAAAGCGAACTCTCTCGTGATACATATAATTGGGGTAGTAAGCCCCGGATATCAGGTTGTTCGATGAGGTCATTGCTCTTGCAACGTGCCTTCGAGTCAACTTAATGACGAAATTGTCCACTCTTATTAGGTTCGCCCTATTGTACAAGACCTCATTAGGATAGAATTTTATGTACTCAGACTCTGGTGTTCTGTATAAGCGAAGGCAAGTCCTAAGACAAGCCCTCTCAAACACCCGAATCTTTTTCAATAAACTTGCTCTCACGTTGAACCACACGGGACATTCAAATACAAGCATGGGCTTGATAAGGGCCATGTAGCAGATTACTTTCACCCTCGCATCGAGTTGGCTGTTATAAAACAGTCTCTTTGTAAGGCAAAAGCACCTTTGGCTCTGGCCAGAGCAACATCTATATGTTTGTTAGAATACAGATCTTGATCTAGCCTGATCTCAAGGTATCTGACTACATTTCGACAAGCAAGTGACTGCCCGTGCTGCCCCACGATTAAGAACTTTCGCCAATTCTTTCTGGTATCCCTAGAGGCCCCAGACAAAGGCGTCCTAAACAGAATGGTTTCCGACTTCTGAACGTTGATTTTCAATTTCCAGTCATCGCAATATCGCTTAATTTTGTCGAAGTCACGCTGTAAAAGTATATTAATGACCTCAATCTTTGGACCTGATCTGTACGCGATTATGTCGTCTGCGTACGCTATGGCATGGTGAAGTAAACCTATCAGATCACTCGTGTAAATGTTGAACAGGATCGGCGAATTTACCGCACCTTGTTGCAAACCGTTTTTAATGTTAGATGTTCCAGCAGAAGTCACATCGCCATTCTTCACGATGAACTGTCTACTGGAGAGCATATCAAAACGAATATACAGCAATGGTTTACTAATGCCCAACCTGTCCAGCTTGAAAAAGAGTCTCTCTAACCATACGGTATCGAAGGCTTTCTCCAAGTCAATCAGGCAGGCACCAGTGCACTGGTTCTTGCCTTTGTTCCATTGGATATCAGAAACCAGTTTAGACGCAGCATGAATGATATCATGTCCCGCCTTGAAACCGAATTGATTATCCGGAACTATATGTTTGTCCTCAACCCACTTAGTCGGGGCTCTATTGATCACCTTCTCGAAAACCTTACTGATGTTTGGAAGAAGACTGATCGAGCGGAGATTCGCCGGATTGGAAGTATCTTTATCCCTTTTGGGGATGGGATATACCACCGCAGTTTTCCAACGCGCTGGACAATGTGCATTATTCATTGCATTATTAAACAGGGTGGTATAAATGTTCACCGCTTCTAAAGGCAGATGTCGAAGCACAATGTTTGGTATTTCATCGATTCCCACTGATTTCTTACTTCTAAGTGATTCGAAGATCGTTTGGAGCTCTTCCTTCGAAATGAACGGGGGTAGTACCCTATCGTTGGGCGTCAATCGCGATGTGATCAATCTGGTTCACATTCGATTACGATGTGATGTAGCTTGTCGATTTGCCTAAATACGTTACCGGTGTTATGGTTGTGCAAGCTCTGTTTACCGATAGAACCTCCAAAGATGTCTTAATTTTCCAGTTTTGTGTTAAAACCACTTAGAATGATGTCTGCAGCATGTATTTACTGAGGAGATTGTTCTTAATACATAAACTCATAATCAGTGATAAAACGAAATTTATGATATTTAATATCAGCAATATAATTTGTAATGATTTGCTATTATTTTATCACTCTCCGGATTGTACACGCTTTCAATTATTTACTCTTACGAATGATGTAGATTATCCATTTAACTACTTAACATCTTGTACCAATAATTGTTTTAAAATTGAGTGTGTTGCCAGTTTTAAATACTTAGGTATTGTCTTAGATAATAAGCTTAGTTGGTCCAATCATACTCATTATCTTAAACAATATCTTAACAAAGTGGTAAGACAACTATATCAATTAAGTCTCTATTGTCCGCAATCAGTTTTAAAACTTGTGTACAATGGTGTATTAAAATCTAAATTGGAATATGGTATTTCTTGTTGGGGTGGTGTATTTTTTACCAATAATGAACCACTTCTAATAAAACAAAAACATGCAATAAGAATCTTGTTCAGAGTAAATCGCAGAACTCCAAGTCTTAATTTGTTCAGAACACTGAAAACTCTTCCTTTGATTCATCTCTACTGCTACAAAGTTTTAAAAATATTTTTTCAAAATGCCGGGTTTTACTCAGTTAGGTATATAGATAGCAACAATTTGCGAGGAAATGCGAGAAACTCTGTAGTAGTTTCTGTTGTTCACAAAGTTCACTTTGGAAGATTATACCTTTCAACGGCACCCCGCCTGTTTAACTTACTGCCAGACATTATAAGATGCGAAAGAGTGGAAAATACATTTCTTAATGAAATTAAAAAATGGCTTTTGTCTTTAGATTATTCGACCATAAATAGATTATTTATCAATGAATTTTGTTCTTTGAATGTTCTTTGAGTATCTAAAATTTGTTTGAAAATTGACAACTATTAATTTGTTTTGTTTTGTTTTTTTTTTTTTTTTTTCCTTGCCTTCACATGCAATCTCCCCTTCAACTATGTCAATATTGTCTTTATAAAATATATAAATAAATAACGATCAACTCTTGTCATTTGGACAATAGATTGTACATAACTATTTCATTTTTTTTTCTTTTGTTAGAAATTAAGAAAACTTGTAAATATATTGTATTGAATAAATGAAATAAAGTGAAATGAAAATGAAAAAAATATATTGACGTTTTTTCTAAGAGCTATTTGTAAAGCTTTTTTTCAGGTATGTGGGGTCGTGGACGCTTACTAGAATGTTCTGAGAAGGAACCTGGCATTATACCCGCAGAACCAAGTTATTGTTAATTTTTTTTTAAAAGTAGCTCAAGGGGTTAAGGTACCCTTAAAATGTTTTCACACAACGCGGGCGAAGGAAAATTAGGGAGGAAAGAAAGATAGGTACCGATGTACGTTGGTCTTAAATGACTGAATATTATAATGACTGGGAAATAGAGACTAGAATGGCAGGCCATTCCACAAGCGAGTTGTTCGGCACAGGAATGACTCACGATATTTCAGAGTATGTCCGAAAGTGGGTTTGAGTGTATACTGATTCTTAGCATTCTTAGCTAACCCTCGAACACCGACGAAATGTCTCGTGTCTCACTTTGTTTTTTCGCTATTTCCACCACCAGTGCTCCACTGAAATTGCCAGTAGCATTCCGCCCATTCAAACTTTTAACCGTAACACCCGTCTCGCCATGAATGCTCATCAGTATACCCTCAAGCCCATTTTTGGACGTACTCTAAAATATCGTGATTCGTTCCTAAGCCGTACAACTCGCTTATGGAATGCCCTCCCGATCTCTGTATTTCCTGGTCGTTATAACTTGCAAACATTTAAAAACAATGTACATCGGTACCTCTCTTTTCTTCCTCCCTAAATTTCCTTTGCCCGCGCTGTGTACAATCACCTTAAGGGTACTCAAACCCCTTGAGCGCGCGCGCCGATTATCAAAAAAAAAAAAAAGGAATCTTTTCTCTATCTGTATGCCTGAGAAAGCATCTCATATGACACAGTGGTGCGACTAGCCTATTTTTTGCATAGGTCTTCAATGGTAGATCAACCCTTAAAAGAGGGTCCTGGTTGTTGCGTAACAGTTAGTTATTACGTGGCCATTTGGTGACTAGTGCCGACAAATTTTTATTGACCTTAGCTCCGATAACAATGAAGTAGCTCGTATAAGGCTTCTGCCATGTTGCCACGCGAATTCATCCGCCCCATGTCCTCTTCTGAGGCCCAGTCATTTGTGACAGTACGTTATAAGTTTAGTAAGTTAAGTCTAGTTCGGCGAGACCTCTACTCCCATGAGGAATTAGAATTAATTTTGGTGTTTAGTTATAACAGCACTGGGTATCGCCAGGTTAATGCCACTGTGTGCTTACCCTAATCATCCAACACACCTAAACATCGCAATTTCAATTATTACTCGTCAAACGTATTTAATCTTTTATCTTTTATCTACCATTATTTTGTTCATTGATATGCGCTCAGTATTAAGCTGGTAGTGATTTTTAGCACCTACATGTAAAAGAAGACCATCATCTCTGGTTCTAAATATTCGAATACACACTGTTGGATTTTCAGACCTATGAGGAGTAGCTCTATGTTCTTGCTTTCTTACCTTACCTTCAACCTGCTTGTGAAAGAATTCAATTTGTAAAGCATCCACAATCAGCAACATTTCATTTTAAAAATTTAAAAACCCAAAACTTCAAAATGACAAAATTCCAGCCAAAAAAAATTATCAAATTTAAAATAAAATATTTCTAAAAAATAGTACAACGTAAAAAATCGTTGCTTCATACCATAATATGTCAAATTGATATTAATGAACTAGAACCTGCCATATTCTTTCCAATGAGTTTAAATAAATACAAAAAAACTAAACGACAACAACCATGTCTACTTTTTAGTGATAACCAAAAAGCCGGCTGATCTATCTATTCACCGATTGCGTGAACGTTTTCCTCCTTCTTCAGTTCTCCATTTCTTTTCGAAATACAAATTCCCATATAATAAATATAACGCACAAAAAAATCTGAAAATAAAAAACGTGTGTTCGACAATTGAGTAATCATCGCCCAAATAGTATCTGACCTACATTTGAGGTGGGTGAACGCAAGAACGTAAAAAAAACCAAGAACCATCAGTTCGGGTTAAAAAACAACAGATAAGATTAAAAATAATTTTTTTCTGTAAACAAAAATAAACCTTAAACTTGGTAAGTATCCAGGGATATGTCGACATTGGATTAAAACCAACAAATATTGAAAAATATTATCTACCACTACACAAAAAAAATTAAATAAAAAACCAACAACAACAAGGGCAATAAATACATTTCTTTCACTCTTTCCTGATATGAATATGAAGCTCTGACGATTTCAACATCAGAAACGCATTCTCATTCAAACTTATATTTGAAGAGCATGTATCTGTATCTGTATCAGTATTTCGTTTGACCTAAATTGTTTTAAATAATAAAAGTTTGTATTAGACAATGAGTTACTTCACCAAGATTATTTTGTGTAGACAAAATTTGTATTATACTAGTTATATACGACAGTGAAAAATAAATTAAAGAATATAATACTGGGCACTTACTCGTGTGTATAACGATCTAGTGTCTTCACATAAATTTTGAGAACGATTTTTAGACGGTTTTTGCTTGTTTAGGGCGCCTAAGTTTGGTTATCTAGGAAGTGACTGATTGTTCAAAATCGTGACTCAGTTCTTATGACCATGGTCAAGTGCTTCCGCTTTCTTGCGGTGGTCCTCGAGCAACTATTTTTCCAAAACCTTGTCCACTTAAGTTGTAAATGCGAGTGAATGCTTCGATATGTTTTGCTAACTAGGGTGATAATGTGTGGCTCTGTGTGTGGTTGCACTACAGTGCAATAGGTTAAATACCGTTGCACTTTCTTGCGCCTTGATGATAGAAATTGCATCTCAGATATCTATTTGCAAGCAAATGGTTCAGTCAGTGAATGAACATGCATGGACTATTTGCTAATGACTTTGGCAAACCATCTATGTTCAGATGTTAAGTGTCCTGATATTGCACCGGAAGACGAATAACTTGCTGAAAACCTAGACACCTTTGAATTTAATTTAATTGCTTTTACGTACGTGCTGGGCCGGACAAATCGTGGCATCTGCTAAGGTTGGAAATATGGAACAGAACCAGCACAGATTTGGATGAAAAATTATTGTCAGAGACAGAATTCTTCAAAAAAATATTGAGCTCCTATTATTTGAGCGAACACTTGATGACAATTCGCATCAATGCTAAATTTGCTCGCAGTAGCCCCTCATATGCACGTTCGTCCTTACAAAAGTGATAAGTATACAGCTGATGTGCTTTCCCTCTAGACTCTTAGGACTATTGTGTCATATCTGCTAATTTGTCGTACACCGACATCGCAGTCATTCTTCTTAAAAGAAGCGTACGGCAATAAGAGAAAGCCAATTGGAGCGTATTTAACATCCTCTTTAGTCGTTATGTTTGCTTGATGACGCTGCTGATATGGTCACAGACACTATTCTATTTGGAATGAGATCCTTTAGCCCTCATCGGATGTTGAGTATCAAATTAAAATAAAAGGCGTGGTGTGAGTCGAGCTGTAAAAAGGCTGTCAATGTTAGAGAAATATATCTTTCGGTTCTACAAGGCCAACCCGCCAGAAAAATCAAAAACGTTCAAACGAGCCAGGAATGACAGCGACGTCTTTCTTAAGCGTGTGACGTTTCAATACGACCAAAAACTGCGGTAAAAATTACTACAATGTCCCAAAGGTAGCAAATATTTTTAGCAATTCGTCATTGAATCAGAAATATTGACTTATCCTCCATCCCAATGCTCATTTATAATGACATTCTACAATAGCTCTGCTGCTTGCTGCACAATTTTCGACTAGCTCAACACTTCGAGATTGTACTCTGACCCCGCTTATACTTAAGTGCGTCGAATCTTCAATTGGACGAATTCACTTTCGCACTCGTATAGTAGCAAGAGTACTTTAAATCTTAACATACACAAATTCGCTGGTCTGGATGGGACTCGTATACCTCCACTTCTTCTGAAGAGGTGTTCGTAAGCGTTTTCATCAATCCTACTCTTCATCTGCAATCCAATGACCTGCAGTACGGTTTTCGTATCAACAGGTCTACTGGCGGTTGGTGACATGTCTCACCAAAAAGTGGAACGAAAGCGTACATCAATCTTGCGAAAGCACTTGCACTTGATATTTCTAAGGCATTTGTCGAAAATGCGTGCATTTGGAATCGACGATTCTCTTCTTCAATGGATTAGAAATCACCTTTCGGAATGATCAATTCAAGTTGTCTTGGATGGTTTTAAGTCTGATATTCACAAAATAAATGCTGTTGTGCCCCAGGGCTCCGTTCTGTCTTCGACACTCTTTTTAATTTTCCTCAATGATCTCTTTTCTGCCACTTCTAATATTTTGTTTTGCTGACGACAGTATTCTCTGCTTTTCTTATTCGTTCCCGGATTCACGTCCCTGTGTTCGATGTTAGAAGTATTTCACCCCTTTGATCTGTCCTCAATATATATTCCGCCCAAAATTGACTCATAAACGTGCGGTTAGATTCAGACATGATGCTGATATTGCTCAATCAATTGACACCCTCGAACACCAACGAAATGTCTCCTGTCTCACCTTGTTCTATCACTATTTTTGCCACCATTGCTATATTTAAACCGCCAGTAGCATTTTCCCCTTCAAACCTTTAACCGTAACACCCATCTCACCAAGAATGCTCATCAGTATACACTCAAGCTAACTTTCGGACGTACTCTGAAATATCATGATTCATATAACTTGCTTATACAACTCTTTATTTCCTAGTCATTGTAGCCCGCCAACATTCAAAACCAACGTACATCAGTATCTCTCCTTTTTTTTCCTCCCTAACTTTCCTTCGCACGCATTATGTCCTAACATTTTAATTATGACGTTGAGATCCTACATATTCAATTATCGCAAGCAACCGTACAAAAAACTTAAGAATTTAGAAAGAAAACTGCCACGAACTGGATGATAATTAACGTGAATATATTTATAAGTAAACACATAGCACGGAGTTCATATAAACTAATCTGTAAAATTTTGTTAGATACGAGTAAAATCATGGCCAATGAAAGGAAACTCAGTATTGCTTCCCCGATACGCAATGACTTAAACCAGGCGAACCCTGAAATATTCAGAGCCTTCAGTCTGTTAAGCATCGCCTTTAAAATCCTGTCTATAGTATTACAAACAGACAACAATTTTTTTCACCTCTAAAGACCTTTGTTAACCGGCTTATAATTCTCAGTAGTGCTATTTTAGGGCATGAAAGTTAACAAGAGACGAAATTCTCACTTTACCAAAGATCTCCGAAAAACTGCAGAATCCCAGAAGGATATACACTATACAGTACTTCTTCTTCAACTTTGCGCCAATGAAAGCATAGATTATCATAGAAAGAATGGCCAACAGCGAATTGGTATGCCCTGCCATGCGACCTTTTAGATATCATTTTCGAAAATAATGTGAAAAAGTGGCAAGCTAACACAAGGGACGAAGCCCCATTGTATTGCAGATAATGGGGAAGGAGATTTAGTAAAGAACCAACAATATACTCGTACATCGACCTAGTCACCGTTTGCCTGAGACATGTAAATCGCATGGACACCTATGCTTTTTTCTTCAGATTGGAAACCAAACCTAAGGTGGCAATAATGTCAAAGGGGAATGCGATGGATATGCAGAATGATTGGAAGAAACAGGAATAAAAGTAGTATCTATGATATTTTACTCAATACAATAGACCAAGAGCCGACAGCAAATTTTGGGTGTGGAGGTATAACCAAAATATATGTACATGTACATGTATGTATAGGTATTAGCGCAGTGATATCGAATTC
This sequence comes from Volucella bombylans, assembly GCA_949129095.1. NCBI lineage: Eukaryota > Metazoa > Arthropoda > Insecta > Diptera > Syrphidae > Volucella > Volucella bombylans. The sequence goes on from OX422143.1 coordinate 52,918,672, forward strand.
CACCGTCTGGCAGTTTTTTTTTCAGCCGTGGCTGAGGGTGAGGGGTTGAAAATAGTAATTTTTTCGACTTTTGTGTCGGAAGTATAACCACTTGAATTAATATATAAACAGTAGAGAAAAATGCACTGATCTCGAACACCTAGGTCCCAGACGTTTTGCTTTCAGCTTTCCCCTTACCAGACACCCACCAAAGTGGGCAAAAAATCACTTTTGGTGTCTGAGTATAACCACACAAGCGCTACGTCAAAAAATCAGAAAAATTCTTTTGATTACGAATATCTAGGTCCCAGACGTTTTGCTTTCAGCTTTCACCCCGCCAGACGCCCCTAAAAGATGCAAAAAATCAACTTTTTAATTTTAAAGTATAACCACATGAGTAATACATCACAAAATCAGAAAAAATACCCTGATTACAAAATCCGTAGGTCCCAGACGCTTTACTTTCAGCTTTTAAACCGCTAGACGTCCTAGAAATATCCTAAAAGGGTTTTTTTTTTACAAAAAAACAAGAAACACTTTTTTGTTTTCAAATATAACCATATGTTGGTTTTTTTTTTTACAAAAAACATGAAACACCTTTTTGTTTTCAAACGAAGAAAACAGATGCTAAACATTGTTTCTATAAGCTTCTTGAATAATAATGGTCTCGAGACAGCGTGTAAAATAGCCCTTGGTGATTTGAACCCTTAACTAGCAAAAGCAAGCTCAGCTTTAAACACAGGTGTAGTACTATTATTATTATTTTACATTACATCGACTTTGACACGAAGTGACATGGTAACTAGCATATGTTTCCCACTTTTCCTCAATACCCACAAAGGGACTTGGTGTTCATTGGTCCTTATTCCGGAAATATTATACAAACTCTCTGATTAGGTATTATTGACTGCGTGATGTACTATTGTATAATAGTAAATTCGAGAATGTATGTACCAAAGACGGCAACTCACTGAGCAAGTATTGCAAAAACTATGCAAAGGGCCACCTGTAACCCTTTCAATTGCGTCTCCTAAGACCGCGCCGAATATCTTTCTTATTGGACCTTACTCAACATAAACGTATGTTGAAAAGTGATGGCAAGCTCATGCCTAAAAAGAAGGGGCCCTATTAGACGTCATTGTGTTGTTCAAAATGTCATGGCATTTTACGCAATAACAGGCTTTGTCCGAGTTTATTTGTATCTGTTCATATATCAGTATAGTTGACATATGTAACTGTCTGCCCACATTTTGTTGTTGTGACAATTAACCTAAAAAGAAAAAAAAATTGGTGCATTGGAGTTGGCGAGGTGAAGCATCTGTCTGGTAGGATTGGAAGGGATTAATTTTCTATGAACCGCTTCCAAGCACAAACCGATTAATTCCGATGTCTACTGTGCGCAACTACAGAAATTAAGTGATAACATCGCACAGAAACCTTACGAGTTGATCAATCGTAAGGGTGTGGTATTCAACCACGACAATTCGAGACCAAATCCTTGTTTGGCAACTCGGCAAAAATTGTTGCAGCTTGATTGGGATTTTTCCCACATCCATCAGACTTTCACTAATTTCGCTACTTGCGAAATTCCTTGAACTATTGAGCGTTTGCTTCTGAAGATCTCATCAAACAGCACATTGACTAGTTTCTTGCAGTGAAAGATAGGAAGTTTTATGAACGCGGTATTATGAAGTCTACCCGAGAGATGGCAGAAGGTCATCGAACAAAACATAATTGGTCAATGTTTATTATGTACGGTGGGTCAATAAGTCCCTGAAAATGGAAACAGATTACTTTGCTACCTCATATCTAACATTCTACTTGTCAAGAAATATCTTTCAAAAGAACGCACCCACATTTTTAGACACATCTGTGAAATAGTTTTGGTGTGACAGCCATTTCAAACAGACGCCTACGAGAATTTTCGTAAAAATGAAAAAAAGTGAATTTCGTGTGCCCATTAAACACTATTTTTTGCGCAAAAAAAAAAACATCTCACAATCCAAACAAAAGCTTGGAAAGTATTATGAGGACTCTATACCATCGATTAGAACCGTCCAACACTGGTTTACTCGATTTCGGCACAAGTGACGGCTAACGATCTGATCACCCAATTGAGGTCACCACGCGATAAAATTCACGGTATGATATTGGACGATCATCATGTGAAGGTGCGCAAACTTGAAGAGGCTACAGGCATATCATATGGATCAGTGATTTCAGTTTTGCAAAAATATTTCGATATGAAAAAGCTATGCGCCAGATGGGTGCCGCGTTTGCTCACAATTGACAACAAACGCAATCATTTGCCAACTTCAAAGTAGTGTTTAGCGATGTTCAATCACAATCCGAATGAGTTTTAACACCGTTTTTCGCCAGAGACCACGGAACAGCCGAGACAGTGGACATCTGCTGTGTCTTCGAAGCTGAAGAAGGCCAAGGTGCGCCTGTCGGCCAACAAGGTCATGGCGACAGCTTTACTGAAAAGGGTAAAGCAATCCCCGGCACCTATTTGCAGAGTTGTTGGATCTATTCGACGCCGATTTGAAGCAAAAATGACAAGTGTGCAGTCGCAATGGCAAAATTGCATGAATTAGGTTACATATTGCTTCCACATCCAGCATATTCTCCAGATATAGTCGCAGAGAGCTAACTATTCCTGTTTCCAAACATGAAGAAACGGCTCGGCTGTAAGAGATTAGGGTCGAATGCAGAGCTCATCGATGTAACAAACGCCTATTTTGAGTGCTTCGAGAAATCCTATTTTTTGAGGCGCATCAAAAAATTGGAGAAACGTGGGACAAAGTGTATCGAGCTAAACGAAGATTATGCTGCAAAATAAAACTTTTTTATTGCCGTGTTCCTTATATCAATTTTCAAGAACTTCTTGAGCCACCTCGTTATTAAATAAACGCACGTGAAAATACAATACCTTTCGAACAACCCAATATAAAGGAAAATGAGCTGCAATAGAATACAAAAAGAATATGCCAGAAATAAAAGGGCGAAAAGTAAGCTTGTTTAACTGGGGGTGGAAAGATAGTGATAGAGATACGAGTATAATTTGTTTCTGGAGAAGTCTGCCAGGCTGTTTAGCGGCGATGACAAACAATATTTTTCTGTGAGCCAGAATGAACCATTCAACCTTTCACGTGATTAAGAAAATATTTGGAAATCAGAGTTGAGCTTTTTGGACTGCATTATTTATACCCATATATATCTGTAGTTGCCGATCCCCTCAACCTTATCGTGGACAACCTGGTGAGTTTTTGTCAGTATGGTTTTAGACCCTAAAAATGCATCTTTCCATTCAGAAAGACTAGAACATGCTGAATTAAACTGCCGAAGTTCTTACCTTGGATGATGCCCTCATTTGGAAAGGAACATAAAGACCATATCAAACTATTTCTGATTGAAAGTGGAGCACAAAATTGCTTTTACAGATGAGTTAACTACTAAAATGCACAAACTTTCGATTGTTTATTTGTTCAGAATGTTGATTCTGATATGCCGATTAAGTGAAAACTTTTTTAATAAAATAAATCTTTTCTGTAGCAAGCAAATGAACTTATGTAACCACGAGAAATGATTGTCATTTTTGTAAATATCAAAATCATAGACACCTTTGTCATTAAATTGTACTTCTCGTAAGCATGAAATCAAATCTAGAATATCACAAAGAAAATGATAAAGTTTGTATTACTTTTGAAGTATCATTTCAAGGAAAGTTTGTTTTTTTAAATTTGGTGCCTTCATAAATCAAGAGAAGACGTTGAATTTGTTAATAACTATGCAATAACCAAAATTCGAGGAATGCAAGTGGGAAAAGCATCATTGAAGGTAAGGGCCAACTCTTTTTGCTAATTTTAAGAAAATTTGTTTATTGAGTAGACTGCGTGAATGACATCCATAATGGTTGTCATAGAGTTGATGGGCGGAATAGGTCACTCGTTCTATCATTACGAGTAGATAGATCATGCAAATTCATTTGGCACTCTCTCCAAACATTTATTGAATTATCGTTCCTTAAGAAGAACGATTCGTGACTTGATGTTTGCGACTTCAAGCATATACATAGCTTGCTCGACTGTTTTTAACGAAACACACCCTGTCGATTTAATTTCGAGCTCACTGAGGAAGATTGATTTCCAAGGCCTAAATAGTTTGTGATTAATCTGCTTACATACATCAAATACTTCACATACCTTAACCAGAAGTAATTGAGTGCTGTCAAATCGCATGATTTTGGTGTCCTGGTCTGACTAATGACTGGTCCATTCCGTGATAAAATATTGTCATTGAATTATTCTGGAACCACATATCGTTCAAGGATATAATCGCTAACCATTAACTGTAACATGAGCTCCCACCCGATCTTTGAAAAAAATAAAAACCGATTAGAAGACCACACCCAACAGTGCACTTTTTTAGGCGTAATTGCGCCTCTGGGTTTGCCTTACTTCAGAAATGGTCACTTTGCTTGTTCACAAGCCTGTTGAGGCCAAAGTGAGGATCATCACTAAACAGGCAGGCGAAAATCTTCCATTAGACGCTATGAGGATCTCAAGCGCATGCTCATACTAATGTGTATGTTACTCTAACTAAGGTTCGACTTATCAAACAGTTTTTTATCATAAAATAGATTCGATTGGCAGGTGGCTTTCCAATGAAAGTTCCTGCATGTTCCGCACTTCAATTTTCTCTTAGCACTTTATTTTTAAAATTTTGTAAAATGTTGGCATTCGTTTTCTTCGTACAACCCCAAAGTTGTATACCAGAGGCCTACGCCAGCTTTAGCACTTGATTATATAAGAGCAGCTGGTTTTCGATACTAAGCTTGGAATGTTTACTAAATAACCGACACAACTCTCTGTATTTTCAAGTTCTTGGTGGTTTTTTTTAAACTTGCAACTTCCATTTTAACTTTGCGTCGAGTGTCATTCCAAGGCATTTAGGCTCGTTTGCAAATGAAATAAAGACCGAGTTTATGAGGATAGGCAACCGACCCGTTTTTCTGTATGTAAAATGAACATGAACAGATTTGGTCTCATTGAGGGCTATCCGCCAGTCCATGCATAGACTCTCAGTGTCGTTTCTTAAATCATTTCACCTATTGCTAGTATAGCAAACGCAGCTGGAACGGTCCATTCTCCTTGCTGTGTCTCTCGGGTATATAGGAAATACAGAAGTGGGTCAAGAACACTTCCCTCCGATACGCCGGCTAAAATCTCTTTGAATTGCGATACTTCGTTTACGAGTCTGATAACGAAACTTTTATTCTCGAGATACAGTGTCAGTAAATGAACTTTAAGCCTTCATGCCATACCTTATCAAAGGCTTGCGACACATTAACGGATACGCTTGACCAAATCACGGTGATTAGGGATAAGATTTTTACACCAATAATAGGCAGCATACGTCTCAGAATTATCCTCTGAAAGACTTTCGATAAAATTGGGAGCATTGAAATCGGTCTATAAGACTTATTGTCATTCGGAGGTTTTCCTGGTTTTAGCACCATTATGAGTTGAGCAACTTTAAACTGTCTCGGAACATATTCTAATATCAGTGCGGCGTTAGTAATATAAAGAAGCTTAGTTAATGCTTTTCTGGGCAGCATTTTGAGGACTTCGTTACCGGAAGCTTTCTTTGGTTTTAATTACTTTGCCATCGTGTAATTGTCTGACCCTCTTTCCGATTCACTGATATTCTGGATAAGTGGTTGCCGTCTAAGGGAACAAAGGTCTCTTCCAGATGAGAAGAGCAGATTTCCATTTTCTCCTTATCTCCCTTTGCCCATTCTTTGTTATTTTTTTCTAATTAGTTGCACGGAGGCTTTAGGGCTTTTAGTACTTTTTAATGCTTTCCAAAACGAATAATTATATTTCCTTTTTGTTATCAAGCTTTCAAGATAGGTGTCTACTTCACGGTCTCTTTCAGCAGGTTACACAGGTTATTCAAACGTGTTTTATGCTTCCCTTTTATTATTATTCAAGCGATCGATACAAATGAATTTAAGTCCGGATAATTTCTGTTGGATAATTTAGATCGTAATTTGTTACTTTCTTCCTTTGATAGGAAGTTATTCTTCCTTTGATATTGTTATTCCATGCGACATATTTAACGATTTCAACGAAGTGATCAATCGAGACTTGTAGTTCATAGGGTGTCTGAAGTGATATGTGCAGTTCTACTTTTCCTTCAATTTCTTTCTGGAAACCTTCCCAGTTAGTATTTCTGCCATTTAGTCTTGCTGAGAGTTTCGCTCATTTTCAAAATGACTGGAGAATGTTCAGAGCAAAGGTCAAGGCTTTCATCAACTTTTATGAAATTGTTAGATACTCCTTTTGAAACGAAGAAATCGATAACATCTTGTATTTTTGTGGTATTAGCATACTACCCTTTTGTGTGATGTACCTTGCGCCCCAGAAGGTGTGTTTTGGATTAAATTCACTACCAATATATTTTTGAAGATACCCTTTTATAGTGCGGTACTTGGTAGTGTGTATTTCGTATATGTACCGTCAACATATTCGATAGATTCTTTAATGTACAAGGAGGATACGCCTCTCGCCTTTTCAGATGAATGATAAGCGTGATAGCCTTTAAGGCCTCTTATTTTTGCACACGATTGCCTTTTGATATGGGCTTCAGAGATCAAGCAAACGTCAATATTCTTCTCTCGTATGAATATTTATAATTCGTCAAGTTTTTGTAAAAGGCCGTTGGGATTCCAAGTAAGTATTTTGAGCACGCGTTCCATACTCATGTTCTCGATTTAATTCGCTTATTGTGGCAGTTATTTTCGAACTTAACTAACTTCTCGAAAATAAGTTTATTTATTTTACTTTGATCCTTAAGTTTCTCAAGGATAATAGAGAAAACATGCAGGGTACGCCGAGTTTTTGGTCCTTTTGTTATGTAATTTTGCGGCTTGGGCATATGTTAGTTTAGACGGTAACAGCCGTCTGAAGCTCTATGGTTTTTTTTTCATCACGTTTTCTTTTTTTCTTTTATATTTGTTTGACCAGAACCCGATGGATTTTTTTTAGCTGTTTTTAATTTACCGGACTTGGGCTTTTCCCAACTTGCCACATTTGAGTGTTCCATTTTGCGGCTTTAGGAATTTATCTCGTCTTTTTTTCTCAACTCCCTGGCTACTTCGCAACCTCTATAATTAGCTGGGTGTTCTCATATGCAATTGATACACGTTGCACAGGCTTGCTTGGAGAGGTGATTCACAGTCTTTGGAGAGGTGATTTCCTACGCATTTCACACAACGTGGCTCTTTCTGGAAACACGTTTGCGAGTGATTGAACACTTGACAGCTTTTGCACTGAGCGACTAGTTTTATGTTTTTACGTAGAGATTTAATCCCAATCGCTTTTGTTTCATAAATGTTTTGAAGATTCTCAGCCTTATCGCAGGTAAGCATGAAAAGAGGATTTCCGATTTTTGTTGGTCTCGCAACAGGTCACTGATGATGTCTTCTTTTTTATTTAATTTTTTTACTTAACTTTCGAGACAGTATGCGATAGCTGTCAGCGTCTGTGCCGCTGACTTTCCACCCGTTGTTGTTACGCTATGTGATGGTATCAGATCGCAACAACGTCTTCCAGATGTTTTAAAATTTATTGTCATCCGCAATCCCGATAACGTTGATTGGCGGCGCCAGCGGTGTGCTTCGGAATGATTTTTTTTTTTCAACTTATTTGCCTTCGCAATAATTGTTGAGTAATGATTTTGGGTGAGAAAACAGCTTACAATTTCTTGCCTGTTCATTTCTGCCAAACGAGTGTAGGCCGAGATATTTTCTCAAAATATTTCACATAGTGGGCCTAATATTGCGATCGACAATTGGCAATTCCGAAACTCCCTACGAAATTTCGACCACAGCGGCTTAAGTTTCTTCTGTGCTCAGATATTATGACGCGTTGTTATCCTTGTTTCATGTAGAGTACGTATCGTATATGGTACGAAATTTATCCGCAGCATGACAAATATCAATTTTGAAATAGTCAAGAGTTATCGCACAATGCTATAAGTAAAGGTATGGCTTAATTAAACCAGGATATTACGGTATAAAACAAAATTAACTAGATAATGAGCTTCCAAAAGAGCAGGGAAACTGGAAAAGAGTGTGTGTAAGGGTACCATTATACTTTGGATCGCTATCTGATAAGGTGTCTAGGAATTATGACCACTTTTTGATCAAAAGAGCTATGGGGAAATTAAATAACTATTCAGAGAAAAAGATTCCGAAGGAAATTCCTAGAAAAATACTTCTTTTGGAGGGCATCTGGGTAGTGTTGGTTCTTCGGAGATTCCACTAAACTCTTTTCGGTATTAGGTATATGAGTATATACCCACACACCCCTTTCTAACATAATTTAACCTTACCTGTATACAATTTATGTAATGAGCCATCCTATACTAATTTGAAATTATGATTGCGTCATTCTGTAGAAAAATTAAAAAGAGTATTAGTTAATCAGTTGGTCATCAGCGTCATTTCTCAAAAATTATATTATCCCAGAGATTATAATCTTACGTATCTAGCGTACCACTTCCAGTGTGATTACATCCCATTCAGTATCTAATCATTCTAAGTTTTTCATATCACTAAAATATTCTCGATTCTGTCAGGTGCCTTTAAAAGTCCTCTTGAGGGAAATTTTCTGGATTACGCATAACTCTATGAAACTGAAAAAGTTTTCACGCGACTTCTTAATGTTACTCTATGCTCATATTCACAATATAGAAATCAATTTTCTCAACAATAATTTAACTGAATTCACGAGCTTTCTTAACTGCACCCATACATAAATTACTCCTATTGCACAAAGTTTTTCTAATTAACTTTTCAATTTCGCAGCTCTACTGTGGAGAACAGATCTATAAGATTTGCATGATCATCTGCAATTCAAATCTGTGACATTGAAAAGTGCATCTTGAACATACCAAGACTCATTTCCAACTCCACCTCCGCTTATTTAATTTAAAAACAAACTTTTCAACCTCGCAAGCCTTAGCTTAGTTTTGTCTAAAATTTTGTATCTCTCTGAAATGTCATCGAACATTTTGCCACAAAGGCGAGTTATGACTGGCGACCACCCACTAACCATCATCATCACCTACAATGCCACTGCTGGAGCCCATTCATTACTGGGAAAACCTTCTGTTTGTACGTCTGTACTGTATCGTGTGTAAAAACTATTTCCAATGGAAAACGTAACTGCTGCTTGCAGCTGGAGTAACTACCTCGCGTTAAAGTTGTCTCGATTGTAGAATACCTTGAGCGTAAAGTTGTTGCAGCTACTTGGACAATTGTCAGTGCTCGACCAATGCACTGGCAAAAGATTTACGAGAGAAATGACTAAAGCTAAGATCATACAAATGCATGGGGGAACAATCGAATAGCTAGTGCAAGTCTGGTACGAGTAGTGATTTGTTCCATGGTAGGGAAGGAGACTAGATTTGAAATGGTTTTCCGATCATTTACCAGCTGAACGATGAAGGTTCCGAAATCATTTGTAGAAACCAATAATGATTCTCTATATATTATTGTGCACGAATTTTTGTGGCAAAGCACAGAATTGTACGCCTCTGTGACTGTTAAATTTAAATAGTTCAAGGTCGTTTTGAGGTACAAATGGTCGAAGGAGCTTATTTTGATGTTTATCATGAGAAAGTACAATACAAGTACGAGTATATTATGTAAGCAGATCACTCACTCTTGATGATCCAAAGTTCCAGAAAAACAGACATAGAGCCCAGTCGAAACATAGTAATAACTTGGGCAGTACATTTCTTATCTGACCTCTGTCTGCGGCAGTTCTCATCCTCAAGAAAACTGGAAAAAACTCTGAAAAAAAACCATATCCAACGTATGACACAAGAAAAGCGATGAAAAGCTTTAGGATGTGTCTCAGAAAATGAAGAAATGGTTTTTGACAAAATAGTTTCAGAAAATCAAAAGACAGTGGAGTGGTAGTAGGTGCCGTGAAATAAGGCCAAGTGAAATAAGGCCAAATTTTATAGTTATACGCGCCTGCCTGACATTCCCTTAGCGGAGCTATGGAGTACACTCACGCGACTAGACCTTGCGGAGAAAAGGGTGAAATCCTGTTAGCGAGCGAAACAAGCCACCTTATTCAAACTCTGAATTCGGCTTTATTTCAAAAGCAATGGTCGGGGTTATTTCACTTTGTCATTGCGAAATAACGCCGAATTCCTAAATTCGGTTTTATTTTGATTTCATAAAGTGAAACATCCTTTTTTGCAAGCAAATAAAATCGCGTAAGATGCATAGTTGAGTAGAATAGAACAATTAACTTAACATGTACTTACCCTTACTCTTTATGAAGTATTTGGCATGAGGGGTTTTGCCCATCTGTTACCTTCTGTCTCCATCCAGTAATGTAGCGCTTCACTTAGCCAATCTTTGGTTCTGCCTTCCAGAGTGGTGGTGTGTTAAACACAAAATTATATTGGCATACCGCTTAGTTGATTCAGACCCTTTTCTGATTAATTTTATTTTTATTTATTAAAATTCAATAAATGTTTATTTAATTACAAATATTGAAACAAAAAGAACAATAAGGAGTCAATTCTGTAGCATAAAGTGCTAGACACGAATCAAAATAACAATTCTGTGTTTAGTAAGAGGTAATAGCGAGAATATTTACTACAAGCCGAAGTACAATGCCTAAAAAGGCATTTTCTTATTTCTTTCAAAAATAGGTTTTGTTTTTAGGATTCATATCGAATATAGCTGACAATAGTGTAGAAGTTCGAGAATATACTTTTTTTTAAGCCACGGTATTAACCGATGCCTGAGTGTTAACCTTCAGATAAAAGATACTAGATTTTCTTAGAGTTATGCTATAGAAACTTCGTAAAAAGACCATCTTTAGCACTTTATATACATTTAGATGCTTCAAAGGAATAACACGAAGTCTATAGAACAAAGGCCAGCTGCTAATTATCTTATTTTTTGTAAATGATTCTTGCTTTTGACCTACCACCAGAAGTTCAATAGTATTCGACTTTTAACATAAAAATACTGCGAGCAACAGCCATCATGTACTTCTTCAACTCCACTGCGTGTGCTTTATAATTTAGATTCTTAGCTGTTAGAACTCCTAGTTATTTGAAATTGTCAACAGTTTCTATTTATAGTAAAATTAGGCATTTTTACCAAAGTTAGCTTCACCACAAGTGTGATTAAAAGAAAACTACATTTAGTACATGCAGTTGAGCGGAAAGATACATCACAGTCTATCAGATCATCAGTTCTTATAATACAAACTACAACCTTAGTCTTTTGCAAGTCATGATGGAGATTTATTACCGATTTGAATAAAGACATATTAACAAATATCAACGCCATATCATCAGCAAAAGCTGTAATGTTTAATGCTGCAAAATATTTACTTAAATAACCAGTTTACATAGATGAGAAACAAAAATTTACCTAAAACAGAGCCCTGTGGTACACCTATAGTTATTTCCATCACTTCACTTAGAGTACCAATAAGATTAACTCTTTGTGATCTTCCTCTCAAGTATGACGGATGCCATTTGTATACCGAACCCCGTAAATCAACAAAAGGTTATTTGTCCAACAAAAAGTTATGATTGTCCATATCAAATGCTTTGGTTTTTTCAATTTCAATTTCAATTCGTTAAACTAATGATTGGAAGGTACAGTAAGACTTGGTCTTTTATAGTACAGATACAATTAAAATTATAGCGATATTCTGAATTTAACAAAGCAAACAAACATCAAAAAAATAGAAATAATTCAATTAAATTCTAGTTTTATAAAGGTTCTTAAAACTAGATATAAGAAGAATAAGGCTGTGGGAGAGTAAGAGAAAATAAGAGGGAAAGGAGTGGGACAAGTGTGTTATTACTGCTCAGAGAAATATTTGCGAATTGCAGGTTTGAAGATGGCAGTTCTTCTTACTTACGAGTAAGTGCTTAATATTCATAGGTAAAGAGTTGCACAATCTAGCAACTATTGGCGACGAGGGCGAAAGCACTCTAATTTTCCATATAAATACAGAGAATATTTGTTTATAAATTATCTTGTGTAAAAGAATAAACTTTCTTGAATTTATGTATTGACTCAAAGTACATCCAAGAAGTGCCTTACCGCGTTCTGAAGTTCTGTCGTACCTTCGTATTCCATACACATAATGAACTGCATTATTGAAAGCCACCTCAAGTTTATTTTGAGAAAGTGAGTCAGGGTTGGAGTATACAACTTCAGCATGATAAGGGTTTGAACGAGCTTTCGTCGGATATCAAAGGGCGTGAAATCAGCGGTTAACCACAGGTGGCGTAAGCATCCATAGACACGACTAATCACAAAATTGATATGGTGCTAACAGGAAAGGTTCCGGTTTATAACAAGACCAAAGCAGGTGGCGAATTCCATAACATTTATTTTAAAACTCGATAGGGAAATTTCTGACACCAGATTAAGGTGAAAAAATTTGTGAAAAGTCGGTATAACCTGATATTTGGTGGGATCTAGTTATAAACTATTGTGTATCGACCAAGCGCTTATTGAAGACAAGTCTTTATTTAATTGAGATACAAGATCAAAAATATTGTACGTTGGCTGAGCAATGCAAACCTGAGCATCATCTGCGTAAAAATAAATAGAAGAATTTTTGCATACTAATGGTAATCCATTTACAAGGATGCAAAACAAATTAGGCCCCAAAATTGATCCCTGAAAATCGATCTCCAACGATAACTCTTTGTGATCTACCCATTAGAAAATTCCTCGCTCTATCACTAAGCCCAAAATAGTGGTTTAGTTTCCAGCAAACAAAGCAAAGCCACAGATCCCTTATTAAAGTTTTTTTTGAATATCATCGATTGGCGAGGATATAATAAGTCGTTCTTGAAAAGATGGTCAAGGATTTGTGTAGACTGTACCTTTTCATGGACCTTTACTGGGCACGGTAAAACCCTGATAGGTCAAAAGTCATTAGCGTAAGCAGGATCCACATTTTTTGCAAACGGAATCACACATGCATGTATGGAAACATGCCTGAGGAAAAACCGAAGTCATAATACAAAAGTTTATAATGTGTGTCAAATAATTTAATATTTGAGATAGAATCAGTTTAATGAATCGCATTGGCACATCATTTCCCCAATAGCATTTTACTTGGGGTGATGATAGAGAATATTTCATTCTCTGTTACCACTTTGAAATCAAGCCGAGACTGAAAACCAATATCAGGTATAGTTTCAAAATCGAAGCTATTAATTGCTATACTATCCTGCAAAAAGTAGTTATTAAGCTGTACATTCACTATTATTCTTATAACTAAACCCAATTAGACGCATTGCTACGTGCGACTTTATAGGCATTCCAGTTGAATGAGGAAGAATTTTTCTTTCATTTTCTTCGTTTTTTCTTAATTGAATTGGGAACATCCGATGTAAAGCACAGAAAGGATTTGTTTCGTAGAGCAACCGTTTTTAAAGGAACGAATTCGTCAAAGAGATATCTAATAAAAATCTGAAATTGATTTAATTTTTCATTAGGATCTGGACTATTCCTGCAGTATTCCCATGGAAGCAAAGACGCTGCAACTCGGATTGAATTAAGGTCAATAGAGCTGAAATCCTTATATTAAAATGAAACAGGTTGGACTTCATGTATACGAGTAAAACACATACGAGTATCGTAGCTACAAAATATAAGCCCATGCTCAGAGATGGGCTTATAATGTTATTGGTCTATTGCTATCACTAAACCCTCATATATTTCGCAACATAATTTTAGTATGGTATCTTCAGTGGATTTGCCTTCATGAAATCCGAACTGGTCATTACTAAAATATTTATTCCTATTCAGAAAACACATAAATCTATCATTAGGGGTGACCGTGGTGTAGTGGTACTAGCAATCGCTTCTCACTCGGAGGATCCAGGTTCGAATCCTGCCCATGACAAGTCAGTTTTTCATTTGTGTAATTGGAACTCAGACAGAAAAATTCTGCGTGTGAAGGCATAACACTGACACGTAGATTTGGCTTAGGCACGCGTAAATTATAAAAAACAAAAAAAAAATTCATAAGTTTTTCAAAAAGTTTTGAGAATGTTGAAAGTAATGAAATATGTCTGTATTGAGCCATGAGTTTTGGAATACCGTTTTTGAATACAGGTATGATTTCAGGAACTTTGAACTCAGAGAGAAAATACCACAATCTAGACTCAAATTCATTATGAATGCTAAGATCTCAACAATGTATGGAGTAATTCGTTTAAGGAGAATATCGGTGACGCCATCGGATGTACACGAACATTTATTGTCGAGACTGTTTTTGTTTACAAATTCCAAACGCTGTTATATTCTCAAAAGCAAAACAATTACTTTGGGAGACGTCACCAATTACCAATTATTAATATCGCACATACAATTACTTGTTTTTTTTTAATTTTTAACCATTCATCGAGACTACATTATTTCCAACTTCTATTTCGAAGACACTGTCTCTACTCTTTTTTCTATTCAGGATACTGTTTACAACTTTCCACTCCTTTTTGATATTTTCTTTACACTCAAACTTATCAAAATAATAAATATTACGCCGACTTTAGGTTAGGTTAGGTAAGAGTGATTGATTTTTTTAAAGAACTTAATACTCAAATGGGTATTATTACACTTAGAATGCGCACGTGTTAAGTTTTTAGGAAAATAGGACAGAGAGAGAAAGAAAGATTTTTGGGCTCAGTGGTTATTTCGCTCCATGGGTGGCATCCAACATTTAATGGAGAGACTAAGTTATTAGTGTAATTGGACTTGTTGTTGTATTATAGGCAACCATTCGTTTTACGTGAATTAAGTTCCCTGAAAAAAGGAATGACTTTCGGGTGAGGCTGGGATTCGAACACCGAACCTACCGATTTGGAAGCAAATACACTACCACTTGATGCCACGTGGATCTGCGATCCTCCTGCTCTCGGAAACAATTTGAGCTTATGATAAAGCGCAGGAGACTGTTAACGTCTATATTGCCTAGATCGTTTAAGTCATTGTAGAAAAAAGTTCCTAGGTGGAGTTTCCTTCTTGTCCAGCTCTCTGGACATGCAACAACGAGCAGTTCAACGATTGTCTCCTCCTCCTCCTCGTCCATAGCTAAACCTGTTGACCCAACGTATGATTTGATCTTTTGTTAACGTCCAGCTTTATTATTAATTTACATGTAGCGGTTGGTATACCGATGCTACCCTTTTCCGGTAGAATAGGTAGAGTGGCTCCGACTTTGGCGAGTTCGTCGGCCCTACAATTCAATGGAATGACTCTGTGCACCGGCACCGAACATAGTTGAAAGTTGAACTGCTGTGCCATCTCCGTAAGAAATGATCGGTAATCAAGGGCGATTTAAAAATGTTGTGAAATTAAGTCCAGGACTTAATAGCGACCTGACTATACGAAAAGATGCGGATATCCCTTGCAGATATCACGTTTTTCTTCAGCCAGGACAGGACTTCTTTAATCACAAACATTTCCGCCTGGAATACTCTGCAGTAATTTGGAAGGCGAAAGGAGAGGCTTAGATTAAGCTTATCTGAGAAAACGCCGCCACCAACCCCATTATCGGTCTTGGATCCATCCGTATAGAAGTGGATTAACTTGTCATCCATGAAAGCATCTTCCTCCCAGAAGGGTTTAGAAATGCTTACATGAAAGTCTTTGTCAAATCAATGTTGACGCATAGTGTAGTCGATGTTCTCTTGGAGGATTCATAGTGTGTTAAGTATATTAGCGTGGTAAAATAATTTATTTGGGCACTTTGTCGTCCCTTTAAGGCGAATAGCTGCGTTAGCACCCACGTATCTAATGAAAATTCCGAGGGGTATCAGGTGAAACAGAATAGCCAGTGCCGTGGAGGCAGCAGTATATAAGGCCCAGATATGCTGTCCTTTGGACTTTGCTTAGTTTGCTGCAGTTGACTACATTGTCTAAGGCCGTTTTATATTTCCTGGAAAGTAGGACAACATCTGTTTTATGTAGGTTTGCTCTCAATCCACAGTGATCCGCCCAACGGGTTAATCCGTTAAGATTGATTAAGTGCAGCGTACCTCTACTGCCGCATTTTTAAGCAGAAACGCCACAAAGTTTGAAGTTGATTATCTTTCTATTTACCATAAGACTGATCAACTCCCCAAGTGAGTCATCTACCTTCAGAGTTAAATGGGACCATTGTGTACTCTCTATAATGTAGGGATTGTTCTATGTAGCTAATAAGTGAATATAGAGCCGTTTCCACTGACTTTCCTTTACAGTAGGCATGTTTAGCCGTAGACAAAAGGACTGGGTCAATTCTATATCGTATGCGGATATCAATCAGTCGTTGTAGAATTTGCAGAAGTAGATATGATTGAGTTATAGGTCTGAGGTCCTTTAGGAGAACATAAGAACATTTTCCGCCATTGGGAATGAAAACTGCATTAAGTTCTCTCCATGACAAGGGAATGTGGATCATTTCTAAGCAGCTCCTCATCTGAGGGCCTTTGTAGTACGGCAGAAACTCGTATTACACCGTCCGGACCAGTAGGATTGTAGGGTTTGAAGCTACGCAGTGTCCAAAGCAGGTCTCTTGTAATCAGACAGTGAATTTCGGTCGCGGCTGCAGTAGTTCTGTTGTGATCCCACTGACTGCGAATAGGAAGCTACCTGGAATGTGGTTGTCTAGTAGCAGATTGAGTGATTTATCAGTTAAGGTTGTTCATGAGCCATCGGTTTTCTTCAAACAGCTAGGCATCATGGGATTTGTAGAGGATTTTTCTTAGCCGCCATAGCCATAGCCCGATTGAGAGCCAGTCTGAAATTCTTGATTTTCATGTCAAGCTCGTTGGTGTTACGCGTTGTATAATATTTTAGCCAATCAGTTTTCCGATAATTCCGGAATACTGGTTGGCTGGGAGGAACATCATTCAGTCTGAATTGGATGTGTCCGTGGTCTGGAAATGAGTGTGCAGACGATACCATCAGTTGGTATTTGAGTTATGTTGTCGGAGACAAGAGGTATATCTATAATAGCACACCCTGTTGTATTCTTGTTATTGGCTCATTGTCAATGTTGTAAAACTAATAGGTTAGCACTAATAATGCAATCAAAAAGTGACTCACCTCTATCGTTGATGTAGGTACTGCCCCATCCGTGTGATGTGCATTAGCGCCGCACCCGATGATGAGGACAGTTTTTATCCTTCCAGCTTCCAGTACCACCCTTTATAGGTTGTGTCAGAAGAAGACGGATTAGTTGTCACCTCGGATAAACTGGAGTCGTCGCTATCCATTTCTGGAAAGGATATCGACGCTCCAAGATCTAAGGTTGAACTTGCAGTTTTAGTTAAAGGACTAGGAGGTTGCTTATTAATATACAGCTTTTTTATATCTGTTTTATAAACCCTTAAGTGAATCCGAACTGAATCATGCCCTTAGTCTGCGCTAGAGATCTTTGATCGGCACAAGCGATAAGTTTGACGTGTCTTGGTGCCAGCCAGCGTCGCTTCTGATGGGAGGTGGTCCGGGGTTTTCGCGCATGATGGCCAAGTAGTTGCCCAAAAGCTTTAGCTTGACCAACTGTCACCGTGCAGGTGCTATCGATCCATCGGCGTCGTTTTTTTCGATTACCGCGATTGTTATTGCATCTTTTAAGACTTCGCTAAAAATCCTCAGAGATGTGATGTTGGAAGGCCCAGGGAGGGTTTTGGTGTTATTGGTTTTGGAGCTCTTGGAAACCGGCACGGTTTTCTTCAACGATCTCTGGCACTTGGAGGAGGGCTTTAGTGTTTTGGGAGCAGTGGGTAATTCGTCTTTAAAGATGTTGTTAGCCCACTCAATTTTCCTTTCCGGAATAAGTCCGAAGGTTTTGATAATACGTACAGCATTTTGGCGTCTGATATAGAGCGCCTTGGATGGACTTGCTGGTGCAGCTGAGCCCCTGATTCCTCCTTTGTGGGAGGAATTTTATTAGCAGCAGCAAGGCCGTGTCCTGCCACAAACTTGCTGCTGCTAGGCGTGGAGGAAATGATAGGATCATGACTTGTCACAACCTTACCACTGCTTGAAGGTTTCGTTTTTAGCTCGTTGCGTTTGCCTTTAGAGGATGGTGCATCATGGCCTGCAACAGTTTTACCTCTACTCGACAATGCAGGAGCCCGTTATTAAAAGAATACCGATCTCGGGTTTTGTTAAATTAAATTAAATTTTACGAGTAGCGGAGCAAGGATGGTTCATCTGTACAGAGATTCGCTGTATACAGATAAAGCTAGCTAATCCGGAGATCGCCAGGTTTTCGGATGCTGGGCCCTTAACCAGGCTGATCCTCATCACTGGTAGTGCAACACGTGATGGCGTACACAATTCTTTCAACAAAAAAAAATTGCCTGATCTATTTACCAACTACGAGGGGCGTTCAATATATTCTCGGTGTCGATATGAAGGAAAATGCGAATTCAATTTAAATTGTTTTTATTTTTAATATAATCTCCCCTAACATTAATGCATTTGTTACATCTTGAGATAAGCATTTTTAAACCTTCAAAAAAATAAATTTCCTCTTTCTCTGCAAAATACCCATTTATCATCCGAAAATCTTTTTCCACGAAGACATTTTTTCAAATCCGGAAACAGGAAATAGTCACTAGGGGCAAGGTCTGGACTATAGGGTGGGTGTTGGATTTCTTCGAAACCACAATCTCGCGCAGCAGCCTTGGAAACTCGCGCCGTGTGAACAGGAGCGTTGTCATGAAGAAGCAACACACCCGCTGCGAGTATACCCCGTGTTTTCTTTTTAATTTCCTCCCGCAAATTATGCAAAGTGGAAGCGTAGGATTTGGCGTTGATGGTTTCACCTTTTTTTTGTACTCAATGAGCAAGATTCCCTTTGAGTCCGAAAAAACTATGGCCATGAGCTTCCCGGCAGACGGAGTGACTTTGAACTTCTTCGGGGGGTCTGTTCCTTTTTTATGCCACTGCATGGACTCTTGTTTGCTTTCACGGTCATAGTGGTGGACCCATGTTTCGTCCCCAGTAACAATTCGATTCATAACACCGTCCGCATTCTCACTACACATTTCCAAAAGCTCTCTACAGCATGCGATTCTCACTTTTTTCTGAGGCGCTGTGAGCATTCGTGGCACCCACCTTGCAGTGACCTTTGAAAGGTTAAGATGGTCATGAAGAATGGTGTGAATGGTACCAATTGAAAGTTTGGTGATCTCTGCCATCATTTTCACCTTTATTCGGGCATCCTCAAGAACAAGTTTTTCGACTTCTTTGATGCTTTCTCCCGTACAAGCAGTAGCCGGGGCGCCGGAGCGGGGGGTCGTCTTCAATGCTCTCTCTGCCTCTCTTGAACTCACTTGACCACTTTTGCACAGTTGATAATGAAGGTGCGGGACCCTGGTAAACAGCCACCATCTCTTCATGAACAGTTTTTTGACTTTTTCCTTGCTTAGTGAGAAATTTAATTACAGCGCGATGCTCAATTTTCACCATCATCGTCTTAGTTGCCATTATGATTCTGTTTAACTAGAGATAAAACGCGAATTAATAATCACATTTATATGAAATTTTACATGAATGCACTAAAATAATAGTATTACTTGATAAATAATAATTTATATATACAACCACAGCTTCAGCCCGATACCGAGAATATGTTGAACAACCCTCGTATTTTGTTGCCATCGTAGTTCTTTCACCTAAATGAGATGTACTCAGTTTGGAGGGCTAACCGCATACAATTCTAAACTAGTAAGTATACCTTGATAGCAAGTACAGCAGTTTTCTTTTCAAATACAGGGTGTACCTCTTAAGGAGTACTTATAGTCTTAATTTCATCATCTAGTTTAATATTATGTTGACCTATTTTTCACTTTTTTTTTAAACTTTTGGTTAAGATCATTAATTATACTCTTTCTGTGAGTTAACATTTAGATGAATTTTCTTGAACAAATAAGAGGTAGGGTAGGGCTTACTAGAGACTATCCGAGATTATTTCTTCAAACTTAGTTCTGATTAGTATAAGAACATTGTCTATCTCGTCTTGGACATACCATAATTATCAAGTCTCGTCAGCATTTCATCGGAAATCCACAAAAGTGGAAAGAGGCATTTAATTTGTCCATAAAATAAAATCCGCTTTCGATATAAATTACACATAAGTTAAATTTTGGAACGTGGATACTTCGTTGAAAATCAGCCGAAGAAGGGTTTTATCGGCTTCAAGCGGATAATCATCACTCTCGAATCGTATCGAGGGTAAGCTACAGAAAAGCACACTATATATATCCACATGCCCCTCCCGTTAAAGGAACTCATTTCATATTAGAAAACTGAAGAACAACACAATTAATAGCTCCGATTGATTTTCCGCAGATTCCTATAATTTTAGAGGTGCTGCTCCGTATTTGAACAAGCATCAAATCTTCGATGAAGAAGGGGTAAATCGATGTACATATATATGTACAATGACTAGAAAATCAGCTCCATCTACGAAAAATTCAAACCTTGGTGTTGCAACGATAACAGAAGTTTTTCCCTGTAACTAAATGTTACTTATAATACCATGCTTTTCTGAAGCCCATTTATACCACACTAATGGATATGTACGTGTTAGCATGGCTTTCATCCAGGCAGATCGATTCAATCTTAACATTAAGTCAACGAGTCTTATGTTGAAATACTCCAGCTACTCATCAACCTTAAATGCGCATATGAGAGCGAGGAACTCTACAAAACGATGATGAATTTGTGATCCCTTAAAAACCAATCCGAATATCCTGATATGCGTTGAAAGAATTAGTGATACTTTATACAAATTGGAAATAGCTCATCTGAATCTCTTGACGAGGAAGATGATGAAGATAGAAGTCACTACGTTCTAGAAGTCTGTCCAGCGTCACAGCTTGTTCTGGCACACCCAGATTAGGGTGTGTCTTGTAAGAAACGAGTGTAATACCAAATATGTATTTCTCATCTTCAAACGAAAGATCCTTGATTGATAACACAAATTCAAGGAGTCCACCTACATATCCTCACTCTATACACGATAAGTTAGCAGAGATTTCACGAAGATGGACTTTAGGAAAATCCCACTACATTTGGCATTATAAATGGGCTAAACACTTCCACCCCGAAAGGCAAAACTAGTTCTATACAAAACCTTTATATTGCCAATTCTATTCATAGAGCTACGTCCTAGATAATAACCAGTTAATCAGAGCTAATCGTAAACTCTTTTGAGCGTTTTTATTTTTCTTCGAATATTTGTTTCTGTACCCAAGACGGGTTAACAATGGGGAAGGTACTACCCCGACTCGAAAAAAGACTCGTTCTCTGGTTCATCTATATGAAATGAAAGTCAAAGGAAAGAAGCTTTGAGTGGGAACAAATTGATTCTGACTTTCAACACAAACCTTTTAATAAATATACGATATGCTTTAGAAATGTCGCTATTAGCCGCCAAATTGGTATCTGGTGCTGTACGAATTGTGTCTTAGCAATGAAGTTCTATTTTTCATGCTAAAAAAACAAACCAAGGAAGGGTTGATGGGATGACTAAGGGACGATATAAAAAGTTAGGGATTTTCAACTATTCCGTCAAATTCTATAGCTTTCGCAGGAGAATGATATCTAAAGACTGAAGCTTCTCGATTTGATAATGAAAAAATAACAATTGTGGCTTAAAATTCATGGACTTCAAAAAGCTCTAAGAGTATCGTTAAACAATGGATTTACTTGGGGGGATCACCTTCTCCATTCTCCAGACCAATTGATCAGTCTTGGAGGTAGACCAGTGTTTTTCTTCTATTTCACAATTATGGGATTTTCTCTTTAAGGAGCTCTTCTGTCTTTATACACCAACTAGTACTGGGCTTTAGTGTGAACGAATGCAGATATAACAAAAAATTAAAGCGTGTATGTGGAATAAATAACAAAAACTTCTTTCCTATTCGAATATGGAACTTGCAGATATTTGCACAGTAGATGCCAAGTACTTCGTACGTATGTATGTACAAGTATACCGAGCAGCACCTATGTAAGTAAGAGGAATAAACTGAAACGAACTCGACCTTTGGACAAATTAAGACATTGTCCGTCATTGGTGATCGTTCATATCTCAATTTTGTTCTACTTCAAATAATGAGGTTATTAATTTAACTTTACGATTTCTTAGAACTTGAACATGAGTCAACTATCATAGAATAGTGGCAAGATTAAAAAACTGGTGATCAATCTCGGTTATAGTCTGCACTAAAATGTTGTGCATATAACTCCAGATTTTTTTTTTCGATTTTTCCGACCACAACACGTTCGGCAGATAAAAAAAGATATAAATTAAGATACAGAGAGTCTAAGTAGATGCATGCACCTTATGCTACAAGTACTCGTATACGAATATGAGTGATTTTGTAATAAATAGCTGGCCATGACTTTAAACCTTTTTCGATAGCTGATCGTGGCTGAGATCGGATGTTTATTATTAATTTTTATTTTTTTTAATTTTCACAGCGCCAGTCAATCAGACAGCGTCCCTCTTATCTGGTTAATTCTTGTTCGAA
This sequence comes from Volucella bombylans, assembly GCA_949129095.1. NCBI lineage: Eukaryota > Metazoa > Arthropoda > Insecta > Diptera > Syrphidae > Volucella > Volucella bombylans. The sequence goes on from OX422143.1 coordinate 52,941,262, forward strand.
GTTTTTGCAATATGGGGTAAAAGCCTGTTATTTGAAAATTAGTATCTAAATGTTTTGCGATAAAGATCACGTTACGCTCCTGGGGATTTTTAATATATTTTTCTTTGCTGTCTATTATTATGGTACTTTGACCATAAGTATCTCTTGTTTGGATCGGATATCGAAGTGATGTAGAGTTGTTCGTTAGAAGCAGTTGAAACGGGTCGAATCGAATTTTTAAATCAATGTAAATGTCCGCAAATCATTCGGTTTGGCGCTCTGTCTATAAGTTTTTCTATATAAGCAAATAAGCATAACACACTTGTAGTCGTATCTTAAAGCTGCATGTGAGAGTTAAAAAAGACTTCCTCATTTCTTGCTGGCAGCTGTTTAAGAGTAAATGAGCATTCATAGGTATTCTGTTTTAAAAATTCAATGTCAAAGCGAAATCCAATCGCATACGATTACGAGTATCTATGGCGTTTGTTGTGCTGTATATATGTTTTTTTTTTATCTTTTTCCCCATGCTGCATTGTACATATTCCAGTCATCTTTTTTGTATACATAATTTTTCCTATAAATAATTTATTCAATTTGTAGCGAAGATCGTTAGCGGGGCACCGGTAAACCTTATGACGCTGACTTTGAGAGAGAGAGAAAAAAATCTGAAACAATAAAAAGTAGTAAATTAATTAATATTCTTATAAAAATTCACGTTTTGAAGACAACAACAACGCTAGTGCGGTCATAATCCTTGGACTTGCCATTTGAATTACCGCTAGGCGTGTAACCTTCATTGGAGTAATAGCCATTGAAATATGCGTCATGTCAAGTCAACTTAGTCTTATGTTGACAGGCTTTGACATCACATGAAGAGTAACTTATTTACGTTGTTTATATAAAAATAGTATCTACGGTTGCTTGTATATTGCGCATAAAGACGTTGAGACAATATACCTTTTGCGGAAATATACTTACTCAAAACCGGGCAGAAAGCCTGTTATTGTGCTATTAGACACTCGTTGTTTTGATTGGTTTTCATAAAAAGTGTCGTAAACCTATTCGATTGAAAATAATTAGAAAATTTGTGCATCCAACAGGTTTAATTGGTATTTGTTACATTATTATGAATGCTACAATTAAAAATTATTATCTTTGCTCTAAGTACATAAGTTACAGTTTTTAAAAGGGTAAAGTTTTTAAAAAATCTTTAAACGACAAAAGGAAGCATAGAAATGGAATGTTAGGATCAGTGCTTCTGCTGGGATTGTGCTGTTCGAGATTGAACTCTGAGAAGTCTTAATTATATCTAAGCAAAATGTCCTTATAATAATTGCGGCTTAACTTCCTACTGAGCTCTTGTAAAGTGCTGTTGAAGAATCAAATCCAATGCAATGATGGATGCTCTTACCATCTGGTAGCAGACTGGTAGTATGACTTTAATAATAGAAACTTCCTTACTCTTCTAGGGGTAAGAAAGGTTTTGATTTTAATCAGAAATATTTATCAAACAAGCTGATGTTTAGTCACTAGTCATGGTCACAACCAAACTTAACATGCTAAACTGATAAGCGCGGGTGTTCAGCAAGGCAAAAGCAATACTACAGTACTTTGTCGAAAATATCAAATCTAGAGAAGAAGGAGGTACAGTGTATGAATTCACGCCATTGCATCAGCTGTGGCGTCAACAGTTAGCATGAAAGATACTTTCATGTATTTCGAGTGGCAGACAAGCTCTCATATTCCCGATTACGGTTACTTACTCCATGTAGAAGCTCCACTATTAAGAGCAGCCAGAAACCTAAGATAAGGCTGGATTAACTGGTTGGATCATAAAAATGAAAAACGACAACGAACCTAGGATCGGGACATAATTCTGAAATCGAACGGACCTCTTGTTACGGAAAAACTAACGAAAGCCATAGACTGCTATATAATATAAAGATGACATCCAGTAAGTGCTGTAGTATTGGATATGCTGCAGTGGCTGTTACAGATAAAGATTTGTTATCAGCAGCCGACTAAGTCAAGATGAGCAAACACCCTGTAACAATCCGCATCGAGACTAAATCTACACACATCAGCCTGATGTGCACTCATACTGCAATGAATGTCAAAATAGGAAAGTAGAACATCGTCAGACAGTTAATGCCTTCACTACACAATCCCAGGAATTGGATAAAGATTCACAGTTTTTTATGCAAAGTGGAGCTTTCTTCTACAATGATTTAAGCTGTCTAAAGAATACATATGCTAACAGTCTCATACCCTTCATCTTAAGCTCAAATTGGTTCCAAGAGTAGGAGGATCACAGATCCACCTGGCATCACAATGAGCCAATAGGACGAAGTGAGTTGGTCTTTCCAGCAGCCACTTTTACTTAACCTAACCTAACCGATACAGAGTGGAATACCACTATAATTAGCTCACGTTTTTCCTACCTTATTATTCACTAAGAAATATGACAATCATATGATCATCATAATATAAAGAAATTTCTGATGCCATAACAATGGAGAAATACTGTGAAAGATTTAACGTTGAACAGATGGAACTGCAACGAGCCACTAAAACTATTCACATATTTCATAATCGCCACGCAAGCCCTATAGAACTTGCATCAGGCGCTAAACAGCAGAAGTATCGACATCAAAAAGCCATCAGAAACGCCGCAACTAATATATTGGGTTTCGTGCGATCGTCCCCACGAAATCCCTGGTGTTATGAGAAGTACAGTTGGGTGAGCACATGTTACAAAATAATTCGCGCCTCGAAGCGGTAAGCAAGGGAAGAGAAAGGGAAAAATATTGGCTTCTCAAGACCAAAATAGAAAGATCATGGAAAGCACACGATCTAGGAGACGCAACGCTAAAATTAGATATTTTACCGAAAGATAACAAGAACATGTCAAACCAAAAAGGCCCGAACTGCAGAAATATAGATATCTTCTTCTCTCTCCTCCTACAAACGTCCCTGCTCTTCGGCTTTGGAACTGAAGCGGTTGGGTATGCTAAGCTCATTAAATTCCGATATAAACAGCATCACTAAATGTGGAACCACTAATAGAGTGGAACTTAACGCTTCCAAAATACAATGTTGTCTGATGTCGTCAAAGCGAAATTTAAGTACATAGCAATTATCCATGATTGGCACCTGCATCGTCGAAACTGAAAAACTTTAAATTCTCGGTATGTGTGTCAATAACGACCTTCATTGGAATGACCATATATTTGAAGTCACCAAAAATGCTGCCAAATATCTAGGTTTCTTCAAGCGATGTACTCGTAAGAAATATTTCACAACCCTCTGATTTGGCCTCAAAATATAAAGTATTCATCCATCCAAAATTTGAGTACAATTCCCACATATGGTCAGATGTTCCTAAAATATCGCTGCACCTGCTAGATAGGACTCAAAACCGTGCGATTTAAGTTTTTTTTTTGCATGGAGGTTTTTGTAGCAAGTTCCCTCCGCTTGTACTCTTTATGCTTATTTTTTACCTTCTGTATCAAAAACTTTCCTTTTTTTAGTAGTAAGGTAACAAATGTACCAAATCTCTAAATGTAAAATGTGCAATACCAAATGTAAGTTATATTATGCAAAAATAAAAATATCTATCTATCTATCTAACTCATACGTGATGCTAATATCACACGACGAAATGTTTCCTGTCTCACCTTATTCTATCACTATTTGGAGCACTGGGGGTAAGTGCTCCATTGTAGCCGCCAGTGGCATTTTGCCCCTTCAAACCTTAACACCCGTCTCGCTATGAATACTCATCAGTATACCCTCAAGCTAACTTTCGGACGTACTCTGAAATATCGTGATTCTTTCTTAAACCCAGCAATTTTCTTATGGAATGCCCTGCCGAGCTCTTTATTTCCTAGTCAATATAACTTACGAACATTCAAAACCAATATATGTCTTTCTTTCATCCCTAACTTTCCTTCGCCCTTGCTGTGTTCTGTGTGTTTAAATATAATATCGGGCATATGTGCGCCACGGCTAGCTCGAATAAAGGGCAATCGTGAAGTTAAATTTTCGACAACTTTATCGAGCAACTCGGGCCGTATATCAGCAATAATACGACGAATGTTGACTTCCAAATCGTCTAACATCTCTGATTTATCGGCATAGACTAGTGACTTCACATACCTCCAAAGGAAGTAATCTTAAGGTGTGAGATCACAGGATCGTGGAGGGAAATTCACAGGTCCATTACGCGAAATTATGCACTCAGCAAATGTTTGCCGCAATAAATTGATGGTGTCGTGCACCGTGTGGCATGTTGCTCCATCTTGTTGAAACCAAAGCTCTGTCACGTCAATGCCGTTCAACTGAGGAACGAAGAAGTCAGAAATCAAGTTTCTATAGCGCTCTCCATTGACGATAACTTCCTGCCCGCATCGTCCTTAAAGAAATATAGGCCGATGATTCCACCAGCCCATAAAGCTCATCAAACAGTGAGTTTTAATGGTTGTAAGGGCGTCTCGACAAAGGCTTCTGTGTTTTCTTAACTTCGAATTCGGCAATTTTGCTTGTTTACATATCCATATGGGCCTCAGCGGGGAACAAAATTTTGCGTTGAAAATGAGGATCAATCTGAATCATGTATTCGGCCCATTCACTGAACCTACAATGCGTATAATGGTCACGCCGTTTCTCATAATCTTTTAAGCCAAGATCTTTCCGTAAAATCTTCCACAAAGTGCATGGACAGTGCACGATAGCGAATCGACTCATTCGGATTCGCATCAACACTGCGCTCCACAGTGGCAATATCTTCTTCTGTTCGCACTGTCGTCTTTGGGGATGCGTATTGGCCACTAGAGTGTACGTGGTGTGAAAGCGTGTTCATCGTGTTAGAAATAACTTGCTCAGATGGAGGAATGTGTCGACAATAAAATGGACGTAGCAGACGATAAGTTTGGCAAACCTAACCATGGTTTTCAAAATAAGTTTGCACAATTAATCTATGGTAAAATTGTAAAACGTACTAAACACAGCTGTAAAATTGACTATCTGTAGAAACAGTGTTGTCAGTTTAAAAACCAAATCTCTAAACAAAACACCCTTTATATAAACTATAGTAAGTCTTTTTAAATAAGAAACTAAACTTATACTTCTTTTAAAAAACTTAAAAATTTTTTTTTTTCTTTTCAGGGCATTTGGGTAATGACGCGAGCATTTCTTTTGCAGCGTTGGAATTCCTTTTTATAAAGTAAGTAATGAGCTGTAGGGACTATTTAATGTGTCAAATTTAAACTGAAATAAAGTGAATACAACAATTCAACAGATAATTCCCTTGCAAATTACATACGGTAGCAATTTCAGGATTTATATTTATGAATAATTTTCTTAAATTATTTCTATGGGACAGATAAATAGTCTATAACAAATAGGTTTTTGTCCATTCTTCACTGATTTGCAATCAAGTCTGGTAGATGATTGACATAAAAGTCCCGCTTATTACAAGCACACTTAAATTCTAGACTTAAAACTAACAAAATTAACTTTAAGTTATACATACAATTAGTAAGTAGAGTATTTTTTAGGGACGCCTGGGTGAGCGGACTGTCAAGAGAAATTGGACATCGTTGACTTTCCGTAGCATTCTAGTCATGGGTTCAAGTTGAGTTTGATTAGAAAGAGGAACTCAGACTTCAGATTAGGCAGGTTGGTGTCTGGATGCAAGTATATGGAGTAAGTTCGCTAGTCAAAATTAAAGTCTTGTTTGTAATTATACAACGATATTTTGGTGTCGTCTTATGCTCGACAATAGTTGGCTATTTAAGTGAAAACAGGATTGCTCAGACTTGGTTAAGCTTGGCGTTAATTACGATTTCCTTGAATACTTTTCCAAAGCTTTAGGATTTTTTCGTTTCCTATTTTGTCCATCTTTTACCCTGAGCAGATGGTGATAGCTAAAGCGAATAATCAACATCAGCGATTTATTTGGAAAGATTTTCTGGGATGTCATGAAAGTAAAGGTTTCAGTTGTCTGGAACCACCCATACTATTCTTGACATGAAGGTAGTGATTGTTAATCTGATTAATAAAAGTAATAGGAGCTGGTTATAAGCCAGTTTTGATCAGTTTACTTTGGAGGTAAGTCTTGGGCATGAGACACACAGTCTCAACATTGATGATCGGATCATTGAAGGATTTGACAAGCTCCTTTCCGTTGTGTATACATGATGATGTATCTAACCTTATCAACTTAAAATATCATGCGTGTAAACCATTGTGTATCGATAGCCGTTGTAAGGTAATGAATACAGCTCTTGTCTATATTTTATTTTCTGAAGCCATCTTCTACACTTACATATGCTGTTAAAGACGCTTAGACCGGTTTTAAGGCCGCTTTTCTGAATTGAAACCATTACTTCCTCATCGATTGCCTAAACAATAAGGCCCCAAAATGTTCTTATTGCAGATACTCAAGAGAGTTATTGGTTTCTAGATTTCTTGCTTTATTGTCTAGTTTCCGTTTTTTTTTTTTTTTTTTTAATTGTTTGGGCAAAATTCCGCTCAATTGAACATTGCTGTTTGTTCTTTATTTAATAAATTTTTGGTAAGTATCATGAGTTCTAGCAGGTTCCTTAGGTTTAAATTGAGAGCTTGCGTCTCATGTAGTCTATAGCCCCAGTAATGTAAGTTCAAAATAACAAGAACGAGAAGCGATTTGCAAGTTTAAGTTCGAGGTTCATACTGGATTTTTGGGACGAGATTGTTCAAGGCTCTTCAAGATAGGAGTAAGCTTTATTCTGTTCTAGCGGGTCTATGTTCTTAATAATTCTCATCCAATGACTAAAGCGTGCTTTATCGACTGCTTGAGGTAGTTTTTCTGGAAATTCTTCTGAAAGCCAAGTAGAATACGTTTTCTTTTTACGATTCATCAATCTGTCGGAGTTTTTAGGAGTCAGGGAAATCTACCAAAGTTATACCGATTCGATTCGGTTAGTTGACAACGGCTTTTTCACCCAGCAAGATCCTCTTTAATGAATCCGCCAATGAAATCTAGATGTATTGGACACTAGAATCCTTGTTTTCGAATGTGATATACAACAATATCTCCGTCTTTCAATCCTAATCGTCGGCAGAAGTAGGACACATCCATTCGACAAACCAACGGAACTCATCGGCTGATTTCTTTGATACCAATTGATACCTTGGTAAACCAGAAGTCCGACAAAATAATCTGTTCATGGTACGACGACATAAGGGGATACTTCTTGAAATGCAAGCATGATTAACATTGCTACATTCTGCCCTTGCTATGGCAATATGGCAACATTGACCGTGTGAGTAGCAGCTGGAAAATTGGATTTTTACGAACTTTTCTTAATCCCAATACTAACATCCAGGTGAAATACGCGAAACAGCAAAACAAAATGGAAGGGTTATTTCGCTTAGGGAAATATTCAATCGGACATTACGCAAAAGAAATGGATTTATACGATAAAAACATAGCACCACCATTTGTTATTATACTCGTATACATAAGGTGTCTATGAAGATGTCCATCTTGCAAATAACTATGTAGAATCTAGCTGCGAATACATCTCATCCTGGTGACAACACAGTTGGTATCATTAGTGCAGAAATACTCGCTGTGAAAAACCAAGCTCAATATCCCATTCAATGCCGCTGGCAGATGGGGGTTAATCTGTAGATATACCATGTAAACAAGTTTAAATGCGACCTCGTTTCGAAGGTCGGTGGATGAACTGCATAGTAGAAAGTGCATGAAGAATAGCAATAAGGTACGAATAGATAGTCCATTGTTGCAAAATAGTCATAGATACAAATACATACATATGTGTGTATTTAGAGAAAAATGTAAATTTTATACGTATGTACGAGTACATGCATGTATAGATATTTCCCTCAACAAACGAGATTCCTGTGTACAAATTTCTTAAGCAATTTATCAGACAGCTACCCCCTGTTTGCTCAATTGACCTACAAAATCATGCACAACAACAAGAAATTACTCGAGGTATCCTGAATTTGCTTTCTTTGATTGATTAAAACCTCCTTGCCCGGCTAGTTATCCCCAACTGATAGCTCAATATTCGTACTCCAACGTGACATGCATACTATATTCACTTTGTTCAAGTCTCGTGGGATTATAATGCCAGTTACTTGCACTTGCCCCGTTAGAATGATAAGCTCATTGGGTCAATAACTTGAGCTTACAATTATTATCAATGCGGCAATGAGGGCCACCGTCGAACAAGAACCAACCTTAATAGGGAACAAGAAGTACCTACTCATCGTGCTCCTCGTACTTATCGATTCATTCGCTCTTGTTTGCTATTATGCTTCACAGGAATTATTATCATCACTGCCACTTCATTTTATTTATATAACACACTCGTTCCCACTCAAATCAACAACCCCCACCCACCACAACCTTACAACAAAACCTACACACATTACTCACGTACACACTTAAACTCCTTTCAAATTGTTGCAAGCACATTTTTTTACTTGCAACGAGTTACTCGTGCATATTCGAACATCTTTAGTGACACTCATATGTGTACTGTGCGTATGTGTATTGCTATTGAATGCATTCAACGTAAAGCTAATGTGCAGTTCTGACTTTGTATCTGCAATTTGAACGTACGAACATTTGCATCTGTGTGAAGGAATTTTCTGGGTCAAACTCATACATTGGCTTGAACTCTAATGAGTATACTTATAGTGGCAAGACTCCGTATCAGTAAGACTAACGGTGAGAGGTGCGGTGGCATGAGTAATGGCGTTTGATGGGGAATGAATTTTAACAGGATTTTCATTCTAACTACACTAACACTTTAAACAACGCTGAGATTTTAGTCCAAATTCGCAGGAGAGCAACAGAGAGCAATGAAGCTGAAGATGGTGAAAACGAATATGTTGAGAGAAAATCTCTCCAATTGTGCTCTACACTAATACGACTTATGTGATGTGCTTGAGTGCAACACAGAACGTACCTTTTGTTCTGTCTATTGCAACCAATACATCGAAACGAGGAAACTTATGATCTCATATTTTGATGATGGATTCTTTGAGCGCGCTCTGTAAGGGAACGTATTAAGCTTTTTCCCACGATTATCAGAAGTGCCTGCATCTTAAGTGAGTTCTACGAGTAAGCCTATTCGAATTCAGATGAATCTTCTTTTAACCGATTTTATGACTCAATAATGGGGAGATGAGCGCAAGCCTCTATAGATAAAATCAGATTTCATGAATTTTAGTAGATTGTTAGCAATGGCCAGGCGAATTCTGTAAGTTTCTTGATAGCGCTTACTGCTAGATGATGGGCCTGGCGCAGTGATTAATTTCAATGATGATGATTATCCAGCTTCGGTTCCCATACGTTCGCCACACGTTGAAAAATTATATATTTTTGACTTTTGCATGCAATGGCAAACCTTAGAAAAAAGCCTACGAAAAAAAGTCATATTCTCTCGGCGCTTGAAGTCGAACGTCACGAGACTATTTCCTTGTACACTAGTATTCGAATTTTCGGACGAGCGGACACTTGCCGCGCGGATCATGTCAAGTTTACGAATGTCAGCTGGAGCATGTGCGATACATATTATACGTATCTGCATTATTTTATGGCGAATACGAAGAGCTTCATTAAAGGCTCTAAGCACTAATCCGCGATACTGCCGCTGTATATTATGTTAGATAATATGGGTTTCTGAAGCACTACGACAGTCCTTTACAAAGCCAAGGAGAGCCACCAAGACTCCAGATAGCTTCACGAAAACAACATTTCTGCGGTACAAATAATTACCCCAAAAGTATAAGAAGGTCCTTTGTACTAAAATGAAAAGATGAAATAACACTGTTGACCAAGTTTTGGATTAGAGTGAAAAACATCGCATTGGGAGCCGGTTACAACTCAATACTTAAAGGGTTTAAAAGATGAGTCTAAAATATCAGCTGTGGTTAACATTGCTTTATTAACACTCTATGATTGCTCGCATACATTCGCCAAATGCTGTTCAAACTACACCCAACAGTCCTAAGGTGTTCAGTAATTTAAGGAACATATTTTAAGTTAAATCAAAGACCACATCTCACTAAGTATATGGTAATAAGCAAACAAAAGACTGGTGTACGAGTAGCATACTTATTATTAAAATTTCATGGTATTTGGACCAACAGAAGCCGGGTTATTGCGTCTGAAGTATGTATGATTGTGTAATCATAATTGGCCGGTTGATCCTATTTAGAAAATTAACTCTGTGGAATTTTAAGCGTGGAAACAAAGTGTTATTTATCATCATGTTGTGTGGTGCCTCGAAATGTATTATGACTTGATAGAACGTCCAACGATATCTTTTTTTTTTATTTTTTTTTTTTTAAGAACTTAACACTCAAGTGGGTATTAATACACTTAAAATGCCTGAGCACGTGTTAAGTTTTTAGGAAAATGGGACAGAGAGAGAAAGAAAGATTTTTGGGCTCAGTGTAATTGGACTTGTTATTGTATTAGAGGCAACGATTCGTCTTACGAGAATTAAGTTGCCTGAAAAAAAGAATGTCTTTCGGACGAGGCTGGGATTCGAACACCGAACCCTCCGATTTGGAAGCCAACACACTACCACTTGAGCCACGGCCACCCTCAATCGGTAAATGGGAATTAAATTTCACGGATTATGATGGGGATATATTGCATCGCGGAAAAGGTGTGTTCGTTATGCTTATCAATCTGGAGAAAATTTTCCATGAAATCAAGAAAAAAAGTAATAAAAATGTACATATGTAAGAGGGATAGTCGATGTGTAATATCACATCAACACGAATGTTGCGAGCTACTTCGCTTTTGTCCAATGGCAATTCATCAACCTACATTAAACAATAAAACGAAACTATTACGAGGTAAATGTACACGAAAAAGTTGTGCAATACTCCAAGTATTTACTCGTATTTTGAAAGACTTTTCGACACTTTAGGGGAGATCCATCACTTATAAACTACTGCCGCGTAGGTATGCCAGAACAATCGGGTTCAAAGCACTTCGCTCGGCAGTCCAAGATAATATTCTACAAAACTAAATGTTATGCGCGGTAGATTATTTGTTTAATTCAGATCTCTATATGCTTTAACAAGCTGTCCAAAAACCTATAAAGATGTCCAAAATGTATATAAACTTTTGCAGGTTGCGCGAATCGCCACACTCTTTTTCCACACATAATCGAAAACCAATTTACTAGTTCGAGTATCAAGCAATCAAAGACAAAAGAAAGATTGCAAGCTCGGAGCTGAATGACAGATATTGAAAATCAAGGTCGGATTCTATTAAATACATGAATAAATTAATGACTGCCCTATCATACTTTCAGTCATAAACGATCAGGGAATTGTTGATGCTCATCGAGAATGAAAGACTCGCGAAAGACTCGAGAACGAAAGACTTAGTTCTAATACTTACTTAAGGTAAGGTAAGTACTCGTATAGTCCAAGGCGGAACCTTGGCCTCAACCAACAAGCATCTCCAGCCAGCTCGATCTTTAGCCAGCTGTCTCCAGTTTCACACGCTAAGTTGGCTAGGGTCCCCTTACACTTGCCATTTGAGTCGCGATCTTCATCTACTGCTCTTTCCCTCGGGGGCGGGTTCGAAACTTTTCGGACCAGTGCATTGGTGTCCATATGGGCTTCCATTGACGTCCATTGGGTTCCCGGTAAGAACAATTGTGACTTTCGGACGTTTATAAAATAGCATAAATAGGCACATTAGAAGTGAGGCCCTGATGTGGTGGATGCAAGTGCGTTAATACAAAAACGGTTACCAACCTTTTCACGAAAGACTAAGAAACTACATAAAAGAAACATATAAGGATTACAATGGATGAGATTAGTGCTCTGTTCCGATAGAAAAAGAAACTCATAAGACGAAGAACCGCACCGCTGGAGTCGGGCATCCAACTTTTTTGGGTTTGGAGTGATATCTGTCCGCTGATTGACTGAAATTTGTAGTTCTTCACTTTGGTCATCATCAGATTGAAGTCGCCTGCTCATGCCATCAGATTTGTAGTGGATTCCAACAGTCATAAAATAAATTTTGAATTCGTCATAAAATATTTTGAATTTTGAATTTACGATGATACTCGTGATATAAAGCAGCTATTTGTGACGTCCTCCAGGCCTTGATGTAGGTCAGTCACACGATTGCCGCTAGATAGTAGATTTGGTTTTCCCCTCTCTTGACCGAGGGGACTATTCAAATTTCTTATATACCAAACGTTGGCAATGAAAATGTATTTTTCGTTTTTATTTTTCATTTTGTGGTAATTTTCAGACAAATATCAACCGAATTCATAATCTACAACTGTCAGTAAATAAAATCCCCACAAATGCATCGTTGGTCGGTGGCATGAATTTTCTCACACACTCACTCACCGCAGCTAACAAGAGATTGCAGATTGCACCTGTGTAACACACCGTCTTCCCATGCTACTCGTGCTGGTGTGCTTTTAGCATAACTCAATGTTGGCTGCTGCTGCTACTTGGTCTGTTGCAGAAAGCTTTTCAATTTTATGTGCAAAAACCCATACCATCATGAGAGACTGACTTTGCTCATTCTACTCTCTCGCCGAACCGAACTGATTCAACAATTTTTAACATCGTTTCGACGGAGGCTTTTCTCAAAAGTTTACGCCGAGTACGACTGTGAGTATCTACCATATGCACAACCGAATAAGCAGCTTAAACGAAACTAAAAAAAAAAACGCAAAAACAAAAAAAAACATACTCGAACCCCAAAGAAATATTGTATCTCAACAAATACACCACAGCGATGGAAGAAATACAAAAAAATTGCAAGTTTACGGGTTGTTGGCACTCTATGGTTCCCAACATTATGACAGTGTGTTTTGTATAATGTGCACTGAATGTAGTAACGTATAACGGCATTTTTCGAATGTTTTTTTTATCTTTAATTCTTTCCGTGTGCTGTGCACGCTGGTCCTTCACATCGGTGTTTGTTCGCAATCGAATCATAAAATACAAATCGTAAAATCCGTTCCAAATAAATGTTTGTTTGACAAGAAAAAAAAAAATGGAAAATCGTGAATACCTATAGCAAAGCAAAAAGTATGCAGCACCAGTAACTGATATTTGTAGATTAATTACTAGTGCTGTTGCAACAGGAAAACCATCAACAACAACAACAAAAACAACAGCAACTGTCTCTAAAACAACAACGAACACAATACATCATCAGCCAAGAGATATTGCTCGATGTAGACCGCATCTCGTCTAAGCAACATTCAAAAATTAATCGCAAAAAGTCAACAGTATCTAAATTTTGGAAAAGGAGTATCTCTTCGGGTGTTCTGTAAAATTTTGAATATTTTTTTTTCAAAAATCCCTGCCATAATGTTTCTAAGTGATCGTTTCGAAAAAACTCTCCAAAAGGGATAATGAGCGGTGCTAAGGATAATCCAATTATCAACTAAAATTAAAAAAGAACTTATCTCAATTGCTTTTAAGAGAGAGAAAAATAAATGTTAATTTAAGAAAAAAATGAGGTACAAAAATTGAAAGTGAAATTTTTGAAAATAAAAAGCCAAAATGTGTTCAAAACAAATCCGTGTCATCTATACGTACGAGTATGATGTGCTGCGACTGTGCTAAACGATGCAACAATGATTTTGTGACGAAAAGTAAGAAAACATATAGAAAATCTCCAAGGCGAGGGATAATTTGAAAGACGTCCACAGAACGGTGCTGAACGGTGGGTGTATGCCGAAATTTGCAATTTGGAATTTATGTCAATTCTTGCTGAAAAATCCGTCAAAATTACGTCAAATAAGGTGTCACGGGAATCACAAACTATGCCTGGCCCAGCTGTGTGGTCGGGTATGTAAATTTAGTTTTCTTTGCACTCTTTTTATGTTACTTTACCATATCTACTTTGTTTTTCATATGAATTGATATGAATCATTGTATCTGAAACAAATTAAGTTCCTACTTATGGTAATTTTTCTATGTATATAACGAATATATTATACATTTGTATATATGTTTTTTTAATTTTTATTTTTATTGTACTAGTGGTAGTAGCTAATGCCGCGGTCAAAATTTGCGGCCAAAAACAGATGACATACGAATATGCATGAATTAAATTTAAGTTTAAGGTCTTCAGTGTCAGTGAGCTATTTATGTTTAAAGTAATTTAAGAAAGTCCAATCGGATTGATAAGCTTAAGCGGAATAGTTAATTTTTTCGTCTCTGCCGTGCAATTTTTGTAAATATTCAAAGAGCTGTTCAGTTTTAAAAAGTTATAAATTCTACAAGCGATTTTTAGTGAAAGAATTGTTTTTTGTTTTTTTTTGTTATATAATGTGTGTGTTTTTTGAATATATGAAAGGATTTTTTCATAGAAAAATTGTCTCTGATTTTTTATTTCAAAATTTAAATTGATTTTCATCGAAGAAGGTGTTTAAATGTCTTACAACCAAATACAAAATCGACAAATTTTATTAATAAAAATAAAAAGAAAAATTGAAATAGAGAAGCAATTTAAAGGAATTCAATTTGAACCCAATTAGCAAAAATACTCGGAAAAGTATCTGGAAGATTTGGATTGTGACACCGACGGCGTTTAAATAAATGAATTAATAAAAAGTAAAAGTGATCGCAACATTTAATGAACCTAACTAAAGCTGGCCTAAAGTGGAAACAATTGTCGAGCAGTGTCTATATTAGTTTTTATTGAAACAATTACTTTTTGTGGTGCATTCTGGACCTCGATCCAAATTTATTAATGTTGAAGGATTGTTGTTATTCGCTCTGTACGACTTAGACATCATTTAATTATTTATATTGGTACAGATAGACCTCTTCTTCTTCTAAAGAGATGTCCTTCCACGCTGGCAAAACCACTACCCGTTAGGACTTTTTCCGAGCGCCCTAAGAAACACGAATCTTCTTCTCTCTCCTCCTACAGTTCTACTGTACTTACATCCCTTCGAAACACATCAATGACCTACAGTACGGTTTTCGTAGCAACATGTTCACTTGTGATCTGATGGCAGTCTCACCGAAAAGTGGAACCAAATCAATTTGGTGAAAGCAAGATATTTGCACTTGATATTTCTAAGGCATTTGACAGATTTTGATGACTTCTTCATTGGATTAGAAGTTACCTTTCGGATCGTTCAATTCAAGTTTTCTTAGATGGTTTAAAGTCTGATATTCACAAAATAAATGGTGGTGTGCCCCAGGGCTCCGTTCAGCCTCCGACACTGATCAACATGATCCTCAATGGATCTCGTGTCTTCCTTTGCTGACGATGATACGCTCTGTTTTTCATATTCGATCCCAGATTCAAGTCCCTACTGAAAACTCCTTGAGTGCGCCCTGATTCTAAAAAAAAGAAAAAATAGTAATACTTTCTCAACACTTTTTAGAAAATATGCAATGTATATTCTACCAAGGCTTTTAACCGGGGTTTAAATAGCTCGATAAGTAAGATGTCAAGTCCGGCAGTCTTATTGTACTTCAAATGTTACTGTATTTGCTTCATTTTGATCGCTGAGCCGGAAAGTTTGCCTGGCAGAGGAATTTGGGTCGTCTTTTTTTGTTCATATGTTAAACATCAGTTATGCTTTTACTTAGGTACTATCTTAACTTCTTGGCTCAGCCATATTAGTCTCTGTTCCCGTTTTATTGCCTTGACATGTTTCTTTTACCTTTTGGTAAAGTTTTAGAATATTATTCCTCAAAGAGCATCTCTTCATTTCCCTATTCGCTCGATTCCTATATTTTTTTTGTTTTATGCCAGTTCGTAGATCACTTGTACTCATCTAGTGATGTGAGTGTGTGAGGCTTCTTGACATCAACATCACTGATCTTCAGCGTCTGATGTAGATTCTCTATTGTTGTGTGGTGGGTAAAGATACCCTGGTTGCCATAAAATAACGCGAGTTTAAATTGATCGCTCGGAATGTTCGGACTTCTAGATCTATTGTATAATACTGGAGGAATGCCTTGTGTAAATCGGAATATGATCAATTTGGTTGACAGATCGCTGGTCGGGTGACCATACTAGCTAAAGGATGTGATATTTCACTCCGCAGAAAAGTAAATTAGCCTAAGTCCATTTCCAGAAAAACAACTGGCTCCAAATTGGTGATTCATTCTTCGATGTTGGCTTTTTCAAAACTT
The DNA here is from genome assembly GCA_949129095.1 of Volucella bombylans. Lineage (NCBI taxonomy): Eukaryota > Metazoa > Arthropoda > Insecta > Diptera > Syrphidae > Volucella > Volucella bombylans. Next base: position 52,957,423 of record OX422143.1, read on the forward strand.
GCAAGGTTTGTGGTTTGTTTTGGTAAACGCTAGATTTCGAAAACTCCCAAAGGAAGAAGTCTGGTGTCGTCAGATTTGGCGATCTGGCCGGCCAGTTCAAATCCCCGAAATGTGGGATCACACGGCCTGGAAATTAGTGATTTAAAATCTTCATTTAAATCACGAGCTGTGTGAGCTGGAACCAGCAATACCCTAGATCCAATTCAGCAATTTTCGGCAAAAAAAAAACTTGTTCAATATCTGTCTGTAGCGCTCACCGCAATGTCTAGTGGACCTAGTTTGCACGAGACGCTTAGCCAAATGCTTAATTATTCGCGTACATGTGGTGGCCGTGGTGTAGTGGTACTAGCAATCGCTTCTCACTCGGAGGGTTCAGGTTCGAATCCGTCCCATGGCAAGTCAGTTTTTCACTTGTGTAATTGGAACTCAGATAGAAAAATTCTGCGTGTGAGGGCATAACACTGACACGTATGTGGATTTGGCTCTTGTAGAGTTTCAAGCACAGAAAAAAATACTGTGAATTATACCTCGAATCACTCTGAGTGAAGAAAAAACTCTCCGTCCTATTCGGACTCCCAACCCCTGGAGAGCGAATATCGAAACCAAAAACACCTGAGTCTCAAACCACTACAAAACAATTTTCCTTTTTCTTCCTTCTACATTTCCGCCCGCGCCCTGGTAACAGTAAAAGGGTATCCAACCCCTTAGGTGCTCGTAAATTATAAACAAAAAACATGTGCAGGACGGCGAGGAAAACAATGACGAATTTAACGCTGCGTTAAAACAGCAGACCGGAAATTGGTAAAACAAGCAGTAAAAATAATTTCGAAATTCTTCAGAGGTATATCGCTCTATTGCTTATCATCAACTAATTTTCTTTCTGTCTAAAATATTAATGTCAAAGCACAACGACTCTTGACGAAATTTGCAAAAATTATTGCACATTCACATTATGACATTACTTTTGCCCCATCTTATACTAATGGAGCTCTTGCCCAATTACATAGGCTTCGTCATTCCATTGGCTTAGTTTCGTAATAACCGGTTTAAGGTTGTAAGCTGGCTTCAAGACAAATGAGGATCAATCAGAGAGCTCATTGATGTTCAATGCATTTGACCAACTACATTCTGAAGGCATACGTGGCCAGTCCTGATATTTGTTGATGTCTTACCAGGGCCTGACTAGAGGATATATTCTGTAACCAGAATTTCGGTGACTTGATAGAGGTTGGCGCCCTTGTGGAAGCATCATGTAGCTTTAATTTAAATCACAGGGAAAGGGTCTTCTCAACTTATCGGGAAATTCGATATTGTAGCAAACAGAGGGCGCCAATACCCTTAGATTTGCAGAAGTTTCTGGGTTTCTTTTCCCACGTAAGAGCTAAAAGTCTATAGATGATGTTGCAGGTAGAAAACGTCCATGGCGCACTGTTAATCATATGTAGTCTTAGGCTTTCTATGCAGGCTTCCATGTTAAGTTCGTTACTATTGTACTGCCAGAGATGTGTTTCATTCTTGTTTTGAAATTTAGATCAACTGAAGAGTTTTTAAAATCATACCGGGGATATCGCTCATAGGTTTTGCCGAGGGGATCGTAGAGAAATTTCTTCTTAGCATTTTCTTTTTCTAAATAGAAGCGAGAGCGCCTGCCAGGCTGATGTTAAAGAACTTAGTCTTGCTGCGGATTGATATCAGTTGTTCGCTCACATCTTTTAAGCGCAAGACTTCGTGCCTAGGTAGCTCATTCGCGGTAACAATTCGGTACCCAAGCAGATGACCTTTCTGTATATGTAACGGTTTTTTGTCCTTCTTTTGTCCATCCATTCTGTTTGGCATTGCACAATGGCAATGAAAGAGATGAAATGAGCTTAATAAGAGACTAAAACCTCAGCAAGTTAAGGCATCTTCAGAGCCAAAAGTATTTGTCAAACCTAATCCAAGCCCCCTCGATTGTTTCGCAACAGTTTGAATTCTACTTACATTTTACCTCAACCCCTTGCGCTCGAGCTAATTTAAAAAAAAAGCAAAAAAAACTTGAATGGGCAGACCACATCTGAGACTCATTGGGTAAAAAAGACAGAATATTCCAGAGTCACCCTTGATGTCGGCACATTGCGCTTGTAAGCTTAGCAACTCCTGCGAGATCGGGCAAACATCTTTTTAACTGAAGATATTGATTAAGACCAATATTTGGATTTTAATACAAGATTAGGACAATGGCATGATATTCAAAAACGAGGACAAGTTAATGTCAATCCTAGTCTTGCACTTCTTGGATCGGATTATATTGGGAGGCAGGGTGTATTAGAACACAATAGCCTAACTATAAGACCAGTTGTCTTAAATCTCTGAGAATATCCAACTGAATATATTTTAAACATCCGAAATCCCCTTGAAGTTTTCGGGTAAAACAAAGGGTGTTTCTTTTAGAGGTATACAAATTCAATATGTAATAAGACACTTGAACCTAATGGTAATGTCTATGATATTAGCTTTAATAGATATTATGCCATTAATACTTAAATATGATATCGGGCGTACTCGTGCCACGACTAGCTCTCATGTAGCGCAATCGTGAAGTCCAATTTTCGACAACTTCATCGAGCAACTGGGGCCGTATATCAGCAATAACACGTCGAATGTTGACTTCCAAATCATCTAACGTCTCTGGTTTATCCATATAAACTATTGACTTCACATACCCCTAATGAAAGTAATCTAAAGGTGTGAGATCACAGGATCGTGGAGGCCAGTTTACAGGTCCATTATGCGAAATTATGCGCTCAGAAAATGTTTGCCGCAATAAAATGATGGTGTGGCATATTGCGCCATCTTGTTTAAACCAAAGCTCTGTCACGTCAATGAGGAATGAAGAAGTCGGAAATCAAGTTTCTATTGCGCTCTTCATTGACGGTAACATTCTGGCCGGCATCGTCCTTAAAGAAATATGGGCTGATGGTTCCACCATTAATTTGCTTGTTTACATATTGATTTAACTAAAAATAGGCCTCAGCGGAGAATAAAATTTTGCGTTGAAAATGAGGATCAAGCTGAATCATCTTTTCAGCCCATTTACCCAACCTATGACGCGTATAATGGTCACGCCGTTTCAACTCTTGCACAAGCTGGCTCTCATAAGCTTTTAAGCCAAGATCTTTCCGTAAAATCTTCCACAAAGTGGAATGAATGGTGTGAAAACGATTCATCGTATTCCGAATAACATAACAGATGGACGATTATGTCGACCGTAAAATGGACGTAGCGTACAATAAGTTTGGCGAGCCAAACCATGGATTTCATATGCGTTGTTCTGGCGTTAATCTATTTATCGTAAAATGGCAAAACGAACTAACGGCAAATCAACTTTCAACTGTCAAATTGACAATCTGTAGAAACACTGTTGCCAGTTTAAAAACCAAACCTCTAAAAAAACACCCATGTGTCCATAATGAATTTATTTTTGATGACCTGTTGAATTTTGAATTGATCAGTTAAAGCCGTCTACTGTGCCATCAAGTGTGTTACATATCTTTCAATATGCATTGGAAAATATTGTTACATAAGATACAACAAAGTTTACAACAATTCGTTCAGATCAAGATGTGGCGCTTCGGTTGTGACAGAATATATTTTCAATGCGCTGCTGCCTTTAAAGTAGGTGATATATGATCTGCTCTAAAACTCAAAATGCGGTCATTAAAACTAAAAATAGTTCTTTTCATTTCATTTGACAGGAAGCAGTGAGCACCACCTACTCGTAAAATGTATATTTTATGTTAAAATGTACGCACTCATGTTTTGCAGTAATTGATTTTAGAAACAACTAAAGTTAACCTCATAGTCATTGGATCTACTGTGTTCATTTCTTACAACAACTATTCAGGAGTAGTAGCGTTTTGTCATTGACTGGGTTGATTTTAACTCTGAATTATGAGTTGACTAATTCCTCCAATACCAGCTGCTAGTAGTTGCATATTTTTACATGTATGAACTTTACAAAAAGATTACTTAATATTATTACTCGTACTGCTCCAATTATAGCACATTGTGACCTTACATATATCGATTTCAATGCTGTTTGCAGCAGGTAGTGTACATACCCCACCATCTTTTCGGCAAAGGATCAAATGGTGCATATTTGGATCATTTGAAAGTCTGGTTTCAAGGTACCCGATACATGGTTTGACATAATCAAATTCTGAATTCATAAAAAAATTCGTAAAAATCGTCTATTTTTAAGGACTTGTCGCAATGATAAAATTGATGGATTAACTGCCCAAGACTTACTACAATATTATTTAGGTTTCACCTAATATTACGCCGATGGACTGATAGTCTGGATAATACCTAGCTGAAGGAGTTGGAACTATGAGCAGCTAATTACCCTGAGTTTCGAAAGTATTACTGCAAAATAGGAGAAGGACTGGAGAAGGTGAACACTGCAAAAATTGTAGTCCAATATCCAATATGAAATATTGCGGACCATATGCATCAAGGATAAAATCAGCGGTAATGAACTGCACAACGATATGCAATAATGCCAGTAAGAGATCAAAACTCATTGATGACCTCAGAAGAAAGAACTGTATTATAGTGGCTGTTGTAGAGTTTCAAGCACAGAAAAGAAAAATACTGTGATATACCTCGAATCACTCTGAATGAAGAAAAACTATCCGTCATATTCGGACTCCCACCCCTGGGGAGCAAACATAGAAACCAATAATGGCTTACGCTGTTGTGGGTGGCCGTGGCTCAAGTGGTAGTGGACTGGCCTCCAAATCGGAAGGTTCGGTGTTCGAATCGCAGCCTCGTCCGAAAGACATATTCATTTTATCTGTTAACTAAAATCAAGTATGATGAGTAGTTGACTAGAAATCAACAACAAGCCAACTTCCACTAAGAATTTAGTCTCCCCATTAAATGTTTGATGCCACCCATGGAGCGAAATAATCACTGAGCCCAAACATCTTTCTTTCTCTATCTATCCCATTTTCCAAAAAACTTAACACGTGCTCAGGCTTTAAGTGTATTCATACCCACTTAAGTGTTAAGTTCTTTAAAAAACTAAACCGTTGATTTGGGATGTAGCTAATTTTGAATTGCGATTTGTAAGCACTTTAATCAGCCACGGAGGCATTCAATATATGCAGGATTGATAATCGCGATTGCTCGGCTCTAGCTCGTCGAAATTTATTGGTTCCTGTCACTGCTCTGTACATCTCAATTCTTTTACCCTTCTGTTTCGTGCCAAAAGATAAAAAAAAAAAAATAGATCTGAAGAAAGCTGCGTTACTCTATGGCCGGACTTAACAAAAAATAACAGGAAGAGCGAAAGATACATAAGGGAAATTCACAAAAGAAAACTTACGAGCTAACATCGTATTTTTTTTTTAATTTTATTTTATCTAATATCTACTTAGAGGCCTTTTAAATTCAAGCCGCAAGAAAAAAATTATGCCTAGGACTTACCGGCATCTCAGGGATCAATCGTCTTTTTATTGCACATTTTTGCCATAGGCTTTGAATTTTTTTATATTTTCTTGTATTCTCCACTGGCTCGATCACTTCTGCGAAAATACGCTTCCTCGCTTCATTGCTTCACCACTATTCGTTGGTGGAGGGCCATCCGTTGATTAGGGTTAGGATACGTCCGAGCTGCAATGCTGTTGGGTCACGCTGGAGGATATTTACTGGCGGAGTTTTTTGGGGTTCGCCGGAGTTTGTTGGGGTTGTGGCGGCATCGGTGGATGACCCTCGGCATTCCCACAAATCTGTAAGTTTCCCTGATACTTCGTGCGGTAGAAATTATGTTCCCTTGGTCACAACTGAAGCGAGTTTAAGTATGGAATCCAGAAGGACAGGCCGGTATATTCGTCAATGTTATCCTTGCCGTCTGAATTTTGTGAACGTTCGTCCTTTCTGTCTCAGTAGGTCCGTCAGCTTTAAAGTAATTGTTGGCTTCATTTGTTCGTTGATTTTGCATAGCTGCTACCTCAATATTGTCGTTTTCCGAGAAGGGGGCCGTGGCTCAAGTGGTAGTGGACTGGCTTCCGAATCGGAAGGTTCTGTGTTTGAATCCCAGCCTCGCCCGAAAGACATATTCATTTTCCAAGTTATCGAAAATCAAGTAAGATGAGAAGTTGACTAGAAATCACCAACAAGCCAACTTCCACAAAGAATTTAGATTCCTCATTAAATGTTTGATGCCAGCCATGGAACGAAATCTCCACTGAGCCCAAAAATATTTCTTTCTCTCTCTATCCCATTTTCCAAAAAACTTAACACGTGTTCAGGCACTTTAAGTGTATTCATACCCACTTGAGTGTTAAGTTCTTTCAAAAAAAAGTCTTCTTGGTGTTCTTGTCTTGCTGGTCTTCCGTCGATTTCGGTCACCTGGCGTTTATAACGTTGGTTTCTGGCGGACAAATACTTTTCTGCTTTTCTACACTCATCGCGGAGGCCTTGTATACTTCGTATGTAGCAACCGAAAGTAAGTGTAGCGACTCAATTTTTAATATTGTATCGCAGTATCTCTACAAAGTCCAATTTGTGCAGTCGTTTTGTCATATGAATCGTTATCGACCGTATGTCAGCGTAAAAATCGTCAAAAAATTTCATGGGGTAATTGTTTAATATCCATTATGGACCTTAGAATTTCGTGGTCCCGTCGTCCGTTTCTAAATTGTTTGACAAGCTCAACGTTAAGATCATGATAGATGAGCTGTTCATCTCTTCGGATTTCTACTAGGAATTCCTAACTCCATCTTTTGACAGGGCTTGAAACTATTTAATGGAACTGAGCCAGCAGTGGTCAGCCGTCACGTCATTTTTCTTATGGATGCCCGTCCTCAGAGCATCGTCCTGGTACCTGTCCGTCCCTGTCGAGTGAGTATTTCGTCGTTGTCTGTTGGAATAAGTCGTGTTGTCGTATGGAGGCAATTTGGATCAGCTTATCTCTTCCATCATGATGGCAATGCTCTTTTCAAACGTGGCCATCATATCATTCATTCTACCGACGAGCTTCAGCCGAGCAATGGCGAGTGTGCCACTTCCATCTAAACTTGTTGCGGCTGTTGTAACATTAAAAGGTTTTTTTGCTAAGGTAGAATTGATGATGGAATTTACCGTCAAGCGGTGCAGCTATTTTGGGCATTTCTTTTTTGACTTTATTATAAATATGCTGGTATACTTACTCTTGAAAAGCGCTTTGAAAATATTTATATCTGCCTTGAAATGATTAATAATTCACCCAACTTATGTGTATAGATATTTTAGAGATTGTGAAGTCTTCTTGAGCAAGATGTTGACCAAACAGTGGATAGATTCTGGACCACATACTCGTAGTTTTCAAATGATGCAATAGCACAAAAATAACCACGGAATGTCCGCTATGGAAGAATATCGCCACTGTAAACAACCGTGTTGAGTAGATAAAGGTTCATCAATTCATTGTCAATCGATCCGAATTCATTACTATAGGGCTCTATCCATTACACGAAAAATTGTATAGTGTATAGTGTATAGCTTATAATGATGAAATATTGCCCTGGTGCAGGATTAAAGCCCGTAAGCCACAAGATTATTTGCGGAGTTTCTCCACTAATTAAAATTTAGATCAGTTGCGTGTTGAGCCGATGTTTCATTGCTCCCAGATTTGTGACTCATATTCCCGTATATGGGGATCAATTCGAGTCAACATATCCACTATTGAATACTCGTATTCCTGTGCCAGTGAGACAACGCACCGGTCGAAGTACAGAAAATATCGCAGCCATAAGTGCTTCAGTTCAAAATGAGTCAAATCAGTCGATTCCACGCCGTTCACAGGAATTAGGAATTTATTAGTACACAACGTGACTAATTTTGCATAAAGATTTTAGCTTACACCCTTAAAAGATCGAATTAACTCAGGAACTGAAGCCTCTTGATCATTTGAAGTGCCGAAACTTCTCCGATTGGGCTCTGCTTATTTTTGGCAATAGCTTTTGTCAATAAACAACAAACCCAAATATGCTTCAAGAGAATCAATTGCATCCACAAAAAGTGACCGTGTATTGTGGATTTCATGCTGGAGGTGTGATTGGACATTTTTTTTCAACGATGAACATGATCACCATGCTACTGTCAATGGAGTTCGCTATCGAGCTATGTTGGAAGACTATTTTTGGCCGAAATCGGATGGACTTCACGTCAGTGATATGTACATGAATACAGCTGATAAGACATTTGATCTATTGAAGGGGAAGTTCGGTAATCGTATAATCTCGAAAAATGGTCCGGTCGAATGGCCACCTCGCTCAATTTTATTTAACGAGGTTGGATTTATTTTTATGGTATTACGTTAAGTCGTTGATTTATGCCGAGAAACCAACAACGTTAGAGCAGCTCAGGAAGAATATCGAACGCGATATTCGCGAGTTGTAAAAAATTGGCTCTAAAGAGTTGATCGCTGCAAATGTGTTCTCGGTGGTCATATGAACGATATTGAATTTAGTGCTTAAACTCAACATGTGTAATACAACTGGAATAAATTTCATCCTGATATCTCAATTATTTTGTGTTTTATTTAAATATAAAATTGTTATGTCTATATTGAAAAACCCAATATAAGGACACGTACTCGTATATGTTGATGTGTGATCTTCGGAGGTTTCTTTGAATCCCACCCTCTGACACAGAGCTCAATAGCTGCATCAAGTCTGAATACTTAAGAAAAAATCTATGCAGTCTAGGCCTTGCATTTTTGAAAAGCGGAGGCTTTCCCGATGCATAATTTAATATTAAGATGACGATAAAAAGATAACTTCAGCGGATTATTTTGGTATCAGTGCCCATTTTTAACCTGAATCAGGTGCAAAGGCCCACTTTATTCCACTTTCCATAGGGGGTCTCTAGTTTTATTTGTGGCCTAGACTAAACCAAAGATATTCTGTTTCTTTTGAGAAATCGATTTAATAATGGCGTTCATTGAAGCAGTGATGACGATCCAGTCTGGACTAAAATTTAACTCTTCTGTCATATATTTTATTTAGGTCTTTTTACATTTATCCACCACTGCCTAATTCTTTTATGCCCCTATTTTGACTTTGTCATTTGCATAGCCTTGCGTTAGAAATCCAGGATGATTAAGATAAATCGGAATATTGTGCATTACAATAGATCAAAGTGATGGTGATAGGACGTCCCCTTGAGAGCTACCTTTATTAGTTTTCGTGAAGATTGAGCATTGTTCAAGCTTGCCATTGAACATTCCTCTATTGAGCATGAAACATACATCACAGTCAGATATTTTTTTCTTTGACAACTGCCTTCGAAGACCGAAGAAACTGAGATAGTCAAATGTAACCCTTCGATCCCTAATGAGGTATTATTATCTAAGTTAATGGTGAAGCCGAGCTAGACAAAATCTTTAACTTCCTCAAAGTTAAAGCAGTCTATTGAGACGTTCTATCCGATTCCTGGACCTTTGGCGTCCTTTTGTATTGAACATGTATCTGTTTTTATTCTTGCAATGTCACTATTGCTACATTCAATCGATGATATCAACATCATAGACATACCTATGCAAGTAGTTTCACATTGTGCCAATGGCGTTGGCTTGCAAGTTTTGCAAAGTTTTCGCTGGCATAATGTTAAGGAAGTCACATCATAGTGTATTACCTTGTGTAAAACGTTTTTTGACATCAAAGGTCTCGGTGGGATCCGTGAAAACTCTATGGGGAAAGTGACCCATCGTCATGGCAGGGATGCCAAAACAAGATATGGCTCTGTATATATTAATTGATGCTGTCATATGCGAACTTGAAATCGAGGGTCTTCTTGTTTTTTTTTTCTCGGATCTACCGTAGTGTGAACATTTGGTCAATTGCGCACTTGACGGTCCTAAAACCACACTGATAGGGACTAATCAGATCTTTGACGAATGGTGAGCTCTTGTGTGCAATGTCCTTATCTTTCTAGTCAATTGAATTATTCTAAGGTTCCATTCATCAGATGTGCTTTCCAGCGAAGATGATTTTGTATATGGTGATTCCAAGTCATCTGGGGCAGACTTGTTATACTTGTGTTCAGATAGCGCTGTCTTCATTTTGGTCTGTTAGACGGGAACCTTAGTTTTCGTTGTCAAATTTGATTGTTTTGTCCTGACTGATTAAATTTAGCTCATTAGACCGCTTTTGGCATCGATGACACTGATCTTAATGTAAGGGAGTCGAAAAAAGATTAGGGCATAAACAATAGTCAATGGACCTAGCGACTTGTTGAGATTGCAGCAACGACAATGCGCCTTAAGAATAACGCCTTACGGTGTTTTGGCGTTTGAAACGTTCGTAGACCTATGTACTGTAACTGGGTTACGGTCCGAGTATTCATTAAGTGCTCGGAATGTTCAGACATTCTTAACACTTGATGCATTGAGTCGATCGCATTGTGATCAATTTAGTTGCCTGCTTTATCATCAGGTGATCGCGCTTTTTCCTTTTTGTGTACATTGAGATGATGAAGCCGTGGGCTAGCTGTAGAGATATTTTCCCCCAGCAAAATTGAATCCGTTCCCTATTGCTTTCTAACTACTACCCAAGATGTCGCCCAAATATGACGATTTTATCTCATACTTAAGGCATTTCTCGTAGAATTTATCGAGAAGTTCGTAAGAACATTTTCTATTAGCATCGCATTTTTTTTTCTGGTAAAAAGGTAGCCTTGGTACAGATTGTAACAATACGTTCCCTCACGTGCTGAAAACTCAAGGCCCCAGTTTGTCGCTTAAAACAAATCCACTCCCAAATTGATGCTTCTTGTGTAGAAGTTATAGTAGTAAATGTCAGAGTTCTTTTGTCTTTTGTCTTTTGTCCAGGTCTACTGTATTTATTGGATGGCAGTTATAATAGAATATTATGTCTTCCGCTAGTAGTGTGACAGTTACATGCATAAGTGGCTCGTACAAGGTGCAGATCCGACCGTTGTTTTCCTATTTTCGTTTTGCAATCAGTAATTTTTGTGTTTTTTTTTATAATGAACGCGCGTTCAAGGGGTTTCTGTACCCTTAAGGTGATTGTTCACAGCGCGGGCAAAGGAAATTTAGGGAGGAAGAAAAGAGAGGTACCGATGTACATTGTTTTTAAATGTTTGCAAGTTATAATGACCAGCAAATACAGAGATCGGCAGGGCATTCCATAAGCGAGTTGTACGGCTTAGGAACGAATCACGATATTTTAGAGTACATCCGAAAATGGGCTTGAGGGTATACTGATGAGCATTCATACCGAGACGGGTGTAACGGTTGAAAGTTTGAATGGGCGGAATGCTACTGGCGATTTCAGTGGAGCACTGGAAATAGCGATAAAACAAAGTGAGACAGGAGACATTACGTCGGTGTTCGAGCGTGTCAATTGATTGACTGGTATTAGTATCGTCAATAAGTTTTATCGCACGGCTTTGAATCCTATCTAGCAGGTGCAGAGATGTTTTAGGAGCACCTGACCAGATGTGGGCATTGTACTCCAATTTTGAGCGGATAAATGCCTTATATATTGAGGCCAGATCAGAGGAGGTAAAATATTTCTTACATCTAGACATTTCGCAGCATTTTTGGCGATATCAAATATGTGGTCATTCCAACGTAAGTTGTCATTGACACACATACCGAGAATGGAAAGTTTTTCGGTTTCGACAATGCAAGTGCCATTCATGGATAATGGCTGGGTGTTTAAATTTCGTTTTAACGACAGCAGACAGCATTGTGTTTTGGAAGCATTAAATTCCATTCTGTTGATAGTTCCCCAATAGATTATGCTGTTGATATCGGAATCTAATGAGCTTAGCATACGCTGCCGTTCTCGTTCTACAGCCGAAGAGAAGCGCCGTAAATTCAGAAACGAATATGAAAAGCAGAGAATACTGTCATCAGCAAAGGAATATATTGGATTAGAAGTAGCAGACAAGAGATCATTAATGAAAATTAAAAAGAGTGTCGGAGACAGAACAGAGCCCTGGGGCACGCCGGGGAGAATACGATAACTTTGGCGCCAATAATTGGTAACGGTATTTTGTAGAGGGGTTAAAAACTAGCATTTTTTACTATGGGAGGGGGGGGGGTCTATCTCGCCCAGTTTAGGAGTTAGGGGCAATTTTAGAAAAAAATGACTTAAAATGGGAAAGAAATTATTAAAAAACAAGGGCAATACTTACAATAAAGTTCTATAAAGGATTTGAAAGTTTAAAATTTGCTCTTTAATATAAAATTTACATCAAATTATTCGTGTGAATAGTTTTTGAATAATTAAATTTTAAATTACAAATTAACTTAAATTTTTGGTAAAAAATGAAATTTTTTTTTTAAATCAGTTTTATTCAAAATTGTGAGATGATGTGCCCAATTGGTTTTGAATCGAATACAAAACACCGCATGGCTTTATATCTTCTAGTTTTTTAGAAAATTGAAAATTACTAAAACTATTTTTTATAAGACGTTTTTTTTTGGTATTTACTCGTATGGTGATCTCACTTTGAGGATTAATATTGATGATAGGGTCATCTTTGTAAGTAAAGTACAGCAAATCATTTAGCGTGACCCAGAATGCACCACGAGGAGGTAGATTTGCATTGCATTCCGCGTCCCAGTCAGTCAGTTTGTGAGTAAGTTAGGTGTTAGTTAAGAGTAGTCAATTAAATGTTCAATGTACGAATACATATTAAAAAGGTATGTAAGTTTCGTCAATGAAGTCATCGTCCGTACTGGTGTCAATGTCGAGTTCGTTGAGTTCGTCGATGATGGTGAAGAGCCAAGGTTGTTTTGGTGGTAAAATACTTTCTAAATGCTCATTGTGAACGGTCGGAGGGTTGCAAACCCACTCTTTCTTTACCTTTGACAAAACCTGGGTACACTTTTTTTACGTCAATTAAAAATTCCGTGATTTGGGAGCCCATGTCGCCCTTATAATTTTTTTCAAGGCAGTATTTCCGGTAAAAGAAAAGTGCCATATATTGGTGAAGGTGCTGCGTTGCATTGCGGCATAAAATTGATTTTTTCAGAAGCTTGTTCTGATTCTCAAGATCATTTATAGTATTGGTTGCATCGGTCTTGTCAACATATTCGCCTTTGCTGTGGTTTGTAATTTCATGAGTTGTAGAAGTAGGGAACATTTTCTCAATAGCTATGTATTGGCGTGCGCTGTCGGTACAAATACGACTGCTGTTGGGGTTAACGTATTTGTGTATATAAGGCTACAAGTCTTCTTTACTTTTGGAGTTCACTTTAAAGAAGCGTTCGACCTTATCTTCTTTACAAAATAACCCCAACACTACGATTTTCATTTGTTCGGTTACACGGCCTCTGTGGTATTTCCTTTTTGTAAGAAAGGTCTCGTCGATTTGTACAGTTTTTCCTTCGCCGCCAATGTTAACATCGACATGAGATGCTATTATTTCGACTATTTCACGACAATAGTTATAGTAATCTGTTATAGTAGATTTACTAAGCTCACTTTTATTCTCGTGATGGCGCCAAGCGATTATATGCTAATTTTAAAATAATAACATACATGTAATAATATTTTTAAAAAATCCTTCGGTTGTAGCTTAAGGTTTAATTAATTTACCCGAAAAACCGTGTTCACAGGTATTTTGATAACAAAGGCGACATTGAGGTCCATGGAAAAATGTACCGATATATGGGTTGATTGTATTTCTACAATTTTTGTCACCTTTTTTTAGAGCTTTTCTTTGAGCATCGCCACATCCAATCGAACTTTACATTTCTACACTTTTCTACCTTCATTGGTAAGTTGCAACACAGTGGGGGAATGGATGTTTTAGTGGGAATTAAACCAGATCCTTCTAAAAATTCAATGCTTCTTTCGTTGGTCGACACCAAATCTCCGAAAGAACAAAACACTGAGAACTTATTTAGCTTAGGATGGATTAGAGGATGCTTAGCCGCCATTGCTTATTCACAAAATATCACTTGATTCGCACTACGGTTGAACACAGAATGATCTTTGTGAATATCAATAACTACACGCCTTATAACAAAAAAAATAACGGTATAAAAGGTAAACGTTTGTTCGGTTATATTTTGGCATCATTATCAAGTGCATTACATATTACATACGTACAAACAGAGATATTTCGCAAAGTAAATAATTTACTGCAATATTGGAACGTGTGAATTTTCTATAATGCGAATTAGTGAAATTAGTTATTAATGGGAACTTTGTAATTTTGTGATGAGTACTGTGGATGAAGAGTATTGATGAAATAGGCGCCTGCCTGATGAAAAGCACATACCCAGAGCGGAGCAACGAAGTTGCGTGAGCGGGACCTTCTGCCTGCGGAAAGAGAGTTGAAATCCCTTAATCCCGCGAAGCGGGTCACCCTGTACTCTTAATTAAGAAAACTATTGAGATAAGCGTCTGCGAGATGTTTAAATAATACTCATAAACTTATTCAAAGGAAGACTACGTACATAAATGCCAAAAAGCAAAACTAAAGTAGTAATTTCAATTTCAATTTGCTCAAAAACTAGAGGACACAAAACCATGCGGTTTTTTGTGTTCGATTCAGAATTAATACGCGCATTGAATACAAAAAACCAATTTGACACATTATTTCACCATTTTGAGTAATATTGTTAAAAAAAATTTTTTTTAATTTTTTACCAAGAATTTGAGTTCAAATGTGAATTATTCAAAAACTATTCACACTAATAATTTGATGTAAATTTTATATTAAAGAACAAGGCTTTCATATTCTGTATAGTACTTTATTGTAAGTGTTACCGTTGTTTTTTAATAATTTTTTTCCCATCTTAAGTCATTTGTTTTTAAATTGCCCATAACTCCTAAATGTGACGAGATGGACCCCCCCCCCATAGTAAGAAATGCAAGTTTTTAACTCCTCTACAAAATACCGTTATCAATTCTTGGCGCCAAAGTTGTCGTACTCGTGCCTGCACGCCAGCATTTATTTTGTGAATATCAGGCTTGAAACCGTCCAAGACAACTTGAATTGAACGTTCCGAAAGGTAATTTCTAATCCATTGAAGAAGAGAGTCGTCGATCCCAAATGCACGCATTTTCGACAAAAGAGCCTCATGCCAAACTCTGTCAAATGCCTTAGAGATATCAAGTGCAACTTTCTTGCTTTCGCCAGATTGATGTACGCTTTGGTTCCACTTTTTGGTGAGACATGCCATCAAATAACCAATGGACCTGTTGCTACGAAAGCCATATTGCCGGTCATTGAAAATTTTTCGTGTTTCGAGATAATACTGTTTTACATCTGCTCGGGCAGTTTTCTAAAGAGTAGGATTGATGAAAAAGCTTACCCAGTGGTTTTGCCAGCGAGGAAGAACACTTCTTCAGAAGAAGGGGAGATATACCATCTGGACCAACGGATTTATGTATGTTGAGATCATTAAGTACTCTTGCTACTATACGAGAGCGAAAGTAGATCCGTCCCATTGAAAATTCGAAGAACTCAAGTGTAGGTGGAGACAAATCACAATCTGGGAGTGTTGAACTGGCCGCAAAGTGTACAGCAAGCAGATTGGCCTTATCCAAAGAGCTGACAGCGGGAATGTCATTTTAAATGAGCGTTGGGATGGAGGATGAGGCGGAATTTCTAATGTTTTTGACGAACGACCAAACATTTTTACTGCCTTTGGGACATTGCAGTATTTTTTGTCTCAGTTTTTGGTCGTATTGTTAGAGTTCATATGCTCTGCCCGGTTATTTAGTCCCCCAATTCAATATGCAAGACTTCATCAACAATCTGCATGTCAGCATTCCACTATTCCTGAAAAATCCTCAGTGTTCCTGTTTCATACAATCATCTCGCACAACACCCAGCTGCCACAGTACCTCATTTTTTCAAATAAATTTTGTGGAAAATATTCCTTGGATTGAAACTGCGTTTCACAAATATCCCGATCAATATTATGAATACGTGCTTAATCTTTTCTGGATTGTTAGCATACTCGTACCATATATCTTAAACATTGTGATACTAAGATAATAAAAGACAAATGAGAAAGAAACTAGCAGATGACCCACTCATAAGTAAGTCGTTGGTCGGTGGCATTAGGTTGCATTCATAAGCAGGATTCTTTTCTACTTTAACAAGCCATATTTAAGTCAGATCCAAAATCGTAAAATTCTCCACAAAAAACAAAACCAAAAACAGTCAGTCTCATCAATCATGAGACAACCAACAAAAAAAAAGTAAAAAAATCAAGCACCAATAAAAATCAAATCATTTGCCGGTTTCCTATTTCCGCCCAAAACTAAAGCTCTTCCGCGAACAAAATTAAAAAAAACACGTTAAATCCTCACCCAAAATACGATTTAGCTTTTCCTTCTTTGTGTCGGCTACTTTGCATTGAACGACCCTCGGGAGTTCAATAAACTCCCAATTCATCAATTAACCAAAAATGCACACTCAAAAGAGTGAGAATAGTCTGTAAAATGATGATAAAAGGGATTTTCACTCAGGTTTGTCGTCGGCTTTCCCAGTACACTGTTGTACTGGCTTAAATCTTAAATCGCATGCAACAAAAATCCATCTATAATATTTAGAAGAAAACCAGTTTACAGTTAATTCCAAGTGTCAGTGCTAAACTCTACAGTTAACTTTTAGTTTCGTTTTATGACATGACGTTGCCAGTGACCAGAAAACTAATTGTCTTCTACCTGCACTGTTGCAGGGCCAACAAACCTGTTTCAATTCCAACCGACCATTTCGATTCGTAATGTGCAAGTGCACAAAAACCCAACAACAACTACGACAAAAATGAAAATGAAAATCAACAAATAATGCTAACCGATTCAGTTACCATTTGATATTTTGCTTCCTCCTTTATATCGAACATTTTCCATCTACCAAAGTTAACATCCAACATCCAGCCAATATCATCCACCGACGCCGTATGGGAAAAGTAAAAGAAACAGCCCCAACGATTTAGCTATCACTAGTCCATACAAGAATAACGCAGAAAGAAATAATTCAACAACAACACCAACAACAACATCACAACACAGCAACAAAAACGAACATGACAAAGTATCGCAACAAATGCAAGTGAAAGTTCTGCTTTTGCACAAAAAAGGCGGAAAACGAATGTGTAACAACTACTAAGAGTAGATACGTACGATTAATTGTATGTAAATATATTTGAATCTGTATCTGTAGGCACATAAGTACATGTAACATGTATAACCTGAAAGGCATTTTGGATCGCTTCCTATAAAAAAATGCAAATGAAAAAAACGCCAAAGATACAAGAGTAAAAAGTAACATAGTTTGATTATTAAACGAATTTATAACCCATACGAAGGAGAAGCATGAGAAAGAAATCCAACAAAAACACAAAAAAAGTATCTACAAACTATCCATGTGCATCTGGGCAAATGATCCAACGAATATATATGCCAAATTCACATCCATCACGCATATTCGTACATACTCGTACACAATCAACGGTAAACACATGAGGAAGAGAAAAACTTTCTCCCTACCTATACTACTAAATTGAGTTCGTGTAACAGATATACTCGGCAACATGTGTACGAATACGGATACCTACATTTACCAATCCGGCAAATAAAAGTGAAATGTACTTTTACCCACACATGTGTGCACCGAAACTCGTTGTCTAGTGGAGGGTATTAAATATTCCCGGCATATGCTTGCAATGCATCTTACGGTAATGAAGCTAAGCTTTTGCATACTTTTTCTCTCTCTCTCTCTCTCTTACTCTCTCTTATAAAGGGGGGGTGATGTGATGGGGGCTGCTGTGCTTCTATGCGCCTCCATGAATCTATGAATTTATTTCTTCGGCGTGTCTATTCAAATTTCTAATGGTTTCGGCCAGGAGGGTTACTTACTTACACGTCTTATGTAATGTGCAACTGCGTTCATTTATAGCCAGCAGACTTTAACAACAACTTTGACTGTGATTATTCGACATTCGAGCGCATGCTGTTCATAGATAAATATGTTGAGATGCATGTACGGAATAGGAATACCTGATTGTACTCGTATCAATGCGTATGTGGTTTTGTTCGGATGTAAGTCTCTCGACAGAAATTTGGTTTTTTGATTGATCTTGTATAATTGGAAACGGCAAATATGTATGTTTATATTTTGTATCTATTTCAAGAAAACGATATGTATATACTCGTATATATGATACAATCAGCAATTGTATTGCTGATCTCATATCCCATCTCAGAATTTTGACTCATTCTTAAGAAGTGGCCGTCTTCGTTAAAGTTTACCTTGAGACCTCCTCGTTTTGAAACACAATTGTAAACGTTGTATTGCACTTTATGCATAAATTCAAGTAATATGATACAACCGCCTAAATTAAGCAAAGAATTCCAATTCTTATCAATTACTGGCTTGAAATTCGTCTTTGCTAGGGCAAATTCTTTCACGGGGGCAACATTTGTCGAAGATCAGAGGCAATTTATACAGGCGTCCAGATAAGGGCATTGAAAGAAATAATATCACTCAGTTCTCAGCCTCTTCTACAATTTAAATAGAGTCGAAGAACAATATACACATATTTAATATATAAAAAAAAATTATCAGCCTAGGCGATAGGAGGGAAACCTCATGAACGTCGATAAATATGGAGCTAAAATGAGGATGCTCACCCTTGACTACAAGGACATACTTCAAAAAAAAGTTTTCTTTGATAAAAGGAAGCAATTTTTCATTATTGAGCAATTTTTTGGTGAGTATTTTTCACTTCTTTACAACCTCAATAACTTCCACACTATATAAACTCGATAAATAACAAATGCTGCACGACTGATGATACATGCTAGAGATACTCTACAACATCGATCATTCTCATGTAAATTCTCATGAGAAATCGCCATACTGATACGAAGGCAATCATGACTCTATGTTCGTATACTCGGATCTATAATACGGACACGAGATGAAGCGTTGGTATCCCGCGTGCGAGCACTTAGAAATAAAATACAAATTATTTGAATAATGTCTTTTACTTCAAGGTCATCCACACGACTGACTTGTTATCTTAAACTAACTTCGCATAATACCCAGAATAATACAAAGCATTATACCTATACAATGAAGAGTTGATAGTTAACAGTTAACAATCATGTAGCTTTGCTTGCATTGCTAGTGCCGCAATTTCCAAACTATGGAGCCATAAGATGTTTCACTTCACCTCGCTTTTTCGTTTCATGGGAGTTCAGAATCACTTCATGTCGCTTTTTCGTTACATTGGAGCTCCGAATCGTTTCATGTCGCTTTCTTTTTCGTTTCATCGGAGTTCGAAATCACTTCATGTCGCCTTTTTCGTTTCATCAGAGTTCAGAATTATTGCCCAATGAGCGATAAGAAGTTTCACTTACAAAATGAACCCAGTGGTTTAGACTGATTGAAGGGCTACGAGGTCCCATATGGTGATGGGACCTGTACTGCAAGCTATCCTTAAGAAATGATGAAAAACTCTGAAAATACTTAAGATATTGATTCAATATAAATAAAACAACTCTGCAGAAGTACCCGTAAAAAAACATTTGGGCACAATATAAGTTATTGCGTAAAATTAAAAAAATACATCTGTATTGACAACCTTTGACACAGAGTTGGTCGGAAACCTAGAGATATCGTACAAAAAATAAGGTTTGCTTGCGATTTATTAGTCACACGCACTCTTGGTTTAAAAAATTAATTCAATTATAAAATACGGTGGATGTTCTTCCATTACTGCGGATATTGACTTTGAGTGCGTCAACCCACTGGAAAGTCTTGACATAAACATTAACTTTCATATTATATCAATGAAAAAAGTAGCACGGTGTTAAATTGGATGATCCAGGGGTCTAATTATGATCAGCATTTCGGTAAATGACTTGGGCAATAAACTTTTCCCACAAAGAGCAATACATTGCCACTTGTGCGGCACACATCACCGTCTTGTTGGAAATAAACAACACTCAAACTCATACCATTAAATTCCTAAAAAATAAAAATTGATTGATCGTGTTTTGATAACGCAATCAATTCACGGTAATAGCCATATCCACTTTATTTTCGAAGAAATAAGGTCCAATGATAACTCTGGCCGAAAGTAATACCTTGTAGGTAGAGAGGCTTCACTACAATCATTCTTGGATTTTCTGAGCCCCAAGTGCGGTTATTGTGCTTATTAACAAAGTATTAATGATGGAATTGTTCTTCATCGTTGAAAATGATTTTTGAGTTAGTTTTTCATCAATTTCATTCGTTTCCTACTCCCAATTATCAAAATTACGGTAATGCTGATTGTCGGCCGGCTTAGGTTCTTGCTTCAATAGAACCCTGTAGGCTTTATTTAGTGGAGTATTGGTTATGATTGTTAAGGCCGCGTGAAAACGATAAACCAAAGTTTTCGGACGAACTGTTGAAGTGTGTATTTTATTAACGACGTATTTGCCATCTGGCAAAAAATAAAAGCAGATTTTTTGACAAACAGCAAAATAGCAGACTATTAGAAATGAAGTGTTTGTATTGGAAAACCCTGTATTATGATAGGAAATGCGAATCACGAATATATAGGCGGAAACGAAGGCACAAAACAGATTGGAAGTGTTGTACATTATTGTAGTTTCGTGAAAACGTCAAACGTTATGTATTGTATATTGAAATCAAATACAGTTTTATTTTTAAATAGTTTTTGACTTGGTGATGATATGCTTCCAAAAATATTGGAGCAGCCTTTAGTCTTTAAAACGAGACTAACCATCTTAGTCATTTGACTATTTTAAGCTGGGTAAGAGGGTTGGTTTGACAAGATTTATTTACTCTAGAACATTGAATTAATTTTCATTTCCATATCATAACTTCATATGTGTATGTGCATGCATATGAGTATATTTATCGTACGTACAGATATTGTATGTTATATATTGAAGCACGGCTACAAAAGAAACTCCAACTCACATTTTATTCACCTTCATATAACATATAATACAAATAAATCCACATCCATAAAATTTTATGAAAAAAACTGCATTCTAACTGCGTTATCGTACAAGATTTGTATGCATTAGTAATCTTAGACACTCAGGCAAGTCGTTCAACACAAAAGTTCGATGCCGTGAGAGTATTGCTGAGAGTCCAGGAATATTCATTCGGCCCCATGGTCAGGAATTGGACATTTCGAGAAGTTCTCTACAGCGTATTCTCATGAAAGATTTGCATCTTCAGGCATATACGAGTAGTGTGTAATTAACTGAAGCCTACTGATGACGCACAGCGAAGAGAGTTCGTAGAATGGATTATGGAACAACAGCAAGCGGATCATCTTGTTAGCTTAGTTACTCGTTAACATTGTGGAATTTGTTGTTCAGAAAATCCACGAGTGCTTGTTGAGAAACAAATGCATCCACAACGTGGTGGGGGTTTTTGGCTGGAGGCATCATAGAACCATTCTTCTTTGAATATACGGCTGGTTAGGCAATATCAGTTAATGTTGGTCGTTACCGTGACATGATAATCCAGTTTTTTATACCTAAATTGCAAGATGTGGATGTGGACGAGATGTGGTTTCAACAAGATGAAACAATGCAATGACTGCATGCGTCGCTCTAATCGTGTGATTTCTTGGTTTGGTTATCAGGATTGGTCTTTTTTCTTTGGGGCATTTTCAAGTCCAAGTTTTATGCCAACAAGCCTACGACCACTCACGCCTTGAAGGAGAAAATTAAGCGCTGTATCAGCAAAACTCAGCCACATTTATCCAAAACTGTCATGGAAAATGTCGGCAAAAGAGTGCGTATCTGCCAGCAAAACCGTGGAGGCCATGTACCCGATATGCTATTCCATACATTACCATACAGTATATGATTATGAATCAATAAAAAAATATTAAATTTTTAATTAAAAACCTGTTTTTTTTTGTCAAAATTACTTATTGCGTGAATTACCTGGCTGTGACAAATATTGTAGAAAAAGTCATTGCTGGTGGTTTATCAATGTCTTGTGTCAATGAAACACGACATTAAAAACAAAAAGGCTTTTGAACACTGTCCTGGTTTACTCTCTCTTAAATTGTTCATTTATTCCAATTGTCCATTTTACTTACCTTTTAGCTTGTATGTGCAGATTTTTCACAGGTTCTTAGTGTTTCTCCATCAACATCAGTAGGCTATGAGTCGTGAGTTAATTAGGCCGCCTAAAAATTTCATCCCACTGCCATGAACATTATTCATGTATTAAGCTGCTGCTGACTATCTTGAACTCGCTTCTAATTTTTCATTCTACACGACATAAGTCCCATCGATCGTTAGTTGGTACAGTTTAACGTGTCGCTTATTAAATTCCCTAATTTGTTTATTAAATAAAGTGCACGTCGGCTTATCATTCAAATGTTCTCTATGGGACTGCTTGTATGAGTGAATGTACTGGATTCTATTTTCCATTACTTATTCGAATAATCCCGCTGATATTCCAACAATTTTACGTCGATAATTCACCTCCAAGCTATTTCATATAACCCCAAAGAAATGAGCCTAAATGCTTAAATCGCACAAACGGTGCAGCCAATTGATAGGACATTTAAGGCGATAAGACGATCACCGAACTTGATCGCTTCCTTTTCAAACCATATATCTTTCAAGCCTTATAGTTCCAATTTGTCCCAAAATATGTTATTAAACATGGTGCAGTAGCGGTCTCCATTGATTAAACGAGTCGCAAGGCATCATCTCAGAAGAAGTACGGCACAAGGCCGCTTCGGTCATGAAAACAGTCAATTCATTTAGTATATAATGGAACACTGGGGATGCTCGCTGAACCAAATGCGTCAATTTTGCTTATTAACAAAGACATCTAGCCAAAAATATGCCTCGTCACTGTGGATGGTTTTTCGGCGAAAATCCGTTCCCTCTTCAGTGCTCAATAGAGGTTAGTCATCGAGAACTCGACGTGCACGATGGTCTTTGGTCTTCAGCTCTTGAATCGATACAATCTTATCTATATGGTTGTTTAGACAAGGCTTTTCGCAAAATACACCACAGGGAGGTTCGAGAAATTCCCACCTCATGAGAACGGTGCGGAATCAGTTTGTTGCGGTTTTGACTTACCGACTCACATACAGCCGCAACATTATCCTCCTTTCTAGACTTTTGCTGTATCACTGTCCCACTAGCTAATTGCATTTAAATTTCGTCACTTTCTCGCTAATCAGAACGACAAGGTATAACGGTCAAAAACTGTGAATCCATGCAATGTAGACTTGACAGCAAATTTTGAGAAAAAAAATTAATTTGATGATTTGTAAACGTTATTGAAGCGTATACATTTCCATAATTAAATGGTAGACAATCTGGAACACAAATAGGACTGTCAAAGGATGGTACGCGTGAGCTCAGAGAATGTTTATCGGAATATAGGGCGCATTTAACTGTGGTAGTTTGAGTATGCTAGAATATAACAGCATATCTAGATTAAGATCGTTTATTGTTAATATTTCCTATTAATATTACTCTGCAGTTGGTGGATCCTTTTTAGAATAGTCGTCAAAGGTACGCAGGAAATAATAATCAATTTATATCGTGAGCCTATACGTATAGCTAAAAGGGCAGATTCGTTAAAGTCAATGCAATGACATCGATTTCAAAAACTTTCCAGAACTTTGAAGAGCTCATCGGCATTATTTTGTGTTTGTTTCTCTTTTTTTTTAACACCCATGGCTTAAACCCCTCTAAATTAGATATACGAGTAGTAGTCTCTAAACTAGGTCCCTTCCGGGTTTAAAGCACTAACCGTCATCCCCCAATGCTTCGACCACATTCATACCCAAACTAAACACCCATTTTCACTCTTACCGTTCACCAATATACTTACAGTAGAATAAAACAGAAAAAAAATAAATTTCTTCCTCGCCCTACACCTTGGCAACATTAGTCAATGTTGCCAGCGATCAGTTAATTCTTCCTTCTCCCACCAGAAATCCGAGCATAGCGCAACGTCATCGACAATCACTTGTTTAGATACATTTCGCATAGATACACCCTAGATGGCAGAAAAGCTTTCGGTGCTTCTGTGCAATGTAACAAAAAAATGGGTGTGTGTTGTGTCGGTGAATGAAATAGATTTGCTACACGCATACACTCGCATTGGCGCGGTCGTTCGCTCTATCTATTGAATAACTGTGTCAACTTGCAGATACAAACGAGCATGTAGATATGGAGTGGACGAGTATGTGCATATCCATATAGCCAACGAAACTATTGCTGGATTGAACTTTTTTGTTTCTTTTTATTTTGCTTTTGGCTTTGGTGTTTCTCTATTATTTGTGCTTCGCTTTCGTTACGGGTGAACATAGAAAAAGTAGAAAAAGGAAAAAAAAAAATAGAAACAAAATATAGGAAGTGAAGTATTATGCAGTTGGCTGTGCCGTTTCGTTGGTTGACTATTAATTGTTGGCAGCGGTGGCTGTGGCGGGGAAATGTTATGTTATGTTTCTATGTTGCTAGCTTTTCCTCATTTCATTTCTCCGGCGCGCGTTTAGTCTACGTTCTCTCTATGTCTCTTGCTCTCTCTCACTCTCTCTCTGTGTTACTTTTGTGGGGTATTTAGGTGTATCTGCAACACAGAAACTAAGTCAATGAAATGTGCATACAATGGAGCAGATACACAAATGTATCTATGAAAAATTGTATAATTTGTTGTCGTTTTTTTCGGGATGGCTTTTTCACTTTTGTTTTTCCGCTTTTGTTGTTGCTGTTAATATTGTTGCTGCTGGTGGTGGTGGTGATGTTGGTAAATTTTATTGCTTCTTAGTTCGTTAGTGAATCGTCAAACTATGATAGATTCTGCATTTGGTGTTTGTTTGTTGAAGAAAGGGAACGAAACGATAGAAGAGAGGTCTATAACAGAGACAGGCACTAGACTGGCAGCTATAGCCCCCAAAACAACTAAACAACCAAACAACCGAACAACCAGCACCAGCCAGACCAGGCCAAAACATAGTGCGGCACAAAGTTGGTGTTTTTTTTTTTTTAGTTCATAGAAATATCACAGAAGACACACAGAGAGTGAGAGAGTGAGTGACTTGTTGTGTGTGCTTTCTTCTGTGCACATTATGTACTCCTTTCATTTCACTTTATTCCGTTCGTATGTACGCACGTTGGGCGCGGAATAAACTAACAGTTTTCCTTTCATTTCAAAAAAAAATTCATAATTTTTACATCTCCACCAAGAACACTATCGAAATGTGAACCAAAAAAATTCGAACTACAACCAAAACTTAACGCACAACGTTTCATTCAAAAAAAAACAAGAAAGAAGTCAAACACTTTCGATTCGAAGACTATGTTACAAATGTTGCATAACATTTCTTCACGGTTTTTTTTACCATTATTATTATTATTTTTTTAAATGAAGGATTACTCCAAGTGAATAAAAGAATAAAGTGTTTTATTGTAATAAAAAAAAATTCAAATTTTCAACTGTGCTTAGAAATGGTGGATTTCCTGTTTGTCATTTTCGAAAATGTTTTGACACATTAAGAAATAATGTTGACATTCGACTCAAATACGAACAGAACAGGGTTACTACTTCCTGTCATCATTTTCGAATTCTAGCTTCTAAATTGTGTTAAGTGCTGCCAAATTCTGAATTTTACCGAAATTCTATTGTGTTTATTTTTACTTTAAAAATTAATTTAACTGCGTTTTAATTGTTGTACGAATAAACAGAAGAAAAAAAAATCACTAAAATGTCTGCTAAACAGCTTCAATGGATATTTGACTTGTGAACATAAGTGTAAGAATTTCAAGTGCGTTATTTTGGATATACCCACTTAAGGATATTCGACTGATTTTAAAGAGTATCTGCGACTGATTTAACCAATTAAAAATAAATTTATACATATATTCCGTCCTAACGAAAAGACTTAATAGTGACTTAAATTGAAGACGTTGAAATTATGGAAAACACGTCTGTAAGGAAACATTTCTGCATTTCTACATTACTCGTTCGTGTTCTACGTTAATTCTATAGTGCATTAAAATTCGACTCAAAAAAACAAAAACTCAAAAGACTGATAGCATTTTTTTCTTTGTTCCTTGTGGGGAATTATTTGTTTTTGTAATACTTATATAAAAAATATATCAAACAAAAAAAAAAAACAAAAATGTAGAAGAAACTAATAGTAATTTCGAGAGTGTGAAAAGTTATTTCGTCACCATTGACCTCTCAAAACGTTGAAGATAACCGGGGAGGAAAAAAAATTAAAAAAAAATTAAACCAATAAAAATCACTCAAATGTCAGCCAATCAATTGGCCGATATACAAAAGAATCCATCGGAAACCGTAGGATTAAATTCGTATTCAATTGCTGCTTGTAATAATTCAATAACTACTGGTAACGATGATGAATCCCAACAACAACAGCAGCCAAGATCACAATCACAACAACCGCAACAACAACAACAACAGCAACACAATAATAATAACAATAACAATAAAGATGAACAATCAAACGCCGAATATATTAATTCATCACCACCAGCAACAACAAATGGCACAAATAATCTAAATTTCACTTTCAATTGTAACAATTCCGATACAGATAGAATTTCGAATCAAAATTCAAATGAAAGTGATGCTACGAGTACAACAACGGCTGCAAATACTCCTACAGCTACATCAATTATCAAAAGTCCATTGAATAAAACATTACTAAAGAAATGTAATAGTATTGAGACAAAGCCAATTAACAAATGTACAAAATGCAATAATAATAATAATATTCACTATAATAATTTCAATTGTTATTATAGGAAAAAATCGCGTTTGCCCATATGCCGTTAGTATAAAATACTATACTCTTTTTTTCGAAAAAAAAAAATACAAAAATATACACTATAATCCTTTTATATATAAAGCAATTTCCAACTAAACAAACCCCTTTCCTAGTGAATTGGCAAAATCCATTTGAACTTTTTGGTGAACAAATTTAAAAATATATTTTCCTTTTTTTTAATTTTAATAATTGGTATACAAAATTTGGACTAAATTAACAATTTTGAAAAAATCCTGTTCAAAATTCATCACAAAATTACAATTCCAACAATTGGCTAAAGAAAAATTCAAAATTTTCCCCCTCAAAACTGAATTAAAACAAACATGACTTCTATAGGTAAATTTTTTCTTATTATTATTTTTGTTGTTGTTTGTTTTTTTTTGTGAACATACTATACATATTTCTAATACTATTTAAAATTAATGATATTGCAAGATAACCCATATTTTGATTTTTGATTTGAATATCTATAGGGGGTGGTTGTTATAAATAGTCCATGAAAGGGAAGATATTTGAGAAATCCCCTTCAGATCCCAGGCGAGATACTG
Source organism: Volucella bombylans (assembly GCA_949129095.1). NCBI lineage: Eukaryota > Metazoa > Arthropoda > Insecta > Diptera > Syrphidae > Volucella > Volucella bombylans. The sequence continues at coordinate 52,984,804 of OX422143.1, forward strand.
TCAATTGAGCTGGGTTTCGACTCTCCCAGATTACTAATGAAAACCAATAGATTGTTCCTTTGGTTTTGGGCTTAATATAATGCAGCTTGATCGTTCTGAGTTCAATGTTATTTGAACAGATATTTTGAACATTGAATATTTTTCAGAAGGAAGGAAAATGTTTATCCTTTGCGAATTTATTTAAATCACACCCAATACAACAAGTTTCAAAACTTGTGTTCATGTTCACAGAAAATTCATTTATTTTTAGAATTGAATAAAAATTAAGAACAAATCATTCAAAAAAATATTAATTCGAAAACAACTAATCCCAAAAAAAAGGGACTCCAATCCTAGCAATGTGAAGATTTTAAAGAATTCGGTTTGATGCTTATTCATTTTTATACGAGTAGTTCAGGATATAAGGTTTTGAAGACGACTCAGGCGCGTATGACTTTTTCGCCTCAGAAATTTTGTCGATACAATTTTACCCTATTTTTTCGACCATTTGTGGCTTTATCACAATGATATAGTGGATTCCAAGCCACGTTGCGCTATTCTGCGAGAATCATATGTCCGAATTACTTACTCGTAATTTCGTTCAAATTTTCGAACAAATAACCAGTAACATTATTGACTGTAAACACGAGCTTCGGTCTCATTTTTTCAAAAATAAGGCCTAATTATAGAAACGGCAGCTTTGCTTGTTCACAAACCCATTGACCTACAAACGAGCCTTGTCACTAAATATGATTTTCTGATAATATTGTATCTCATGATCTCGTGGCTTTCATTTCGATTATACGGATGTAAACCGATCGATTCCGAATTGACGGTTCTACGTCTTCTGGGACACTTTCACTCACAGCGTATATAGTATCTTTCTTGTACGCAGATAGCGTTAGCGATAAGTAGAATGAAATTCTCAACATGGTCGATTATAAGGACTAAACAAGTCACAAAATGTCTTATATGTCTCGTGGATTGAAGACTATTTTCGAAATAAATTTAAATGATACGGAAGCATTCTTCCGGCGTAAGACGCTTCATGCTGGTTTATCAGACAAAACAACATTTATAAGACACATTTAAACACTTCTATTATATATCTTAAGATTACGTATACGCCTCCGGACTGCCTAAATATTTATTTTATTCTTGTGCTTGGGAATATGTTTTTTTGGTTCTTATTTATTTAATTATACAAACAATTATGTATGTGTTCAGTTTTCATGAAACCAAAACAAATACGGAAACTTAACAGGCTTAATCTACCTAATACATCAACCCACCCAGAGTTATATCTATATCAAGCATAGTGCGACTGCAAATTAATTTCTTTTTTTGAGGATCAACGTGAATAATCAGTTATGCCTGACAAGGGCAAGGATATAAATGAACTACCATAGCCGGAACTCTTTCCAGATTTTTGTCTTTCACAAAACGACTTTACACAAGACACCTGTTTTCAAAAGTGTGCTTGATTTTCTTTATAGTGTATTCTTTTTATTGTCATCTATTTAAGGTAATTCATGGCCAAAGATCTGAAACTGAAAAATCTGCTCATCTGACACTTAATTATGTAATTTCGGAACCAAATGGTTTCCAAATGCTGCTTTTTAAAACTAGGGAGTGGTCTTCTTTGTAAGATCTGTAGTGTAATAGATAGCGTATTCTTCTCACATCATAAGTCGAAATCAACAACCTCGAATTCTTTCCTAATCTTAATCTTAGTAAGAAAACTATGTTATAATTCAGACTTTCAACATGAAAGTCAAATCTGTTTGTAAATAGGTTCTTCAACAATCATACCACCTGAAGGATCCTTTAAAATAAGAAATAAAATTGCACTCAAGACAGAAGAGCCATCTTAGTTGTGAGATAGAGCCTAATTCGATTAAACAAACGCACGGCACTTCAAAAACTCTGATTACTTATATTTTGACCGTTGTGTATTTTAATTAACTAGAATGGGACTAAGTTCAATTATATAATAAATTTCAGAGAATAATTGGGGACAAAGTAAGAAATTACTTAGTATACACGTAACCCTACATTTTGGTATCCAATCAAAGATTCGTATCGAAAATCTATTCCTTATCAAATGAAGTTAATACTTTGATTAATATGCTGTCATTGTCCTCTTTATTTAGACAAATATAAACTAAATCTATCTAATTTCCGCAATTAATTCCCTCTAAATCCTATTCACAAGGAAAATATTGTAGATTTTACAAGAGATTCACAAAAATGTCACAACTTATATGCTATCTCAATGAAAGATTTATTGGGTTTCATAAAGGCATTGTACAATAGTATGTTTCCTGTATGTAGCAAAGGAGACTTCTTACTTGCTTCATTCAGCACTTTATTCATTATTCAACATTTTTGCAGTACTTCTCTTCCCTAACCTTGTGGAATCTTAAGGACCTCTTCTATATTTTTATATCCAATTAAAGCTGGATATTTGCCACCGTACCAGACGACTTTAAGCCATCAGCGCTACTTAGTTACTCAATAATTTTTATTCGTAGAACACTTCATCCTATTAAAAGATGCAAACATGCACTGCTCTGTCCAGCTTCCTCAATTGATCACTGCAAGATTGACATTCTGCATCGTTCAAATTGATATCATTGCCAGCCTTCTAAATTCGAAGCGTCAGGGAGGAAACAATTAAAGGAAACGGATTTTTTCCGAAAATGCAGCTCTTGCTGATTGCAGCAATTGTTTCTACCGCTGATTTCATGCAGACATCGTGTGTGAAAAAAACCCGTATCAGAATAATTTTTGTCTGTATATTTGGATCCTTCACTCGGTCGTTTAGAATTACAACCTTAACTGGTATCTGTGTTTATTTCGGGCATTTTGCATGAGAAAAACCATCAAAAGTAACTAGAAACCTTTTTACGTCTAGTCTACTAATAAAGGATATTGACTAATTGAAGTTCAAGCGACAACTGTGACGTCGTCGACTTCACCTGCAGTCTGCTTTAAGTTTTCTTCTCACTTACAACTTACTTTTAATTGACAGCTCATCAGAGCATTCCTTCTCTAGAGTTAATTCAATCTTTTAAGTGTCCCGAGTCAAACTATCAAGAAGTAGGACTTTGTCAATCATTTTGATTGAATCGTAGCGAAATATGCCATTTTATACACAATATCCGCTCAATTTGCCAAATATATCGTAGATCCATTACAGTCATCTTTATCACATTTCTTTGTGGAAGTGTTCTTCATCTACAAACATTTAATTCTCACAAAAAGTCGAAACCAACTCATCCACCAACCATTCCAAAAAAAAAATAATAATAAAACAAGAATAACAATAAACGTGTGTCCAAATTGAGGTCAATTAATTCCCTAATCTTATTATTATTTCTAATTTTTTTTTTCTAATTATCTCTTAATTTCCTAAGGCGCAATGCTACTCAAGACTTTGCCATCAATAAAAAAGTGAAAATAAAAAAAAAGAAGTAAAATACCAAACTCGAAACAAAAAACACCCTTCCTTCCCTTATTACCATGGTACTCGTAAACTTAAAATAATAATAAAAATAGAAAAAAAAAAAAACCATAAAAGCTTCTTCCTAAATGTTGCATCATACGGCTAGATAACGAAAATGCTGTTCCATTTACAGATACATACATAGGTCATTGCCTCGTTTCATTCAACCCAATATATGTATGTAACACAATCCTGACTAATTTTATTTGGACTGCATTTTCCAGTTCACTTCTAGAAGTTTTTCAATTTAACGATCAAGTTCGATTTTTCACCCCGAAATGAAATAACAGCAAAACAACTTCAAGAGTTCTTGTTTTTTATTGCATTTTTCATATATTTTACAATTAACCCAATCATCATCAGACTATCGTACATACGGACGTACCTACGGATACATGCACGCATTATAAAAGGCCTTCTATATAGACAACTGAAGTAATAAAACTAAGTGAAAATATTCGTATATCGCACGCCTATCATTGTTTAGAATAATCTTGCGCTTGATAATGAAAATAGGTCAAATTTGAAATAGAAAAACAAAAAAAAACTTAAAACTGCGTACGCATGTGGAGTGTATCTGTAGAGTGTCGGTATGGTACGTTCCCCCGTATGTTGGCAGACGTTTTATTCCATACGTATGATATGAATATTTTTATTATTATTTTTTTTTTTGGAATTGTGCGTCTGTTTTGTTCTGCTTTAGATACATGTATCTGTCTATAGAGAATTTTTTTTATTTATATTTTGACTTACTTACTTACTTATAGTCAGATTATGATTGTATGTATGTAGCTACAGCTGAATGATATGGTACATAAGCGGACATTTGACAAGATAACAATGCATTAGAGGAGGTGGTTCTCCTTTAGTTACATACATATGCCATGTTATTGCTGCGAGTATATGCTAATTTGTTGCTGTCTGATTTCGTTGTAACAATTTATCCGTGCGTAGGTGAATAACCATATAAAGAAATTAGTTAAAAAAAGGAAACATTACAATATTTGACGGGGCTGGTTGTACAATACGAGTAGATATGCCAGTACATATATGTATCTGTTGACTTATTTGGTGATGGAAGTGATCAATGAAATGGGAGTGTACTTTTGCGGTCTACATTTTTGTGATATGACTCCTGAAATAATACGTTAACTCAATCTTAACTCAGATATCAGTTTTTTTCATTTGTATGCCCCTAGTTTGTACAAAAAGAGATCGGCTCTAGTTACACCAGGATAAAACCAAATATGTAAATGTTCCAACCATCAAGTCAAAAACTTCAAAAGCACTGTCGACCTTTAGGCTGTATTTGCATAACATATACATCACTTGTTTAAACAAATAAGTTTTCCACAAATTTTTCTGAATTCCAAAGAACCCTGGCACTGAATGATTTGTCAAAGTCATCTCCCAGCTTAAGATATGTAGCTTTGCGTACCACCAGATTTTTGACATCCTTCCTGGAAAATTATTTGATGACATATAGTAAATTTTTTTCTGCGCGGCGTAACAACTATTTCAAATTTCTTTAGGTTCTCCTAAAAATTAAAATATGTATTTTACATCTTTGTAACCGAAGCGATGCTCTTTTTTTTTGTATTTATTAAAAAATTAAGTATTTCCACCTGAAAGTGTCCGAAATAAATAATTGAAGCAGTCATACGTTCCAAATCTGAGGTCACATGGGGATATTTACTGACGAACTCCAGTATTTTTTTCATCCCTCTTATGATGGATATATGTACATATGTACTTGTATTACGGAAATTCACTATCAATAGCAGAGCTCCAGATCAATTTAAAGAAAGCAGTCCAATATTTGCAAGAAATTCGTGATTAAATGCTTGCACATCCTAAGTGCCTTTAGGGACCACTACTCTATGATAAAACACCGAAATTAAGCAGCACTAATATCTATTGCTTCTGTAGAGCAGAAAATGACAAAAAATTACTTATTCTCGGCTATTGTGAGCCATATTTTCGTATTAAGTGGCAGTTACTTGGGAGTGATATGTCAAGTCCGGATCATCTTAGCTTTTCATTATTAAGCTACTTTTCATTTCTGTCGCCAAAAAGGAAAACAAATGAAAGTTGTCTTTCTTGAAGTAGTAACAGATGTATCTGCGTGTTTCAGGGGTGATACGAGTAGCAACCACCAACAGGAAAGTAAAAGCAATATACAGCGATGATGTTCACTTATGTTATATCTTCTTATGTGGACCGAAGGGTATTCGAGTTTTAGTAGTTTTAGGTAAGACTCATTTTAAATTGTCTGGTACTTTTTTTCATATATCGATCCACCAAACTAATTGTCTGCCGGCTGAAACATTATTTGAACAAGTACCTGAGACACAGAAATCTTATATTACTAAAGCAAAATTGTAATGTTAATGGGTATAAAAGTTTTGGCTAGATCAGTAGTCAAACTATAGGTTTGTAAAATTAACGTTAAATAGCAGCGATTTTTAAATAAGTTTATAGTTTGTGAAGAAGAGCATATGCTTCTATACTTTCAGATTCATTAAAATACCCTTCAGTGGGGTTAGCTGAATTTGAGGTGCTTCGTGTTCTTCCCTCTTACGATCATCCAATACTTTAGTCTTCTGGCAAAATATAATGATAATTCATAGGTGGTTAATGATTTTCATCTGTTTTTGGCTTTCATACAGATTTTATTTTCCACCCGTTCTTCGAAATTGCAAAGTGGTGGTTTGGTCGACTAAAGTCCCCGTTCAAGAGCTTTTGCCGGTTATGGAACCCAGAAGCCATATGTATATGTATGCTGTGAGCCAAAGAGCTTGGGTTCTTTGCGATAGCGATGAATTAGGTTTGATTTGATTTCAGTATTTCCAACGTCGCAGGCCCCTTTCGTAACTGAGAGAACTTCAGTTTGAAAGAATCCACTAGAGAGAATAAGGAGCATTATTATGCTGTGTGTATTAAATCTTCTAAGAATAAACTAGCATACCTGCTCGAAAAGAGGCAGGAGAATGGCGAATAAAGCTGCAAATAAGTGTTTACTGAGCTTAAATCTGGGCAATTAAGTAAAGTTGACTTTTATTCTGTGATAGAATACTTCGTTTGTGCCGTTTAAACCTATGTTGTGCTCCTTCAGCATAAGATTAAGGAAGCCCACATAATAATGCATCTCCTTGCTAAAATCCGGCGCAAGTTTCAAAATCTTCCGATGAGGTGTTCCTAAATTGATCAGCTTTTTTTTCGGGATAACGATTCTGATCAACATCTCGTAGAGTTTTAGATAACGAATGCTTTGTATAATATTCGACTTTAAAGTGGATGCAAAAATATTGCAGCATGAAATCCGAGTGATAGCACACTCGGTATGAGTGTGACTATGTAGGTATGAGGAGTTGATCCATTGTCAGTCGTCCGAGTCAAAGCCCATAGTAGTTGGCTGTCGAAAAACATAGGGCGCTCGCACAGGACCTTAAATAGGATCTTATGTGCGGTTGTTTGTAGAAATCTGAGCCGACAAGGGCGAAGTATAATTAGGGAGGAAAGAAAGATAAGTACCGATGTACGTTGGTTTTAAATGTCTGAATGTTATAATGACTAGCAAATAGAAAGCTCGGCGATGCATTCCACAAGCGAGTTGTTCGGTTTAGGAACGAATTACGGTGTTTCAGACTATGTCCGAAAGTGGGCTTGAGGGTATACTAATGAGCATTCATAGCGAGACGGTTTGTCGAAAGTCAGATCTGGAAGCACTGGCACGTCACGTGTACACTGTGTAGACCATACCACAGTCTATTCCCTTCTCTCATTGTGCTGTCCATCATTTTGTCCACAGAGGGAGGGACCTATGGTTTTTGCCTGACTCCGAACGGCCTAGAATGAGAGACTTTTTGAATTCGTTAGGCTTGGCATTGCGTACCAAAAGAGTAATGAAGTTAGAAATTATTTTTTATCTTTCTCAATGAATCGTTAGGAACCGCACCCTGATCTCCAACGCAGTGTCTGAAGGACTTAGCCACTATATATACATATGTACATATGTACATATATACAAAATGTACAAAACAAGATCCCATTCTTCATTCGCAAACCTACAAAGAACTTTTTTTTGGTGTCCATAAGATGCGACAGTTAAAAGTAAGTTGCACGACCGCCTGATTTTCCAAAGTCGGCTATAACTTTCAAGATATGGATCGCTGATATTGAGAATCTATCGAAATTTTAAAACCTTGTCCAATGGCTTTCTTTCAACTGCATCGCAATCAAATCAACGCAAATCGAATGTTTGTAAACAATACCGTTCAACTATTTTAGGCTTATAAGCCTCATTCAAGAACATCTTGTGATTCCCCTCGGGGAAAAACCATTAGAATAAGTAAATACAAACGATAAACGAAAAGCATTTTATATCACTGCACGAAATCATTTATCTGTAGCATATACAAGTGTGCACTAAACTATCTAACCATCAATACGCCCCCGTTTTTCAACACCTCATATGTATAGAAACAATGCTAGAGCATGCAAAAAACGAAAACACACCGCTGACTATGCCAAGAACTTTTGAATTATAATTTTTCTTTTTTCCTATTATACTATATTTTTTGTTTAGTCTTTTAAATCACCATTCGCACTCAGAACGTGCCACATAGCCGATTTATGCTACCGCATGCAATTTTATTATGCACAACCCAACTAAACGATATGATGAGCTTTATTCGTGCCCACTGTATTCGCGTTTGTATTCGTAGCCGTACTCTATTCTGAACTGCTCTACTGTGTTCTGACCTACGCTAACATTTTTTCAATTAATATATGAAAACAGAATCCCGGGGTACACTGAGTTAGAAAGGAAAAGGAGGAGAGAGAAAAAAAAAACAAATCTGAAACAGAAAAAGATACTTAATAATAGAACGTAGACGTTTTTGTCGACGTTTGTGCTCTGTCATCGGCTCACAGTCAGTGCCGATTTAGCGGCGAATCTTTTCATTCGATAGACTATAAGTATCCGTACTACACAACATACCCGTGAATACATAAATACACATGTGTATGTGTATCTTCCTCTCTAATAAATACTGGTATATTATAGTAGAAAATGTCATGTCTTGCTAGACGAAGAAGAATAAAAAAAAAGCTTTCTTAGAGCTTTAAATGTACACCCCTACCCCTTCGCTATTTGGCCGATGGAATGTGATGGGTGCAAAAAACTACCCTACCCTAACTTTAGTACTAAACTGTGATCAGATTGAATGTATGGGGGTAACACTGACTGTTAAAAGCTTGCCGTCAGCAATTACGGATACTCGTATATTAAACCTCGGTATTGGTTAATAATTATTGGGAATTGTGCTTCGTAATGAGATACAATTCGATATGGAACATTCGGGTGGTTTTGTTTATTTTTTTTTTCTTTTTTGAAATACGTATAATATTGTAGTTTATTGAACATTAAGCAATGGTACGTAAAAGTGCTGAGAATTTTGTTTACGAATTCCTTGGCGGTAAGACGACTTTTGCAACAAGTACTATTTCGCACTTTTTTTGGGTTTAGACTAGTAGGTCAGTGTGAATCATTTACTTACGAGTATGAGGGGTTATTTTCATTACCTTTATGATTACCAAAAATGAAACGAGCTCGTGTGACATACTCGCAAATAAACGGGTTACGGTGATGTTTCCCCAGCTCTTCTTTTAATCAGCTCAAAGTGGAAGTAAGTTTTGAAATACAATAAAAATATATCTGGGACATTTGAACTGTATCGAATGCTAAGTTTAGTGCTTTAGTTACTTTTTAAATGTTTGATGTATGTGAGCAACACAATCCGAGGTGAACCTCAGCTTCTAGGAACAAGTTAGCCTTCTTCGTAAATTAGGGTCTGTTCCTCAAATAAAATAGTACTCCGTCATCCGGTGGTTTAAGTCTTTTACAGAGTTTCCTCTAATATTCGGAGTTGTTGGGGATTTACTATGCATTTGTCATCTCAGACCGAAAAAATAAGAAAATTGTGCCATTGTCTTATTACAATTTGCTTCAAAAACTCAATCCTTATGACCCATTGTAGAGGGGTAAAAGACGGTCATTATACGTACCCGCGTGTCATCTTGTTCTGTTTTCTGTAACGTGATTCAGCTTTATTAAAAATGCTCTCGATTTCGTCGCAACTGTTTTGCGCCACGTTTGCTAAGAATATCTCACTCTTCCGCTTTTCTGGACAAGAGGATTCCATTACATATGCACTTGAGGCTATGGAATTACCCTCGAGGCAGTAACACTTCCTTCGCCCTTAAGTAGGCTGCCAACCTCTTCCCATGTGAAACTGTTCGTTTGGGATGCGGTTAACCCACAAAACTCTAAAAGGAATTACCCTGTCATACTCTCTGTTGGATTTCAAAAAATAATTGCTGTGTAAAGTAAAACTTTTTAAATATAAGGCATATCTATTTTTGAAGCAATGCTCTTACTGATTTTGCGAGGTTTTTATCTAGTGTTTGCCTGAAAATGTAGAACCAAAGCCTGCTTTGGCCTTTGGTTATTTGATACTGTTCAGGACTATCTTCGATACTATTTTGGCCGCAGCTGGAACACACATATCCGCCATCTGTTTTCCCAATCCGTACCACCGTTGTTATTCGATTCTTCATGTCGTGTATTCGACTATGATGAATGTTGGATATCATTGGCGGTACCGAAATACATCACTGAATTTGAAAAATTCCACGATCAAGGCGTTGGCTAGTGTTTGTAATCCTTGTACTCGTATATCTAGTAAAGCTATTCAGTAATCTCTGTTTCGAGGTTCGCTTAAAGTAGTCTAACACCTTCTCACTACATTTCCTATGCTGATCCTTGTATGATTTCTTGGTAGAAGCATAATATTGTATCGAACCGATTTGCTGCAACTATGTCTTACACTTTGTCGTTTTTCCTTTCTCTGTACGTAGCTTCAATTACTACGATTTGTTACTAAATGTCTATTGCTGGCCACATGGCGTTGTTTGTCTGCCTCTTCTCGCCGCAAAACACTTTCAACACATGGATCTCCTGTGATAAGATACAGTTCTGTGCCCAGGTCTATTAACTGTTTCCCCTCCTAAGCTGAGTAGTTCCTGAATTGATGGCATACTGAGGGGCCACTACGTCCGTTTTATACCTGAACATTGGTAGGATATTATTAACGGAGGCAGCACCAAAACATATTTTTTTTTTTTATAATTTACCCACGCCTAAGGGGTTAGATACCCTTTTACTGCATGCGGTCGTACTGCGTACTGTATTGCGGGCGGAAAGGTAGAAGGAGGAGAAAGGAAAATGGTTTTGTAGTGGTTTGAAACTCAGGTGTGTTTGGTTTCGATGTTCGCTCTCCAGGGGTGGGAGTCCGAATAGGACGGAGAGTTTTTCTTCACTCTTCCATAGAACGATAGTCACGTTCCATTTTAATATCGACTTCCCGCCTCTTTTGGGCATCGAAAAGGCGACTTCTAAGTCATCGATGCCTATCAGGTGAGACCATTTTGTAGCTGCAGTAGGACCCGTGTTCTGCGAAACATTCGCTATTGTCACATCGATCTTCGAAAATGTACGTACTCATCATTTGTATAAACGACATCTCACATGATGATAATATCATTTTGAAGCGTTAGTTTGAAAGCAGTATCTATGTTACTTGACCACAGAGATTATTATTCTCGTTTTCAATCCAGGCTTCCGTCAGTGCATAACACCGTATAAATGTAATCTTTTTCATTTACTGAATAATAGGAATCTTTTTTATTTATAAGACTGTTTGAGACTGCTTGTACCGGGTTGTCCATTAAGGACTAAAAATTTTTGTATACATTTTTAATATTGAAAAAACTTGTATTTCTCAGTAAATAGTATATAAAAGTACTATTGATTGGCCCAAGCCGATATGTGGCAAGTGGCACCGACCTGTTGAAACCACATCTCACCAATGTTGGGTACACGCAATAGCGGATATAAATAACAACATGTCCCGATAGAGATAGAAGCCACGTGGCTGCCATCATCACCAACGAAAAAATACGGCCCAATGACGCCACCGGCATGAATGGTGTGGATGTAGTGGCATCTCATGAAGCACAAGTGGGTTTATAGCCGTCCACTGGTGAATATTTTGTTGTTGACAAAGCCATTTAGCCAAAAAAGAGCTTCATCACTGAAGATGATTTTGCGATGAAATTCCGAATCGGTTGTAACCATTTCCAGACACCAATTTGAGAAAGTACTGCACTTCAAATGGTCATCTGGCTTTAGTTTTTTAGTCAATTTTATCTTATACGGGTGTAGGCCGAGGTCTTTTCGCAAAATTCGCCATAATGTTGTTTGAGCGAGGCCCAATTCTTATCAACGGCGTGGAATGGATTGATTTGGGTCGCTGTCAACAGATGTTTCAATATTCAATATCAGCATTCGTTGCATTTCTTTCCCTCGCTGGCACCGGCACATTAAGCAGCAAAAAGTTTCTTTAAATTTGAAGATGCTGCTTCTACGAGGAGGGCAATAAAAATTTATACATTCGAAATTTTTTATCCAACGAGTCTAATGAGCGATCTAATGAAATGAAAGATTTAACGTGTAACGAAATTACATTGTTCAAAGCCAACCGCAAGACATACATGGACTCATTTGTTCAAGTGGACTAAAAGAGCTTATCAACAGGATGCAGTCTAAGGAAGTTTGATATGATCTCTGTAGCAAACCAACACAATCTGCTGCCTTCTGGCTTTGTTGGCTTCTTTTCCTTATAAGGAATGCTGTGACTATACTTGCAACACGAACATATTTTCAATGAAATATGATATATTTAATTTCTTATGTCATAGATAGTCCTATCATTTATGTGGAACCAATGATAGTTCTATATGGGCAGCGATTATAGCGATTATTACAGTTTTCCTATCAGCAAAAAGATTCTGTTAAAAATCTCAGCGCAGCACATTCTCCTTATGATGCCCAACAGCAACATTTAATATCGTCGTGAAATAACATCTTTCACTTTCTTGGTCCAATGCTTCCAAATTCTATGACCTTCTTTCTGGGAGGCTCTTGTTCTAATTTTGTTTTTATTTTCAAGGCCCAATTTTAAAATAATGCAGCTTGTTAGGTACTCTTTACCGACCTGGAAGTTTCCTATGAGAATTGCGCTCCTGAATCTGTAATGTTAAAACTACTGCGCAATATTTATAATAATTTTATAATGGAGTTCGATTCGAAAAAACTTTCACTATTTTTTATGACCGAAACCACCTGATATCGAACTTTTTTCCTATTCGTGGTTTTCACTGGATTCGTATCTTGGCATCCCAAATACGAGTACTCATGAGTGCTTCGTAATGTGATCAAGTTGTAAGCTGGTAGTAAGTTGATCAGAGGATTTGGAGGAGGCCTTCTTAATCGTTGAAAAAGTTCATAAGTCGTTGGGTGTTTTCAACGTTGAGTGTGGTGTTATTGTCCTGTCTACAATATTATGAAAATTGAGCAGTTATATACAGGCCATGACTCTAATCTGCCGGTCGGGTTAGGGATAATGAATATTTGCTCCAAATTGCACCCAGCCATATACTATAATCGACAGTAAACTTGGAATGGGCTTTCACTTGTTGCTTTTAAAACTGACCTTGACTTTTCTTTAGGAGAAAGAGGGCTTACTTACTTTGAGTTATCATATAAAACACCTTAAAGTTATTCTGGATAGTAGACTTTATTTTATGCAAATCAGTTAGTAAAAGTAGTAATCATCTTTCTGGTGTTGTGGTGACGTTTTTGGGCCGAAATAGTTTAATGCGAAGAAAAATTTTATGGATCTAAATAACCTTAACAAGTTTTTCACCGCGTCGATAGGTAGGTAGGTGGGTAAGAGTGGCTGTTGGAAACACCAATGTGTGATGCCACGTGGATCTATGATCCCCTTACTAATGGAACCAGTTTGAGCTTACGATGAAGCGTAGGAAACTGTTTACGTCTATATTTTTTAGATCGTTTAGGTCATTGTAGAAGAAAGCTCCAAGTGAAGTTTTCTTCTCTGGGAGAGAACTGGACATGTACAGAATAGGTGGAGGATTGTCCGTGCGAAAATCAGGTGTAAGATCCTATAAGCCGACACCTATACTAATGACTAAGTTGGGCTTAAGGCATTTTTCTTTTAAACTACCTAGTTCGAAAACGGAAGACCAAAATCTGACGGCTGAATTTATCAAGACTTCTGCAATTCTTGGATCACAATGGAATTCATTAGAAATATAATCGTCAATGAAATTGCTGAACATTGCTCAGAAGAGCTTTTTTGAAAGGCTTGTGCTAGTGCTTGTGCTAAGCTGTGCTAGGACTTCCTGCGTCCCAAGTAATGGCCTCCAGGGAAAACCAAGAAATTAACGTATATGTAAGCTTAATCTGTTTGAAGTCTAAGCTGTGCTTGCTTTCATAGAATATTTAAGCAAAATAAATTTGATTGGTAGTCAATTAAAATTTTAATAAATATCAGAACGCTTGTTATAGCAATGTATTACCAGCTCTTTTTAGAATGTAAAGTTCACATTCGTGTTCAAATCACTAGATGACGTTTTGCCAAAATAAACATTGAAACCAAAGCCTTTTTAAGTTTCAAAATGGCCAACCCTTGCTTAAATCTTGACTAAGATAAAAACTCAATAATGATAGTCATTTATCGACCGATTTCCGACATGATGCGATCATGTATTTTGTAATGTAAAATACTGTTCTCAATTAAATTTGACACCCTTAAATAAATCAAATCCATGAAAATCTTTCTATCTGACCACAAGTACTCGTGCTCGTACTCGTTCACTTTTTATGCATCATTTATTAGTTGCATTACTTTGTTATCTCTTCCTGGTTGATACGAGTGGTACTTGTGTGTCTATGTTACATCTTGTTATTGGTTCTCTGCTCTTTATGAGTACTAGCCGATGCCGTCGTCTCCCCTACGGTCACATTCCCTTTACCTAAATACAGAGAAGTAAAGTCGAAATCTTCTCGAGTGCTTACCCTTTTGGTTTGAACTTTAAATGGATTTGTCGCACAAAACCCTTAAGCTAAAAGGAAATGCAAACATAAAGGCAGACAAACAGACAAACAGGCACACTACTTAGCACAGTACTAATTTAGCACACGTCAGTCGTTTGCGTGTAACCCATAGAAATTGCATGCGTGCAGGAAGTTGTCTGATATTTTAGCCGGGCTCACACCCTTTAGTCTGCCATTTGCTCGTAACTTTAAATGTATGTAAACGAAAAGTTTAGCTTCACCCATTTAAAAATATATGCGTTTGCATGTAGGGATATATACAGAAAGACCCCTGTTCTTAGTTAAAGTGGTAAATAAACAAAACCAAAAAAACAAACTATAGATATTCGGGTGAAGGAAACATGACATCCCCTGACATACTCGTACTGCTACTGCTGCTTCGTACTCGTACTTCCATTCCATTCACGTTGACGTGACAGAAAGCAGTGAGGCCTTGTGTGATTTGTGTGACACCATCAACATTATCACTGTCCTCACCCTCACATCATGCTCACGTTTGCATCTACGTACAACGTACAAGTATAGGTACGTACGTAGTTGTAGATTTATTGTACTTGTATCCGTATGTTGATGTTTTTTGGCTGCTGTTGAAAGGATTAAAAATAAGTAGGTTAAAAGTTGCTATAGGTCAGATTTTGCGCTTCCTTCTTGTTCTGAAGCTATTATGTGGAGTTGTTCCCTCATATTTTTGTTGTTTTTTCTGTTTGGGAAGAAGAAGGGGATTTTAGGAGCTGTGTATGCATATGAATACTCTACAGGCTATATATGATAGATAGACATATAAAGGTTTTGTATTCACTCTTGTTTTTTTCTTTTTAAATATGGCTTTAGCTGGTTGAGGAAGGACTTCAACAAAACAATCAAGTGTTGTCACCCTCTTGCGATCTGACATTTTGGTGGCATGCAATCTAACTGCCACCATATACAAAAATACAAAATGCGCTTTGTATTATGACCGAAAATTAGCATATTGAACAGTGGAGTTTTTTGAATAAATACGACACATTTGTATGGTGAACACATACAATAGATATGCACGAGTATGTAGGCTAAAAGTTTCATATGATTACTTCTGTAGCAGATCAGTTGGACCAATGAAATGAGATACTTTCCTTTCGTTTTAACTAACAAATGTCGTCGATTTATAACAAATTCTTTAAATTATATTATGCATTCAAATATGACGCTGCTTGTCATCTTTATATTATATCATTATATTAAAATTTTATTTCATGTACCTGGCAGTACAGTTTTCAAAATATACAAAGGCAAACTCTCTTACTTCATATTGTAAAATGTTTGAGTGGGTACAAATGATAGAACTTATTCCTTTCAATGCAATTGCTTTTTTCAATACAATTACACATTCGGATTCAATCGCATTTTTCAACCACTTTTACTTTACTTTATCTTTTACTTAAATTACCTTATCACTACTCGTAGTTCACATTTCGAATCCCACTTTAGAACTGACTTGCACTTCTCGTAAGACACTGATATTTATATTCCCCTGACATCGAGAACGTTCTGGTTCTATACTATCCAGCGTTCCGTACATCTTTCCATTTTACCACTTTATCACTAAACGTTTCCATTCTCCAATGGTTGAGTCTTCTGCTATTCAAATATGGAAATAATTATTCGCAATTCAAATACAGATGACACTGTTCATATTTTAAGTCGTTATCACAAAATGTTGAATATTTTAATCGAAGATCTGGTTGAATCTCTATTGTTGGTTTTATTAATGCATCTGCAGCAGCTTCTTATATCATACTATCGTATACATGGTTTTTCATTAAGAACTGTACATGTGAACGCACCCTTAATGGTGTTTTGTGAATTGTTTTATCGATGTCTACCATTTAAACATTGTTCAGTACTAGAATGAGGAACGTTTACAAGTTATTAAAATTTATTACCAAAATAAAAATATATAGTCCTTAATGGAAAACCCGCTATAATACCAGAAATTTACCCGATATAGTAAGAGTCGCAATTTTAATGATTATGACTGTGCTGTTTACTAGCATCCCTAGCACAATCTAGTACCCCTATAGCTACGTACTCCTCATCGTATACCGCTAATCCACCAATCATTTGGCAAAAATTGTGATTGATTTCCTGACAAGTAGTCATTTAAAAAAAACTGTCTTGTCCTATAGCTGTAGAGGCCAGTCCGAGTAGTCCTTACTCCAAAAGTTGTCTCACGTAAATATGAAACCAAGGCTTTATAAGTCAAGACACTACTGCTCCCCCGCATTTTTATTCAACAGATGGGGTAGTAGGTCTCTTACAACTACTATCTCTTGATTTTCAAGAGTACATAAAGTAAAAATTTTCAATGTGCAGCGCAAACAAGACCGTGTCGACTGGCTATCGCTAAAATTGAGGTTCGTAAAGACATTGTATATTTTCTCGCCAGATTGACGTAAAACACGGATTAGTGATGTAGAATCATATATGACACTTCAACCACAGCAGATATAAAACCTTATGATGGTACCCGGGCTGTCTTCTAATCATAGATTGGTTATCGAAGGCAATAGGCCTCATTTCTGTATTATAACAGTTTAAAACCATAAACTAGTAATAAAGTAGTTATTGATAATACGAAGGAGCCATTGAACTCAATTCAAACCAAATTCTGCTCTTAACAGCTTTCTCACTTAATTGTAGGGTATGCGTGTGCTTGGTAAATGTCGTATTCCACTTTACCCGGTCTCGGTCACGCAAATTCAATTTTCCTACATAAGCTTTCTGACGCAATCGTTTAACCTGTAAACTGTAAATGGGCTCGCTGAAATTCATATACTGTTTGGCTGATTTTCATTTGAAGTACAATGATATCTATTGGGTCCTAAAGTTTTCTTATGTGAACCTATTCATTTAAGATATTGTTCTATCGTAAGATTTTCAGAATGATACGGGTATGTTTATTTACAAAAGTCTGATTGCTTTCATTTCACACCTTACAGAGATGATTTTGTCAGGAATGTCTCTACTGCTCATGGTTGTATGTACCTACAACTCATGCTGTCGATAGTAGGTAAAGCGGTTACAAACCAGATATTTACGCATTTCTTTTTTTAACAATCTGAAAAGGTATTCCGTAACACTATCCAGAATTATATATATTCTCTACTGTTTTGGTTACAAGCGGAAAAATAATATACAATACTTTTCAAAGTCTTGCTCAGTAGATCAATTTTTCATTTTATTCTTTAGAAAAACGTTGCCTATGTAATATAAAGAGAGTGTCCCATTAAGACTGCTTATTTTGAAATTTTCGCCATTTGTTTGTGTTGATCGTACAGTGTTGTTGTTGGACAGCTGTCATGTGTGAATATTGAGGTCTAGTCGTGTGAATTACATGGACGAACAACGCATAGAAATTGTGAAAATCCACTACCGTGATTGTGAGATTTTTGCGGAGACGGTTCGAAAATGTCGTGGATTCTTCGGTCACCATAATACATCTTCTCTTCATACAGGGGTTCAATTGATCAAAAAATTTCAGGCGATCGGGTTAGTTCAAACCCAGAACAGACCTTGCAGCAGTTAGTGAAAGTGATGACTAGAATTATTCCAACTCGATTCGCCATCGTTCTCAGCAATTGAGACTTTCACGAACCAGATTACAGCGAATTTAGACTAAAGATTTGCGTTTAGGTGCTTATAAGATTCAGTTGGCACAACATTTAAAGCCAGTAGATCATGCACAGTGCCGAACTTTCACAGAATGGATCTCACAGCAATAACAACTGAATAGTGATTTTTCGAAGATAATCATCTTCACCGATCGAACTTGATGGCTATATCCACAAACAGAATTATCGCATTTGAGGAGCTGGGTATGAATACACTTATAATGCCTTAGCATGTGTTAATTTTTTTGGAAAATGGGATAGAGAGAGAAAGAACGATGTCTGGACTCAGTGGTTATTTGGTTCCACGTTTCACCGTTCTTCTTTGAGAATGCGGTTGGCATTGCGATCGCCGTCAATGGCATTCGTTACAGGTGTCTCTGATTTTAAAAGTTCTCTCTTGTCATGTAGGCTTAATTCCACTGAATGCCCATATTCACCTTGATACCAAAATGGAACTTGTGTTGGAGGCACAGCAGCACCTCTTGCTGATCTTAGGGTCTCAGCACCCATTACTTATTGCAACTCTACATCGGGTCTAATCAACTGGATGACCAACTGGAAGACTATTCCCGCGACTAACTCAACAAGTCCGGCCCGGACTGAGATCTGGAGGGGTCCTGACTTCCATGGTACCGTGATTTATGTCCTGGTAGAGACTACCCATATAGATCTATGACCGGCATCTTTTAACTAGTCCAATTGTAGTAACCTTCGATGGCGTTATCTGAAAACTGTTACGATAAAACCAGTACCTTGCTCTGACAACGTCATTTATGAGCCAAGCCTTGATAATTGGGCGGGGACAATTTCGTCTGGCCTCAAATTGCTGAAATGGATCTGGAAGACATGCGGTTTCAATAGGACTGCGTTTCTTGCCACACATCGATCGATGTGTTGAAGACGAAATTTGAAGGGAGAGTAAGCCCGCGTCGCGGCGATGCAAATATTAAAAACATCAGAACTTTTCAAATAAACACTGCGTGTTTTTTTTTCAAATTTCAAAATAGACGGTCTTAATGGGACACCCTTTATTTTGAAATCCTGGCGTAACTCAGAAAAATTCTCTCATCTATGCCGGCTGTGTCCATTTTCTTGTTCTTTCTTAACTCTTTAATTGCGTCTGGAATCTCCGAGTCTGTGCTTTCTTCTCGCTGATATTAAATTAATCCTTTTTAATGCAAGTTATGATGTAGCAAGTACCTCTTTCCAATCTAGTCGAAGTTCCCATTACTTGGGCTCGTGAAAGTTATGCTATCAAAATGGCACAATAATGGACTAGTTGTCCTATCAAGCTTGATGAATTCTTGAAGAAAGTAGCAATCGCTTCTTGATTACTACATATATAAACTTATATACAATTATAAACTTCGCAACAGTCTTTTCAATTTCAATAGCACCACCTCCAGAGAAACCTTACATTAGACGATTTATAGCATGTTTTTGACAGATACACAGAGCTGTCCATTCAAAATCTCCTGAGATTGACTACGAGTATAATATAATCTTTCTACGAGTATGTATGCATGTGTGATATATTTTCCTTTTCCGCCTTGTTTGACTTGTGTTGAAACCGAAAATTGTCCACTTTTTGCCAACAAGACTGCTGATTTCTTGCCGAAACTACTTGTAATAAGCTTTTAGATCTTGTGATTCCAGGAATAGAATACCCCTCGTCCAGATCTAAATAAAAATGTTAACAGAGTAACTTTCTATATTGAAGTTATTTGAGCACGCATTTTTAGATTGAGATTTGATTTAGACAGAAATTGAGATTGTAATCGATTTCGGTATTTGATACGGCAAAACCGATATAATCGGTTTTAAAAACCGTTGACACAAATTACACAAAATATCGGAAATAATTTTACGATGAGAGTACAGAACGTACACAAAATTATGAGAATCACAAAGAAGGGATCATTTACGAATTTTCATACGTTGGTTATGGCGATCAATTTTATGTTTAATTTCGAATTGATCAATCTGTATCTAATGAATTTCTGTCAAAAATTGGAAACTTTCTAAAAATATTCAATTTAATTTTGATTTTTAAAAAATTGGTAGCATATTATTGTATATAGATGCTGGATCGTCGGATGTTTTGAGCAAAAATGACGCTAATCTACACTTTTTGAGCATTTGGTACCACTGTACAAAAGCCTTCTACAAGTATGCTTGCATATCAACAAAAGTTTGTTTTTTTTTCTGCTTTTTTCTAATGTTTTTATTTCTTGTTGACTACAGCTCCATTATTATTTATATGTATTCGCGTTGACCCAATAAGCTGTAGTTTATTTGCTTCCCTCTTACAGATGATGTGTCCGTATGTGGATTATATTTTCGTAGTAGGCTTTTCCTATGTCGAGCGGGCGGTCTTAATTTTCATATGCAATGGTTCTTCGAAAAACTACATACTCGTTTGTATGTATGCATGTACATACATATGTATGTATGGTTAGATGCACTGACCCTAGTGCATTCTATGCACAATTCACTATTGGGAGGGATTGAAGTATTCTAAAGTAGACTAATGAAACTATGCTTAAGTGCAGTGCACGATGATGTTGCTGATGATGCGGTAGATGAATTCGGGGAGGTGCGGATAGATTGCGCGCCAATTTCAAGGATGAGAACAAGTGCGGTGGGGCGTATGAGCGTAGTGGAGGTCGGCGTTGCCTACTACCACGATGACGATGACGGCGGCGGTGGCGGTGGCGGTGGTGGCGTTGCAAGAAGGAAAAGTTAAGTGGGTCCCCCCGACACTAACAACAAGCACAACAAATAGTTAGGCAGCGCGACACCCGGCTTCCGGGTGTAACGTTGGTTCGTTATTACAATTGACAAAGAACTTTTGTATAGATTTTTTTTTTGTTTTCCCTCTTTTTACGAGTATGTTGTGAAATATTTGTCGGTCTGATTTTTTTTATTAATACTTTTTCGGAATGTTTTGTTTTTGTAATGAAAATTTTAACTTTAAGCCGATGCAGGCGGTAGCCGTTATTTTATAGATCTTTGTCATGGACGAGGTGATGCACTTGATTTGATTTGTTGCAAGAGTGATGGTTGTTTATGTAGATATTTGATTTTCTTTTTTATAGTTTACGTATTTATGCCGACAAAAAATAAGTGTCAGTATACATATGAAAACGATATAAATACTTACAAATATATTTACAGTTTGCTTTAGAAGGAAGTTCCGAATTTTTAAGCTTTTTTTTTTTTTTAAACGCTTGTAGAATAATTTAAAAACAATAAATCAAGTTATCAATAGGGATACTCCCATGTATTGTTATTTGGTGGCCAACTTTAGATATGTGAAAACCCTCATGTGTTACTAAAAGAATTGAAAAGGTCTTTGGAAAATATTATTGACACTTAATCTGCCTGTTTTAAGACCACATTTCCTCTGGTGCGTTATTTCTTCAGGCCTTGCACATGATAGACATACTCGTATAAGATATGTCTGTATGACCGATATGTCACAAGTTATATGGACTACTGTTGGTTTTATATTGAATGTTATCAACTTGATTCCATCGGCAACTGTAGCCATCCGATAAGTTGTAAATCGGGTTGTATGTGTTAACACTATAGTGCTCGCTTTTTGGAAGTCCGCTGACAATTCTTTATATATAGTTTCATCGTGGAGTTTAGGTAAATGTCCAGAGCATAAGTTGCGATATCTGTAAGGGCATAAGCGTATTTTATACTTATATTATTAGTCTTTTCGAGTCGCGACCATCAAGCATACTGAAGTAAGGCATTTGCCAGATAACTTGGGTCATTACAGATGTTGAAATGAAGATATCTTGGATAAAATCCTAAAACAAGACAATCTGAATGAAGCACAGACATAGTTTGTACTTGATGACCTCCCGATTCATGAAAATCCTTAATTGCCTCGTATCCTTTTCGATTTCAGACATGCCATTTTGGAAATTTCGATAGGTTTGGTAGGATGTATGGTGAATCTCAATTTGATACTACGGTGTGCCGGTCTTTTATGCTTTTTTTGTTTCACAGTGCGACTATGCTAATGATATCCTATAGGGTCTCGCACAAATTGAAATAAATAAACCGATTGATCGCGCAACAGTCTAGTACGAACTATGACCTGGTCCTTCCGCTTATTGTATTGAGGATCCTACGGCTTTTTGCTGACCCCGAACGATTTGAGACTCAACGACGTTTTCGTAGGCAGAGATGTTTTCCTTTCGAATATTTGCCATTGCCTGCAGAAAAGATGGTGCCGTTAGAACTTTTTTATTTGTTCTTCGGTGTATGGCCTGGGAATCGAGCCCACACCTTTGGCGAAGTAGTCGACACTGTGTCACGATTTATGATACTTGTCTAATATTCTTATTTATATTGACAGCTATGGAAAAGATGAATTACCCATGCTGACTCTTCTCCGTTACACAAGCATCTTAAGGACTTCACTCTTAGCGTCTGATTATGTCAGCCAATGTTCCAGCAGGATTCCGAGTATTAAATTGTTTTCTTTTACGCAGTAATTCCTACATCTTATCTTCCGAAATAAATTGGGTTCCTTTGATATGAATCTTATCTCGCACAAGTCATGTGTTGTCTTCTATTTGCTAACTTTATGTCTTTCACAGCTGTTTTAAATATGTCATTATGGAAGAAACCAGAGCACTTAGAGATTCTTCATATGTAATACCAAATTTATTCTTATCTTTTGGGCCTGAAAAGCTTTTACACCCCCTTAACTGCACGGAATCTCACAATATCTATATTATTTTCACTTAATGAGACTCAATTGCTTTCCGGATAGCTCAAGAATTTGTCTAAAAAATTGATGTCTGCATTGGCCGGCTAAATTTTCTTGTACAACGTATACCTATCCCATCTTCTATCAATCTATCTATGCCTATCGTGAAAACTCAAAGTATCTGAATCAAAGCTTGATTATTACCCTTTATTCATCACTGAAGTTGCGAAGAAATGTTATATAGTCATATGTGGGTTGTTCGTGTTTCCAAATATAATATTATAGACTCCCGCGAGTAATGTGGTTGCATTAAGCTGTGATGATTCTGTTTCAGGTCGAATGATTTTCCTTTGTCGTTTTGTCCTACGACGTGAATAAATGCTTCTTTGTTTGTGAACAGCATGTATTTGGTTTGGCCCTACCAATTTATTTCGCCTGTTCTGCTATTGCCTCAATGACAGTTTCATCGTCATGCGGCACAGCTGGATCAGATTTGCCAAGATCCCGGATTCGGCCATCGCTTATAGAGCTCAAGGCGATTAATGCTTTGAGTTCAATGAAGAGATGATGAGATGGTGAGTCTTGACCTTAAGTTATTTGGTCCAGGATTCAGGATTTGCTTAAGTGAAAAAATTTGGTCGATTGTTAATTTGCCGAATTGCAAATCACACTTGTACCTGATTAGTGGGTTGCAGAAAGCCTTGAGACGTTCAACATAATATGTTGGATATTGTGACATACCTCGTTAGTTCTTACAAAACGTAAGATACCCTTTGTTGAAGGTGGGTCATATAGCATTGATAGTCCAGTCATCGGGCATGCGTTCATTCACCCATACCTGGTTGATGATTTGACGCATGCATCCTACGTAATGTTATCATATGGGATCTTAAAGTCGATGAAAAGATCATAGATCTTGATTTAAAATTTGTCGATATTTTTCAGAATTATCTCCGATTTGAGGTCCTCAAGTCACATTGGTACATGCGGTCAAACAATTGCAGACAACGTTCAAACACTGTATTGAGTAGACTTTAAACCCGATATGAGCTGGAAATATTATCTTAAAAAGTTTCTATGGGTAGAAAATAAATCATAACCTTAATGTTTCAGAAAAACTAGTAAAGGTGCGTCAATAAACAAAAGATTCACGTTCTAATGATTCAGTAACCAATCATTCCCACTCAAACTACACTCTTCAGCCTACTTTTCATCATTCGTCCATTGTAATCATATCAAATTACCGCTAATTCTCTATGGCAAACTTCACTGAAAAAAACTTTTTTGCTTTAAAAGAATCATCAGAAAAAATTCGCAAGTCATGGTTTATGTCTCGCAAAAAAAAAGAACCAAAATAATAATAATAGTAATAATTTCCTTTCACCCGACCTAGAAACCACTCTGACAATGGCAAAAACTAATGCCTGCAATCATGCAAATTACTGAAAAAAAACTCATCAGCCAAATCATCTTCCATTCGTGATTAATCTTTTGCGCTTCAGAGTTCAAAAACCTCCAAAAAAGCCGTTCAAAATTTCGACAGTGAAAGTTTTTGAGTATTTTTTACTTGCTTACTTCTTTTGTTCAGTTTTGGTAGTTTCTCTAAATGAACAAACAGAAAAAAACGATAAAACAAATTCAAAATACAAAGCAACACAGCGGTGTCAAATTTTAACGGACGTCATTCTTTCAACTCCAACTCATTGCCACATGATCGTTGCCTAGAAGACAAATGCTTTCCCGTTTGTTTAATAGCATAAAATATACTGACGATGACCAAACGACCGATCGACCGACTGACTTGACGTCTCTATCTTCTTCAAAAAGTACAAATTGCCAACTTGAAGTATCTGCCAAAAATAATGAAGCTTGACCCCCATTGGAATTGTAAAAGGGAAGTGAATAAATGGACAAATTACTATCTGTCATTTTTGACAGTTCTTCAGTTCATGTTGGTATGCGTGACTGAAGAAATGGAAAGTTACGCGGAACAATAATTTCTTTTGATTTACTTTTTCTTTCCTTTTCTTTTGGTTTGTGTGACTTTTTTGGGGCCGCTTATGTACCAGTTACTGTCATTCAAATCGATTGTTGAACTTGCGTTTGATAAACTATTCAAATATGTCTGAGGTCGGCCTTTCCAGTTGAGTGATTATTTGAGAAGTTTCCAATTTCCAATGGCCTGCCGTATGCAAGAAACATTGCACACCTAAAGTTGTACACCACTATCGTTGTCATTGTTGTTGTCGCTCGCGCTAATGCTAACGCCGACGCTAGTACTGACGCCTTTAGATATCTTGTGTTCAATATGGTCTTTCTTGTTCGTTTGTGTTAGTAGAAGTAATGTAAAGTACATTGAGCCAACCTCAACTCTACTCAACTGTCTTACGTACAGGTTTAAGGCCGCAATTATTTATGCGCAAGTACAAGGATTTCGTATGCATATTCGTATCTTGTCTCAAGAAGCTAATTAAGAACTCAGTTCTGAGCTTGTCTGAAATTTGATATATGCAATTCTAGTTCTACAATCACGTCGACGATCGTTTATGGGTCTAGAATTCCGCACCACAGTGTATCTGTTTATGTATTTGATGGTGTTACACCTGATGAGGGGGTTCTTGGCCATAGAATCTGTGTAGGCGAACCCAAGTATTAGCTTATGGAGAGTAAAACTCGACTTGGAGATTATAGTAAATACAAATATTTGACCCACATTTGTTGACTGCAAAGAGATAAAAATTTTATAATTTGTTACAGAGTTTGACCGGCGTTACGAGTTCCGGTTTTTAGATTCTGAATATACCAGGGGATTGCTTTCATATGAATCATGATCATGTTCTGTAATCTGTGAACAAAACTGATTGCTTTGGGGGCGGACATAAGTCTACTTTCCGTCTTTTTCTTGTTTTTTATTGATCATTCAGATGGTCTGGGGTGGACAGAAGCTTAGTCTCTCCCAGTCACTTCGTTGTTTGCCTTATCATTTTGTATCCAGTGGCAGAAGACGTACTATTTTCGGTCGATTGCGAATGCCTGAAGAGTAACATACTATTTCGGAGATTTGCTCTTGGATATCGTAAAGATAGAAAAATAAATAATTTGTTTTTTTTTTTTTGTTGGGTTGACCGAGTTTTTAACCGAGTTGTCGGCGAAATTAGTCTCTTGGCTACGTCACAAATATATTACGTTATAGCATCTAGTTATAATATGCTACTATGCCGCTTGTGTGCGTCCCCGCCCAATTATCAAGGCTTCCTCCATCAATGAAGTAGTCTAATAAAAAACGGGGACAGAGCAAAAAATAGGTGGTCTTATCATAATGGTTTTCAAAACCTAACACCACTGAAGGTTGTTGAGATTTTACCAGTTACAAGCTGCCGGTCATAGGTCCTGTTGGTGGAAGTATCACCGGTAGTTCACACCAGGACTTAAAATATGGTACTGTGAGAGTCCGAGCCTCCCGGACTGTGTTGACGATCATCGAAAGAAAAGAAAATTGAAAAGTCCCGCTTGAAGCAACTTTCGGATTGGAGCAAATAGACGACAACTCTCTACCGCATACGTTCTTCGAATAGGGTCAATATGTATGACGCCGTAAGTGTAAGAATTTTCCGCAAGTGTTCCGTAAATTCCCTTAGGAATCTATCGGCCCTATTTAAAGCAAGCATTAGGCTTATTTGGCTCTTTCATTTTAATGAGTACTACTCGTATCTAAAGAATCATTGACCAGAATGATACGGATCTTTGTCCTGTTCAAGTGTCCTAATTTGCTTGGTTGCTAATTTATCTTCTAATTTTCTTCTATCTAAGAAAACATCGTTCACGAGAATATACTCGCATTTAAATATGAGGTATTATACTAAAATTATTAATTAGTCAATCAATTCAGCCGTTACATCTATTTGTGTTGCGGGATACTCGGTCCGCAAAGATACCCTTGCTTTTTAAATTCTTAAAATCTTAAAAATCTTATGGCGTTGCAGCTATCTTGCCATCTTGAGTTGCATTAGAAGGAAAGTCCCCAAAGTTTCTATTTGCAGCTCTCCAACTGAGATTGATAAATTAGACCTTCAACGAGTAACCTTACGGAATCTATAGCCTCCTGTCTTGGTTTTTTAAATTAACATTTTATTACCAGACTATTCTACCTGGTAACTGGTCACCTAGTACACTAACTTAGGAAGGTTTTTTTCAAACTTCTCATTTGCATGTCTTTTCTCAATCATAAATGGATCATTCTAATATTTGATTTTGTTTTTTTGGTTTTGTTTTTGTTTTACAGGAATTATGACACTGAGCCGTGGCCCGTACAGCGAGCTCGATAAAATGAGCCTATTTCAGGATCTAAAGCTGAAACGAAGGAAAATCGATTCAAGATGCAGTAGCGATGGCGAATCAGTAGCTGATACGAGCACTTCATCGCCGGATCTATTAGCGCCAATATCGCCGAAAATGTGCGATCAAGGACCAGTTGTAACAATATCGTCCTCGTTAATGACATCGGCGGCAGTCACAACAACATCGACGACAACCGCCTCCGCAGTTGTTGTTGCAGCTAAAGCAGCTGCTGTTGCTGCTGCAGCAGCCGCCACTGTTGCTGCCAACCAACAACAACAGCAAACTAGCAGTAGCAGCAGCAGTGTTAGTTTAAGTGTAAAGCAAGAACTGCAAGCCCATTCATCTTGTTGCACGGTGAGTCAAGAAATGCAACCACAACAGATTCATTCATCAAGTTGTACGGTGGCTACAGCGGCAACATCTAGTACCAGTAGTGGTAGTTCAAGTGCTAAGCAAGAGCCACAACCACATTCATCTAGTTGCACAGTGAGTCAAGATATGCAACCGCAACAAATTCATTTGTCAAGTTCTACGGCGGCTACTGTCGCCAAACCTCCAACGCCTAAGACTACAATCACCCGCACACCGCCAATGTCTGCCCCACCAACAACACCAACTCCGCCTCATGGCAATGGAATGGCGAGTAGTACTAGTTGTGGTACCAGTAGTGGAGGTGGCAGCAGTCGGGCTTCTCCAGATTCCGTAGATGAGAAGCCGTCAACAACAACTAATGCGCAGCATTCAAATGGAATGCAGGGTTCATCGGCGGCGTTTGGTCCAAATGATGCAGTGATAAATAGTAGTTGTGGCGGAAATAGTGGTGGAAGTGGAGGAAGTGGAAATGGACCTGGTGGTGGCGATGGTGGTGGTGGTGGTGAAGGAGGATCAAGTGGTAGTGGTGTAGGTGGTGGAAATAGTAGCATAAATTTGAGTGTGATACGTTCTGTAAAGGAGGAACGCATATTGTCATCGCCAACAAAGGTTTTGTCCTATCATCAACAACATCAACAGTATCAATTACAACAGCTACACCAACAACAGCAACAGCATCAGCAACAGCAGCAACAGCAGGCTCAACAACAACAGCAGCAACAACAACAGAACCAGCAACAACAGCAGCAACAGCAACTGCAGCAACATCATCAGCGGCAGCCATCACCGAAAGGTCTTACGCAGTCGCAGCAACATGTTACCGTATTGGTTACACCCTCAAGAATAAAGTCTGAACCACAACAACATTCACCCTATCAGCAACACAGTAATAGTAGTAGTAGCAGCAGTAGCATTCATTCACCTCACCTGTCAACTCAACATCAATTGTTGCAGCAACATCAACAACAACAACAGCAACAACAACAGCAACAACAACAGCAGCAGCAGCAGCAGCAACAACAACAACAACAGCATCATCCACATCACCCGTCGCACCAACATCAGCAGCACTTGCAGCATTTGCAGCAAAATCCGCACATCTCATCGCGAAAATCCAGCCCGCCTTCCCATCAGCAACAGCAGCATCAATTTCACAGTCATAGTCGTGGGGATAACGGTCAAAATATGACAATTACCACCACATCGACTTCACCGATGCATTTGACCCAATCGCAGCAATTGCAGATTCTACATGCAGCTGCCTCTACCCAAGCCATGATCTCCCGCCAACAAATGTCCCCAAATTCGATGTCACCATCATCGAGGCAAAACTTATCTATGCCTCAAGTTCATTCGTCACAGTCCCCTCAACATCAGTCGCATCATCTGCTGCAACAACAGCAACAGCAACACATTCGCATTAAAAAGGAACCTTCGCCGATGTTGAATCTCTCACCAACAGGACATCATAGACAACAACAAGTGCAACAGTCGCAACCTCCCCAACTGCCAACACAATCCATGAGTAGTTTAGCGGCTCAAGCTCTTATGCACCCCAGCTTACAGTTGCGTCACCCAGCTAGTCGAGATGCGTCTTCGATTCTTTTTCGCGTCAAGAACGAAGTCCACCAACAGCTGCCCAATCTAATGCAGTCGTCTCCTGCGCAACGAATGGTTTGGGTGTCGAACAATGCTCGCATCAATGGTGTTAAACCGGAAGTGATTGGTGGCCCAATTGGAACACTTAGACCTAATGCTCCTATTCAATCGCCTTCCCCGCATCATTCATCCTCTTCGTCATCGTCACAATTATCACCGCAAACACCGTCGCAAACACCACCGCGCGGTACACCCACGGTAATAATGGGCGAAAGTTGCGGCGTTCGAACAATGGTCTGGGGCTATGAGCCCTCACCGCAAGCGGTACAGTCGCCACCTGCTGCTTCAACGACACCAACACAAACTCCAGGACCATCGCAAAATACAGAGGAGGCTGCTCAATTACTACTTAGTCTTGGACAAACACGAATCCAAGATAATAAACCGAGGTTGCAGCCATTTCGTGCACCGCATGCCCTCAATATGGAACGTCTGTGGGCTGGAGATTATAGTCAACTGCCACCAGGTCAATTGCAAGCACTGAACTTGAGCGCTCAACAGCAGTGGGGTTCATCGAATTCGGTTGGAGGAAGTGGCGCCATTTCGCATTATCGTCCTACTGACGCTCCGCACGATCCCACAGACGAAGATGAACAGCCACTCGTTTGTATGATATGCGAAGACAAGGCGACTGGTTTGCATTACGGAATCATCACTTGTGAAGGGTAAGTTTCTCAATATTCGAAATGCATAGCTTAAAAAAGAAACTAACTCATATAAAATCACAGAAAAATGTCCCTCTTTTTGATTTTCATGCATTTGAATGGCTAATTAAGAAAGGGTTTCAGTCATCTTTAAAAGCCATGTTACGATGATTAGTATCGGAATTTACGAGGATTTACAATTTGATTATTCGCAATACTATTAAGCCAAACATGTGCAAATCAGGAACTACCTACACTACAACCCAGGCACCTAAAGTGGTACGAACTTTTCGTTGCAATAAGTTTAAAAAATTGCACAGATGTGATTAAACGAAACTATTTGTTATTTCCTAAATAACATGAATCATGCCATTTGTTTTTCTCATTATAAATCCAATTAAATCTATTCGTAATAACCAACTAGTAACCAATACAAATTATTTGAGATGTTTCAATTATTTCTCACTATTGAAATTACAATTTGTTAATTGAATCTTTGTTCTCTACATTTGTTTCAATAATTCGGAGTAATTCTTTGGCTTCGTATTCGATTTGTCGTTATTTGCTTAGTTTCAAACACAGACACGCCTTTGTAAGAATGTGGAAGACGTAATAATTGTAATCGTTTTTTTTGCTCTGTGACATGAAGTTGGTCGTATAATTGCTTTTTAAGTAAGCTCATAGTCGCAAGCACTCAGAAATCAGTGGCTTGCATTTAATCTGTGCAGCATGCTGACAAGATCCATATTTTGAAGAGCATGCATCTTGCTTTCTGAGTTGAGGGTTCCGAAATCGCTGTTTTCGAGATTAAGTAATTCGTGGAGTTGGTGGTTAATACGGAGTAGATAAGCCCCTTTAGTATTTTTCAGTTTCTATTGTCAAGTTTTGTACTAGGTGATGAAACCTATCAAAGTATGTGATCTCTGCTTATAATGAGCTTTTTTTCGAAGGTCTTTGATAACCACCAGCTGCGTCAACAACCCTTTTTGATGCTATCGTAAACCAATTCACTAACACAGTTAACATCTTTGGTGACTTGTTAATCGGTTTGTGCTAAAGCATACGAATCTAGTTTCTAATTTCTTTTTTACTCTGTGTTTGCAATAGCTTCATTATAGACTATCGAAAAGGTCTGAACTCAAGCAAAGTCTATGCTTACCCTACTGAATTTATACATGTCAAAAATATTAAAAATTCTGCCACATCCTCCATCCCAACGCTCATTTATAATGATATTCTAGCTATCAGTTCCTCGGACAAGTCCAATCTACTTGCGGCACACCTTGCGACCAGCTCAATACTTCTAGACTGTGCTTTGTATCCACCGAAAGGGGATGAATCCACTTTCGCACTCGTATAGTAGGAAGAGTTGTGGGTGACCGTGGCTCAAGTGGTAGTGTGCTGGCTTCCAAATCGGAAGGTTCGGTGTTCGAATCCCAGCCTCGTCCGAAAGACATTCTTTTTTTCAGGCAACTTAATTCTCGTAAGACGAATGGTTGCCTCTAATACAATAACAAGTCCAATTACACTAATAATTTAGTCTCTTCATTAAATGTTGGATGCCACCCATGGAGCGAAATAACCACTGAGCCCAAAAATCTTTCTTTCTCTCTCTGTCCCATTTTCCTAAAAACTTAACATGTGCTCAGGCATTTTAAGTGTATTAATACCCACTTGAGTGTTAAGTTCTTTAAAAAAAAAAAAAAAAGAGTACTTAAAGATCTTAACATACACAAATCCGCTGGTCCAGATCGTATATCTCCCTTTCTTCTGAAGAGGTGTTCTTCTCGCTGACAAAACCACTGCGCAAGCTTTTACGTCAATCCAACTCTTCAGGACTCTGTCTGAGCAGATGGATAACTGTATTTCTTCAATGGATTATAAATTACCTTTCAGAACGTTAAATCCAAGTTGTCTTGGACGGTTTCAAGTCTAGTATTCATAAGATAAATGCTGGTATACAACAGGGTTCAGTTCTGTCTCAGACACTCTTTTTAACCTTTTCTGATCTCTTGTCTGGTACTTCTAATCCAATATATTTCTTTGCTGACGACAGTACTCTCTGCTTTCCATATTCGTTCCCGGACTCACGTCCCTGCTCTTCGACTGTAGAACGGGAATGGCAGTGTTTGTTAAGCTCATTAAATTCTGATGCAAATACGAGTAACATAACTAGTTGGGGAACCACTAACAGGGTAGAATTTAATGCTTCCAAAACACAATGCTGCCTGTTGTCGTTAAAGCAAAATTCCAACACCCAGCCATTGGCCATGAATGGCACTTGCATCGTCGAAACCGAAAAATTTTCCATTCTCGGTATGTGTGTCAAAGACAATTTACATTGTCTAGGTTTCCTCAAAAAAATATAAGAAATACTTTTCCCCCTCTAATCTATCCTCAATATTTGAGGCATCTATCTGCCCAAAATTTTAGTACAATGGCCACATCTGGTCAGGTGCCCCAAGACATCTTTGCAGTTACCAGATAAGGTTCAAAACCGTACAATATAAAAGATGACGCCAATATTTCACGCCGACGAAACGTCTCTTGCCTCACCTTGTTCTATCGCCATTTTCACCACTACTTCACTGAAATTACCCTTCAAACTTTTAACCATAACACCCGTCTCCCTATGAATGCACATCTGTATACCCCCAAGCCCACGTTTGGACGTACCCTAAAATATCATTACTCTTTCCTAAGCCGCACAACTCGATTATGGAATGCCCTGCCGAGCTCTCTATTTCCTAGTCATTATAACTTGCAAGCAATTAAGACCAGTATGCATCGGTAACTCTCTTTTCTTCCTCCCTAAGTTTCCTTCGCCCGAGCTGTGTTCAAACATTTTAAGGGTACTAATAATCCCTTAACAGCGCGCTATTTATATATATTTATATATTACCATTCACGAAATAAGCACTAGTTGAAAAAAAAACGTTAGATGGCGGACCCTATAAAAAAAATATAAAAAATGCGTAGACTTAAAGCCATGTTCTCGTGGCTTTAGGTGGCTTGCACCAATTAAATTTCATACGGATGTAGGTGTTTTTTTTATTTTATTTTTGTTTGTATTTTATTGTATTGAACCCCAAATCGTCCGATTGGGAAGCCAATACACTACCACTGTAGCCACTTTCCTAAAATTGTCCACCTAGTTGATGGAAAAATCCCAAATGCCAAACGATCAATGCCGAATTAACAATTCTAACCATTCCGCCACACTTTCACTTGTTGTGGCTGCAGCTTCTAGTTAGGCACACAGCATTGATCTATTTTCAAACTCACACAATCTTCTAAACGTTTCTCGAATGGATAGGGGTTTTCAAAATAAATTTAGATGATACCGAAGGGTTCTTCTTAAGCAAGTATATAAAAAAGACTGAACATGATAGTTATCTTCATTGGAACACCCTATATGTACGTGCTTTGTTTTATGATTTTTAAGCTTCTACAATACTACAAAAATTATTGTCATATATTCCAGTGGTTGATTTGCGGCCCGGGTCAACCCTGGACAGATTTTTTAAAGCTTATTGCAAGTATATACTTACATTATACACACATACTCGTAGTTAAAACTAACATTTTCACTTCAAAACTAAAGGGTGGGGTGGTTAAAGAAAGTTTGGACGTGAGGCATAGGTGGAGATAAGAATATTCTAGTGTGAGAGTTTGCTGAGATGATACTCGAAGAGAGACAGAATATCGTTAACTTCGCGAAGCGTCCTAGACATTGGCTCCAGGTGTCCCTAATTCGTTCTGGGAAGATTGAGACGGAAGTGTCATAGACCTAAGTATGCGTGGATTGGTGTTAAAAGAAATAAGTTGAAGTAAGAAAGGACAATCGATATTACCAACTAAAATTTGATGAATAAAGAGAATGTCGGCAACTTTTCGGCGTATAGAAAGCGGTTGTAAATTTATAAGTTTCAGCCGGTCACTGTGTAAGATGGTAAGACCACGTAAAGCAAACCGTAAAAACCTGCTTTGGACATCTTCTATCCGGAGGTTAGATAGAAGAACCATTGCATTGGTTTCCGTTATACCGTCGATACAGATAGAGTCAGGCTTATCATGTAGGTAGGCGAGATATAAGCGAACAATATCATATAATCTGCGGTCTCTTAAACGAGAGAGAACATACCGGTCATCTTCCCCTGAACCGATAAAGTGTTTGGTTAACTTTGCCTTTGGAGGAAGTATGGGGTCTAAAAAAGAAGGTGGTGTGGTATTAGGGTGGGAGTCTAGCTTAGAACATGGGGAGGGATTTAAAATATGGGAGCGAATAAAGTTGGGGTATGCCGTTTTTGTTTGAGTGGAATGAGGAGATGTTGGGTTTTGTAAATGACTGGGAGGAGGATCAAGATTAAAAATAACGCGTTTAGAAATTGGGTTGGACGCGGTGGAAGAACGTTTTGTATATACGCGATTGGCAGTATGAATTGAAGGAGTAGTGAAGACAGGAAGTGTCCCAACTTTAAAACTCCAGTTTGCATCAGGAGCTTGTTTGTTAGGAGTTGGGTTTTGTAAGAGTTAGGCTTCGGTATAGGGTTAGACTTAAAATTAACAATGTTCTGTTTTCTAGGTTTAGTGGATTTTGAGTTACTGGACTTAAAGGTATTGACGGGATGCTTACCTTGAAGGTGTTGGTGGACATCTTACGGCAATTACTGACATCAATTTTAAATTTTGATTTGAAGAGACCACTTAGCCTGATTCGATAGAGGAGTGTAACTCTTATTAAAAAGGCAAATGCCTCAGCTTTGTTGAAATTGTTCAACTTTTTTATTCTCTTTTTCCACTCCGAAAATGTCCATAAGATTCCGAATCTTGAGATTGTGGATTTAGGATTTGGTGTAGTAGCATCATTTACCGAAGAGGATTGTGGTGGAGGAGAATATGATCCAGGAGTTACTGGTGGTTCCATAATTGCAAATTCAAGCATCTCAGTAAAAATCGTGGTGTTGTATGATGCAGTAGGTGTCGGCTAGGATTGCACCGGTATATCTTCGATTTTACTGAAAGTAATCCGGATGTGATCAGCAATTTCGTTTAACAGTGCGCGTGATTCGGTTATCTCGTTGCTTAAATCGCAACGTGATGTTTATGAGTAACTGATCGTTATTTGGCGAAGAGGGAACGCTGCGTCTGAATGTAGTTTGAAGATGAAAATCGAAGGAAGACCGTAGAGAACTCAAAGAGTCTGTTATTGTTCGGATGTTAGATTTTATTATTGATTTAACACTATGGGATATAAAATTTTTTGAATCTTCACTAAATTCATGTTTGTTATTTCGTTTTATTAAATCACTATTTTGAGCCAACTGCATAGATAAGTTTGCAGATTGCTTGAATGAAATTAATAAGTCTTCAACTGATTTCATTATGTCATCATATTTGGTAAATAGATTTTGCATTGATTACAAGGCATGGTTGTTTTCTGCCGCAAAGTTATTGACCGTATCACTGAGACGCTTAATTGCAAGTAATATGTGGGACGGAGTGATGTCCTTGCACTCATCACAGTAAAACAAAAAGTTGTTTTTAAAATCTCTTAGGTACGCGATGGATCTCTTACTCAAGCCAATGCAAAGAGCATGGAACAACTTGCTACAAAGACCACTGCAGATCACCATAACAGCATTTAAGAATTAGTTAGGGTAGGTCAGTTGAGAATTTAATGTGTTGAATGAAAAAAAAGCACAAAAGGCGGTGAATGAGAATTGGGTTAGTTGTTAATTTCACTTTAAGATTATTATGCACTTTTAATCGATAAACAAAAGGCGATGACCGAGAAATAGGTTGTCCGAATTATTGCAAATTAGGCAGGAAAAAATTAAATGGAAATAAATTAGCAACGGTTCTGTATATTATAACTTGTTTCTATCTTTTGATTGATACAAATGGTGTGTATTGGTGTGAAACCCTTTGGGTTTTGAAGGATCTGCCGCGGTGTAGAAGTTTGGCCTATTTTAAACTACTTTTTTAGCTTAAAGCTGAATAGTTAATGAAAGTTTGAGGCATCTACATCTCACGGCAGACAAAATATCATACGCGATATTATGGAAACAGATGGCACAGTTGAGACGGTTTCCTTTCTTATGAATAGGATTGGCAACGCTGAGGTTCCATTCATTCCACATACTTTCTTGCAATCAAATCTTTGAGATGAGTTGGTGTATGTATCTACCAATTCATCTCCAACTGTTTTAAAGAGGTCCCAAGGTAGTCCATATGGTTATGGGTGGACAGCTTCTTTCTTCGTAAGTTTGGATACTGATATGTTTACTTCATTTTGGTTAGGTGAAAAAGAATCTTCTAGTCTAAAGAGACTGGTGCCACACACCATGATGTATAGTAAATCAATATTGGCCTCTTCTTCAAATTTTAGCTTCAACTATATACATATCTGCAGTTCAGTTAAAAAAAAAAATTGCTTTCTTACACCGTGGGATAGTGTCTACAACTACTTCATCCGTTCGCCCTTTGAGATTGTTAGAAGTATGTCCTCCTTCACATAACTCCATGAAAGCGTCAGTTGCCTATACATTGAAACAGGATAGGAAAGGACACAATTAGTCTGATGTTTTTTTTTTTCAAATATCTGATTGCGGCTACCCCATATCTCTGTGATGCTTGGAGATCTGGCAGGTATTGAGATATGTATTCGTTTAAGTGACTTAAAACTGATTTCTCCATAATTCGAGCCCATTCTCACCCTAAATGAATATATTTTCGCTTTTACTGCATATTTTTTGTGCTCCAAATAACGACAGCGACAACTATAATGCTGTACTAACTTCGTGCTCCTTAAGTGAGCTATTAATGTATACTCACGTGATTGTTCTTGTTGCGTTCTGCGGAGGCTGTCTTAATCCAGCTATAAATGGTGATATGACAAAAAC
This sequence comes from Volucella bombylans, assembly GCA_949129095.1. NCBI lineage: Eukaryota > Metazoa > Arthropoda > Insecta > Diptera > Syrphidae > Volucella > Volucella bombylans. The sequence continues at coordinate 53,021,635 of OX422143.1, forward strand.
GTTTTTCTTAGCACTCATATTTACCCGCCTGTCTATAAAACTGCTTTTGTTGAATTTGCTCAAAGGTGTTGCATAATGTCGCTTCTGCTGATTTCATAGCCTGGCGGTGCTACTTTCGTTATTGTTGCCGAGTTGGATTGGTTAATATCGCGACAAATTAAGGAAGATGGCTGCGTTCTTTGATTGAGCGAAACAAGATCTATCCGTCTATACAATCACTAAAGACTTACCTCTGCAAAAGCCTGTAATATATTCATTATGTTTTCATGGTTTCAGAAGACTTAAGCTCTGTTTTGCTGTCAAAATGGGAATCTCTAATATTATTGAATTACGTGTAGTTCCTTATTGGTTATAGAAATGTTCCCTTTAATTGTGAATCAAAATGTGTCGAAGCGCCAACCCGCTTATTCGGCATAGACTTTTTCTTCGGGGTGTGCTCCAAAACTATCTTCTATTTCACCTATGAGATTTGTCGTTCTCCCTTAAATCTCTGTGTCAAATGCGTAGCGTAACGCTTTGTTATAATTTTTCAGAGTGCACATACTCGTTTCTTACAAATGTACAGTTGACAATAGCAGCAAAATTCCGCTTGTTGTTTGCACGAGCAAACTACCATCTAAACCGATTGTTGGGGTTCGAATAGAATATAGATACCAGTCAGCTTTTGGCTAATTCTATAGACGATTCTGTTATCCCAAAAGCTTTCTGTTGGGCTCAGACCAACATTTTTCGCTGTTTCTGTAGCCAAGCTGTTCGTATTGAACAATTAACAGTTTCACATAATACGCTATGCTGAACATCTCTCCTCTCTATTCGAGAGAAAGTATTAGCTACAACTTTCAGCGTAGGAGATCTCTTTAGTACGGATTCACAGGATTCACCACACCAATGGATTTCAATGATAGCGCTAAGCTCTGACTTCTTGAGTAACTCTAACCGAAGGATTATTATTACGAGACGGTCATTTCACCCTATTTTTCTATTGACGCTTTACGAATTAAAAAAAAAAAAAAAAAAAAAAAAAAACAGCTTGTAAAACTGTGCCCCTGTGTTGTACTTAGCTGTTTGTTGAATGTATCGTATTTTTTCCAGACGTTAGCTCTGTTCGGACTTAAATTGTATGATGATAAAATGTAAAGTGAATGCTGTTGAATTTAGAAGAAGTTCCGATCCAGATGTGAGCTCGCGGTCTAACCTCAATATGTTCAAAATTATATATTCTATCAAAAGGCACAATTAGAGGCACGATATATCAAAAAGTTCCGAATGACTTGCATTCTAATATAGGTACACACATCGGCTTTCAACTCCTTTTTACTATTAGCTGCTTATATTGCCATATACCTACTCTTAACTCTTTTATTGATTTCTTCAAATTTCAGTTGCAAAGGATTCTTCAAGCGGACTGTTCAAAATCGCCGTGTATACACATGTGTAGCAGATGGAACCTGCGAAATCACCAAAGCACAGAGAAACAGATGTCAGTATTGTCGTTTTAAGAAATGCATCGAACAGGGAATGGTGCTACAGGGTATGTTTTTTTTTTTCACATTTGGAATAGCTTTATTATTTTATACCATTAAACTCCTTTGAATTAGCTGTGCGCGAAGATCGAATGCCTGGTGGTCGCAACAGTGGTGCCGTTTACAATCTTTACAAAGTCAAATATAAGAAGCATAAAAAATCCGCCCAAAAACAAATTCAACAGCAACAGCAACAGCAGCAGCAACAACAACAGCAACAACAACAACAGCAACAGCTACAGCAACACCATCATCAGCAACAACAGCATCACCAACAACAGCAGCCACATCATCTTCAACATGCGCATCATCATCAGCATTCACATCATCATCAGACAAGTTCACAAAGTGGAATGTCTGGCCAACAGCAACAGCAACATCAGCAACAACAACCAAACCAACAACAACCTCACCTGCCACACCAACAACAGCAACCGCATTCTCAGCATCAGCAACATCCACTCTCGCCACACCATGTAGCAAGTCAAACATCGTCGAGTCATCATCATCCGCATCATCATCCGAGTCAGTCGGCTCATCATCATCATGCCATCCAATTGGCGCAGCAGCAGCAGACAAAAATCAGTGCTGCCGCCTCATCCGGTGACAATGATCTGAAAAATGTGTTCCTATGTCCTTCCGTCTTGAAACCAGATGACGATGCTCAAGATATAAAGTTACCCTCGCACTTAGTTAATGGGACAATACTTAAGACTGCTCTAACAAATCCCAGCGAAATAGTGCATTTGCGCCATCGTCTAGACAATGCGGTGAGCTCTTCGAAGGATCGTCAAATTTCGTATGAACACTCGGTTAACATGATCCAGACACTGATAGACTGCGATGCCATGGAGGACATAGCGACGCTGCCACATTTCTCCGAATTCCTTGAAGATAAGTCTGATATAAGTGAAAAGCTTTGCAACATTGGTGATTCGATTGTTCATAAGCTTGTGTCATGGACTAAGAAGTTACCATTCTATTTGGAAATACCAGTAGAAATACATACGAAATTATTGACTGACAAATGGCATGAGATTCTCATACTAACAACGGCAGCATACCAAGCGCTGCATGGCAAGCGGATGACTGGCTCATCAAGTACCTTAGCATCAAGTGGTGTGAGTGGAGCATCGGCAACAACGACGAATCCACCATCGCCCATCACAGTGATGGGGATGCCTTTGCATAAGGATGATCCAGAATTCGTCCAGGAGGTGAATGCACATTTAAGCACACTTCAGACATGCCTAACGACGCTAATGGGTCAACCGATTGCCATGGAACAGTTGAAAATGGATGTGGGCCATATGGTAGATAAGATGACGCAGATAACTATAATGTTTCGGCGCATCAAGCTTAAGATGGAGGAGTATGTGTGTTTGAAGGTTTACATTTTACTTAATAAGGGTAAGCTGAGTTGATTCTTAGGGTAGCATGCCTTTCCATTTTAATCTCCGTCACTTTTGTGATTATTTATTTATTTATTTATTTTTTTTTAATTTTCAGAAGTGGAATTGGAAAGTATTCAGGAGAGATATATCCAGGTTCTGCGAACGTATTTACAGCATTCGTCACCACAAAATCCGCAGGCGAGATTAGATGAATTGCTGTCACATATACCAGAGGTATGTTTTCGATACGAAAATTATCCGATAGAGGAATAAAGGGATAGTGATGAACTTGTTTATTATCTTCTATAGAACCAGACAATCATAGATTCAATGATTAAAGTAAATTTAAATTTGCAAAATCGGATGTAGGTTACCTTAAGTCATTTAACTAAATTAATGCAATTGGTATATGATACACACTACTTTACATTGCTAGTTAATCAGTTCAATTGTTCCGACATGTCCGCGCTGCATATTACTAGACTAAGACTTTAATTCAGATTCACCTCGGATAGTGACGTGCGAATTGTATTGCAACGTTGTGCTGAAACAGATAGCCCACCCATTACTTGTCATCCATGAAGGCGAATATCCAGAATGTTCTTCCTTACTAAATTACTATAAGAAAAATAATAAAAAGTAAACACTTTTATATAAGCAATTTCTAGTCGATTGTGCTTTTAATCTCCAATTCTGGAATGTGTTTTCATAATTTTACAATGACTTCCCTAATGTGCAAAGTTATGACATTTTCCTACGATATCAATTTGAAGTAATCACTTTTTCATCTTCTGTTTTTCAATTACTTCTTACCCATAGCTGCTGATTTGGTATTTTGAAATGTTTGATTCAAAAAAACCTACTACCTAATCTACCTTAGGGCTTTTCTCTGTTATACTCAAATTCACACGTTTCCACTATCACTGAGTTTATTACTCTTTTATACTTTACCCGTACTGGCTACAGTCTATGGTGGATCAGGGCCTCAACCAATCAAATTACCCAGCCAGTTAGGTATACATCACCTCATTGGGTTAATGCGCATTACATATCCTAGCCACCTCAGGTGGTCCAGGAGTATTTTTTTTTGACTAGTTTGGTCCGTATTCAGCTTAGACATACTCGTATAGTTCTTCTTTATATCAGAAGAACAACGGATTCTTTTATCCGCCTAGTTAAGAGACTACGTTTTTGTACAGTAAAGAAGGATAGAGAGGAGTCTTACCTCATGATCGCTCTTGATATGGCTAACATACTTCCTTGTATCCTATGTCACCTTATGGTCCTTAATACATCAGCCATCCTCATAACTGAGTTTATCTCTGCCACCACCAAACCGGTCGCCATTGGTTTGCAGATCCATAGTTTTCATTATAAAACATTGTCAGCATAGTTGAGCTGTTGAAGATAAGTTGTGAAGGTCCATTGAGTTCCTAAATTTCCTCTTCATCTTTATGCTTGAAACAGTGTTCTTCGATGATCCATAAAGTGTTAGCGTAGTCGGCGCGGAAAGATCCAGTATGAAAACTTGTTTGTTCAAAGAATATGTTATTAATTTTGTAATTGCAAGAATTATTATATGGATCTCCAGTTGAAACTGTCTGTAAGATTGTCTGGAAGGTTTTGTTGTTCGACATCTTCTCAACTAAGGGAAGAAGTATGTCTTCATCCTCCATCTCCAACTGATCATCTTGTGAGGACGGCAGAGAACTGCCCACACTTTTCGCTGAGTTATGCTCATCTGCCACGTTTGGTTATTCTGAACACGATTTTGCTAGTGCATCTATTGTACATGTTGCTTCTTCACCTTGATCACCCAATGCATTGAGGGCGTTTCTTTTCTCACTGACGACACTACTTTTCTCATTTTTATGGGCTATAGAATGTTGGGGTAACTTCCATCATATGCAGGGGTCGCTTTGGTACGGATTTGCGTCCTAAGCCCAACGGAGTATCTATTGGTAAGAGTTATCCTTTGTAGGTTTTCCGTGGGAGAATGTATTGTACTTCGGAGGCTAAGTAAATAAAATTGTATATAACTTGCATGGTGTAACTCTATATATTGGCATTTTATGTAACACATCGTCTACTCTTGAATACAGAATGCGGACTTAGTTTTGCTCTCGTTTACTGCCACACCTCAATATCATCAACACATGCAAACTACTCTACTGGCTTGGACAACCTACTAGTACTAACTTGAGAGTTTGTAATGATCTTTATAAAAGAATGAGGCTTAAAAAGTCACATGACAACGCATCCGCTTGTCCTAATCCTTTCCAGACATCGAAAGAGTTTTCAAAGTTGTGGCCGAGTTTCTTTTTTAGTTGGTTGATTAAAACTTATAGTATGTTATCGAAGACAGAATTTCATATGCCATGTTTTGGAGGAGGAGTTGAAACCACGTCTAACAGCGAAAACAGATGACTTCACCACACTTTCGCCAACCTCTAAATGTGAAATCTTATGCTATGAAAAAGTTTCTCATTTTGAAGTCAACAAAAAATCGTAGGTCCCCTTCACATTACACAAAATGACAAAGTGAATAACTCAGTGAGTGTAAAAACTAGGCTACTGTGCTATCAATTCATTTATTTATTTTTTATGTTTTTTTTTTATAGACCGATGTCCTTATAACGTTAAGGTGTACATTTTGCAAATCATTATCACTGCATACGTTTGCATTTATTTATGTCTTAAAAAGGTATATCGTTACATTGGGTTAATAGTCGGATGAGCAGAAGTTCTGCCAGTCATCATCTTTGTTACGTGATTCATTCTGTCTGGCGGCGAAAAATTATTGGTATCAACTACAAGTCTACTTTCAGTTTTGAATCCCTGTGACGTACTAGTAAATCGTTCAAGAATCATTCCTGTACATACGAGAATGTCCGTATAAAATCTGTCGAAGGTGGCTTCAAAATCGATAAAGGCATCCTCAGAAGTTTACAAATTTGGGAAAACCCAAATCATAGGCTTGAATATTGACGCTCTGTTGCTGATTTAATGGAGTTTTGTGAACCGGGTAAATAATGCTGAAATTGAGGGTTGTTATTATTTCAGTTTTTACTTGTCCGGTTATCGTGACATACAGAAGCTTGCAAGCAATTACTCTACTTGAATACTAGTCCAGTCTGGCACCATGGAAGGACTTGGGATGTTCGAATTTACAATATACGAGTTGTCTCAAAACTTTTTATCATTAGGCGTTTTGCCCTTTTTATATAGGCTCATCGAATTTCCAATAACTTCCGCTTTATTCTTATTGAAGCGCAGTGATAGCTTAAATTACCTGTTGCTTCCGGAATCAACATGCTCACTTTTTCTCAAGATGAAGTTTATGTCGAATAAAATTAACTACACCCTGATTATCTTGACGGCATCATTTTTCATCGTGAAATATAGCCATGAAGTTGTTACCAGCTTTATCGGAGTAGCCAGAACGGAGCATGCTCAGCCGAGCTGAGCTCCAATATCGCAATTTCGGCCAGAAAAGTGGACCTATGTGTATGAGGTCTTTATGCAACTCCTAGGTTTCGTTGTCCTGCCTGACATCAAAGTTTTTTGTCGTATTTTGCAGAAATAGCTCCTGTTTTGCATTTTGTTTGCCTTTTCGGTTTTTATCGATGGGGTTCATTGCTTTGGAATTATAATATTTCGGTTCTTTTTATCTTCATCCTTTCTTAACTATTCGAATGGTTTAAAGAAAAACCACGAACATTATTGCAGCATGTTGTAAATGAAGACTTCATGCTGTCGGTATTGGCTTTCTGCAGGGACCGCGAATGTATCCACATTGATCAACATTTTTGTGTTCTCCCTGAAATACTTTTTTTCCTGAAATTGTTACATTACTCCTTTCCATTAAGCCTTTCGGTGCACAAAATTCGGTGATCTCATTTTTTTGACCTCAAGACTGTCAATTACTTATCACTTTGTTTATTTTTTATTTCTTTTTGCGAAATTCCTAAGAAAACTACAATAATTGATAAACTGTTTTATTTTTAGATTCAAGCAGCTGCTAGTCTATTGCTCGAGAGCAAAATGTTTTATGTACCATTCGTCCTTAATTCTGCTAGCATAAGGTAGCAGATGCTGGAGCGTGGACTCATTTCGCTGGATGATGATCCACATTCATTGTCTCCACAACCACCGCTTAAAATCTTAATCAATCAACCATTATCCGCAACAATGTTATCATCGTCATCGTCATCGTCATCAACAACGACATCGTTATCATTATCGCCTCGTTATCAACAACATGGCTATAGAAGTTTACAAATAACACTGCCAATAACTGCCATAAGTCAGCAACAGCAGCAGCAACAACAACCAAAAGATATAAAGCCAATACTGCCACCACAGTCCTTATTGAAATCCTCGCTTTTAGCAACATCATCATCGTCAACATCATTGTCATTATTATCGACATCATTAACACCTTCATCATCGACAACAACGTCAACTGCAACATCAATGCAATATCAAGAGACTAAACGACAAGACCAACAACAACAACAAATAAATGCAACTGAACTGCCCATCCATCAATATAAGTCAATTTTACATACGCATTTAATGTCCAAGCAAGTATCGTCATCATCAACATCGTCTAGTGTGACAAATTCACCATCAGTTGGATCTGCAACTCCAACAGCTACAGCAACATCAATGGCAACATCTTCATCTTCGTTAAGTTCCTTAAGTTTAATCAACAGCAATGCAAGTGGTCGTCACCACCAGAATTCTTTGCAAAGTCTGGTGCAACATTCACATAATCAACATTTTCCACTGCCAATGAAGCAACATCATCAAATGCATGATCTAGCACAGCAGCAACTGCGTAAAGCCTCAACATCATCGACGATGACAACAACGTTGCTTCCACATTTTGTCATATCGACACCATCAACAACAACAACAAACGCTAGTAATAATAGTAATAGCAACAATAACCTAAGCAAGAATAGCTCTAATTGTATTACCGATGTAAGTAATAGTCTAAGCTATAGTCTAAGTAGTAGTACTAATAACAATAGCAGTAGTAGTAGTAGTAATAGTAGTAGTAGTAGTAGTAGTAATAAAAGTAACAACGTTAACAGCTGTCCAAAGAGTTCGTCTAGCTCATATCATGCTCAGACCGCAAGCAGCGCCCATGTCACAGCTACCACTGCCACAGCAACCACACAAACTCAAACTGATGACATGGGTGTTACTGATGCTGGGTCTGGTAATACTGGTCACTTACAAGTCATACCATCCAGCAGTGGTAGTCTGTCATCTGGATTCTTAAACTCCACTGGTGTCAATACAATGTCCAGTAGCTCATTATCCAGACGTGGTCCTCCTCATCATCATGAAGCTGTTACCGTTGTTGTATTTAAAACAATGTTACCTGATGACTGAATTATTATTAAATTTAATTAAAAAAAAAGAAAATAAAAACCAAAACGCATGTGCGTTTATGTTTTCCTTTTTCTTCTTTGTTTCCTTTTTTCAATTCGCTTTCGATTAACAAAAAAAAATCAACAACAAAAAGGAAAAAGAAGAAAGAAAAAGCTTCACACAACTCTTACCTTTTTGTTGGTTGGACTGCATTATATATACAATTATTTACTACGTATGCGTACTATAAATATTATCTACATCTGCATCTATATTTTTTTTACACAAAATGTATTTGTTTATTTAATTTTTTTTTTTTGTTTGCTTTGTAGATTCTTTTTTCTTGTAGATTTTTATTTAAATAATCTTATAAATTAATTCTTAAACATAATATTAATTATTTGAAACTGATCGAAAAAATATTTAATTAAAAAAAAAACCGTTGTTATTTCATTAATTGAAAATTTAGGAAAAAATCTAGTATGTATGAGTATAAAGAAAAACAGAAAATGGAACTGTAAGCTAATATAAAAAAGAAAAACAATTACTTGTAAAAACAAAATAAATTAATAAAAAATCGAAAAAGAAATGTAAATTAAGCGTGGATATATATTTTATTATATTTAATGTGAATATATATAAGGAATCGTATTTGCTGTGTATCAGCAAAAGAAAAAAATTCAAAGAAATGAAAACGAACTTAAATATACATAAAACTTAAGTATAACCAGAAAATAATTTATAAAAATTAAAAAAATTCAAATCTTTAACTGAATGAAAAAGAAAGAAACATTTTCACAAAAATACGAGTAGTAGAGTTTATAAAAGAGAAATATTTACACAACTTGACATAAATTACTTGAGAAATTAAACTTATTCATCTAATTTGAAGGCACAGAAGAGAACAAAATGCATAGACTTGAACCCCTTGATGCGTTTTAAATGAGTGCAATGCAACCGGTTTTAGTTTTGAAAATTGCTTTCGTCTTTTAAGAATTATTTATTATTATTTTTTTTAATTTAATGGTGTACTATATTTAAAAAAAAAAACGACCTCCCAATCTAATGGTTCTGTTATTCCATTCATCTAAGCTGTTGAGTTTATAATTGGTGTCACGTCGGATTCCAGTTTGCAGGATATTATTTTTGGTCGTACTTTAAAATGACTTGTGTGTGGGCAAATTGGGTATGGGATCTCTTGATATCTGAAGATTAAGTCGGACAGTCGTATCCGCGCGGATTGTATAATGTTGATTGTTAGATATTGTATTTGGAATTAAAGGTTTTTAAAATGAAAACTTTCTCTTATTTTAGTATTATTTTGTATTATTTTGAATGCAACGAATCTGAGTGAATTTATAAAAAAAAATTCCTTAAACCCCAAAAATTCGTACCATATTTGTATCTCGAAGTTCTTTTCTTTTAATAAAAACGAAAATTTTCCAAGGTTTCTTGAATACGAGTACATACGAGTATATCAGCGGCATGAGCACCAACTCGAAGGAAATTCACGATTGTTCTGATAAATTAGGATATCGGTAGAATCGCGCACAGTTTCCCTCCACTAAAGCGTCTTAGAAATTGTCCCTAAGAATTGGCATTTGTAGAGGTGCATTAACAAAATTTCATTATTTTATAACAATCATCTTACTTTTGCTTATTAAAACCTGAATTTCTGTTTCATGCACTTTACATTATCGAGCACGTTACTTCCTGGTATAGTATTCATTTTTGAACTAAAGGTTCAGTTTCTGTTTTCCGTTCTAAAACTACTTTAAATGAAACATTGTAATCCATAAATTCAACGTGACTGAGCGAATATATTATAGTAAACGGATTTTCACATCTTTGTACTCTCGTAAAATAAACAACTTTATTTTCCATTCTCTCCAACAGAACCAAATATTTATGTATCTGACTTTGGATTTTCTTTTCGAAAGGACTCACAATTTGTTCGTTTCTCGTCTGTGGCGTATAGAATTCTGTACCATAACATATTACTGTCATTAGAGAGACATCAAAGTAATTCTGTTTTGAAATAGTAATGTCGATATGACGAAATGGTTGGTTTGTCGTTAGCTATTCAATGTCTCCAGCCGATAAATCTAGAAGGCAGAACGAAACAATTTCAACCTCATCACCCAAATCTAAACTTATGATCAAATTTTGCATTCTCGCAATTTGGAGTGTTGATAATCTACGACAACCCATCAAATACACCCCAACAGTTGCTTAATACTTGTAAATGGAAATTATTTTCTCCACGTAATTTTTTTTTTAAATTACTATAAAAAAACTACTGGCCCGAACCTTCCAAAGAAATCTAGGTTCAAGTTATGAATGACGTATTGAAAAGTTTAGAAAAAAAAATTTATAATGGTTTTCGTAATTTCCTACCGCTGTAGGAGAATAAGAAAGTTAGTTACATCTTTTTTCGGGGTTGATACAAAATTGGATCTTCACTCATCTAAGAGACAGGTGGATTAGGCCGTGTTTCCACGGATTTCCTTTTTTTAATTCTTTTTTGCAGAAATGATTGCCTATGGTCTTTATTTGTCTCATCTTCATTGGAGAGTCGTTTGGGTTCTACCCATTTTATTTTTGTAACTACGTCTTAAAAATTTGCTATACTTAAAAAGACAAAGGATAACTTCTGGGTTTTGTGTTTTGGGTCCTGCAAAGTATAAGTACATATGTAGGTATAGAACGAATTGTTCCAATTGGGTGTATGTATTCCACCGCCGAATTCTTCCAGTGACTTGGTGGGTCATATTCCTTACCATTTTTTTGCTAAACAACAATGCTGACATGTTTTTCGTAATCCTCAAAAATAACTCTTTTATGATATCTAATGACTTTTTAATCACAAGGAACGTAAGGCTTCTAACAAAAGTAAAATGATTCTGTCGTATGCGACTTTAATGCCAAGATAAAGAATTGTTGGTGTTGGTTTAGAATTCATTGTCCTCCTTCAGGATTTTTTTAGTGCGAACATTTTGTTGAGTCAATTGCATCGGCTTCCATTACTCTGCAAATTTATTACGTAGAAGACTACCTGCATAATATCAAAGTCTGTCTGCCTGGTATGGGCTTTTAGATATCTTTCTACTAAGATTCTGTAGCTTTTTCTATTCCATAATCGTAATACGCATAATTGCATCTTATGTCATTTATCTGCATTGCTACAGCTATGCTTTCGGGGCTAGCTAAATTTGCAGAGCTTAGTACCATGCTGCAGACCACTCCAGCTTAGACCAGCATGTCAGCGAGGCCTGAGGTTTTGTGATGTTTTTGTATTTGGGTGGTTGAATTATTTTCTTTTCTTTGGCTTGCTATTTTCTACCGTCGGTTAGTTTCAGTTAATAGCCATTATCTGTAGTCTACTTGAAGATTTGTATTTTCCGTCCGATTTGAATTTTAGAGTTAATGAATACTACAATATAATATACCGTAATGACGGCGATATTTTTGTTTGATCGCACATGCCTAATGAAACGGTTAATTAGATACTAAAAAGATAGATCAAATTTTCTAAAGAATACATATATCAAATTTCTCTCCTAAGGTACGGTAGATAATGGTTATAACTAAATGTGAAAGCACTAAAAAAAAAACAACGAAATCAACTAGGTTATATTTTCCTTTTTATATCCAAAAAAGTGATCTCACGTGTTGCCAAATCTTAACTGCAGTTTGTAGAACCATCGGCTGCAGTTTTCGCTCCATTTGTTTCTCGATTAAATCCAATTCATTTCATTTTGGTATTTTTTTTTGAAATCATTGTAGGTGTTATTATTGAAGAAGCTTTATTAACGTTTCGCTTTCTATCTTGTTTCGAAATTTTCTAATTGGCATGCACCTTGTAGATACAATGATATGCACCAAATCTTCTGTAAGATCAACCAAAATATTATTATTATTTCTTATTTTTTTGACTCGCTAGTCATACGCATTATCAAAGACAGAGAATGAAACTTACCGCATTCTTTTAATGTCAGATTTATCAGTGTGTATCTTTGAATACTCGTACTCTTCAAATGCAGTGATTCTTTTTAAACTGCTTCTACCATGAACTTCTCAGTCACTTAATGGATTTCGTTATTGGAGGTAACCTTCCATGTATTGTAAACATAAAGTAAACATCTACATGATTCATTGGTCACATTCTGAATTATTACTACTGGTTTGTAAATATTTTTTTCCTCAATTCAATTGGAGCACCCTGGACGGATTACTTAAATATCGCTTTTACCAAAATTGTTCAACGTTGAAAGTGTCATTTGCAGTCTGATGCGAGCGTTATTTTTAAGGATTTGAAGATGTTTCATGGTATCGTTGCCACTCCTACAAAAAGGATCGGAGATGGTGACAGTGCTTATTCAGATGCTTAGGACTAATGACATGAATTCAGTTGATAACATTTTATCGTTATCTGAATATCAAACAATCTATTATCATTTCGACAGTGGTCATAGTGGTATCCTAATTCTTGTGCAGATGCTTGGTTTGTCAAAACGCGCATATATTTTACTTGAATGATTCAACTGTCTATATCTTATTCGGTTCTAACATAACTTTGAAAAGGTACGATGCAAATGAGCGTTGCTAGATACTGCTTTTCCTTTTTTCCTCCTGGTTCTTTAACACCAGGACTACCCTATACTACCCTATAATTTAAAAAAAAAAGAATAATAAGTGGTGCAGAACCATTTAAATTATTTTTTAGTGATGGTTCTAAGTAACTACGTCAGCTTTGTGCTTTGCATTTAAGTCATCTACTGTTCTTCTTGTTCTACCTTTTTAACATTAGAAATAAAATTTCAAGCCTTATTTAGTGGAGTCGGTTTTTTTATTGTACACCAGTTTCTTAGTTGCATTTCTCTATTCTTTCCTGTTATTTTGTTTGGTTTGTATTTGCAGCTTTATGTAGTCAAAATTTTCTCTTTTAAATTATTTTTGTTCGAAACAAAATTCCGACAAAAATAAGAACCAACATGATTTAGTGAATTTTTTTTTATGTAAATTTTATTTATATTGTAAAACTAAAACAAAAACAAAAATGCTAGTTAAATATTATAAACATACATAACGCTTAAGGTATCTTAAAAAAATTTGTACACACACCACATAATTATACACACGGTTATTATTTGTTGTTGTTTCTTATATTTTTTAAGCATTACACTAAAACAAATTATAGTTAAGTTAAAATTTAAAAAAAAAATAAATAAAAAAACATACAATTAGCCATTTACTACTGCGAAACTTTTTCAACAAAACAAAAACTAAATTAATCTTAAATTTATTTTTTATTTTATTTTGCATTTTACTATACATTTATTATAAAAACAAATGAAAACAAAAACAACAAAAATGCCTTTTTTTAGTTTGATTTTTTTTAATAGATAAAATAAATGCAAAATTAAGTTTAGTACTATTATATTTACATTTATGGAATACCACACTACTACTATAATTACTATATTTGCTATTTTAAAACTATTTTAATTATTTTTTTTTCTTTTATATGTTTGTATACAATTTTATTGAGCACATCAAAAGCAAAGTAAAAAACAAAAAAAAAAACTAAAAAAAAATTATATATATAAATGACTGATTTGTAGTTTTCTTAAAATTATTAAAAAAAAAAACAAAACAAGGAAAAATAAAAACTTATCAATTAAAAAGTTTGTTTTATCATTTTGTTTCGGTTTGATTTTGGTTTGGCTTATTCAAGTTTACGTTGAATTCAATTAGCTTATTTTCTTTGGTTTTTTGGATTTTATACTCTTTTGCAAAAAAAAAAAAAACAACACTAACAATCGAATACATACTCGTACAATAAAAATGCTTGCACACTTTGTTTAAGCCACTGTTACACAAAAACTGCTAATTCAAGTGAATTTGGAAAAATATCTAAAAAAAAGTTACTAAGCCTACCGGTGCTTTGCAGATTGTAATTTTCCAAATTTTCTAAAAACAAAAAAGAAACAATTTATATCTTTCCAAAACTCGAATTTAGGGAAAATGCGATCGGTAACAATATTACATTTTATTATTTATTGAACACTGTGTGCAGACACTTTTATTTTCAAATACAATTATATTTCCCTATATTTTTACTCAATTAAACTCTATCAACCCTCATTGGGGTATAGAGCATACAAAATGAATGAAATGAGCGCTAGCGTTTTTGGATATTCGCAACATGTTCAAATTATACCCAACGTTTTGGATTCCTTCTTCACTGCTTGACATTTCTGCCTTGTTGTGTGTGATCCATATACCTCTGTTTACGGCTTTGTTTTATATAGGCTCTTAGGTCGATCTTTAAAATATAGCGCCGTCCAAGAAATTAACGGCTTACTCGTAATAAAGTTTTGTTTTCTTAGGTATTTTCCAAAGTTTATAACACTTTTAGAGTTTTTTATATCAATAGATTAGAAATTACCTTTTGGAATATTAAATTCAAGTTGTTACCAACAGTTTGGCTCCCAAAACATAATGCTGTCTGCAGCCTTTAAAGGATCATTCGACGAATGATCGCCCGACCGTCTGAACGATCCACCTCCATCATAAGGCAAAAGAGTTTTGCCGAATTCTATTGTACTGATTCCATGTAATAGAACTTAAAAAATTGTAAAAAAATCAAAATTCAAGGTTTTTTTTCTATAAAAAAATCATAATTTGGCTCTGCTCTTTTTTTCTCAATCAATAGGGTAATACTACTCTTAAAATGCCGGAGCACGTGTTAAGTTTTTTGGAAAATTGGATAGAGAGAGAGAGAGAGAGAAAGATGTTTGGGCTTAGTGGTTATTTCGCTCCATGGGTGTCATCCAACATTTAATGGGGAAACTAAATTATTAGTGTAAATTGACTTGTTGTTGTGTTTTAGGCAACCATTCATCTCAAGATATTTTAGTTACCTGGAAAAAAGAATGTCTATCGGACGCTGCAGGTATTGAACGCGGAGCGTTCGATTTGGAAGCCAATACACTACCACTTGAGCCACAGCCACCCTGCACTGCAACTTGCACAAAAAAAACACAATTTTCAGAGAAGTCCATTAAAAAAAGTATTTCCGTTTTCTTAAAAGAGTTTTGACGAATTAAAACACTAAGCCGTTTGTGTTTTCAATTCTCACTTCCATTTTTGATCTGTGTGGGTCCACTATGAAGTGATTATTAAAAGCAGTGTCAAAGATACTTCTTAATTTAGAATAGTTTGGGCAATTTATTCACTTGCCCAAATAAAACTGTTTATTATGTTTGTTAACTGTTTATATGAGGGGGTTACATATTACTAAAGCTAAGCAGGTTCTGTGGTGTTTGGGATGCGTTTCTACGTGTCCTGTCAGGCTTGATATATTGCTACTCTCAAACATGAGTTTAATATTTTGATGGATGGAGCAAACACACGGAATGAGTTCCTGATTGCCCAGCTAAAATGCAGTTTTTTGGTTTCAATGGAGCAAATTTTACAATATTACTATGAAGTTCCTTTAACTTAGAATATCTCTCTCTAAAATTGGCCGGAACCAGGCGTTTATAAATTGATGTTATTTCTGATTTTTAATCTAATAAAAGAGCAAAAGCTCTTATTTTTGAACCTAAGAAAATAAATGGTTGTTACCTTTGTCTTTTTTTCATGGCATTAATCGGCTGATATCGTCTTTACAGTAAAAACTTTCTAAAAATCCCTAATAAAAGCATCCAAACTTTTCCGATAAGTTGATGAAACGTTTTGATCTTCTTGAAGTTTTCTAGACTTTTTTAATCATGCAGTTCGTCGGTCCTGGAAACGCTTATATAATTTTGTCGATGGTCCATTCTTTGGAAAGTAAGGATAATAAAACAAGTTTGGTGTCCCTGTTTGCAGGTTTTTTTGGAAATTTTATTTTATTTTGCCAACAAAGTATTCTTCCTATCTGGAATAATCTTCATCGAATCCAATATTGTAACAGAGAAAACTTCCTCTGCAATTTTCAACATAGACTCTTTCAACTTTGATTGTACATATTTCAAGTCATTAAATGTTCTTGTGTTGAATGCATCTACTCTAATATGCTGTAGGCATTCCCTAAACAAATTGAATTCAACGTCTTTATCGACATACATTTCGTCAAATCCAACTTGATCTTCAAAATCTACCAATAATGGCGGTTTAGTAGAATTTCGAATCTGACTCAATTTTTTTATGCACGCAAATCAACAAATTTGTGTCCAATTTTCGTTGGTTCGGTGGTAAATCCAGAGGATTGCAACACGTTTTCGTTTTTTGCACAAAAGCACTCATTTTAAATGTATTAAATGTAAAACAAATATAAAGGACAAGTCTCTCTATAACGTATATCTGGAGTATACTTCGTCCTTGAAAAAAAGTATGTCGAAACCTTGAAAGTGAACATTTTTTTGAATTCAACAAGGTATATTTTACTAAATTCTGATGAGCAGTGCTAAAGTTATGATTTTTTTTGAATATAGGAAAACCCTTGAATTTTGAAGTTTTTTGAAATTTTTGAAGTTCCATTACATGCAATTTATAATGAATTCTGCAGAACTTTTTCGCCGTGTATTTGATACCACGCCAATGAGTAATTCTACCAACTTTTAGCCAATGGGTGGGTCGTTCAGACGGTCGGGCGATCATTCGTGGAATGACCCTGAAGCAACATTTTAACACCTAACCATTATTCATGAATTGGCACTTACGTCATCGAAACTGATAAAGTTTCCATATTTATATTCGATGTCGTCAAGCCCCGTCTGATTTGGCTTCAATTTATAAGGCATTTTTCGTCCAAAATTGGAGTACAATGCTCACATATGGTCAGGTGCTTCTAAGACCCCCCTACACCTGTTAGTTTCAAAACCACATGATAAAGAAACTCATGTGTGGGTAATACCTATATTACATAGTTATTTGACACCCTTAAACACCGAATTATTGTCTCCTGCTTTACCTTGTCCTATCGCTGATTTCACCATCAGTGCTCGTTAAACCATAACACCAGTCTGCGAATGCTCATCAGTTCACCCTCAAAACCACTTTTGGCCGTGTAACTCGCTTATGGAATGACATGTCGAGCTCCTAGGAAAGAAGCCATTACAACCTGCAAACATTCAAAACCAACGTGCATCGGTGCCTCACTTTCTTTTCTCTCCAATTTTTATCAGTGCAGTTTTATTTGGTCAATTTCGTTCCAGAAACATTGTCCACAATATTTAATCAGTTCTTTGATGGGGTTCTTTTTCCACTTACAATATTACTGTTGCATATATCTGATTCATTGATCCGGGTAGGTTTGCCCATGTTATACAGCTATGGTGTTCCAGGTCTGCATTAGTAGGTTATTTATGACTTTTGATGCTTTTTTACCATCTTAAGTTTAATGATTGACTAGATATTCTCAATTGGATTGATGTCTGGGCTGTAGGGAGAACGACAACAGCGTCACCGTTCTTCGAAATACTTTTCGACCTAAGAAACAAACAAAAGATGCAAATATTGTTTTTAGTCATTATAAGTAGCTTATTTTAAAGCTTAAAATTACTTGTTTATTTACAAGAAAAAAACTATTTCATACTTATGATTCTTGCATGGCAAGGAGCATTAATTAACCTGTTGAAAACTTAGCCTGTAAGTGTCACCAAACAGGTCTAATACTCGTGGCTCTAATTTATTTTGTAGCACCTCTAGATAAACTGCTGTTCTAAAAGACCTTGACCATCACATCGTCAGTTTTGGAAAGTAACCGAAAAAGGCACTTTCCACCTCCAACATTCAGCTTAAGCTTGGATTTTTCGGGAAATATCGCATTGTTCTACATATCTTGAGCTTAAACTGATCGATTTTGTCTGACCTTTATTTGAAAATCAAGCTTCAGTCCTTGGCTGGAGTGCTCTAAGTCCAGCTTTCACGAGCCTTTTTCTAACTGAGCTTGCCGAAATTCTTTTTCATTTGGCTGAAAATAGATGATATCCACCGATGCCGATGGCTTTGGAGATTCCGGTCCCTTGAAATTTTGTTGAATTCCGTAAACAGTTCGTTGAGTAACGTATAACCTTTCAGAAATTTAACGGGTTGTTAAATTTAGACTTGAGCTGCACTTTGAACTGCGATTATTACTATTTTCAAAAAAAATGCATTTTTCATTTGTAATTAGATACGCACTATTTGCTACGAGTACTTAGTACAATCAAACTCCCATAAACTCCAAGAAATGCCTCCCATACTTAGTTACTTACTTAGATGACGATACAGGCCGGACTATGATACTATGCCTACGGTTGACTATGCCTCAACCAATAGAAATTTCCAATTTGCGGGGTCTCTGGCTAACCGCCTCCAACTTGGTTGAGGTGCCCTTCAACTTGTGAGCGCTACGTAAGGCGATGTCTTCCTGAATCGAAGACTTAGGTGACTAATGTGCAATTTTCAGGAGAGGTCAATGTCACTGTAATTCTCAGCTCGTGGAGTTCGCCGTTAAATCTCCTCCTCCAAATCATGTCAACGCAAACAGGACCGAAAAAAGCAGCTTTCATGATTATCTCAATATTTTTGTTCACAGTCAATGAAATGCTTAGTATATTACTAATTACTTCGCTTCGTTGTGAACGATTACTTTTTGGCGATTAATGCAAATGTCATCAACCACGGGTATTGTGGTTAAAGCGTTACAAACTGTTCAATGTCTCAAGGAGTTTTTTAAATATTATAAGCTGTTTAATAAACAAGACAATGTTGACTTAAATAACAAAATGATCATTTTTTTGAAAATTAAATTTTTTTAAATTTAAAACAATTTCTTTTATTATTTTTTCGTTTTTATGTAGGTTGGATAAAAAAATTTGAATTGTTACCGTATAGAGTAATGCCATCAACATTAGCTTTCAGGGAATGATGTTTATATGAATGCTTAACTTCTTCTAATACCTTTGCCATTTGCTGTTAGGTATCGTCGTAGCATCGGCATATCCAACGGATCCACTTAAGTCGATCTAGTCGTTCTCGTTTTGTTTTTACTGCATTGTTTTGTCCTTCTGCATCGCTATCGCGGTACTTTGCCTTCCAATTTTATTTCTGATACTTGTATAGCCACTCCTGATTCATTCATCCGATGTAGATGACCGAACCAATTTAAGTGCTTCTCTATAATTCCTTCTACTCGTATAATGGACTTTTTTACTTTCTTCCAGGCGTAGTCTGTCTAATTTCAGTTCCAATGTGTTTTTTCTGTTGTCCCTCTGGTTTTTTCTGAGACTGCATCATTTCCGTGGGTTGTAATTTCCTCAGCTGTTTACTTTTCATGTAGTTCAGTTGTACTATCAAATTGTAGATTCTTTCTTGTTATAATCTATAATCCTCCGCTTATCTTGGTTAATTTTCGCATTACCATTGACTGTAGTTGCAAAATCTCTGATTCTCTCTTCTCGTTATATTAAGAACTTTACCTGATCAGAGTCCCCTTGTTTCAATTCTTTACCTATTTCGAAAGCTATCAATTCCTCTCCCCCTAATCGTATATTACGCACTTCAATCTTTTGTTTTATAGCACTGCCATATGCGTTTTGAAGTCAACGAACGATAAATGTAAACATTTCCTTTGGGTCCTGTGCTTATCGACCCTCCCTCCTCTTCCCCAAGTCAGCTTACATCTATCTTGTGAGTCAATGTTCTAGTACTTTGACGCCCATTCCATCCATAGATGGGGTTAATCATCGCTTTGCAAGTATTATTATCATAGCTGTTACCTCTTTTGTCAATTATTATTATGAAATCTTCCTTCTCAGTTTTGGGTATTCACATATTTTCATCCCATGCTTTCAAAACTACTATAGATCAGTTAATTTTCGCCATAACTCGGCTTCACCGAATTCAATCAGCTCTTGGGCTATGTCATCAGGACCAAAATCTGTTCTAATTTGTATGACGTTCTCAACCTGTTCTTATTTTTGTGAGTTTCCTCTTCCGGATAGGGCCCATACGAGTTTCCTTTCTCGTTAGAAGCCATCTTAGAGTTTTCACTTCTTTAAGAACTTTCTGTCTCCTTCTTATTCTTTATTTCTTCAGCCCACATATGGCCGATCAACAGTTGATCGGGTCCTAATTTTATTTTTACAATATATATATATTTCCTTCTCCTCTTTTAATTGCTGCTTTATACTCGTAGCATCAGTCTTTTCCATCAGGTAACGATTTTAGCTTTACCGCAGACTTCCTCTGATTACCAAGACTTGCGACACTCTAGTAGTGTATACATTCGTCTGTCGTCTATCATCTTCTTTTAGCTCCTTCTCATTCGGGGTTTTTGAGTCAAGTGTCTCCGATCAGCAGTATCCTTGATCCCGATTCAGTATCCTTGATAGCTTTAGCATCTGTTATGTTTTGTCGTACACTGTGTCGATACAAAATATACGAATATGTGATATTACCCTTCAAGTATCTGTTACCTAGTCTGAAATGTTTAATATGCTGTCGTATTTTTTCAGAGGTGCAATACTTGATCCGATGCCAGTCATTGTCTTTTCTACACGGTTACCTATCATTTTAGGAGTCATTTTTTCCCCTAGTTCCAATATTAATATCTCTTGTGACAATAAAGGTCGTTCCTCACGCTGATTCCTTGTCCGCTGTGTTCGGCAGTTGGGCATATAACTCTTCTTTGTCTTATAACCTGCTATCGAACTGCGCGTAGATTTGACTGAAACTTTAAACATTAAATCTCTCTGTATGAATATTATTATACTATCATCCTGCGGCCAAAAGGCTCCTATTCATATAGTTTAGTCTCTAGTTTTAAACTTGTGACCATGTCATCTCTTTTCTTTACTCTTTTGTCACTTCCTACTCATAACCATGATAACATATACCATATCTCTCTATAGGCTCAGGCAACACCGCCTTTCTTATTTACTTCATTTTATTCCAAAAATGTGTTCCATGCTCCCTTATCTCTTGCACCAGGTCTACTTTCGTTATTTTAGTTAGTACATTTTATGTGTCTTATCTCGTTTTCTTATCAAATGCGGCCGTGTTGATCTACGCATTCTCAGGCTCCGAATCAACTAATTCTAGACGCGATACATTGTATTATTATTCAGGGAAGTTGGCTAAGGTCTTTTAAAGATCATTTTTAAGCCAAGACATTGACATTCGCGTTCTCTACGGATTCGTAGCCTCAGCCAAATGGTACTCTTCTTATTAAAACTTTAAGAAAAAGAGTATTTGTGTTACGGATCACTTTATTCAATCAATGTATAATAAGTTGATCGCCAATATGGAGACCGTTGTATAGCACTGGATGCTCTTTTTTTTCCAACCCACAACCTAAATCGATCCGAATGCGTCCACGCATGCAATAATCTAACCCCTCCAGGATGCATCTCTTCGCAATTGCAACACCTGTTGTTCGCGTAAAGCCATTCGCTTTGAAGAATGAAGAATTGTTGTGATGCATGTTGCATATGAGTAGGAACTTGTGTCTCATTAGTATTGATGCGTAACAGAGATATTGGAGCATTTGAAGCCGAGGAACTACGCCTTCCAACGCACCAGAATGAGTACGCACAACGGCACTATGTAATTAACCATTATTACTATAACCTTGATTGTTCTTAGCATATGATGGTTTGCTCAAATTCTTACGACTAGGTCGCGTATTTATGACAGCACTAACGACGATGGTGGACAATTTTCTCGCCGATCATGAATCATTCTTTCTCTGTTCATCGCTGGATTTGATTTAATATTACTACTGATATAAGCTGGAGACCAAGTCGAAGTTGAGGGTAATGGAACACTAGTTCCAGTTGTCATAGACAAAGATGTTTGGGTAGCGATACTCTTTCAACTATTGTCAACAGTGGTCGACTTCTTTTCCAGTGCTGCCGAATTTGTGAGTGATAATGTTAATGAGACCATTAACGATGAAGACTGGGTATCAACTGATTAACTAGCTGCATTCTTTATTCGTCCTAATTTCGGGGAGGTAGTTCGGGGAGGTAGTTCGGGGAGATAGGAGCTGTCGGTTCACTTACAAATTGTTCGTTTAAAACTTGTATTTCTCGCTTTGTTGTGGGAATACTTGAGGTGATAAATACCTTCTCATAGTGATCTGTTTCCCATTGAATGTCGGTGTTGATTGGAATACTAGTCACACCGGAAATGTTAGTTGTTAGGCTAATTTTCTTCTATAGCTTTGGTGTGAGTGAAGAAGAACTTGTATAAACCGAACATTTTTATTTTTTATAATTTGCGCGCTCAAAGGATTTGAGTACCCTTCAAACGGTTGTACACAGCGCGGGTAAAGGATGCGTTTGTAGCAGTGGTGCTATGTTACATATACAGTTGTGATATTATTATTAACAAATAATGAAAATGTGAATTCCAATATGATAGCTCCCTAAGATCATGTGAGGTCCTTGACCATGTATTTCTTCTTGGCCTCTAATTGCTGGTCCCTGCCCATTAGGATTGATTCTTCTCGGAAGACACTTTTCAATACCTCACAAGATTTCATATTCCTTCTCGCAATACTGTTCTACAGACCGGATTATAGTAGCAGCATGAACCTTTAATGCTTCAACTCATCGACCCGTCGTTCAAGTTCCTTGACTTTTGCAAAGATATTTATCCTACGTACTAATAAAGGTATTATTCAGAGCCTTCCTGTTTAGCTCTCATGCGGCATACTTGTAATTAATGCTGCTTCTAAATGGCTTGGTAGCTAAATTGTTGAGGTAGTAAGAGATCGCGTATGCTTTGAGTGGTGGCTTATAGCACCGTTGAAAGTTATTTTGGAAGACATAGGAATCATTAAACGACAATTTTCCTGTACCATACTAAAAACAGCTTTCAGTTTGTTCTGAACTAGTCGAAAGCAGTTTCTACCGCGTTAGTTTATCGTAAAATGGTTCATCTGAATGGCATGTAAGTTACATGTGTATATATCAGATGAGACACCTTGCAAGCGTCGGTTTTTTTGCTAGAGGAAAGTGTGTTCGTATTTCGTATTGTTGACAAAGTTGTAACTTCATATTTGGGGTCGTGATGTTCTTGGTGCTTAAATCAATATTAAAATCGGCAATTACTATGAGTATGCCATCCACACGCATTGGTTGTGAAATTTTCGCTTCATCGCTGGTGGAAGTGATTCCAAAATATAGCGCCGAGCCTCTGAACTAGCTTATATTTTCGTTTGTTGGGCTTTGTTTTGTTTTCTTAGGAAATCATCGATTTTTGCTGGAAATAGTTGCAGATCTCTGACCATATTATCATAGGAAGCTCAAGCCATCCATCCATAAGGAAGGTTTCAAGGTCGGATCATTGAAAAATCGTTTTCTGACGTCGCCATGCGATGGCAAAGTTCGAAATTAAAAACTCCTACTTGCGGCTGTTATTCTTTTGCCCATCAAAGTTGGCAAAAAAACATGTTTCCCTCTTTCTGCACGTAAAGTTACAAAATGAGCAACACAGTCAGTGGAGAAGCAAGGTCTTGGCCTATTTCGGATTGTTGAGTGTTGCACCTACTATTTAATCTTTTCGTGGATTTTTGTCATTATACAAATTTTGGTCCAACTAATCCATAAAACAACGCTGGTATGTCCCGATATACCGGATCACAGAAAAGAATGAGACGTATGCACAGTACTTCAATTGAACTCTTGAATGGAATATTGGACAAAGTTGTGCCGCAAGAAATTATGTTTTTTTTCCACCTTTGGAATTACTAAGCTGACTTCTGGTCTACTTAGAGGAAGGGTTGATTCTGCATTTACCGGATTTTCTTCTCTCTATTTTCTGCCTGCCTGCTACTACAAATAGTTTTTTTTGGCCTTGAAGTCTGCTGGAAAATATCAAATTAGTTGTTAATCACACGGATGTTATTTTGATCGCTAAACTCTCGGGTGTCCTGAGGCTCCGTGGGTTTTTTTCTTATGCAACTTAATTTTTATCGCTTCATTAAGCGCGGTAGCCTTGTTTTTTATTCCAAATACCTTCTCACAATGGTCCAATAGGCTACTTAGTCCGGTTTATTCAACAGCCACTCTTACCTCAGTGTACTTACTCTTACTAAGTGTAGATGCTATACTAGTTTAGTACATTCTGGCATGTATGCTCTTTGCAGTCTCTGAGTGGTTAGGCCATGGGAAGTTGTCCAGCGTCAATTTTAATTTTTGGATGGTTTGTAGCCTTTTCTTCTTGGACTTCTGGTCTTCAAGATTCTAAAATTGGAAGAAAACAGGGCATTAGCGAACCACAATGCTGAGTTCATAGATTCTGAATTCTTCAAGCAACGATCAGGCCAATTTGGTGAAAATGTTGACCATCTGAAGATTTGTTTTGTTCGAAAGTTGTAAGTTTTCCTAATGCATCACTTGTTGATGAATTTAATGAAATCATCTCATCTCCTGAGAGAATTTTTAAATAAGTATTGTATTCCGAATAGGCTCCTTAGTGTTTTCCTTCTGGTTAACAGAATAACGTGCTACAGTATTTTTAGCAAACTTGCAATTTTGTGATTTTGTATTTTGGAAGTCATAGTGCAAGGACAGTTTTCGGATGTACTTCTAGTTCACAGGCTATCAACGTTTTAGAACTATTGAATTTATTTACATGATAGGTTTCAGAAGGTATTGAATAAATAGGATAAATGGAGAGTCTTGTTGGAAGCGGGTTATAGGAAAGACTGATAATCTTCTAATGAATTTTCCTGGATTGGGAATTCCTTTAATACCAACATTAGATTTTGGAGATTTTTCAAGTAAACATTTACTCTGAGGCGTATGATACTCGTAGTTTTCTAGGATTTTGGAAATTTGTTCGCTTCTATATTTATTGCATCACAATTATGCAAAACACATAGGGTAACACTATACTTACTTTTCATTGGTTTCAGGTAACTAATTTTAGTTCAGTAGTCTTATAGAAGTAACCCATGGACCTTAAATGAAGAAAACATATTTTATACGGCTTAAATCAATCGCTGAATCTCGGCGAATGAAATCAATTTCTGGTTCACTACCAGTCCTCTAGAAACCTACCCATAAAATGTAGCCTTCATGTTCTTTTAAATTTATTACGGCTTACAAATTTCCTTATCACTCAAGATTTGATTTACTGGAATTTAATTGAATTTTGTCGTGAACCCACACGAAATACCTGCATATCTTAAGCCAAATACTATGATAATGACATGTGTTAAAACGACCTCAGATCAATCAAACTTAAGTAACTTGAAGTTATTTCAATTTTCATAAAATTCTTGTCGAATACCATCAGCTAAACAATGATGTCATACTACGAGTATGTTCCGTCTTCATGTTTATGTTCTCATATCTGATCCCGTAATTAAAAACTTTTTTTTTCTACGATTAATTAAAATTCAAAATACGTCGCTCGAATTCCAATCAAATATGTTTTGCCGTTATCGTTTATCTACAACATCTACTTCAGGATCAGATGGTAATGGAGAAGTCGTGACCAAAACTTGTTTTCGGAGCACCTACAACCATTTGGTATACAAAATCCCTTGTTTTTTTATAACCTAGTTGTTATTTTTTGTTTTACTTTAATTTAATATCTTGTTAGTAATTCTACAAGTTAATAAATAAAATAAAATAAATAAGTATGTGAAAATATTAAATAAAAATAAACTCGACGATTCTTAATACTAGGAAGTCTGAAATCAAATGCCTTGAATTGTAAAATTAAAATATAAAAAAAAGAAGAAAACTAAAATTAAAATTAAAAACGAAAATACAAATTCAGTTGAAATCAAAAGAAAAAAAGTCAACATGTTAATACAGCAATATGTAAATATAATATGTAATAGTTAATCAAAAAAAAAACAGAAAAGCTAATTTAAAAAAAAATTAATGCGTTTAAATAAGGAGTTACAAAAGTGTAATAAGTCCTTCATTGTGTATATAAAAAAAGCATTAAAACATTATGCGCCGAATGTGTTCTTCTTTTAATGTAAACATTTTAACGTAAAGAAGTTAAAAATAAAAACAAATAAAAAATATTTTTGCACCATTTGAGAGTGAATTAATGATTAAGTAGGATATCTGAACTTGACAAAGTATTTTAACTTTGTAGTTAAGTAATTAGACGTTATTATATTAATTCTTTTTTATATTTATTGTTTATTTTATCTCATTTTTCAAAAAGTGGATTTCACTTGATTTAAACAGACCGATTAGATATATTGAATGACGGTTTAAATTCGATTGATATTTAAATTTAATCAGAAAATTGTGTTGAGTTCGGTTTGGATATGAGAAAACGGGTTAGACATTGGCTAATCAAAAATAGGAAAAGATTTTGTAGGTACGTGAAGAGTCACGTAAGTTAATAGAAGGTAATTTATCTTGAGGTATAAATCGGGGTGAACCTAAGACTGAACTATTAAGCCCTTTTCGCATTAAGGGTTTGATTGAGGCCTTCCTTCTTTCTTTTATTTTGACTTCCATTCGAAGATTTGGCATATTTAATGCACATACGAGTACATACAGTGGTTAAAGTTCTGATTTTAGTTAAAAAATACGAAGAAGTTCTTTATCGGCTTTTTAAGTGTCCATGTTTCGGCACATACTATTGTAGAATTGGAAACACTCTTCTTATTTAATGAAAAACACTATAAATAGGCTTTTTAGGTACGCCATTATTCATAAATGTAAGACCGCCAGTATTTTTTTTTTTGTTTCTTGGACGTATGGAGATACATTTTAGTTAGTGAATTTCACAAATGAACAAAACAGATTACAAGGAAAAAACTATTCACCCTTGACTTTCTCGATGAATCGTTTTCGATTTTTATAACAGCTGGGCATCATCTCTATCAATTCTGATATTGTTTGCTTCTCAATGGTTCCTGATGAAGAAGACGGTAATCGGGAACATTTCTCTTTCAACTAAGCGATTCCGTAAAAGCTGATTTGAGTTCATATCTGTCGACAGTAGTGACCAAAACGCATCTTCTTCTGCCTTTTTTGTCAGAACAGTTGAACACAACTTTGTAGGGGTTATACAGTCGTTATCTTGTTGAAAGACAAACCCTTCTCTAAATCATCGAGAGCCTCTTAGAATAGCATTCTTATCTAAAATAGTTCTATATATAGGCTATACCCTCTCTCTGTTTCAAATGACTTCGATACGAACAAAATCGTTGTATCTACTAAAAGCTATGGGTCCCAATAGGAAAATCGATTCACCTCCATGTTGTGACAAAGTATTTGTCTTAAACGAAAATCCTTCACTTAGTGCTAAACATCTCGTACTTGAATTTTTCAGTCTAAGGAACCATTTTTTCTAAAGACTTTATTCTGCCAACACGCCCAAACAAATCTTACCTCCCAAGGGCGCCTTTTGATTGTTGCAACAATCAAATCCTGTTGATCTCATTCCACTCATTCCACCAATCACAATGAAATTTTATTCCACCTAACTAAATGCTTGCAATCTCATTTTATGAAGAAGAAAAATCAATGGCCGCATTTTAATGGATATTTGCTTGATATGGGTTGTATACAATTTTTGGTAGAGTTTCTTCATCTTTTTTTCTCCATATCAGTTTTCGCTCAGCCGACCCAAAAATATTGAACTTACTCTCATCGGAGAAATCAAATCAAAATCTTTATGTATTACTCTTTTTTACGGCTAATTTCAGACACTTATGGCTTTTTTCTCGGTACGCAACTCTTATACTTAGCCCTCTGTGGTGTGCTCTAGATACAGTTGAAGGATGTACCGAGGTATGAAACATGGTCTCCAGTCTTGTAGCTATTTTACCTAAGCTCAAACAAGTTTCATTTGATACCTGACGCACAATAAATTTGCTTTCAGACTTACCTATCTTTTTAGGTCTTCTGCATCTTTCTATGTTCATAAGTGTTCTTCGGGCCTTAATAATTTCTATAACTCTCTGGATTGTTGAGCGATGTCGTTTTGTAAGCTTATATATGTCACAGTACGATTTTCTTTCTTTGTGCAACTTAACGATTATTCTCCTCTCAGAGACCTCCAATTCTTTCCCTTTAACCCTTTGCATGGTAGAAACGTCGGAAACAGAGTGAAAACATTATTGTACGCAGACTTTTGCAAAGCATTTTTTTGACGTGGTGGTGCATTTTATTTTACCGTAATGTCTTTTTTTTTAATTGCTTAGTCTAAATTGGAATTTGTAGAGGTACATTGCGTTATAAAATAAAAATTGAGATATACCCGATTTGAAGTCCTGAACATCAATAAATATATACAAATAATGAGAGAAGTGCAGTGTATGCAGACTTATGCAAAGCACTGTATATCTACCAGTTAGTGCTTCCACAATATATCGCAGAAAAAATCTTATAGACAACACTAAGGAAACTGATGGCTCTACAATTGGCATAGCGTTAAGACTCTGCTTTTTTGGTGATCGGACACACGATACCAAGATTCCGCTCATCCGGCAAAACAATCATCCAATCTTATTTTGCAGATGAGTTGACAAAGGCTTTGCTTTAATTTTTCCTCTGCTGCTTTGAATAGATGGACGCGTAGACCTTCAGCTTCTACTTTTTGTTGTTTGGGTGTTCATTACAATCGTCTTTATTGAGTGGACTATTCTCCTTGACAGCGGAAGTTTGGGTTTTATTCTTAATATTTGAAGTAAACTCGTATTCACACTACTTGTGGAAAAGTCATTATTGAGTTCGTGTTCTGTGCTCGTAGAGCTTGCAGGATGCGATCATTTGATATTTGGAATGGATGTGATGTGCGGTTACACTCAGAGGTGCTCTTTGTTACGTTGATGAGCAAAATTTTTCTAAGCTCTCACTTGCATTTTTTTGTCTCCTGCAACTCTTTGTGATTCATAAGGCTTACCCACCCAGCATCGTAGATTGTTTTTGGGGATTCATCGAATAAGTGTACTATTCAATGTGATATTCAAATGTACTCGTATTGTGGACCACAAAAGGGAGTCCCGAGTGCTTGACGAGTGCACTACAGGTAGAGCAAAACTTTCTTTCTAATTCGCAAACACTGTAATGCTTGCTTTCTGAGAAAGCGATTATTCTTACTTCTGCTCTTTGGTTTTAAATAGCCCTGCGGGCATTTTATCAATACCTATTCCTTTACTTTTCTTAATCACAGTAATGATTCCATTCTTGTTAATAATTGGATTTCCAAAGCACATAATTGTGAGATAGATTTTGCCAACTTTGTATTCGGTTTGGAGCTGAATAACTTGATCATTAAATACTCAAAGTTGCTTCAATTTGAGCCCTTTAATTAAATACTTTCGCTTCTCGATTAATCTGAAGGTATTTTTGTATTTGTAAGGAGGACTGTCTCAAAATAAGTATTTCTATTTGCATTGGTAAATCTATTGGCAATTACATGTGTCGGAACGGTAGATCTTTCATTGTTGTACTGTCAAAATTTCTTGGCATTTGGACCAACAGAAGCGAAATTATTATGTCTGGCGTGATAATATATTTGTGTCATCGGCACCAAAATGACTGACGATCAAAAATTGCTCAGAATTCAACATTCGAAGGACATCATCAATCAGGCAAAAAAGAACAAAAACTTCCTTTAAAACATTGTGACTTGATAAGCCTCATGTAATAGAACGAGGTGTTTTCAATATGATCCAGAAACCAAGGGCCAGAGTGCCGAATGGAACGCCAGACGAGCCAAAGGGAAGACAATGCACTACGCACAAAGGGTTTATTTCACCGGGCCAAACAGTTAATGCACAATTCTATCTTGTTGAATAAACGTTTGCTACACCATAATCTGCCATTTTATCGATCGATTGAAGTACATATAAATCAAAGCCTTTTTAGAGTACTAACCATATAGGAAATGGAATAAAATATAAACAATTAGAAACATTTTTAAGGATTATAGTTTTAAATACAATATATTCATAATTTCAATGGAAAATAACGTCAAAATAAAAAAATGAGAATCTAGTCAAAAAATAAGGAAAATGAAAAACAGTAATAAAGGAGAAAGTGAAAAGATGAAGAAAAAAGGCAAAAATAGAAGTATACTAATGCAGTATTGAGAAATATTTAAAAGTGGTTGTTTTGAAATCTGAAGCTCTCGACGTTCTTTTTATGTATTCTGATAGTGAGTTCCATACCCTAATGGTGCTGGTGAAGAAGAGTCGCGATGAGAATTCCAGATGATCTTGCGAATTACAACTTTGTGAACAAATGCGGAGGGGACTTCGTATAAATTATTTTGTGGAAGAAGATATTTAATATTATTGCACATTTAAATATTATTGCAAGGTGCAGCCAAGGATATTGTTTGCAAATGGTGAAACATGATCATGTCTGCGCAAGTAATAAACATGGCGCTTAATATTGTTAAAGGCAACTCGAAGTTTATTTCTACAATAGATACTAAATCAAACTGACAGAGTCAGTAGTGTTTTCATCAAATGAATTTTTGATTTAATTGAAATGAGACGAGCCCATATTCAAAGCTTCCGAAGACAGGCGTAAATTCGACTAACCTTGTGGTTAACTTAGAACAGGACAGCCGACAATTCATTCTGAAACCTAGACATGTTATGTTCGATGTGTTATTTATTGACACATAGGGGACATTTTTCGTAGCATATTGATTTTTAGAAATCAATATTGCCTGGAAATTAGAAGGGTCTAAGACAAGTGCATTTTCAACAGTCCAAATATAAACTGCATGCAAGTCTTCATTTACCCTACAACAAAGGTCTTCCATTAGGCTTAGGGGCCTTGAGAGGTAGATTTGCAGGCCACCTACATAAAGACTGTAGAATACACTTTAACAATAACTAGCAATAGTATGTGCAAAAAAGAATCGGGCCTAATATAGAACCTTGCCAAACACCTTTAAGTAGAGATTTAGATTGAGAGTAACCTTCATTTCTATATGTCTTCTGACTACCACCTAAATAAAGCTCGACAAAAGTTTCACAGCATTTTCATTAAGCCCAAAATAAAAGCGCAGTATTTCGTGATTCACTGTATCAAACGCTTTTGAGAAGTCAAGACGTATAATAATAAACAAATTCTTGTCTAATGTCATCTACAGGGTATTTCAATTGAAGTATAACATAGAAAAATTATTTTAACTTTAAAAATACTGAATATATTTTTTGAAAATGTCGGCAAAAAATTCCCTTAAAAATTTATTCAATTCAATTTTCAATACCACCACCACCTTTGAATAGGATCACAATGTCTACTCTGTCGGCAAACACATTGCATGAGTCTCGAATAACACTCTGCTGAATTTTGTTCCATTCGCGGACTAGTGCACTTTTTAAGGTTTCAACGCTTTCGTATTTGTTGTTGCTAACCTTGGTCTCCAAAATGACCCATATAGTGAAGTCCATCGGGTTGAGGTCGGCTGAGGAGGAAGGCCAATCCGCCGTTGATATGAAGTCAGGAATGTTTTTTTCGAAACCAAGCCTGAGTTGTCCTGGCTTTGTGACCGTGTGCAGAGTCCTGCTGTAAAATCCATCGGTTAAAACTCGTTTTGTTTGTTTACGAATTGCTGCGCAATGAACACCTTCTCATCAGTAAACAAACAATTTTTCAAGTCGCCGCGAACGAGTCGCTGCTTCAACCCCTTCGATCTTTGGAGCCGCACTACTTTCTGAGCAACTGTAAAATCTTTAACCTTTTGTATTTTAAAAGGCTTGTCTTGAGCTTATTCCGTAAAATGCTATGCATGCTTGCAGCAGACACACCTAACTCTTTCCTTGCTTTTCCTCTTTCCGCTTCGTAGTGGATTTCGCTCCAATTTGATTATCACCATTTTCACGTTCTCAGCTATATTGGTCTATAATCAGAGGATTCCTTTGGATTATTTTTTTTAGCAACAGTTTTAATCATAGCCATTTTCCTAGAATCTGGAAAAGTCGATGGAGTGAAACAAAAAATTTATAATACGTTTCATTGAACCAAATATATGTTAGATGGTAAAACTACTTTTAAAAACCGACGGGGTATTCTCTCTTCACTGATTGCGCTTGGCTTTAGTAATAACCTCAAAGTTCTTTTCACAACAGTTGCAAGCTCTTTGCATAAATTACTACACAATTAGTACACAATTAGTTACTGTTTGGCGAGTAGTGATGACTACTTTTTATATCCGATAAGAATGGGTTGTTTAAACTGTAAGAGTCCAATCAACGTTATTTTGTTTGCTAACACCAATATTACGCAAGTTTCTCCAAAGGGTCTTGAAATCTAATGATATGTTTAACTTAGAGAGGTAGCAATGGGGTTTGAACTGTCGCTTTGTTTCCATTTCTGATATAGTTTTTTTCGCTTATTGATGGAGTCGAGAAACTCAGAAGAACACCAGGGACATTTCGAGCTCTTAATTTTAACTATCTTTAGTGGTAAATTTTTATCCAATAGCTCCAGAATAGAGTTTTGAAGGAAGGATAATATTGCATTCTTCTACTGCTTCTGATTATTCGACGTTTTAACTTCCTCAAAACAACGAGGATCATCTGACCTAGTTAGATAGGCAAAACCATCACATAGTGCAGAAATGGCTACGGTTCTTGAGCGTAGGTAGTGTACATTAATATCTTGTTCCGGAGTTGATTCCATTGGTAAATTATTCTTATTGGAAAATGTATTGGAAACATTTGAATCGCTTTCTGTTTCTTCTCGTTCTTCTTTAATAATGGGCTCGGTTCTCGGAAAAACATCGGATACAGACCCTTTCTCCTGAATGTTGATGACGGCTGGTTTATCTTCTTCAGTTTCATGGTGTCCCATGAAATCTCGATCCTTTTGCTTTGAGGAAACCACACTCGAAAGCCTTTTGTATTCTCCGCATAATGTCTTTGGAATATGGATATTTGCATGCAAACCAAAAAAATGAAAATGGGTTATATCAGGAGTCTTATTGAACCATAATTGTAATGGGATTTACCCTTTTCTGGACTTCGTCTAGTTTGATCTAGCGCTTAAACCACAATTGTGACAGCTGGACCCCAAAATTTATAGCTAAGTCCCTTAACTTGAATCATTGACCTCGCTGATTCAATCACCGTGCACATACGAGTATACTCCCAAATATAGGAAATCCCCTTCGTTCGCAAAATGTGCTGCACATAGTTTACGAACTTCAGTCTATTACCAAGATCTTATCAATATCTACTTTCTCAGGAAAACGTAGAATAAATGCAGGAACTTCCAATTTTGATTTTAGGCAGTAAAAGCGTCGGTAGCTAGGGTAATCATCCCGAAACAACATATCCATAACTAGCAACCACATACGACATTACATGCATGGGCCCACAAAGATCAGTGTACACTAGTTCAACCGAAACTGCAGTTCTGCTTTTACTAGAGCTAAATAATTTCCTATGGTGCTTCCCTAGTAAACACTATACAGGCCACTATAAAGGATATGAGGTCGCTCGCCCCCGAATCCAAAAAGTAGCTGTCTCTCTCTTCCATTTCAAATCGTTGCTTGACCAAAAAAAGCACCCCCGATTCTATTACCACCTTGTTTCCTCTTTCTTCGCTGGCATTCATTCTTCCAATGCTATTCTGGTTTGCATGTAAAACATTTCCCCCGCTTTTTATTCCCGTCCACCTATTGACAAGACTATTGACTTTAGCTATCGTATGAAGGTACCAGATACACCACCATACAAACCTAAGTAAAAACATGACCACAATTTTCTGGAACGATTATAAGGATTTTTGTAATTAACATATTTTCGGAAACTTCTTCTCCAAAGTCATTTAGTTGTTGTGCGATTTTCTGAAGCTGGGCTAGGTGTACTGCTATTGTTTCTTCAAAATCTTTGGAAAGTTAAAAGACTGGTTCTGCAACAAATGTATGCCCGTTTCCGATTTTTGCTCATACACAGTTTCTAGTTTAGACCATACTTCCGCAGGTGTATTATAATCGATTGTTATAACCGAGTGTTGTAACTATCATTTTCTGTGCCCTGTAATCCTGCCCTGTCCACAGATTCTGCACTTTTCAACTCTAGTAGATTTCTCTGACCCGTCAGTAGCCACATTCTCAATATTGCCTGCACTCATAAGCATCTTTATTTGGAATTTCCAAAGTACTTTGGCTAACTCCTCACCTCCACTGACAGAATACAAAAATGTTCGACCTAGTAAGCAAGATTCTAACCAATGGTTACCATACTTGTGTACCAAATGTGTGTATGCTTAAAAAAGGAAGTTATGGACACCATGTGTGTGGATTCGTTTTATTCTAGAAAACATAGCTCAACTACCTGCAAATTGCATTTCTTAAATTCTTAATTTTATATTTCTAATGTTTTTTATTAAATATTTTCCACAAAATAAACTAAAACGAAATTTTATCAATTATTTATTTTTTCCAAAACAACCATAATTTTAAGTGCGGTCTTTTTAATAAAAATACATTCAAAAATTCTGTATAGTTGTAAATAGAAATAAAAGAGGAAATCCACCAAGATGTGTGTCATATGTCGGCAATTGTAAACAAAATTAAAAGAAAAAAAAAAACCATTACTTGTACACTGTAGATCATAATTAAGCTTACAACAAAATTAGATAGTAAAAATAACTCTTTGTAGCTAAATTGAATCTGTATCCGTAAAAAAAACAACTAAAACACTTGTAAAATAATGGTGCTCCTAGTTTATCAATAATATTTTTTCTTACATAAAAATAATTACTCACATTACTAATAAATATAATTGAATAAATTTTACTTGGGAATGCATTCAAAATACCAGTGCATGTGACTGAATTTCTTAAAAACCCCCCCAAAAAACAAAAAACAAAATAAAAATAAAATATTATCCATAAATTACAAAAAAAGTAAGTGTTTTCAATAATTAGTGTACATTAAACATTTAAAACTGTGTAAACATTTATTATACATATTTTCTAAAAATTACCAATTAAATAAATATATCTGTATAAATATAAAAAAAAAATATTTAAACTATAAGAAAGAGCAAAAAAAAACTATTTTATCAATAAAAATCAAATGTAGGTTATAGTAAAAGAAGATAAATTGAAAGAAAACAAAAATGTATGCAATTTAAGCGAAGAAAATAATTTATATACCGGAGCAGAATAATAATAGCTTTTTTACAGGAAAGAAAAAAATAAAATAAAACATGCTAGATTTTCATTGAGTTTAGTTATTGTTTTATTTTCCAATAGCTAATGAAATGAGTATTTTTTAACTACTTCAAGTTGTTTTTTATAACAAAAGAAGAGAAGAATAATTATACAATAATAACTCCATTCACATCTTTGAAACACAAAAACACTTCACTCACTCTCTGAATAAATTTATACACAGAAAATAGCAAATTTTTGTTTTCAAAAAGTCTTAAACATTTTAAAAATTTATAAGTAAATTCAAAATGAAAAACTAATCACGCATTTACCAGACTAAGACAACGGCAAAGGGCTATTCAATAAAAAAAAATTGACCTATTGAAAGGTTACAGATATTTGGGTAAACAAATGGAAAAAAGAAAAGGAAATAAAAACTGCCTGATTACAACAAATAAAAAAAACAAAAACATATATTTATAATTATTATTGTATGGTTAAATAAATTATAAATTACAATATTATTAAAATTAACAATAGAGACTAAAATGTATTATATATACAATATATACAATTTAGTTGTATTTCTTTTTTATTTACTATTTAAGATTTTTTATTTATAATGTGTTGACTTAAGGTGAAAAAAAATATATGTATATGATAAATATTGCGGAAAAAAAACAGATTTTATTATAGAAATGAACAAAAACAAAACCAGAAAATTTACTATACATTTATTATATTGATGAAAAATTTAATTAATAAAACGAAAATATATTAGTTGATTTATTATTGAGTGTTGGTTTTTTTCTTTTAATTGAGATCGGTCTCAGAACTAAAAAGACTAATCCAATTCATGTAGAAATCCAAGGATACCTCAAAGGGAAATCAAATCCTAGATCATTCTTCGGTAAATGGGAGATAGTTGAACTGGATCGAGGACATCTCTTATTTTGCTTTTGTTAACTGTTGAAATTCAACTTTTTCATCACATAATCTGTGCATACATGATATTTTTGTTGTTATTCAGGTAATAAAATAATAATCATAACTCTACAATAATTGGAAGAAAAAAAAAGTGATAAGTGATCAATTAGTTGATTTTAATCAAAGTTTGTAGTTGAATATTTTCAATGTCCTTACTTTCTTTAAGAATACATTAAATTCTGTTTGCTATAGATTGTTAGTATGATTGTGTTGAGTTCTTGTTAGACCTTAAACTTTTTCAAGTAATATAATTTGGGTGAAGTACCACAAACGGCTTCGGTTCGGACAATCTCCTAACAACTTTGAAATCACAGGTTTTAGTGCCCAATTATTTTCAAGCCTCTACTCAGATGAATATTTCTGCATATAATTTCTAGGACGTTTGACTAGGGAGTAATCGTGTTAGACTCTACATACACTCAAATTGGCCAGTACAATCTAGGGTTTTTGTTCGAGTAAAGTACGATACACACTAGCGATCATGTTTGACAATATTGCTCAAATTTCTCTTGTTTGCGTGGATATCCGCTCCTTTTTGTCAGTCAACAATCAACCACAAAAATTTGACAGTCAGCGGCCATATTCTATTTTGACTGCTAGTGTGTACATGAAAGCGTCGCTCAGGAATTTTTGCAGCGGTATCATGGTCGCGGAAACCGATTTACTCAAGGAATTCATATGTTGCTATGAAATGCAACGTTGCCTCTGGGACATAACAAGCCCAGAGTATATGTTGCGAGACATAAAAAATAAATCTTGTGAAGAGCTGTTGAGTATAATGAAAAAATTCCAAAAATTTGAAGAAATAAAAAAAAATAAATACAATTCGGTCGTCCTACAGACGAGAATTGGAAAAAATAAAGCAATCGCAATCGTCTGGTGCCAGTGTTGACAATATTTATCAACCTAAAATGTGGTGGTTTGATTTGTGTAAATTCCTGGAAAACAACGAAAAGCCAAGTGGAAGCATAACAACATTGTCAGATGAAGACACAGTGAGTATTCTTTTATAACAACTTATTTTTATTGTGCAAATGCTATTAAATTTACAATATCCCATTGCCATGGAACTTGGCCTTCATTATTGAAGTAATGACAAAAAGTAATGGTAAGATGCATTTACTTTGGTGACTTACGAAGGTACCAAATGCAAGTTGTCAAAATCGTTGCCACGCAGAACATCACCGGTTCCTATATTTTCATAAACCATTAGAAAAGGTGTAGCATGTTACTTTTTATTGTGCTTTATTAAAAAATTGTGCAGATAGCAACATGTCAATGTAAAAATTGCTGCTTTATTTGGTTCCAAAAACATTGGTTTTTGAAAAACCCCAAATCTTATAGAAAGCATGCTAAAAACGTTCTCTACAACACACCTTGAACAGCTAAGTCTATAGTTGAATATTCTCTGTTCTTTTGTTAATTTTTTTGAAAGATTTGGCTTCATCAAAATTTGAGACAAAGAAAACGCCCCATCTGTTATGAAGACATATGGAGTTTGATCGGTTTCTGCTGGAAGTGGTTGTGGACCCGGCAAATTAAGCTCCCCATTTAAAAAGCGTTGCCAATATTTGGTGTAGAACATTACGTCTGAAACTCGACCATTGGGGCCAACATTTACCATGATAAATTCATAGTTGGCATTAACCACA
Source organism: Volucella bombylans (assembly GCA_949129095.1). NCBI lineage: Eukaryota > Metazoa > Arthropoda > Insecta > Diptera > Syrphidae > Volucella > Volucella bombylans. The sequence goes on from OX422143.1 coordinate 53,059,671, forward strand.
TTCATTAAAACAATGCTGAAAGAATGTTTGTAGTTATAGTACATCGATCTCGTATGTTTTCACTCAATTTCTTCCCAAAATTTAATGCATTATTTCTCCATTCGCCCTCAGATGTCGGCATCTAAAAAAATAATTTGTTCATTATATTAAATAAAATATTAATTGTTTTTTATTATAAAAATGATTTGATATAATTCTCATTTCAGATTCATAACACCATATTATGTGATCAAGCCAGTATATCTGAACAGCGATCCAAAATTAAAAAACAAATAAGCAAAAATTAATTTAAAAAATTAAAAAAACCCGACTAAGTAAAAAATGGATTTTAAATATGAGCTAAAAAGAAAAAGACAAGTCCAGTAGTCTAGAATTGTTTTAAGAAATATTCAATAACCAAACCATTGAAAGAGTTTCATTATGGAAACACACAAAAAACAAATAATAAATTCTAATGCGGAACTTAGCAACTTAAACAGTCGGGACTCATTAAATATCTAGACCAGCTCAGATCTTCCCAATAAAGGTCCCTATTATCATCTCAGCACTTGTAATTGAAATTAGCAGTTGTTCAGTAATAGCCTCTACTTGCTGGGCAAAAAGAATTGCTTCACCCCTGCCTTGTTGCCAAAATCTGCTACCTAAACGGACCACTTTCAGAAATGGTTTTATTCTTGAAATCGTTTTTCCATTTCACTCAAACATTTCAGTTCTGGTGGTATAGTCATGTTATTCTAAAATGCTGTTGGTGATATTTTATTTTTCAATATTGATAAATTTACTTGGACTATCTGATGGTAAAACACTCGACTGGCTTTTTTGAAATCGCCTTTGTTCAATTTTGATAACATAATTTGTTGCAAATGTGACATACATGGTTTGCTATTTGTGATAAAGAATCATTGAATATTGATGAATGATGAGTCATCTGAGAAGAGTTACTGCCGATAATGACGCCGGGAATTCATCCTTAAACGTGTAAGTCTATTATCTCTTGATGTTGGTAATTCGTCGTCGCATATCTGAGACGCATGTACCCTCATAGACGACAATCTTTGGGATCGGGCTGATAGTCACCATATTGAATTTTGCTATTAATTAATATAATGTCTTCAGTGACACGCGCAAGGTTATTTCACAAAATTGGTATTCGCCATATTGAATTTTGATTAATATCGTGTCTTCAGTAACACGCGCAGTATTACGACAAATCGATAGATGTAAGAAGCGTCAAAATCGGCTCACGCGTGTGGTCTTTAGAGTGCCGCAAAGGAGCAAACATACATATACAGGCTGATAAACACATTACCCTTATTTTGCATCGCGTAGTCGGGTAAAAAGAAAGCGATTGCTTTGAACATTTGGGTATAGCTTGGTCAGCAAAACTGCGAAAAATGGAACCAACACGAAGCAAAATTGCGGAGAGGCTCATAAGCGAAGTCCTTTTTCAAGGTGATTCGGAAATGCTTACATTGGACACCACTGTTAAAAGAAGAAGACCAACGTCAACTGTAACAAGTAGTTGCTATTCACGAAGCTCTACATCGTGCGCAAATTTAGCAGATAGGCATTTTCATACCGTCAGCGAGCTATCAGGAATTTCACATAACAACACATATAGTGCACACACCAGGAGATGTGTCACCACTGATGCCAACTGAAATGATTTCCCTATCATATTTGCAGGAGCCGATTTCTCATACTTTACAGGAAGAAGAGATTAAACAATTGGACGAACACGGAAGCAACAACAGTACTAATATAAGGGATTTTATTTATAACTTTGAAGAAGAAAAACTATTGAAAACTTACCTTTATAAAATCTTTTAACGGCATGTTTAAAGCCTGACAAGTCTCCAAAACACCATAGTGCCACCCATAGTGCTCCTACCCATTAAACAACAATAACTCAGATCACGGAAGTTTCGTCCAGCTGCCAAAAAACGCAATGTTACTGCTATTTAATCGCTCGTGCACACCTATGGCTTCTCTCATTCTTGTATCCTTCTTTTTTATGAGTGGAGTCACGAGTTCAAGCAAATAACTATAATTTTCGCTTGATATTCTAAAATAGTTCTTGACGTCCATTGGCTCAGGGTCACTAATTTCGTTCAAAATATTCACATGTGAATATTGTTTTCTAGTGGCAACCCACCGCCTTACCCATTTGCTCCTTTTCTTAGGTTTATGCTTATTTTCAGCTAGTCTGATAATTAATAGTGTGCAGCCAATTTTCTTATTTTCCATGTTAATTGGTTGAATTCCAAAACTCGAATGACGGTTTGTGCTTCAAACATGAATGATAATTTGACTGCTACGAATAATCATTCAAAACTGCTGAAATTTTAACTCTCAAATATGATCGCTAGTGTGTACCGTACTTACGAGGGGCGTTCAACATATTCTCGGTATCGCGGTGAAGCTGTGGTTGTAATGTCGTGTAAATGAAGTCGAAAGACATAGATATAAGAATTTAGATTAGCTTAGAGTGCCTGTGTGGGGTCAGTAAGTTAGTATAAGATTGTTAAGTAATTAAATGCTAAGCATTTTTTGTTAGTATGTAAGAGTTAGTGATTAAGTAAATAAAATGCATTCAAAACTAGAAAACTAAAACTGGCAACTGAGACGATGATGGTGAAAATTGAGCATTGCGCTGTAATTAAATTTCTCACTAAGCAAGGAAAAAGTCAAAAAACTATTCATGAAGAGATGGTGGCTGTTTACCAGGGTTCCGCACCTTCATTATCAACTGTGCAAAAGTGGTCAAGTGAGTTCAAGAGAGGCAGAGAGAGCATTGAAGACGACCCCCGCTCCGGCGCCGCGGCTACTGCTTGTACGGGAGAAAGCATCAAAGAAGGCGAAAAACTTGTTCTTGAGGATGCCCGAATAAAGGTGAAAATGATGGCAGAGATCACCAAGCTTTCAATTGGTACCATTCACACCATTCTTCATGACCACCTTAACCTTTCAAAGGTCAGTGCAAGGTGGGTGCCACGAATGCTCACAGCGCCTCAGAAAAAAGTGAGAATCGCATGCTGTAGAGAGCTTTTGGAGATGTGTAGTGAGAACGCGGACGGTGTTATGGACGAATTGTTACTTGGGACGAAACATGGGTCCACCACTATGACCCTGAAAGCAAACAAGAGTCCATGCAGTGGCATAAAAAAGGAACAGACCCCCCGAAGAAGTTCAAAGTCACTCCGTCTGCCGGGAAGCAGAAGCATGGCCACAGTTTTTTGGGACTCAAAGGGAATCTTGCTCATTGAGTACAAAAAAAGGTGAAACCATCAACGCCACATCCTACGCTTCCACTTTGCATAATTTGCGGGAGGAAATTAAAAAGAAAAGACGGGGTAAACTCGCAGCGGGTGTGTTGCTTCTTCATGACAACGCTCCTGTTCACACGGCGCGAGTTTCCAAGGCTGCTGCGCGAGATTGTGGTTTCGAAGAAATCCAACACCCACCCTATAGTCCAGACCTTGCCCCTAGTGATTATTTCCGGATTTGAAAAAATGTCTTCGTGGAAAAAGATTTTCGGATGATGAAGAACTCAAGTCGGCAATAAATGGGTATTTTGCAGAGAAAGAGGAAATTTATTTTTTTGAGGGTTTAAAAAAGCTTATCTCAAGATGTAACAAATGCATTGATGTTAGGGGAGATTATATTGAAAAATAAAAACAATTTAAATTGAATTCGCATTTTCCTTCATATCGATACCGAGAATATATTGAACGCCCCTCGTATGTTAAGTTATCAAGTCGCTGTCAATATCGAATAATCAAAAAATTGTAATCTCACTAGCATCAGAGACTTCGAACATCAAAACAAAAAAGGAAGTATTGGATGAAAAATGTATTTTTAAAAATGTGATGCGAGAGCTGGAACCTATGAGTGTATCTAATTATTGTTTATTTGCATTCTTATTCACATTAAGATAATCAAATCTTGTAATCTTGTGATATGCTTAAACGTAAAATCATTTCGTTAATTAATTTAATTTACAACAAAGCCAACGACGTCAGCAGTTTTTGGTTCGTTTTGGTTTATTCTCCATACAATGATTTGTTACCTTCTATCTTCAGGATGCATGACTATTTGCCGATAAATTTTTTGAATATCAGCGCAAAAGACAGACAAATTTTGGTAGGCAGCAACGAAGTAATAGTGAAAAGAGTTCGTAGTATACATGATGTCGTTTAATGATACATACCATATACAACTTGAAATTTGGTAGTACTGCTATCGGCTTTAAATACGCAATGATGAGGAATGATGTAGTTGTGTGCTACAATGTCCTTGATGTTGATTTGTGTCATGTGACCTAAGGCTTGGTATTTCTTCATTAATTGATCGTATTAGACTTTTAATACCTTGTTTTTACCTAACCTTCCTTCACGAACCAAAAATCTGTTGACTGCTATATCATTTGAATTGCCTAGAGAGCTTCTGTTCTCATAAAATCGTAGTTTGACAACGAAGCGTGATTCACTGGTTTCATGTGTGTTTTGTGCAAAGTGGGTTTCGCACATCTATTCATCTCCTGATAAGTTCTTCGAAGCTCCATAATCGTTCAATCAATTGATGGAGGTCGTTGTCATCATAAATGGATGTTCCACACGTTGCTGTGAATCCTTCCAGATAGTATCCACCTAAAAATTGTATTTTGCAGGGTAGCTAAACTGTCTGATAGACGTATTTGCCCTATGAAGAGGAGTTGATGGTGGAATTCTGCACAGAGAAGTACATAAATTCTTTTTGATCGATTGAAGTTAGAGTCAGCTAACGGGATATTCTTTGGTATTGGCCATGACGAGATCTCAAAATGTAGAGAAGGTTTTGGTGATATGATGTGTGGCAGAATAAAGGCTTCCAGATATGCATTAGAACCACTTGTTCTTGACTCTAGTTTGACATTAGCACGTTAGTGGGATTTTCTCTTTCCATTGCCAATGGTTTGAATACTCACGGCTGTATGCCTTATTTAAAAGGCTTCATTTCTTCATGATGCGTTCTTTATCAGGTTGACCTGAACCGAACTCTAAAAATGGCTCTGCATTCTAGCTTCTGCCCATTTTTAGCAACCACCTCGACGATTGCTGTGCTGAGAAGTATGTACTGATTAGCTGGTATTAACTTGAGAGTTTGATGGTTTTGCACATCCCATGTTTGTCGGATGAAGATTTAGCAGCGTGTAGTGTTTGTGGTGTCCAGTGCTTTGGCAATTGAAGAACAGGTTATATGTATTTACTACTTTTGTGCACTCTTCTGGCTTTAACATTAAAAAATGTTTACAGGCAAACAATGGATGTAATCCCGTTCCACAAACCTTGTAAGTCCCTTTATCATGTCGGCTTGATGTTAACGACACACGATCCCGGAATAATGTATTCTTTTTTGTGTCCTATTGACTCCAGTGACTGGAGTTGGTTTTCCAGAAATGTTAAAAATTCCTTTATTCGGCTTCTTAATGGATTGTTTACACAAAATCCTTGCAACTTGATCTAATTTATTTACTAGTAAATGAAAAAGGATTGGGTCCCATGTTGTGGTGTCTACGTCAAGGTTGCCCGGTGCCATCAAGCGTGAAGTCCCTTAATGGCCACTTCTGATGGTTGAGACTGTGTCTGGTTTGCTGGTTAAGTTATCTTTATCAATATGGTTGACATGAGAAACCGTACACTGTTGTATCGATCTTGGAGGCTAGTCCATGCTGTTTTGCAGTTTTTCCGCTTCGCCACTGAGACGGGTTTTAAGATACTCCATCTTTTGTATGCTGAATATTGATTGCTTGTCAACCAATTTTAAAAATAAATCATAAAATTGTCTCAATTTCAAGTAATTCCCATCGAATTTTGGAATTGTGACCTTTAGTAGGTTGAGGGAGTTCTACCTTGAGATGTCTTTAAACACGCCCAAATCACTATTTCCAAAATTTTCGGGCTACCTGTTAAATGACAAGATAATAAGGCATTCCTGAACCTTTCCCTCTATGTCGATGAATTTGACTTAATTGTAACCAATTATTATTGTTTCTTCACAGAGTTTTCAGATCAAGTTGTGTACGAGTATATCCTGGATTTGCATCCAATGTCGTTGGATTGTTTTTTCTGTTACCCAAAAAATTACTTTGACTCTCCGGTGTGATTGCATTAGTGCGTGGCCGTAGCTCTAGTGCTAGTGTATTGGCTTCCAAATCGGAATCGGTTTTCAAATCCCAGCCTCGCCCGAAAGACATTTTTAGGCAACTTAAGGGGTTACATACGTTTCTTCGCTCAAAAACGGAGCGTTTTTCAAGATTTTTTTTTCGCTACGATATTAAATTAATATAAAAAAAGTAAAATATACATTGTGTAAAGTATTCCTTGACGAATACAAAACTTTATTGACAATTGAAGAAAAACAATTATAAAGTATACATTTCGCTCATCTCCGGAAACCTCTCTTCAAAAACATGCTGGGCGGTACCAGGTAGATTTGGTAGATTTCATCTGAACCAAAAAAAAAAAGCCTCTTAAAGTAGTCTCTATCATAGCCGTTTTAAAAAAAATTCATTTTTAACAAAATGGCAGCTTTTTGAACGTACGAGGCTATTTTTGACTAAAAAACGAGTCACATTTTTATTTATAACAAATCTAAAAATTAAGATATCAAAAAAGTCCTATGTAGGAGACTAGATTATGGTATTAAGAATATCCGTGCGAAATGGCATGTGGTTCAAGAGATATTTCTGGTATCGACTCGGAAAACACTGTTTCGAGAAAAACGCAAACGAAATGCAAAATCTGCAGTGTGTCTTGCCTGCATGGCTTCGAAAGCAAAACTGAAAATGTGCTCGAGTAGTGCCTTCTGCAATATTCTGAATTCTAATATTCTTATACAAGGTTTAAATCTATTGCTACACAGGTATAAATATTTGCGATAAACTGACCCGTCATTAGAGAAGATAGGAACAAAGCAGGCACGCAGCTGCTCATGTCCCTAATGAATGGAATTTGAAAAATTCCAAAAATAATTGAAAAATTCTTACGGCATTTGAATTGCAAAAGAATATAGAATTTTTTGATGCAAAAAAAAATCAATTTTTGAGCGGAGTAACGTATGTAACCCCTTAATTCACCTAAGATGAATGGTTGCCTATAATACAAAAACAAGTCCAATTACATTAATAATTATCCCCATTAAATGTTGGATGCCACCCATGGAGAGAAATAACCACTGAACCCAAAAATCTTTCTTTCTCTATCTGTCACATTTTCCTAAAAATTTAACACGTGCTCAGGAATTTTAAGTATAATAATACCCACTTGAGTGTTAAGTTTAAAAAAAAAAAAAAAAATCTAACGCCCATTGCAGCGAAAATATAATCACTTGTTGTCTCCGAATGAGCCTTTGCATATCATCACTCTGATTTGGGTGTGAGATTGCATGGCCTTCAGAATTCACGCCGTCATGAGTTATAGCCTTTCCTTCCTCTTGTGATGGTTTGCCGGAGTCAATTCCGCAGCAAATTCTTCTCTATATATGCGCTGTATATGTTCTTGATGGGATCGTAGTACCAGCCCCACAGTCAGCACTTGGAACAGAGGTTGCCCTGATGACAGGTATGGTCAAATGCTTGAATGCTTTTACGAATCAGCGAAGCCGGTTAATGGGTATTGTACACTAGATTTTCTGGACTCTTGTGCAAACTTTCCTCTCATCGCCGAATCGTCCATTTGTGCTGTAGACCCTCATGTTATTGCAAAAGCTGCTGAAGCTAATAGCCGTCGATTTTTCACAGAGCGTGGCATTTGGGGTCATACTTTTCTCAGAAATCTTGTTCATCTCCCGGTTTAGTTACAAAATTCTGCTCTACTTAAAGTTCAGCGTGTTCAGATGACAGCGCTACTTTTCCAGAGGAACTATAGGGATTTTCAGTCAGATGAACCTACACTGGGTCAATCAGTTACAGCGAGGAGACTATCGAATGCCTCGGAAATCATCACCACCTTTAAATCCGAATAAAAGTTGTAGCAAGAAATTACATTTATCTGCATAGAATCGGCCAGGAGTGCTGGATATGTTGAAAACTTTGCTTACCGATGTTTATTTCTGGGGGAGCATGCGCTCTTTAATGAATGTCATTTACATTATTGTTCGCCTTTTGAAAGCATTCCAACTAGATTTTAATTAATATCGTTTGGTATCTTGGCATTTCCACAACAATTTGGTATGTTCTCAGGGTCTCAAAGGAAAGGAGTGGAGGTGATACAGTGACTTTCTCTATCGATGAAAAGAAATACTCGATGGAGCATAAGTGCAAGCTATTTCTTAACTTCTTGCAGATGTGGATCCGAATTAAAGGACTATCACAAGCAGAAAAACACACTGCCCTGCCGAAGAACACAGCCCCTCAATCTCAGACGAGCGCGTAACCAAAACTGCTTGATTCAAGGACACTAAATCAATCTGGAGCACACAGTCTACAACAAAAAGTGACGCAGACAACTCAATGGATGTAGACAAAAGCTCTAGTGCCAGAACACCAAAAGCCATTATCTCTGTGCTCAGATCATTAGATATCATCCCAAGACCTGAGCTTTCTCCAAATACTGGCAACTCGTCAATACCACCCAGTTTAGTTTTAGTTTTTAGTTTTAAACGCATTTTATTTTCTAATCAATAACTCTTACATACTAACAAAAAATGCTTAAATGCTAGCTTACAATTACTTAACAATCTTATACTAACTTACTGGCCCCACGCAGGCACTCTAAGCTAATCTAAATTCTTATATCTATGTCTTTCGACCTCATTTACATTTCTTTATGGATATTTATTTTCTATACTTAAAGCTAAGAAAAAAAAATTGTTAACAAAACTTAGCATATGGACTTTTTTTTTTTTTTTAATAAAAACTTAGTATCTAACTTAAAATAAACCTTAGCCTACCTAAACTAAATGTACAATACACACATAAACACATAGACGTTATACACAATCATATACATATATCAGTATACACCTTTGTATACACTGATATATGTATATGTTTCTTAAATGCTAACCTAAACCTATGCAAGCTGGCCATCGCTATTCACAGAGAAAACGGATTGGTCAGCTCTGCCTCATTAGTGAGGCTGGTCCGTAATTGACGGAAACGACGACGAAACATCTTCCCCATCATTCAACCACCAGAAATGCTGGTGCTGCCGAACGACATCCCTCTTATCGCGATTCCCCACCGCCCTACTGAATCTGAGGCGATCCACACTGCCGTGTGCGACGTCTCTGTTGTAGTTGAGTCGCCTGTCCCCAGCTGTCCGAGCGACATGGAAGATTAACGGCACCGCTGATCTATCCTGGATCAACCCTATCTGATCTAGGTAGAGGAATGCTTCCGGTGGAACGAAGCCGTCAGATCGCACACTCTCGTGGTAAAGGTAATTGGGGTAGTAAGCCCCAGATATCAGGTTATTCATCGAGGTCATTGCTCTTGCAATGTGCCTTCGAGTCAGCTTAATTACGAAGTTGTCCACTCGTATTAGGTTCGCCCTATTGTAAAGGACCTCATTAGGATAAAATTTCTTGTACTCCGACTCTGGTGTTCTGTACAAGCGAAGTCAAGCCATAAGGCAAGCCCTCTCAAACACCCGAATCTTTTCCATTAAGCTTGCTCGTACATTGAACCACACGGGACAACCAAATACCAGCATGGGCCTAATAAGGGCCATGTAGCAGATTACCTTTACCCTCACATCGAGTTGGCTGCTATAAAACAGTCTCTTTGTAAGGGCAAAAGCACCTCTAGCTCTGGCCAGAGCAGCATCTACATTTTTGCCAAAATACAGAAACTGATCTAGCCAGATCCCAAGGTATCTGACTACATTTCGACAGGCAAGAGGCTGTTCGTGCTGTCCAATGATTGAGAACTTTCGCCAATTTTTTCTGGTATCCCTAGAGGCTCCAGACAACGGCGTCCTAAAGATAATGGTTTCCGACTTCTGAAAGTTGATTTTCAACTTCCAGTCATCGCAAAATCGTCTTATCTTATCGAAGTCACGCTGCAAGAGAGTATTAATGACCTCGATTTTTGGACCTGTTCTGTACGCTACCAAATCGTCTGCGTACGCAATAGTATGGGGAAGTGAACCTATCAAGTCGCTTGTATAAATGTTAAATAGGATCGGCGAATTGACCGCGCCCTGCTGAAGACCATTTTTAATTTGAAATATTCCAACAGAAGTCACATCGCCATTTTTCACGATGAACTGTCTGTTGGTTAGCATATTATAAAGAATGTACAAGAGAGGTTTGCTGATCCCCAGCCTAGTCAGCTTATAGAAAAGACCCTCTAACCATACGGTGTCGAAGGCCTTCTCCAAGTCAATAAGGCAGGCACCAGTGCACTGTTTCTTGCCTTTGTTCCATTGGATATCGGACACCAGTTTAGACGCGGCATGTGAGATATCATGTCCCGCCTTAAAACCGAATTGGTTATCCGGAACTATATGTTTGTCCTCAACCCACGTAGACAGAGCTCTATTGATTACTTTTTCAAAAACCTTACTGATATTCGGAAGGAGACTTATCGACCGGAGATTCGCCGGATTGGATATATCCTTTCCCTTTTTGGGGATAGGTTGAACCACCGCCGTTTTCCAATGCGCTGGATAATGTGCATTATTCATTGCATTATTAAACAGGGTGGTGTAAATGTCCACCGCTTCTAGAGGAAGATGTCGAAGCACGATGTTTGGAATACCATCGGTCCCCACTGACTTCTTAGCCCTGATTGTGTCGAAGATCTCACGGAGTTTTTGCTTCGAAATGAACGGGGGTAGGTCACCTTCTCTGGCAATGACGTTATTTGCCATATTTTCGTCGCTAAACCGGGTGAAACCAGAGCCCTCGGATTGCCAGTTCCCTATTTCATTTCGAATGCAGAAGTCGTGTACCAAGACGCGACCGTCCAGGTCGCAATTAGGGCCAATGGTATCAATGGCCTTGTATACTTCCTGGAAAGTCGCCCCTATGGCCTCAACCCTCTCCTGTGGATCCTCGATCACAAAAAAGTCGTCATCATCAGCGGCCTCATTCGGATCAATACCTGCTATTGCCAGTAACCGTTCGTTTTCTGTTGTCCGGGCTATTTTAAGACACTGAAGGTCGTTTTGTTTTTTTCTCCGAAATAGTTTATTGATTTGCGGAAACATGTTCGGGTTGCTGGTGTTTACAGCCCGAACCTTGTTGTTCCAATATGAGCTTACAGCAATTCTGTAATTTTCTTTTATTAACTTTTGCACATTTTTAATCGACGACTTCAGCGTCCTAATCTCCGGATCTTGTCTGTCAGTTAACTGTCTGTACAAGTTTTTGAGTCTTGACAGAAGTCTACTTTTCTGTCGGTGCAGTGCGTCAATAGTAGGATTGCGGAACAGGTCTTCGTTAGTTGTACGTCGATACCGCGGTATTGTAGTGTCCATAGTTTGTTTAATTGTCTCGTCCATCTGTTTTAGGTAATTGTCGATCTCCTCGTTTGACAAATTCCTATTGGACGGTGGGTGGAGCGTGTTCGAGGAGAGCGCTCTGTTCAAGGTTGCGGAGAAGCGCGTCCATCGAGTCTTACTGTAGTTGTAAGAATATCTTTGGACAAACTCCTCCAATTCCGCAATTTCGTTGGGAACTGTAATTTCGGTGCTAAAACCGCAATGGTCGCTGTCATACACGAATGTGCGCAGACAGTTTAGCGTTTGTAAATTCGTACCTGTCAGTCGTATACGTTCGTCGTACAGCAGTAGATCCAAATAAGACCCGCCTCTGGGAAACGACGGGTTATCCGTCGCTTTAAGACCGACTCTGTACATGACATCGTGCTGACCCCACCAATCGAGTAGTAGGTTCCCTCTAGTATTTGGCAAATTATTTCCCCAATCTCTGTGTCTAGCGTTGAAATCCCCGCCGATTATAAAATAATTCTCCCCCGATTCCAGCCTCAGAAGTCGAAAAAGCGTGTCGAGCTCTGTAATAAATAGGGTGGATTGTGAAGCTTCAGGTGCATAAACAGAGGCCAAGTACAGCCGCTTTCCACTGCGAAGCGGAATGTAAATGACAACTGCCTCCAACACCCGGAACCTGCGCAACACGCCCTTGTACACTCTGTGAAATTTTATACCTTCTTTAATGAAGATCGCGACACCACCTCCACGTTTGGATCTGGGCCGGTTTCTTCTTCTAACAATATAATTATTGTACTCCAGTTTGTGATTATCGGTTAGCTTGGTTTCGCTAGCGAAAAGCACATCAGGAGTTTGGTCTTGTAGCAATTTAAACATCGCGGCTCTTCGTTCGATCCTAATCAGTGAATTAACATTCACCGCAAGGACCTTCAAAGTTTGCTCCACCATGTGCGTACCCATTACGACATGTGTTGCGTTAGGCCCGGCAGCAGCGCGTAAATCTCGTCCACCCGCTTGGCCTGTTCTTGCACCTGCTTTTGCAGCTGAGCCATCTGCCCTTGGATTGCGAGCAAGATGGCTAGCATGTTAGGTGCAGCTTCCGTTGTTCTCGGCATTGGCGCCGGAGAAGCAACAGTCGCTTACTGTACCGTAGCTCCCCTACCTGACGCCATTTGGGCGTAGGAAATTTGGGACGTGACGGCTGGTGTTTGAAATCTAAGAGGTGAATGTTTGACCTCCACCTTCTGCTGCCGAGCCAGTTTTGCTTTCTTAATGTCAGCGAACTTAGGACAACCCCGATAGTTTGCGGTGTGTCCCACGTTTCCACATAACACGCACGAGAGCTTCGATCTATCGGATGCTCCGTCAACACCCAGAGCACACTCCTCGGAACTGTGGTTCTTAGCGCACTTCACGCATCGAGGCTGCATTTGGCAGTTCGACGCGGCGTGCCCGAACCTCTGGCAGCGAACGCATTGTATAACGCCTTCGCTCCTTTTTAGTTTTTCCCAGTGAACCACCTGGTAGTCTAGGACATTGATACTCCTTAGACTATCCAGACGGCTTTCGGGACTGAGCTGCACCAGGAAGAACGGCAGACTCCGTTTCTCCCGCCTGGCTCTAGCTGTGGTAAATGGCTTTACCCCCACAAACTTGAGTCCTTCGCACTCCTTCTCTTTGAGCAGTGCCAGGATCTCCTCAGGATCAGAAGACGGTTCCAACCCCTTCAGCAGCATCGATTGCCGCTTTTCACACTTCGGTGTGTATGAGTAGTGCTCCGTCGTCGTTTCCTTTAGGAGCTCTTTCACTTTCGCGTAGCCCTCCACTGTATTACAGTGGATGGCATGGCGATCGTTCCCCAATCTCTTTATATTAAAATTATTACCAATGACCAACTTACACAGGTCCTTGGTTGCATTTACCTCCATTTTGTAAGTGTTGATCGGAGGCACCTTCTCTTTCTTCTTCTTCTGCTGCTGTTGTTGTTGTTGTTGTTGTTGTTGCTGCTGCTGCTGTTGTTGTTTTTGTTGTTGTTGGTGTTCTTGCCGCTGTTGCTTTTGCTGCAGTTGTTTCTTCGGCTGCTGATGGTTTTGATGTTGCTGCAGTTGCTGTTTCTGCTCTTGTTGTTGTTGTTTTAGGGAGCTCTCTACTTCTGATTGCTCCCTCTGCCTTCGTGCAATTTGCCTCTGTTTAATAGCAAGCATGTCTTGCTCCAGCTTTTGTATGCTGCTTTTTATCTTGTTGATTTCGTCATCTTCGTCTTCCGACTCAGATGACGCCAGAGAGGCGAAGCTGTTGGAGCCCCCCTCCTCTTTATCGTCTTCAGCTGTGGAAACAGCACTTATTTTTTTTTTGAAAGATTAGGAGGGGTATTCAACCTCTTCCTCCTTTTGCGAGCTTTCGCCACGGTTGTGGGAAGAGCGGGGCGCTCTCCACCATCCATCACTTGGTTTTGGTTTTTTTTTTTTTTTTTTTTTTACACAATTTAAGGGGAAAAAAAAAACAAAACAACAAAAAAAAAAAATTAACTTTATAAGTCTCAACCGGGATTCGAACCGGTATCCCACGACTTGGTAACCGACGCCGCTAACCGTATGGCTACCGAGTCAACTGAGAATATTGCGACCAATTATTTTCACGAAGAAAACCTTTTTCACTCTTTCACTAAGGTAATTGATCACGCGTCTGGATGGCCCGATCACAAAATTTGTGATTTGTGATATAATGCGAATAGAGAACAATTTTAAATTAATCACATGATCAAATTGATTTCTTTTTTAAAGTCACTATCTTAATATTTGTATTTAATTACACTTCGGGAAATTAAGTCGATAACTTGGCAGAAGGAGTAATAAATATCAGAGCGTATTAAAAACACGTCCTATCGCTGGCAATGAAACCAAAATTCGTCAATACCACCCAATAACGAATAACATGGGACTAAGGTGCATCCAAGTTAATCTACAATACAACATGCTAAGATATAACAAGGATCACCTAGACGTCGCCTTTATCCAAGAACCATATGTACTTAAGGACCAGGTAAAGGGACTCTCAGGTGAGTTATTATATAATTCCACAAACCCTGGAAAACCCAGAGTATGTATCTGAACTAATAAAAATACAAAACTCTTTCCAATCCCAGAATACACTATCAACGATCTGGTAGCTGCAAAAGCTGAGCTGCATACCAGTGCAGCTAAGACAGAAGATGTCATGTAAGCTCAGCTTTCCTGACAAGTATCTCCAGTGACTTGGACTTCTTGCCATTTAAGGGGCTGGTGGACTACTGTGGTAAGCAGAACCTGCGACTCATTGTAGGCTGCGACGTAAGAGCCCATCACACTGTCTGGAGCAGCTCAAACAATAACAAACATAATGAGACTTCGCTAGAATTTATAAATTCAGATAACATACAAATTTTAAACCAGGGAAGCAACCCCACATTTATAAATAGAATTGAGGCAGACGTTCAAGATCTCATCCTATGCACTACCTTATAAAGTCGGACCATCGCCACATCCTATTTGACCTTGAATTTGTGACATATACTGTCAACAACTCATGGATAACATCAGACATATAGACAATATTGAGCTAATGTGCGATAATCTCAATATGGTAATCATAACTGCATTTCACCAAGAAACAGACAAGCCAAAAACTTTATGCCAAGCGAAACAACTACTACAAATAAGTAGAAGTCAGATTCGACTGACCACAGGTTTTCTCACAATGCACTGCCGTGTGTAAAAACAACTGATGACCATGGGCATAGCACAGGATAATACATGCAGATTGTGCAACAAATATGTGGAAACAGCAGAACATACTCGTATACTATGTGACTGCAATGGTTTAATCAAAACACCTCAACGTTATCTAGGTAAATTCTACCTTCAAGCGGCGAGTGCCAGCTCACCTAAATACTTAGCGGCCTTTCTCACAAATTGCGGGTTCATAGATGAGCTCTAAATGGAGGATATCACAATAGGCCCATCTGTGGCCGCAGTGATCTGATATTCAATATACCACCTACCACAACAATCTAATCTAATCTAAGCAGGTATCGTTTAAGTTCGTGAATAAATCTTACCGAGCGATACCCTTTGCAGGCAAGTATGATTATCCTTCAACATGATCAGGTTATGGAGTCATTTGATGAAGGTTCGTCCAAATTTGGGATACCTCCATGAGCCAGCACCTCTACAATACAACTACACAAATCAGATTTGTATTTTGTATACAAACCCTAACATAGTTGTTATCTTCTAAGTGTCAAACCTTTCTGTCGATTCGTCAACTGCTTTAAATTCATTCATTCTCTTTTTATCACAATCTCTGAACAGTTGGAAAAATAAAAATTAGAAAGTGAATTTATAAAAATATCATTCTGCCTTTTATTTCTCTTACATAAATTGGTAGCAGGGCGTAGTTAGCAAATATAAATCAAAATGTTTAAGAGAAAAAAAAGGCAAAAACCAACCTAAATCATATTTTGCTTTCTATTGTACACTTTCTTCGCAATTCTGAGTTTTTTGTTGAGGTTAGAGGTACCGTTAGGAGGTAAGGGACAATAAAATTATATTTTTTTTTAATAATCATTGCCGCCAATTTATCTTTTCATCATTCTTTTGCATCGTTCGAGTAAACATTCTTTTGACGGATATTACATTGGCGGACTTAATAGGCAGTGGCTACATTTTTAGAAGGAAATCATCAGTTATTAAAGTGCGTTCACAATGCCGTCTGGAGACTCATCATTAGCTGATGAAAACTTAAAAAAGGCTAAAAAAATCCGTGCCTCTGTATTAGGTCTTCTAGCCAAGCAGCGAAATGCCTTTAAGGAACAGAAGTCGTCTATTTCTCATTCGGCCTTAAGTGTAAAGCTGTGTTCAACACTGAACACACTCTGGAAATGAGCGAAGATGATAAGAAAGGAAGCAGTTTTTATTGCAGCATATACAGATCTCAAAACAAAGGTGATGGATTTAATGGAGGAGAGGAAGGTTGATTTGAACTCCACACTCCTTCAAAGCGGCGCAACAGGGCCACCAGTACGTTCTGTTAGACTAGCAAAATTGGAACTGCCTCGATTCTCGGGCAAATACTGCTATTGGATGGACTTCAAAAATGAGTTTGACTCAATAGTTATTAAGGATGTGAGTCTCAGTGATGTAGACCGGTTTCGTTTCCTAAAATCTTCATTGATATATATATATATATCAATATGGAAGTCACGGCATTAAATTTTGTAAAGGCTTGGAAAGCTCTTAAGGAGCGGTATGACCATGAAGCCCTTATATTTACACCTCATATAAAAGAAATTATTTGCTTACCGAGAGTTTCGGGTGCTTGTACAGAGGCTAATAGGGATCTAATCGACAAAGTTCAAGCGCACTATCGATCGCTACTATCGTTAGGGTCTGCTGAGGCTGTGGCGGAAAACTTAATGAAAAATCTCATTCTTGGAAAACTGGATATCAATGCTCAAACCAAGTGGGAGGAATATACCAATGAGAGCATCGCAAGCTGGAAAAACTTCACGAGCTTCATTGAAAGGTACACATCAACACAAGAACGAGTGGATCAGTCTAGACACCAAGTGTGGAAAGCAAATGGAATCGAGAAGCGGCCATCGTCAGGTACTCAAACTACATTAATTGCCAGTTTGCATGAAATTAAATGTCTGGAATGTCGATCGACTACGCATGTTTTAGCCGATTGTTCTATATTGTTGGCCCTTACACCTAACGAACGGTCGGAGCAGGTTCGACGTATAATCGCATGTGTAGCATGCCTTCGGTCAATGCACTCATATAGGTTTTGTAAAGACCGGTGTGAGAAATGCTCGAGGAAGCACCACATACACTACCCATTGTTCAGGCGCAAGGTAGTAGTAGCGTGCAAAAGGCACTTTTAGCATCATGATCCTTTGAAAATGAACAGGTTTTATTAGCATCTGTGATTGTAAATGAATACGATGTTAACGGCTCTGCTATTCCTTGTCATGCCTTATTAGATTGTGGACCCACAGATCATTATATTTCTGAGAGGTTTGCTAAGATGATAAACGCACATAGAATCAGAAGCGATACCGTAGTACGAGGTATAGGAAGCATTGGAATTTCTTCACGAGGACATTGCAAATTAAGTTTTGGCTCCATCATTTATGAATTTTACAAAAGATCACTGATTCATATCCTCCTATTGCTTTCGACGTTTCAAAATGGAATATAACATCGTATGTTAGATTAGCAGACTCTGACTTTAATAAGCCTAAGCACGTGGATCTCTTGATAGGTGGCGGTTTATTTTGGGATTTGTTAAGCGGTGAGCAATATTCTTTGGGGCCAGGCCTCCCTTACTTGTGCAATACCAAGATTGGTTATGTAATCGCTGGACCTGTTGCTTCATCTTCATCGTCCCGTCGCAGAACACTCTATACATCTAAGTCCTTAAATCAGTTAGTACAACGTTTTTGGAAAATCGACTCTTGCAACAAGTACAATGCCAACTTTTTTCTAAATCCCAAGGACAAGGTCATTGAGCAGCATTATGCACTAACAACTCGGCGGGTTGATTCCGGGCGCTAGCTACCTGCCGTTTTTTGAGCCTGGAACGCAAATTCGAAAAACAACCTCTAATTAAGCAAATGTATTCAGACTTTATTGAGGAATATGAGCATCTTGGCCATTTAGAAGTAGTTCAAAATTTTGATTCATCCACCGCATACTTTTTTTTTGCCACATCATCCCGTCTTTAAGATGACTAGCGGATATACAACAAATGTATCGGCAAGTATTGGTTGATACTTCTGATACAGATTTTCAGTTAATTTTATGGCGTAAGGAACGAAATGAGCCATTAAAGGTTTATCGACTTCTAACGGTCACATTGGTACAGCTCCGGGAGCTTACTTGGCAATTAAGACATTACACCAATTAGCAGATGACGAAGCTAGGAATTATCCGATTGGTGCTAAGTGGTTAAAGGAGAATTTTTAGGTCGATGATGCGATGCTAGTTGCGAATTCTATTGAACAACTCGTTGAAGGTCGATGTCAACTAGTCCGAATTTTAGGCCAAGGAGGATTCAAACTGACCAAATTCTGTTCAAATTCAGAAGCTGTAGCTGTAGCGGACGTTCCTCTAGACGCCAGAGAAAAGTTTCTTCAAATCGATGACAACAACACTATAAAGACACTAGGATTGACTTGGCTACCTGATGCAGATGTTTTTCGTTGTTAATATAATGAAAGTGGGGTTTCGTCAACGGTTACAAAGCGAATTGTTTTATCTGAGGTCGCCAGGTTATTTGACCCTCTTGAATTAATTTGCCCCGTGGTCGCATTAGCAAAAATGTTCTTTCAAGACTTGTGGAAAAGGAACTTTGGCTGGGACACACAGCTACCTGATGATCTTTCTGTGAAGTGGAAAAAGTTTCGTAAAGAACTAGTATCACTAAAAAAGTTAACGATCCCACGATACGCATTGTGTGACACCGACATCAAACTTCTAAAACTGAATGGTTTCTGTGACGTAAGTGAAAGGGGCTATGGTGCCTGTGTATATACATGGTGTTTGCATATCAATGGTAGGATAACGGACACGTTATTTGAAGCTAAATCTAGAGTAGCACCAAACAAGACTCTTACAATAGCGAGACTTGAACTGTGAGTATGTGCTGCAAAACTTCTGGTGGACATGATAGAAAGGTTAAAAATTGAAGTGTTTAGGGAGATTTCAATTGATGAGATTTTATATTGGACTGATTCAACTATCGTTCTTAATTGATTGCATGAAAAACCGTTCAAATGGAACACATTTGTAGCTCATTGAGTCGCTCACATACAAGAAGCTACAAGCTTTGATCAGTGGAAGCATGTTCCCGGGGAGCTAAATCCAGCCGATCTTATCTCACGTGGATTGTTACCATCTGAAATTGAAACTTCTGCCCTCTGGTGGAGTGGCCCAGCGTTTTTACGTGAAAAGCTATCGAATTGGCCCACAGAATTCCAACTGCCAAGGTCAAATGAAATGGATGTAGAAGAATTATGCCCTCAGAGATGTGCGCTAGTAGCTATAAACATGGTGGACGTCACTCAATCTATGCACTTTTCCCGACGCTTTCGAGGAACTGGTCGTGCTTTTGCATATGCACTGCGTTTTGTACAGTGACGTCGGGCCCGAAATTATGGTCAAAAATCTTTAAATGCGAATCCAAGAAATCACATAAAGGCGCCAACATTGGAAGAAGAGGTTCAAGTTGAAGAAGTGTTCATTAAAGCTATACAGCGCTGCGTCTTCGCTTCTGAATATTCGCTTCTTGAAAAACAACACTCTGTGTCGCGCGATAGCGCCTTGAAAGGTCTGGCTCCATTCCTTGACGAAAAGGGTCTTATAAGAGTCGGAGGACGAATTAAGAAAGCCAAAATTATGTATGATGCAAAACATCAAATTCTTTTACCGAAGAATCATCGTTTTACTTCTTCTATCATGTCTTATTATCATCATTTTGTAGTATGTCACGCAGGACCGCAAATGATCTTAGCAGCAGTACGGAGTCGTTATTGGCCAATCAGTGGCTTGCAGTTGTCGAAGAGCATTGTTCGTAAATGTATTTAGTGCTTTCGTATGCATCCTAGACTCATCGCTCAGATCTGAAGATCGTGTGGTGCCAAAACAATACAAGGCATTTATGGTCACTAGGGTGAACTTTGCTGGTCCTATAACGGTTCGGCGTCACATTCGCTGCCATCAAAATAAGGGAGTGCACTTGGCTTTATTTGTTTGTTTCGTTACGAGAGCGGTGCACATAAGGCTGGTAACTGATCGTTCTACCGAGGCTTTTCTACGAGCTCTTAAAAGATATATTTCAGATAGGGGTAGAGTTTCTAAAATTTATTCTGATAATGCTACTAACTTTGTTGGCGCTTCCAATTACTTCCGCAAACTAAAATCTATTATTGAAAAGGAACTCAACAAGAAATACATAGAATGGTCATTCATCCCTTCATTCCTCCACGCACACCTCATCATGGAGGCTTATGGGAGTCTTCAGGATGCATAGCATTAACAGAAGACGAGATTCGTACAGTGGCAAAACAAGCTGGAAACATTATGAATTCGAGACCAATAACTCCCATGTCAGTGGACCCTAATAACCTAGAGCCACTTACACCTGGACATTTTTTTATGCGGTGGCCCGCCGATTGCTATACATGAGGAGCTCGTGTTACCTAAAAATCTCAACTGTGTTCACTTAGCCCAGCGCATGCCATACTCAACACAGGAGTTGTGGAACCGCTTCTATAAGGAATATTTGCAAATTCTTCAAACACGGTCCAAATGGCGATTTAAAACACGAAACATAGAGGTGGGAGATATGGTGTTGATGAGGATAGATCAAATGGATCCCTTACGATGGCCGTTAGGAAGAATAACAGAAGTTGCAACAGATTCGGAGGGAATCGAATCAGAACCAAAAACGGAGAATACAAGCGCGGTGTAACACAATTAGCTCTTCTTCCAGAGCAGGACAACAACTTGAGCTTATCCGCTCAAGGGTGGGGGGAGTATGTTAAAAAATAAACAAGTGTAAACAGCAAACAAATGCTGGTCTTAGGATATTTCTTTCATTTACCATTAACTTAGATCCATATCTAAGAAAAGTATTAAAAGAGGATCAACAAAAAATTGAAGATGAAGGTTCTATCGTTCTACAAACAAAGCCAAATATACGAGTACCACCGCTAATACGCATTCTTCGGCCACTATATACCAACATGAAGCAGTGTACAGTGAAAATACGATGCATCTTTTTGTAGGAGCTAGTGACCTACGTCCACATAAATTAAGTTCAAGTTCCGAACCACCTCCCTTGACTCCTTGAGTCACCCGCTATTGTATCGGAAAGTGTGAGAGATAACACTGATGTGCACTGCCTCGCATTTTGAGTATTTTTCGAAGAAGCCAAATTTAGCCGTTGAACGTTAACCACAACAAACCACCTTTAGGAAGAGCAGCATCGCTATTCCTGACGAAAAATGAAAAACTAGCGCAATTCAAATTGGTTCGTTTGTTGTCGGTTGATTATGATGACATTGCGGGTCAAACTGTGACTAAAGTCGATCCACCGGAGGATGAATCAGCGTCTTTAGTGATTACTATTCATAAGAAGTAGTGTTAATTTAAAGCCACAAAAAAGAATACATTAGTAACACAATAAGATTTTAGTTAATGAGTTCGTAAAGTTAAAACACATACAGGGTAATAAAATCAATAAAACAAAGTGTACTAGAGGCGGTCACGTACCAAGTCTTAATCAGGAGACCAAGGCGGATAAAACCTCTTGATTTTTAAGTGTTAGCTAAGGCCAAGATATTAGGTAATATTTTCAAACAAAAAGGTTTAGAAATCCGGCAAACGGCAGATTTTACTACTCAATTTTTTTACGCAATTCCAAACAGAATTGCCGATTAGTCGAACGACTAGGTGCAATCTTATTCGGGAAGACAAAAGTCGGTCCCCTGTCGGGTTAAAGTCCCTCACTTTATCGGTATGGATTTTTTCGCTGTACTGAATCCACGCGTAAAAGGCTTGCATTTTGTTTTTTACCGTCATTTTCGTTTCATGGTTTCACTATCACCAGTGGCGTAGCTACCGGGGGTGTTACAGGTGGCAATCACCGAGGCCCCCAAGCTCAGGGGGCCCCAAACTCGAGGGTAGCTTAATTCCCAAATCGACAAAAAATCAATCCTCTTTTAAAATTAATTCAAAATTCAAGTGAAGGGTTGTATCTTGTCACAGCATGTTTGCGCAGAACGTGGCACACTGCATTATGGACCACGGAAGGATAATCGAATGATATCGGCTCCTTCTCTTTGTGCATTCTTTCTTTGCGCCGTGTGAAGCAGTTTTTCTTTGTTTCAGTCGCTACGAAGGATA
Source organism: Volucella bombylans (assembly GCA_949129095.1). Lineage (NCBI taxonomy): Eukaryota > Metazoa > Arthropoda > Insecta > Diptera > Syrphidae > Volucella > Volucella bombylans. The sequence goes on from OX422143.1 coordinate 53,082,058, forward strand.
TTTTCCCTGTAACAGGCCATACATAGGGTTGCTCTAATGTGTGGCTTGTGCCAACCTGGATATTGTTTCTTTCCTGGGGATATGTGCGAGTTACTGTTACTATACCTTATTTAAATAAAAAAACGAAAGTTTGATTTAACAAAAGACAATTTCATTTCAACGTTTATCACTTTAAATAAAACGCAAACCATTTGAGATATATCAAAAACTTTATTATCGGCTTGAAGTACAATCAAAACATTTATGAACGGAACTCGACTTCGTTCATATGGTCGCCGCGGGCACGTTTGCAGCGATCGATTCGTTGGACCCAATTCTCAACGACTCGGCCCCACATTTCGGCCGAAACGGCCGCTATCTCGCGTTCAATGTTGACTCTGAGCTCTTCCAACGTCGTCGGCGTGTTGGCATAAACCAATGACTTAACGTAGCCGCACAGAAAATAGTCAAGCGGCGTTAAATCGCACGAACGAAGCGGCCAATCGACTGGCCCATGTCTTGAGATAACACGCTCACCATGCTTACTGTTAAATAAATCGATTGTAGCGTGTGCTGTGTGGCTTGTGGCACCATCCTGTTGTAACCACATGTAGTCCAAGTCCATATCTTCCAATTCGGGCCAAAAATAATCGGTGATCATGGCGCGATAACGCTGACCATTCACAGTAACGTGACTATCGTTATCGTCGACGAAAAAATATGGCCCAATAACGCCGCCGGCATGCAAACCGCACCAAACAGTTATTTTTTGTGGATGAAGTGGTGATTCATGAAGCACATGTGGATTTTCACCCGACCAATAACGCATATTTTGCTTATTGACGAACCCATTGAGCCAAAAATGAGCTTCGTCACTGAAGATGATTTTGCGATGAAATTCATTATTTTGGCGCATCTTCTCCAGAACCCAATCGGAGAACCTACGTCACTTCAAATTATCCGTCGGCTTCAATTCTTGAGTCAGCTTGATCTTGTATGGGTGTAAACCAAGATCCTTACGCAAAATACGCCATAATGTGTTCTGAGCGATGCCCAATTCTTGAGAACGCCGTGGAATTGACTGATTTAGATCGTTTGCTACGGACGCCTGAACGGCAGCGATAATTTCGACACCTCGACCAACCCGTTGTCTCACTGACACGGCAACATCACACAACGAATATGTAGATTCAAATTTTTGTACTAAACTTGTTATTGCCTGTCTACTAGGATCGAAAATTGGAGTTAACACTCTTAAAGTTGCAGTCACCGACTCCGAATTTCGGTATAAAATTTTTATAATTTGCAGACGTTGCTCGTTCGTGTACTTTACCATGATGAAAATGTTGAGTTTACTGAATAAATTGACAGTGACAGTTTGATGCTTAATGAAAGAGTACGTTCACAAATTAAATTCAAAATTGTCAAGTCCCTATTGGAAAACCCTTTACATATACATATATACATACATATATGGGAATCAGGAAACTTATAGATTTGCGAAGGTCGGGAGCGGATGTACAACGAACTTTAATTACTTAGTTTGCTCGAAATTGATTTTCGAAACTTAGGCCATTATTTCATTTCATGTCCAATGTGTGGTGAGATTTGTAAATTTGACATTTTGATGTGTGTCGTGTTTGTTTAATTATGGTGTTTTTGCCTGGGTTCGAGTCCTGGCAGTGGTAAACAACTTTTATTTCAAAATCATTATCACCCTTTCGGCGGGCAATGGTAAACCCCAGAAAGTAATTCTGACTATGAGAGAGCTTCTCAGGAGTGTCGTTCGGATTCGGTAAAAACCAGTAGGCCCCGCTCAGAAGTGTAAAAATTGAAACATGAGCAACACAAATGAGTGCGAGAAGCTAAGCCCTGGCCACCCCGGACTGTAGCGCTATGTACATATTTATTTTTATTTATTTTTATACATACATATTTTAATTCCGAAAATGTCCTAAAATTAATTTACTTGAAGTACATTTAAAACAGCACTTTACAGCATTTTCTAGCTTCTTATCACTTATCCCTGACATACGACGCATATTTATAATAATTATACAACATATGTATATGCAAATCTCTTTTAATTTGGGTACGGATACCCCGAAAACTACTCGTATTTTCCACCTTAGCCCCGCAAGGTGAAGCTACGCCACTGGTTTTAGTGTCTTTCTCTGGTTCATTTATTAACAATTCTGTGAGAAAAAGTTGATGCTGGTGGTTCGCCCAAGAGTAACTTTTACACACCATCTCGTGTTGTTCCAGCACAGGTGGTAATTCATCTTAGTTAAGTGTCCACAGCTGCGAATGCAATCAAGTGCTGCTCTTGCTCAATAAATATGTATTCCTACAATATTTAGTATAGTAAAACCGTGTGGATGGCATGAGTTTGGTACAGCTTCTCCAGCTAAGTTCTTTGTATCCGTAGCTCGTTTCGTATCCTTTTCCTTCCTTGGTATTCAGTTGAAAAGCTCATCAAAATATTTATTTTTTTGATTACTTCTTGCGCGTTAACAATATTCAAAGATTCGTATTCAATTATCAGTTTTGCTGCCGTTAGTCGCTGGCTAATTTTTGATATACTCGTGATTTTTTCTGAGAGTTCAGCCTTTAAGGTGATAACAATTCCGTTCTTATTTTATTCCGTTCCTTAATATGATAATACATTTTGTACGCTTTCGTTTGCAAGTTTAAATTTTTATTTTGCTTTTATAATTGTCGCGCAGCCAAGGAGTTTTATGTACCCTTAAGATGTTTGCACATAGCGTGGGCAAAGGGAAGTTAGAGAGGGAAAAAAGAGAGATACCGATGTGCGTTGGTCTTAAATGTTTGCAAGTTATAATTGTAAGTCTTATACCTCTATTGAGGCCAGGTCAGAGAGGGTGAAATATTCGCTTGAGAAAACCTAGACATTTCGCAGCATTTTTGGTGACATTGAATTTGTGGTCAGAATGGAAAGGTTGTCGGCTTCGACAATGCAAGTGCCATTCATGGATAATGGCTGGGTATTTAGATTTCGTTTAACGACATCAGACAGCATTGTGTTTTGTAAGAAATAAATTCCACTCCATTGGAGGTTCCCCAGTCAGTGATGCTGTTTATATCAGAATTTAATGAACCTAGCATACGCTGTCATTCCCCTTCTACAGCCGAAGAAAAGGAACTTGAGTCTGGGAACGAATATGAAAAGCAGAGAGTACTGTCTTCAGCAAAGGAATACATTGGATTAAAAATGGCAGACAAGAGATCATTATGAATATCAAACTTGAAACCACCCAAGACAACGTGAATTGAACGTACCGAAAGGTTATTTCTAATCCATTGAAGAACAGAGTCATCGATCTCAAATGCACGCATTTTCAACAAAAACAGCCTGATGCCAAAAATGTCTTAGAAATATCAAATGCAACTATACTGCTTTCTCCAGTTTGGTGTAGACTTTGGTTCCACTTTTCGGTAAGACATGCCATCAAATAACCAGTGGACCTGTTGCTACTAGAACCGTACTGCCGGTCATTGGGAAGTTTTTGTGTTTCGAGATATTTCATGAGCTGACGGTTTATCAGCGTTTCCATGACCTTGGAAAGAAGGCATGTATGTGCAATGGGTCTATAGGGGGAGACAGAAGTAGATTCGCCTTTTTTCGGGACGGGCGGGACAAATTCAGTTATCCATCTGCTCAGACAGAGTCCTGAAGAGTGTGATTGATGTAAAAGCATGCGCAGTGGTTTTGCCAGCGAGGAAGAATACCTCTTCAGAAGAAGGGGAGATATACGACTAACAATTTGTACTTCCTTTTGGATATTGTAGTATATTTTAACTCAGTTTTTCGTCGTATTAAAATTTCACGTGCTTAAGAAAGCCAAAGCCGTTGCAGTCATTCCTGGCACGTTTGCGAGGAATCCGTTGTCGATGGTGGTATCCTTAAGGCTCTGTATCTCTGTTTTGTAAGTCGTTGAAAGGTTCATACCAAGCTCGGTAAGCAGTCGTTTGAATACATGCTTGGAACTGAAGAATTTGTACATACATAAGTCTCCCTTTGAAGATAAATTTAATAACTAATCAATGTTTAGTATTTCTGCTATCTATAGCATTCATGCTTAACGTCAGAGTTTTCCATTCTTTTTCTTCGAAATATTCTCATCGCACGCAGTAACCTCTGGAAATACCAGTTGATATTTAATACATTCTAACGTCAGAAAGGGCCAATGGCTAAAGTATCGGTGCCGATGTAGATTTGGGCGATATAGTGAGCAGAAGCTGAAGATTCAATACCATGATCTTGTTTGCAAAACAACCATAGATTCCCAGTTATTTTAAGCCAACTGATAAATTCTTTTTTTTTTCAATGAAAAATAAACAATAAATTTTATTTTTAAATATTAATAAATATATCAGTCATGCTTATATTCTTCCTATCTCACAAATTAGTCAAATTCTTATCACTAAACTTAAACTGTCGTTTTTTTTTTGTTAGTAAGTAGGCGAGTAATAGAACTGGTCACATGTTATTTCACGTTTACAACATTCTGGGTAGTTAGCTTCTGGGTAAAGGACCTTTCCTTCCTTGCATCCTTCCCTCATGCCTTGCTTCATACACCTAGTAATCGAAACGTGTCCATTTTCATAGCATGTAATCATTGCACATTCTCCTTTTGGATTTTTTGATAGTTCACCTGGTGACATAATCAATGACTCGTCAAGTGTACACTTTCCAGGATATTCTATTTAAGAATAAAAATGATTTAGTAAAATTACGAAAAACATTAAAGCGTTTGTGAAAACTTACTTGGATTCCTGAACATGCCACCTTCAACGGACGCATTAACTGTGGCGCAGAATACGACCAAAAGAACTGTAGCAAGGACAATTGACTTCATATTGATTTGTTGTTTATTTGTTGAGATATTTTTTAAAACTGAAACAATATCAAACAAATTCGTTGGCTTTATTTATATTGGAAAACAGATTCGAATTCAGAGTGAGATAAGATTTAAAAATTGTATGTTGACCCCTAGATACGGGTATGGTCAAATTTGAGACTGCCTTATTTTTGAGATTAGAACCAAAGAAGGGTGATATGAATTTCGGACTCATAACGAGAATTTCTTATCAATTTAAATATTTTTTCCGAAAAATAGGGCATAAAATAAATGAAGAGCATTGTCAGATGTGGAACAAGACGAAATAAATTTGACAATAAGACCAAAAAAAAAAAAGTACGACTTTTCAAATTGTAGCACAGATAAGTGGGTGAAAAATTCAGATGATCAGAAATAGAGATTATGGAATAGTTCGTTGAAAGTAGAGCCTAGAACTAGAGCAGTTCCAAAACATTCATTGGTAGAAAAAGTTCTGTTGAAATCGTTTAGGCGACTGACTAAAATTTTGATGATGAAAAGACTCAGGAATTCAAATACGAAAACCTATATTATCGTTAACCTAATCCCGGTTGAGATTGTATTTATCATGCAGATCACCCATCGAATGAAGTGTAACGTCCAGTGAACGAACAACTTTCGTATTACAAAGTCAGGGTTATATCGTTCGAGAATCGAGAATATTCTATAAATCTTCACATTTGCAATAACAAAATGTCAAGGAAGTGTATTCGCATTGAAAATATCTCTTTTATTTTTTTCAAGCTTAATGGAATGACATGTATGTATCATATATACATATATAGATAGAAACCAACTTGACTTGGCATCAGATATGAAACTTTTGGTAATGTTTCAATTATGGAATCTTCCACTTTGAATTTTTTATATGGAAATCAATTTTTTATGCGAAAATAACCGAATTTTTTGGAATAAATTACCAATAACATGTTGGATATAGACAATTCCAAATCACTTATATTATAATGAGTCAATAAAAACTTTGTTAATCCGTTACTTAATGTGCTGGCAGATGTTGGTTTTTGTTTATTAATTAAATATATAAAAGGTATGAAATAAAAAAAGAAAGGTTTTATAGCCTCAAAACTTGTTCCAGCGTAAGCTTCTTAATTTGATTCGTAACACAGCGCTAATTTATGAGTCTAGACAATTGAATTTGAATCACCGACTCATTGAAAATGGAACAAATTTTTGCTAATGATCACTTCAGAGATTTGATTAAAGCATCACATTGTGATGACTCTGTTGGATATGGACATTTCTTTTACAAATGTAAGAAATATCGGCCGCATCCTATTTCTATTTAAAAAAGAAAGCCTCCGCAGACCCTCTTCGTGACCCGGTCGATTCGGGTAAGAGATTTAAATTCTTTTAAAATTTCTTTGAAAATAATTTAATTCAAAGAGAATACCGTGTTTGTACTCAGGAAACTGGCTTATATCATTGTCAGATATTTAGTAAAAATGAAAATTTCAATTATCGTTCTATCTAGGAACAAACAAAGGCATCGAAAGGATTTTTTCAAAAATATTTTCTCGGTTTTAAAATTTAAAATTGCGTTATATTTGTATACTTGTAACACGAGTACTTCCACAAAATTCGAAAGGACATTATTTATAAATCACTTTTGAGAAAATTTCTAAATTACAAAAATTATATTTACTTGTAAAAATCACGTTGATTGGGCACACCAAAACTTTTGTTAATTCACCAAATATATTTATATTTTACTTTTATTTTTTTAAATTTTATTTTAAAACTTCTTGGTTGGCTTCTTTATAGTGTTCTCTAAAAGGCTTCTTTCAAAAGATTCAATTTTATCTGAAACGTCCTCTGTAAATGACTTTGTGATACTGTCGATATCAAACCAGAGCAGCTCTTTTAAACAATTTTCAAGTTCCGATTGACGATGATAAAAATAATTGATCCGCCTACCATCACGATATACCTGGCGACGAAATTCCGTGTAAGAATCCCCCCAAAATCAAGGAATGTGGGTATGACGTCAATTGTCTCGCTTTAAGATGTTCACCTTGGCGCGCGATTAATGCAAATTAGACTCTAACGAATTGGCAGCCCTGCAGCATTCCATCCAGATGAGATTTGTACTTTATTTTCGCGATACCTGCTCCGATTCTCCGATTCTCTGACTCCCCGGCTTTGGATGGGTCATTAATTTCATGCCCGCCCGATCTGGTTCGTATTCATCAGCTGTTTTTGTTTACAAAATGATAAAAAAGATGAGTTGATCTGTCATCTTTGTTGTGGTTTGTTGGAGAGGAATGCGGATGGATGGCGTAAAAAAGCTTTGTCACTGTAATTTTTGGAAGCTTTCCCAAGTCAGCAAAATACCTTCATCAATCCGAGATTCCCAAGCTTTAGATTGATGATACAATTTTATTTTTATTTTACATTTAATCGATTAGACTTGTGCGACCTATGGATCTTGATTAATTTGTTTATTTTTGTTAAAAAGAAATATATGCAACATATTTCACACTAATTTTTGCTAATTAGTTTGGAGGAATAGTTTGAGCAGATTACTGTCACCATGTTACGTCAGTGTCTGTGGTCGGTGAAAGATTGGCGCCAAACATTTTAACATGCTGTTTTTTGGTTTACTATTAATTTTATTTGGTGATGCACAGTTTATTATTATTTTTTTTTAAATAATTTATTTTGCAGATCTGGTTATGTTCATCAAGTTTGTTCATTAGTTTTAATACTTTACTGTTTTTTTTTTGTTTTGTTTCTTTCTGTATAGAGACGACATTGTTTTTCAAAAATGTCAGCATATACTAAGAATTTTTCTGATGATTTTTATTTGAATTTTAAAAGATCCTGCTATTCTTCTTTTGGTTTATTAAGACATTTTCATAGATTTTTTTTAATCTTCCTAAATACGAAATACGTACATACATTATATATGTTCAGTGGAATTTCTTTTAAACAGGTTAAATTTCTGGGATAACCCAAGTAGGGTTGTTTTTTTTTATCTTCTTAAGCGGATGAAATCAGATGTTTCGCAATAAACAGGGCTTTGACCAGAGCCTGTACTTTTAGAACTGCATCTGGTTTCCTTTAAACGATTGTATGATCTCCATTTTAAAAATTATGATTCACTTTCAATATTCGTATTCATCGATAAAGCATTTAAATTGACTTGTTTCGAAAAAAAATGCTTCATCATCGGCTCACGCCGAGATCATTTAGTTTTGGGTCCAATCACTTTGAGCAAATTGAAATTGGAGTTACTCCAATAGATGGTACATGTCGATCTGTTGAGCAAAGGTCGCTGATTTTTTATTTTTATTTTTTTTTTGTATCTGGTTATAGAGTTATTCTCTTTTTAAATTGTTATATTTTTAAGAAATTGTTGGCACATTTATATGCACATTGATACATAAATTGGTAAAGTGGGCAAATCCTATGATGTGCAAATATTAATATTCAAATAACTAGAACAGAAATGTTTCTATTGTAAATATTAAATAAATCAGATGTTAGTGTTTCACTTTTCCCTGCGACGGAAAAATGGGTACGGGGAAAGATGAACGTGTACATATGTTTTATAATAACGGGTCAATTATCTATACTTAAAACAAGATGTGGGTAATTATTTATCTTTTTTTCTTTTTCGCCGTCAAAGTTGCATCAAAACCTGTTTAGAACAAGCGATAACGTCTAAACGGGATTAAAGATGAGATTGTAGTGGAATACTTACTCAAATACTATGGCTATAAAAGAAACAAAAGCATCGAAATAATCAAAAGGCTCGGATAATTCCTCTTGGATGGGCTTGAAGACTCCGCGCCAGAGCGTTGATGTTGATATGTTTTTCATGTCCAAGCCCTATGAGCTTATGTGCCTCGTTTGGTGAGATCAATCCCGTCCATATAGTTTATTGTAATATGGTCTCCTCCAAATTTCGTCTGCGCAAACGAGACCGAATTTTGTTTTAATATAATTCATACGCGCCCAAGGCACTTTTCTGCTCTTTTACATTGTGATCCCTGTATGTTTCTTATAGCGAAAGGGTTCAGTAAATCTTTAAGTCCAGCTGGACTGTCGCTACCGATGCAAATGCTTCGCTCCCTCTACTGGTTCTTCCCAATATCGTTCATTGCCTTCAAGACTGCGTATATCTCCGCTTCGAAGACAGATCCAAGTTTTACCAACGAGGAATAAAGTCTAAAGTTTTCATCCCACTGAAAGATACCAGCACCGCATTCTTAATTGTCTTTTAAGTCATACTTGAAGATAAAGCGTATTCCTTTCCTGCATTAGACTTTGGCCGGAAACATTTCCAGCGAAAGACAATTTCGCATTTTCGCAGCAACAGGAGTTCTGGTGTCATTATATGAGATGACAGAGTCAGAACATAGTTGGAGTGCAAGTTCTCCAAAACTGCTGTGCCTTTTTTGCGTATACCAAATATTACTTCTTCTTCAACAGAAGGTAGCCTTAAAAGTGCAGCCCATGAAGGAATATAAAGTGGAGGGAAATTCATCAGTGTGTCTAGAGCACAATCAGGCATGCTAGAAAAATCGTAACGTATTTTCCTGAAAAGTTGTTCCATTAGACAACGGACGCATGAGATATGATTGACCTTATGTAAATTCAGAGGACCTCTTCGGCGGCAAGCTCCATGTCTTACCGAAAGTTTTTTTTACACTGTCCGAAGGCCGAGAGCCCAGTTTGTTATCCAGGATGGCACCAACATATTTACGTTGGAGAAATAGATGGTGATGCCTTTGCGACTAGATGATTCAAATCAGTCAGCTTTCCTCTTTTAATAAATAGAAGAAACTCAGTTTTGAGAGGATTGGCTGAAAATTCATATCTAGCCAAAGCAAAAAAAAAGAGATACCGGTGTACGTTCATTTTGAATGTTTGCATATTATACTGACTAGGAAATAAATAGCTGGGAAAGCAACGCATAAGCGAGGTGTACGACTTAGGTAAAGGATAGCGATGTTTCAGGGTATGACCAAAAGTTGGCATGAGGATAAACTGATGAGCCTTCAAACCTAAACAAGTGGTAAGGATGAAGATTTAAACAGGCGGAATGGTAGTGTGAATTACGATGGCGATGAAAATAGTGAAAAAACAAAGTAAAGCAGGAGACTTAACATTTATTTTTCAAGTGTCAATTGCCTGTGCAATAGAAGCAACACCTACGAGTTTGTTTGATTCTTATCCAGAAGGCGCAGAGACACGCTTGGTTCTAAAATTAGTAATGCTGTTACTATCGAAATTTAGTGAGCTTTCTATACGCTGTCGTTCCCAATCTACAGCCGTTGAATATGGACACGATACCGGGAACGAATATGAAAAGCAGAAAGTTACGTCATCAGCAAAGACAATTTACTGTATAAGAAGTGGCAGACAAAGCATTTATTTTGTTGGTTTCATAATTGAAGTTGTTCAAAACAACATAAATTAAACGTTTCAAAAGATAATTTCTCATCCATTGAAGAAAAAATCACTTTATCCCATAATCGCTTAAAGAACTATTGCCTCGAAGTAAACAAATTCCATGTTTTCGCTCTCTACTGTACAGATTTCTCAGTTATCTCCCTAGTCCAAAAAATGCCGATTGGTAGGAATTTTTCTATTCATAATGAATTCAGTTACGTTGTTGTTAGGTTTACAGCATGTTTAGCTAAAGCCTTTTACCACATCAAAGCCAAACAGCCTTAACAACGCAGTTTGTCGTCAGCATCTACCTTGTTTACCATTTAACAAATCCTTGCCGCTTTCGTTTCATTGTCTGCAATAGCACCATTATGACATACCACTGTATTCTGTTAATGTTGTTTATTTCATCTGGGTAAGAAAGTATCTGAACAAACATTATAATACTTTACTTCTTGTATTGGCCTGCGAGTTTCACAAAACCCATTTAAGTATGATGCTGAAGAATTCACATGATACCGCGTCACCTTGTCGAAGATCATTTGTCAAATGTGTCGGTGGTGTCATTACCAATCATATTGAAACAGTGATTATCCTCCATTGCTTCCCATTAGCAGTTTATGTACTCAAAAACCTTTATTTATATTCAGTTTGGAGTTTGCAGTTCAGCGATTAATCAGGAAATTGCTGACTCTCTCTCAAAACAACTAATGGGCTCGGATGATAACGGATTCACTGTTGACGACCCTTGCAAACTTTTAAAGGACAACGACCTTAGGATCTTCACGTGTAATGTTCGAACTCTTAGTAGGCCACATTCAGCCGAGCAAATAGTAAAGGCACTTTTCTGCTATCACGTAGATATCACCACCATCCAAGAAGTGCGAAGGAATGTAACAGACAAAAATAAAATCAGAAACTGTACTATACGACTATATAGTATTATAGCGATTGCTATAGGGAAAAAAAACCACACTTATTCAGGAAGTCTTGAGCTTCCGGCACGTGAAAGAACGTCTTATGATAATCCGCATCAAGGCTAAATTCGCTAACAAGAACGTCGGCACCAAAAAATATTTCTACGAGCTCCTCGACAAGTATTTTAAACAATGTCCTAAGAATGATACTCGTATTAAAATCATACTAGGCGATTTGAGCGCCAGGATAGGAAAGAAAGATATTTTTGGTAGGACAGTTGGTAGGCATAGCCTACACAACACCATGTCTGGCAACGGACGATTATTCCTTTTTGCCGCGTGACGAAATATCAAATATCTTATGATAATCCGCATCAAGGCTAAATTCGCTAACAAGAACGTCGGCACCAAAAAATATTTCTACGAGCTCCTCGACAAGTATTTTAAACAATGTCCTAAGAATGATACTCGTATTAAAATCATACTAGGCGATTTGAGCGCCAGGATAGGAAAGAAAGATATTTTTGGTAGGCATAGCCTACACAACACCATGTCTGGCAACGGACGATTATTCCTTTTTGCCGCGTGACGAAATATCACTATAGCAAGCAGGCGGTTTCCTTATCTCAATACACACAAATGGACATGGAGGTCTCTGGCCCATGAAACGCTAAATCCAAATGTTCACAATGCGGTCGATATATTTTAGACGTCCGAGCCTTCCGGTCAGCCAACATTCACTCGAATTACCACCTTATTGTAGCCAATATACGAATGCAGATTTAACAGCAGCCATAACAAAGAAGAACTACTGTGAGAAATTATAACGTAGAAAATCTGTCAAGATCGGTAATGACATAACCGAACCCTAAACATCATCTGACTTCCTTGACATCGTACTTGAAAGAATTGCGCGGAACTCACAAGCGAACCCTATCTTTCAAAAGTCTGCGCAACTACTAGCGTACGCTGATGAAATTGCCATAATTAGTAGAACTCAGCAGGATGTCACCGGTGCGTTCGATATTATTGAAATAGAAGCTGCCAAAAACGATTTAGCGATAAATGAGAGCAAAACCAAGTATATGCTGTTAGCAAGAAGGGACACTCAACATCGACGAATAGGATAGAACGTCACATTCGACAACTATAATTCTGGGGTAGTAAGGGACTTTGTCTACCTTGACTCCGCTATAAATTCTGCCAAAAACACCTCAGAAAAAATAAAACGAAAAACCACTTTTGTCACTCGCTATTTCTTTGGGCTATGTAGGTAACTGAGTAGTAAGGCTCTATCCGAAACAACTAAAGAGATTCTATATACGACCTTGGTCATCCCAGTCCTACTTTATGGTGCTGAAGCATGAACTTAATCAAAAGCGGATGAAGATATCCTAGGTCATTTCGAGAGAAAAATCCTTCTTACAACATTCGATACCATTTGCATAAACGAGCTTTGGAGGAGTAGATTAAACGACGAACTGTACGAGCTATACAGCGACATCGATCTATTATAGTAAGAAAACTGCGCATCAGTTGTGTGAGATGGCCAGCACATATAGAGCAAACGGACATTAATGCTCCGGCCGGCAGCACTCAGGTGCCGCGTAAAAGTAGAAGGGGACCTCAACCGACTTGGTGTGCGCAACTGGAGGCAGAAAGCTAACAGCCTGGATAACTGGAAACGCTTGTTAGTTGAGGCCCAAGTTTACCGCTAACTAAGCGCCACCTAAGTAAGTAAGTATGTAAGTGTCCCACTTTATGCTATAAGTTAAGAATAATCTGCCGGGTAGGAGTACGAGTATGTACTACTAATCACTACAATAAAAGGTGCCCAAAAACTTAGGTGTCGAAAGACGTTATCGTATGAGTCCTTATGGATGGTGGAGTTTGGCAGAGGACACGGTTTTGGAGACCTAGAAGGATTAGTGTACCTAAAGAAGTAATCACAGTAAGCTGAGAGCTTTGAACTGCTACCTTTGGTACTCGTACTCTATTTCATCTAAAATCCCTCAACATGTGTGAATGCAAATGGCTGCTGTCCAGTAATTGGTGAACCAATAATGTTTTTTTTTTTTTTTGGGAGAGCGGAGAAACCCTACTTGCGAACACCGTAGAGACTTACGGCAGTAAGAGACTCGTGTAACAGATTATTCGAACTAACTTAATACTCACCAAAACCCCCCATTTGCCACATGACTGTCATCCACCCTGGAACCGAGTTAGCGGTAGAGTCACCGTTCGGGTTCATACAACTTCGGGATAGCAGCGAGGAAGCTCGTCTTTCAGTCTTAAAAATGCCCACCGCAAGTACCCCAATAACCTCCCATAGCGATTGTTTGTGCTGGTGTTCCATCTTGCTGCCAACCCGTAGGAGTCAAAGATATGCACAACCAACTTAGCTTGGCTTCGTATCAATCATATCTTCGCGTGAGGAGATGCATGCCCGTTCAGCGCAAATCAACATCGCAAAAATGATAGCAGATCTCGTTACTGATGCCACCTTGCGCAAACGAAGAACGTGTACTCGGCGGTATCTTCCATCGCAGGGCTATAGTTGCATCTGGATGGTGCTTTCATTGCCATGACGTGTAGATATGCGTTGAACTGCCCGTGTACAGAGTGAAGCTGGATAAGATAGTAATCCACCTCACCATGACTTCACTCGAGCCACAGCCTCAGAACCAGTATGAGTCGGAGTGTCCACCTTCCCACAACCTCGTCATCCCATTCTTGCTACCAGCACGCCAATCTTCTGCACTTCGAGCCAGTAACACGACGGGCACGGTTCTCGCGATCACCATAACGACTGCTGCGGTAAGCGCACGCGATCCGAAGGAATTCAACGAGTTGACACCTCAGAGCTGTACAACAATATATGAAATTTATTTCGCTTAATACAAGCTCAAACTAACTTGAAAACCAGGACTTAACAACTAATAACAATTAAGGGCTAGGAAATAAGGCAGTGGTGGAGATCAGGAGGTTTGAGTTGATATTATGGAGCATACGGGAGATTGGTTCATTAGAACCGTAAGAGGTACGGTGGGTTGGAATATAGAAGAGACGAGGACAGCGTAAATTACGAGGGTTAGTGTTGAAGGAAATAGAATTGTAAAGAAACAGAACTAGAGAACAGTCGATGAATGAAGAGAATGTCAGCTACGTCTCTGCGTTTTGAGAGGGTATTCAAGTTAAGAAGTTTGAAGCGGTCACAATAGGGAGTTAAGATAAAGGAGTCATCACAGGGTAGTCTACGATAATAAGCGAAGAAAACGTTGAATATTTTCGATTCGGGATATATGAATTCTTTGAAAGGGGGACCACACTTGGGTGGCATATTCGAGGTATGGATTCGTCGACCGACGCTAGTACCCTTCTTTTGGCCTCTCTCGGGCTGCCAATATTGAGCATCATCCTTGACAATGCGGCTTCTACTTTGATGGCTTTATCAGCTGCCTCGTGAGGTTAGTCGTGAGTCGACCCACATTCCGAGATAGTGTCTGATTTTTAACGTAAGCCACCTGTCATGTAGACTTACATTTACGGGATGCCCATACATCCATGGGGGCAAGGATACGCCTTGCCACTGTGTTGCCGGCACAAGATCCACCCTTGGTATGAGTCGAGGACGACCTAAAACCTCTTACTGCTCTTAGGGTCGCCGCACCCAGTACTTATTGCAACTCTACATTGGGTCAACCAAAGGAAGACCCTTCCCGCGACTTTTGGTTTAAACTTCAGCCACCATGGCGCTCCCACAAGGAGGCCTACCTCTTCAAGTCAGGCCCGGACCGAGATCAGGGGGGGCTCCTGTCTCACATGGTACCGTGATTTAAGTCCTGGTAGGGACTACCGGTGGTCCAGCCGCCGACAAGACCTATGACCGGCAACTTGTAACTGATCAAATCGTAGCAACCTTCGGTAGCGTCATCTGCAGATGTTTACGATAAGACGAGTAGTATGCTCTGCCCCCGTTCATTATTAGACAACGTCATTGATGGGCAAAGATTGCGAGATAGCGAAGTGCGAAGTACTGGGCTCGCGCCAACACGGAAGTCCCCGACAAACCACCGTTGCCTGGTGAGGAAAAGCATCTCCGTTTTTTGGGCCGCCAGCTCATACAGCCGACACTCTAACGACTGTCCACCGTATTCGGCACTCGGCCTCTTTCACAGGATCCTGCCGTTATGACCAGTGCGACATCATCCGCAAAACCGCTCACCTTGGCCCCCTGAGGCATTTCTAGGATATTTACCGACGTTAACACTTCACTCTTTGCCATTTCGCCGTGATAGCTATCTCTTATCTTTCTAAGATAGTCCAGCACGCTTTGCCGCCTCAAGGCCTCTCGGATGTCGGCCCATTCTCCCGAGTTAAATGCGTTCTTAACGTCGACCGGGATAAAAATGCCGGCATTTCTCCTCTTATTCGGGGCCTACTTTCGCAACTGTCATACACGATTTTGCCGCCCTTATCCAGCATACAACCCGGTCGGAATGACGATGGATGCAGACACCTCCAAGAACCATTGACTATAACGTATTTCAGATGGAAATAATAACAATAAAAACCTTGTCCAAAGATGAATTTGATAAAATAATGATATCTGCAAGCTACATCTGAGATTCAGAATGATCCTATTGGTTTGACTAACACAAACATTCGAGGTATCGTATATTTAATCAGAAACTGAAAATTGTTCATCACATAGAAAGAAAACTTCTCCTAGACTAATATAGTATTACTGTGGACTTTGGATCAGGCTAAATATGTGGGCTTTTCCTTTATGAAATTAAATTTATTTTGCCTAATCAAATATGTAGACTTCTGATGTCATCATAGCTAGCCCTAGAAGTGATACCGGCGGACTACAACATTACTGAAAAACTTGTATGTTGACATCCTGCTCAGAATTTAAGAGAATTAATAGCAATAGCAATTTGCCTTCCAAAGATTGGTGGCTGCATAAGTGTTCTAAGTAGGAATAATAACAAATAAGCTGCCAATAATGCTGTGAAATACATTATTTCATATAAGTTGTTTTTCTAAAGAAAAGTAAGTAGAGCTGTCTCGAATGGATAAACTAAGTCGTTAACTTCATCCCACAAAGTAAAACAAGTGTTATTTATTCCACCTGTATATATGGAATCCAAATAACATAAGACGTTGTACGTGACAATAAGACTTGAACCAACAATTACTTATTCAGCAAATTAATCAATGTAGGACAGAATTGTTGTAATTGTTTAACGCTTACTGACTAACTGATATTTTAAGAGTTTATTATTCGTTCTTTTTTGAAAGAATCATTAGCACTTCACAATTGTGCTTTAACTGACTGCATTTATAGGAGTCCCAAGAACGGAAATGCGTAATTCGGTTCATATATAAAAAGCTTCTGAAGGTTAAAATTAACTGACCGCAGATTTAACGAGCATGACATAAATCGAAGAAAAGGAAATTGTCGTTTTTTTATCACTCATATCCGGAAGTTAATTTATGGAGATATTTCAGGAACACCGTGAGCAGACAGAGTACTTAAGTGGCGTTTTTAGCCATGAATTTTGTGGATGTTCTTTTTTAACAATAGTGACCGCAAAAATTGTATTGGTAAATGAAGAGTTACCATTTAAAACTTTTCTGTTTCTTGGAAAATTTTTCAATAGGAATATCTATAGGTGACAAAAAATACCATTAAGGTTAAACTTTAGTAAAGCCTTTAAAGAGCCTTACCTACGGATGGCATAGGAAATTTTTTCCCGAAGATCCCTTTTGTAGGTGGCGACATTAACTGATGCACAGCCTAGAGATATCGCTGGCTCGATTGAATAAGAGGTGTGCACTAAATCAATACAGTCTTCCACTGAAACCGATAAAATTGAGATTAAACGTTTTCGGCTGTACAAGACCAGGTACGCCAATCGCCGAGACTATTAATATTTTGCGCCAACATATGTATCTTTCAAATCGATGGGGATAGTCAGACTCAACCCGTAGTTTGTTAACCTTCTCCTTGACTTGAGTAAATATGAAGAAGGAATATATGATAAATATATATGATATACTATGCATTTGGTTTAGGCTATCACACAGATACCAGGCACCAAAACCGGCCCATCGCGATCCCTGTGGAAACAGTTGAATTTGTCTTTATATGGCAAAAATCTAAACAATCGCCCTGGTGAAACACCCAATTTACCTGCAAAAGCCAAGAAGGCCTTTGAAGTTCGTACCGTCTATTTCCTTTAGGTTTTCGAAAAAGTGTTTCTCTAACAATTTTATTCGAATCCGCTATATTGTCTCGCATTCACACAGTATGTGTGTGTTATGACCTCAACAGCTTGCAAATCACCGCAGAATCTGCAGATATCGCTATCTGACAATTTGAGTCTCTTTGCGCGTTTCCGCAGGAGACAGCGTCCTGTCAGGATTCCAATTACCGTCCTAAGCTTATCCCTGTTTAATCTGATTAACTTCCTAGATCTTTTGCTGACAAAGGGCCGTGGATACACTGTGTCCTTCAAGACTTGATCACATTAGGTTGGCAGTCTTTGTGATTTTTTCCTCGATGTGCCCCTCACTATGCAAAGGGGTGGTTTGATGTTGGCAACCTCACTATTGTCGAGTAGCCCTCGTTTTCTTGCAAGTTCAGCCGCTTGCTCATTTCCTTTAATACCGCCTTAAGCACTGTGCGACAGCCTCTGACTGTATCAAAGTTAACGTTGCTTGATTCCATTCCAGGCACTACCCGTGGTGTGGTGGTACTAGCAATTGCTTCTCACTCGGAGGATCAAGGTTCGAATCCTGCCCATGACAAGTCTTTCAAGTTTTTCATTTGTGTAATTGTGTAATTGGAAATCACGTAGTTTTGGGTGTTGTAGAGTTTCAAGCACAAAAAAAAAAATAGTGCGAATCACACTGAGTGAAGAAAAAACTCCCCGTCATATTCGGACTCCCACCCCCTGGAGAGCGAATATCGAAACCAAACACACCACAAAAAAAAAAAAAAACAATTTTTCCTTTCTCCTCCTTCTACCAGTCCGTCCGCGCCGGGCAACAGTAACAGTGTATCTAACCCCTTAGGCGCGTTTAAATTATAAAAAAAAAAATTGCCTTGAGTGCGGCCTCGATATCTCTTTTAAATACCGATCTCATCTGCATTAGCTCAGCCGCCCTGAGGACAGCCAGAACCTCTGATTGAACACACTGCCTGCGTCCGGTAGTCTTATAGACACTCTTAGTTCTGGGTCTTCAGAGAAGCTAGCAGAACCTGTTCCTTCCTCTGTTTTTGAGCCATCTCTGAAAATTGCAATTTCAATTATTATTGATTATTGCATTTTTCTCCCAGTCCTCCATCTCCGGATAAATTATATCGTACTGGATGTTGAAGTTGATAAAATAAACATTTTATTTTAAATAGTTGTGGAGAGTTCAAAGTGGAGTGAGTAAGGGAAAATAAAAAAGAGGGAAATTTTAGAAGGAGAATTCAAGGAGGGAACATATATGACAGGGAATGCAAGACCAAGGGGACGTCTACATGGATTTAAATATAATCGACGTACATGTTGATCTCTAACTCTAAACCTTTTAAGCACTTTTCGTGATTTGCTCTTGTTAATGGTTTCGTCAATACATCTGCCATCATATCTCCTGTGGAAACATGTGATTAATCCAGACGTAACCGCTTTTCGTACGAAATGATATTTTATATCGATGTGTTTGGTGCGTGCGTGAAACACAAAGAACAAATCGGACACTGGAGATAATATTGAGCCGTCTTCCCATGTTCACCATCCAAAGTTTATTTGCAATATTCTTTGTAGCCATCTACGATTTTCCGTAGTAAATGAGGTAAGTCAATTCGGTGCCCAACGAAACCTAAAATTTAATCCTGTAAATCTGTAAAAGTTCATCCAATATCTCAAGATTTGAATGATACGAGTACGTATGTATCAAAGTGAAGTATTGCAGCTGATGTAGTCGTTTCCAGCGATTAAAGTGCTTACTATCTAAAAAGCTCTTTGTTGAACCTTCTGCTAAAACCTCTACCTGCACTAAAACGTTCGCTAATCCATTGCAATCTATATATTTAATAATAGCTTTGAAGAATGTCATCTGTCAAATTTCGGATTTTCATTTTGCTTGATTTGCATCGCCATTTTAGCTATAACTAAGTCGTACGGAACAATAATTAATTTTTCATTGCACTTTTCAGAAATTTCATTTGCTATGATGAGCATTTCATTTACTATAGCATACGACGTTGGCGAAGAATTGATTGGAGTCAAATATAGTACGGTTCGAATTTTGCTACTATCGGTCGTAACCGTGCAATTGTAGCCTAAGACATCATCCATAGTAAAGTTATTTCAATCGCAACCTCTGTAGCGCTTTGGCATGCAACCGTTACCTCTTCAATGGAATTCACGGTAAGTAATTCCATGGTTGCACTAGGTTTTTGATAATATGGTCGGACCTCTCTTAAAATTTGATTGAAGCATTGTCTTTTTCGTTATGGTGGTGAAAATTCATCAACATCGTCATGATGTTGAAGTGTTAACGGCGTCGTAGCTTCAATGTTATCTAAAACTTTATAGTCGTGGTAGAAAATTGGTAAATTATTCCAACGGTGTCATGGTGTCTTTTCCGGACGTTAGGTGGACAAAGCGATCAAAGTTATCAAACGCTACGTGCGTGCTTCGTCCATGAACTGCATCGATGCCGTATGGTATGATTTTATCTTGTTCAACTGTTGTGCAAGTCATTTCTGTCTCTAATTCTTCAGCCAAGTTATACCCTATTGTATGGCCATATCTATTGAGTATTGTGAGAACTTGTCGTGAATTAGTTAGAGACTTCAAAGCCAATCCAAGATTTAGGTTTTTAGCAGGTTTAATTCGACCCTTTGTTATGATGTAAATTATGACACTACGTAATGACTTAATTCTAACAGTGGTCTGATCTGATAAATCGCGAGAAGTGCCTGGTCCTTTGATCAATTTTTACATACATTCGGATAGTTGCTCTGGAATCTCGCATTCTCCCTTTATCACATCATCTACGGTTAAACGACTAGGTAGCTTTTGACAGGGAATATTTTTAACATAATGTCTCAAATTATACGCTACTTCTTGAAATCTAGCGTCCGCTTCTGTTTCTAGTTTTATAGCTTAATCTGCCAATATTGATACGTCCATATTATTGTGGTATATAATCTTTTTATTATGCGGTCCGGTAGATCTTTCAATAGTGAGGCGGTCACCGAAAGCTTTAGATATTTTTTTTTCCAGGTATTCACTCCTTTAAAATGCAATATCTTCACAGAGTTTCTTGTCCTCAGCGAATTCCAACAACAGAGCCTTATACCGGGCGAATAGTTGCGTGACGTTCATTACTTTATTATTACCGATGATTTCTTCGCTGAAAACTTAACATCTAAAACCTAGGCAATCATGGATGGAACAGAATTCTCTTAAGGCAACCTTATACCGTTGAGTAGGTAATAAATAACCTTTTAGTTGAATAGAAAAATTATCAAATAACAGATGAGGGTATATTAACAACGATTGCAATTGGCAACTACATAGTTGTACTGAAAAACATGTAGGCAGCCTATATTTTTCCAATTCCTTGTGTCATATTCTCTCAGCTAACGCTCGATTCTTATGAATAACAAATGGGGGAAGTTGATCAAAAAAAATTAATTATAATTTATTTTATTTAACAGCATTGGCATGCGATTTAGCTGGGCAACTCCTTTTTTTGTTTTTTCAAGTATTATCTACCAGATAATCTCTTTCATCATTGAATAACAGATGAGGGTATATATTTCTTTCGCCCGATTTTAGACAATTATATCATGGAAGGATTGGCGCCACAGCAATGATTTTAAATTATATCCAAAATCGAAGCTCTGTTCGCGAAACTCATAACGCACTTCTTGAAATTTCCGTCAGATATCATCGGCCGTTTCAACGAACTATTTGTCGAATTATTGAAAACTTTCGCAGGCAATTCACACCATTGGATATTCACAAAACAACAAGAATGAAAGCAGAGCATTCAGAAGAAAATACCGCGAATGTGAATCAAAACATTTTTTGAGTAATTCGCGATATACGCCCCCAATTGCTCGAAAATTGGGCCTCTTAAATGTGTTTTGATAGTAAATGATATGAAATAGTCTTTCGAATGAATTTAAAATAGTAAACCGTCATCGAGTTAATTTATTTGTGTTTTATTTGAACAAAAAGTTTGAACCACTTAAAAACACACCCATTAGATCCTCCGAGAATACATGGCTATCTTCGAAGATAAACGCGGAATCAGGAAAATGAGAGTTCATCATGTGAATGTCAAGTACTTCTTCGTCTACTCGTGCGTAGATAATTTTCGGCCACTTACTGACCAGCGTAGATATTAAATGGTAGTCAAACATTTTATGATAAGGGTCGATACTCATATCCCTTCTCATCAACTTCCACTCTCACCTCCACATAGTGAAACCTAAAAGTCTAGTACCATTGACTGAAGGGTACCCAAACCCTATGGGACGTCAGTGGCGGTTGTTGTCGAGAGAAGTGAGAGGACATTTTTTCACAAGAACACTTCTTCATCATCAGGACAGCGGATTAACGAGGGTGTTCACTGTTCCAGTGAGTTAAAATTTCTTGCAGCTCCATGGTTCCGTCAAGGCTGTGGAGTAGAGGTGGTAGCGCAAAAACCCTGAATAAGGTAACTGCGGATCTCTTTACTTCAGTGATGCTACTTGCACTGGGCCATTTAGCTGGATCCCTTGTCCAGCGGTTACATTTAAAACATGGCCCTCCAGGTCAGTGGTTGCACATGGAGCGAACTCCGCTACCATGGAAAAAAAATCACAATTCGTTTTAAGGACAACGAACTTTGGCTTTGCTCATGAAATGTAAGGTCCCATAACAAATTACCTTGACTACTACAGAGCATACACCAGTAGTAGTACAATCGCAGTCGGTGCTCAGAATATGAAATGATTTTATAGCGATGGTCAAAATCCCCTTGACCAGCTGAATGAACTCACACTCGACGAAAACCACAGAGAACTCCGCCCTTCTGACCTAAACTAAGTTGAGGTACTAAAATCGCTGCTATAGTCTAATAAAGCTACTGATCCAAACGGGTTGCCTCCTGAGCTATTTAAAAGAACTGCAGAAAATCCGACATACGCTGTCGGATGAATCTTAGCATCATTTGTCCGATCCAAAAGAAAAGTGACGCTTTTGACAGTGTCAACTACTTGTATAAAGGAATACGTCTCCTAAATATTGCCTACAAGATCTTTTCTTTTCTGTCGTATGGTGTGATCATCTGAAACTATTCACAATAGTGTTCTTTTTTAAATACGCGCGATTACATGAGCACGTTAATGAAAATTCCATGAGTTTTGAAGCGTAAGCGGCGAAAACGAATTTGATGGCAAGCGAGAGAAAAACAAAACACATGTACATGTAAGCCGAGATCGTGCGGCATATAAGTGGTCTAAATAAATATCGACAATTCAGCATGCGCAACAATCTTTTGGAAAAAATGGTCTAATGAGTATTTGCATCTTCTGCAACAACGAAGTAAATGGAAAAATGAATCACAAAATTTAACTCCAAACACTCTTGTTCTGGTAAACGAATCCAATACGCCATAAATCAACGACCTCATCTGAAACACCATATCATGAACAAGAAGGGTTAAATAATAAAGACGAAATCCCACAAACATCAAGAACCCTCAGGAGTGGGAAACTAACGAAGGGATATTTACTGGCTATGATACTCTTAGCTTTGTTGGTTATCCCAGCGTAGACGACCTTCGAAAATAAGCGCCTGGTTATGAACAAAATATATGATGCAGTTGGCATTTATTTTGAAGATGTTGGAACTCTACGGATGATTAACAGTTTTTAGAGTTGACTCGAGCTTACTGAACTTATGTCATACCTAAAGCAGATGGAAGAAAATTACACATAGAAAGTATCTCAAAGGCCATATTGTGGTCCTACTATACTTGGTTTCGGCAAAGTATTCTTGTCATCGATCATGATAGTAAACTTATCCACAACTTCACTTATTCCACTTTAATACTTCGAGCCGTGAAAAGTTGCGATCACCACGATCTGTTGATTTAGCAAATCAACATTAAATACATTTAACAACTCCTATTGAAAATCAAAGTTCTGTTTCAGATTCGACATCCTCAAGCGAAACATAATGGAAATTAAGCAGCAGTTCCAGACACTGAACGATTATCTAGCAAGTGCGTTAAATGGCACAGTAAGAAACCAGGATGGCATCGATGCTAATCAGCGGTTAGCATCCTTAACGTAATATTTAATCACCAATTTCGAACGTACGCAAGATATACTCGTTGAAGTAATATTTGGCCTAAATCATGCTAAGACTAATCCCCATCTAATCACTCCGAAGCAACTCAACGAACAGTTGCAGCTGATTAATAGAAATCTCCCTCCGACGTTGAGCTTGCCCAGCATGTCAGTGATAGACATGTTCAAAATGAAAACGGTCCTAGACATGTTCAAAACAGCGCACTTTAAACGATTCAATTGTTTTCGAAATGCTTATTCCACGGTCAAATAATTAAGAATTGAAATTGTTTAATCTTGTGAGACATATTTACTTCTATTATTTATAAATGAAAGACAACTACTATTTATTCAGTTTACTAAGTTTAATGTTTCTACGGAGGGTACTAAATAAATATTACTGAATGCTTAATACTTTCAATAATCCTACTCATTCTCATCATATTTACGCTAAATTATAATGAAACTTTAACATGAAAATATTACATATGAATTCCAAAACTTTTAAAAAATAAACATCAAGCTCAAACAAACTACTCGAATCAATAAAAGTTAAATTCAATCTTAATTCATGCCAAGTTTCATGATGATTGACTCGAAAATCGGTTTCGTGAAGACATCTGCCAATTGATTCTTGCTTGCCACGTGCTCCAAATCAATTTTTCCTTTTCGGTACAGGTCGCGAACGAAAAGTAGCCTAACATTAATGTGTTTCCTTCGATGATTGCTGCTATAGCCAAGACGCTACGAATTGTTTCATACCATACAACCGGAGAAAACGTCTCTTTATAATCAATACCGGCTGACTATGAGTAACCCTTCGCCACTAACAGTGCTTTGTATTTCGGTTGCTCGTTCGGTGGTGTTTTTAACTTGAACACCTAATTGTTGCCTATGACACGACATTTACTCGGTTTGTCGACAATATCCCATGTGCCATTTTCTTTCAACGAATCGAGCTCGCCTTGAACTGCTTCATCGAGTTTTTCGATGATTTGTCGTCGGTTCAATCGAAACAGCTGACAATGCATATTCAGATTTGTAAAAATCCATTTGCTTTGGATTTGGACGCAATTTCCTTGACTCATTTGTTTCGGCCGTTTCTTGAATGAACGAATCATTGTCAGTTAACAGCCCATCATTCTCATTCTTTGAATTATTTGCACTGTTGTTTGCACCCTCTGTAGTCGATTTTTCTTTTTGTTCATGCGATTCAATTTTGATTGCTTCTTTTGTTTTGTTGCACTCGGTTTCGACCTCAGGCAATGCCAAATATTCACTTCGAATAAAATTTTCCTTGAATTTTACGTCGCAACGGATGAACACTTTCTTTGACTCTGGATCAAATAATCGAAAATTCTTATTTGTGGGCTCGAATCCTAACAAAAATACCTGTTTTGCTTTCGGATCAAACGTCTTTCGATGAATCTTTACAATATGTGCATAACCAATCGTATCAAACACTTTCAAGTGACCAAGATGTGGTTTCTGGCCAAACCACTGTTGATACGGCGTTACATTCGGGCTTCGGGAATTTGTCGATCGATTTAAAACGTATACTGCCGTGCGCTCTGTTTCTGCCCATTATGATTTACTTAACTTGCTCGACAATAACATAGTGCGTGCTGATACTTGACCAATTCAATTTTCTCTTTCGATGATACCATTTTGTATAACAGAGTATACTCTGTTCTGTGTGGGGCCAGTAAGTTAGTATAAGATTGTTAAGTAATTGTAAGCTAGCATTTAAGCATTTTGTGTTAGTATGTAAGAGTTAGTGATTAAGAAAATAAAATGCATTGAAAAAAAAAGAAGTATACTCTGTTCCGTTGTCACTTCGAATACGTTTGACTTTAGTATTCAAGAAATTTTCAACATATCTACGAGAAAAATTCTTCCAACTTTTCATCGACCTCAGACTTTTGTGCAATGAAATAAAACATCCTGTATGTTGATGCTTCATCTTTCAGCGCCATAAAATATTTAGCTCCACCAACACCAGTCTCTTCCATCGGTCCACACAGATCAATGTGAAAGCATTCGCCCTTTTCGATAGCACGTTTTTCGGTCAATGGATGTGAGCTTCGTTTGAACCACCTGGCATTCTTCACAAAATAAATTTCTTTCATTAGTAAAATAAATACCACTTACCAGATTTTTCGCTTTGATTTGTGCTACGTTGATGTGACCCAATCGTGTGTGCCATTGCTGCAAAGAATTTGATGAAATACTCTCTGTCACGGCAAAACACGACTATAATTGCCTGTTTTCTGGCAGACGAAAAATCATAAGTATAAGCCCGTTATCATGTTTCATTCCCATTGCAACAATTTCATTCGATGAACTGGCCACAATGCAGTGCTTTCCTTTGAATTGAGCTGTATATCCCTTGTTCGTGAGTTGGCCAATCGAAAATAATTTTACCGTCGATTTTGTTGCATAGCGTACATTTTCCAAGTATCGTTTTATTCATCGATTGTTGATGAGCACCTCAATTTCGACTTTGCCTGTTCCCAACACGTCGAGTGAATCACCATTAGCAATCTTTACATGGCGTTGCGCGCCCGTTGTTGAAAATTCAGTGAACCAATCTTTGCGCATAGTCATGTGCTGTGTTGCACCTGAATCACCATTCCATATGTCATCGTAGCACGCCGACAAAACTGTATCGAACGCTGAAAAAGCCATTCCCTTCGATTCCATACTTGTTTTTTCATTCGATTGATTTCCTTTTGACAAATAGTCCTTTTTCCAATGTCCAGTTTTTCCGCAAGAAAATCCAGTAGACTTTGATTTTCATCCGGTTTGGACTTCTTCTTCTTCTTATTTTTTGTTAAACTTTGTGGCACAAATTGCTGCTTCAATTGACGCTGCTGATTCGTGGTCAAGTTTGTTCATAGAATCTTCTTCTAACTGTAATTTTGCCAACAGTGTATATATTGAACGACATATATATTGAACAGCGCGAAAATGACTAAACTTTGAAGATAAGCCGCTGATTATTCGACATAACTTGAGATTATTTGTCAACTTTTTTCCTTGTTCCTCAAGTTCATGAACCAAATTATTGACTTTTGACACGAACGCCGCTACTTTTTCATCTTCCAACATTTTTACTGCAAAATATTCTTCGTACATCGCTCTTTTTGTTGTGAATGCCCTCCAACAAATCCATAATTTCTTTTGAGGATTTGCAACTTAAAACCAGACTGCTCTGATCGACATTGAGTGAAGTCTTTCTGCAACCACTTTTTCAATTCAGCTTCTGCAGTCTCTGCCGGTCCTGCTGACGTCCCATGGACAACATCTTCCAAATCTTTTGCTCTCAAAATAGCATTCATTTGGAATTTCCATGTCTTGAAATTAGTGCCATCGAGCCGATGTGAAATTAATGAATTTTCAAACGCTGTGCCACTCGAACCGTTCATGTTGACTCTCGTAATATATTGTATCGAATTACACAGTACCTTTAATGGGGTGGCCGTGGTGTAGTGGTACTAGCAATCGCTTCTCACTCAGAGGGTCCAGGTTCGAATATTGCCCATGGCAAGTCAGTTTTTCATTTGTATAATTGGAACTCAGACAGAAAAATTCTGCGTGTGAAGGCATAACACTGACATGTAAATTTGGCTGTTGTAGAGTTTCAATCACAGAAAAAAAATACTGTGAATTATACCTCGAATCACTCTGACTGAAGAAAAAACTCTCCGTCCTATTCGGACACCCACGTCCTGGAGAGCGAATATCGAAACCAAACACACCTGAGTTTCAAACCACTACAAAACAATTTTCCTTCCTCCTCCTTCTACCTTTCCGCCCGCGTCATGCAACAGTAAAAGGGTATCTAACCCCTTAGACGCGCGTAAATTAAAAAAAAAAAACACACACACACACTTTTACTGATTGCACGTGAACTGGCTTATAACCTGTGAGAAATATCTCTATATATATATTTATGTATGTCTATGTTTGTGTTAGATGTAAGTAGGTTAAGTAGATTAAGATTTATTTTTAGGTAGTTTGTAGGCTTTTAGTTTTAAGTTTTATAAAAAATTAAAAAAATGTCCGCTTACTAAGTTTTTGCTTAAAATTTATTTTCTTAGTTTTAATATGTAAAAATAGAAATAAAATTAGACTGTAAGGTTCGTCGAAAGACATACGAGTAGATTAAGTTTTAGGTTTAACTTAGAGTGCCCGCATGGGGCCAGTAAGTTAGTATAAGATAATTTCAAGTTAATTAACCTAATTTTTAAGCATTTTTTTGTCTAGCATGTAAGAGTAATTTAAGGTGTATAAATAAAATGCATACAAACTGAACTGAAACTGTGAGAAATATCTATTTCTATTATTTATAAATGAAAGACAACTACGATTTATTCAGTTTACTGAGTTTAATGTTTATACGGACGGTACTAAACAAATATTACTAAACTCTGGCAAGAGACAAATTCATCGCACATACCGCAATGGAGTTATCAACAATCACCTATGCATACAGCTTGTTCCATCTCATTTACATCAGGGAAATCAGCAAGTTTGTGAAATGGTACTTTTGAATCATGAACAGTGCGCATTATGTAAACAAATTTTTTCTTAGCCTTAAGTATAGAAAATAAGTATTTATAAATAAAATGTAAATGCAGTCGAAAGACATAGATATAAGTATTCAGAGTAGCTTAGAGTGCCTGTGTGGGGCCAGTAAGTTAGTATAAGATTGTTCAGTAATTGTAAGCTAGCATTTAAGCATTTTTTGTTAGAATGTAAGAGTTAGTGTTAAGAAAATAAAATGCATTAAACCTGAACTGAACTGAACAGTGCGCATTACCAGCAGAATTGTTTTGTCCGGCAATGGAATAATTTAATTTAAAGGAGTTTGCATTCTTAAAATCGGAAACGTCGTCATCAGCGGTCGTACGGCTTCCAACGCCACCATAACTAACTCATTCATTCCAAGTGCCAAGCTCAATAACTGGATCACAGCACGCAATATATCTACGGACTGTGCTAGTCCGTAGAGGTAAGGGATATTGATTAAAATCAATTTGATAATTTTAGGAAAAGAATCGACGATCTCATGACTCAGTCGGAAGTGAAAAGCGAATCTACTACCATGAACCTTCATGACTATCACCACTACGCTTTGACTTATCTGCTGTTGCTGCTGTAATTGGGTTGATATTTCTTTATTTCTATCGTCTTAAAAAGCCAATACCATCACCAAAGCGCACAGCCTCACAGCCTAAATACAAGCGTCCGATTTGAGCGACATATGAATATATGACAAGGAAGCCAAACTACCCTTAGCTCTCTTCCAACTCCAAAAGCAGGCTCCTTCAACGCTAGAGCGAATTTTGTCACCAAATCAGACTGTTGTTCAGGGTTTTTGTTTTGAAGCAGCATTTCAAGAGGCTACTAAAGGGACAACACATAAGAAGAGCCTTACGGCTGGGAAGTGAACCGGGCATGACTCTTGAAAAATACTATACTGTTGACCTTAAAGGCTTGCCACACTAGTAGGGACCTATGAACGACTTACTCTGCTAATCCCTCAATACTTCGATATGACCTCAGAACTTCCAAGTTGAACAATAAAGTGCAAAACATTGGTGACCAATCCCATATGTTAAAGATCAAGGTCTCAATGGTATAAAGCAGTGAAAGGTCCATAACATATCGTTTCAGGTTTATTGTTTTTTTAAATAAAATCGATCTAAATTTGTATTCGCTATCGTGGGTGCTAATTTTAATTTAATTTATTTAAATTCCAGGAACTTGCACTGCGAATATGGTTACAAAGGTTTTAAAAGCAAAATAAGGCAAATATCTCAGACAGATGATAATTAAAAATTGTATTGGCAATCAAACAAAAAATTTTAAGATTAATTATCTACAGTAGCAAGTAAAGTTCACGTGGACTGTAGTTAACAATTCAAATTCAGCTGTCGTAAAAATGACAGAGTGTACGCTGCCCACAAATGAATTTAAGATAACATTAATCAAAACAGTAACGGAAGGTCATTTTCGATGATAAAAGTGTTTTAATTTTTTGTTTTTGTTTTGGTAGTAAATTAATTTGAATTTTTCCAGTACTTGAATACATTCATGTCTTAAAAAACATTATTGTGTGAACATATATTAGTATTAGGTCAGTGCATTCCAAGTTGGATACATTTTAAGGTATTGTCCCTCATCAGCAGTCCGATATATGTATAAAAAAGAAAGCTGTTGAAATAAGATAGGAAAGAAAGTCTTTCGAAAAAAATATAATTAATCCCTCCTTTAACAAAGTGCTTACAGTACTTAGAAAGTTAATTTCATTACAAAATATAAACTAAAAACTATATTACAAAATTTATGGTTTTATTTAGTGAGTGGAATGATAGGGATGGAAAGAAGGGCGAAGGGTGTACGCTATAGTAGAGAGAAGTGTAGAAAAAGAGATTTTTTAAGCCGAGTGGCATTAGGGATGTTTCTTATACATATTTTATTATTATTATTATCGTTTATTAACAAGTAATTAAAATTACAAAATAATATAAAAATTAAAGAGCCTAGCTGCGGAGACTATTGGCTCTAATTAGTTAAACTTAAATATTTATATTTAGATAAGAGAAAAATTTGTTAATATTTTCGATATTTATAGGATTAGGATTTTTAAGTATATCATACGAGAGTATCGAAACAATAACTGATGCCTGGAAAAACACTTGGCTTCAGTGAAGTTAAAAATACCGAACGAAACCACATCCACAACGATACACAAGTCATATATGATCGTTTGGACTTTTTGTCACCGAACATCAAGTCAGGTGGTTACAAAGCACAAACAATTAAACATTCCAGTGCCTAACCAATACGAACTAATCGCTAGTCCAGATACGCATCCATGGCTAGTAACTGACGATAGTTACCAGGACTATGGAGTGCTACGAAACCCAAGACCATTCGCCGCTAATACGTCATGAACGTCAAAAGCAGCCAATGTCTCAACGACCATGATGAAGGACTCAGAGATGACCTTGGACCATAGAAACTATAATGGACTCAGTTACACCTTTGTCAGTAAAAATAAACGCGTTTAGCCAAGCATGCCGTTAACCTATTGTGAATCCGTGTTCTAGATTTGTAAAATCCTTAGAAAAAAATTTTGTTTTGTACTTTCTTAATTTTTCTTGTTTGTTTTGAAAATTTTGACCAAT
Organism: Volucella bombylans; assembly: GCA_949129095.1. Taxonomy (NCBI): domain Eukaryota; kingdom Metazoa; phylum Arthropoda; class Insecta; order Diptera; family Syrphidae; genus Volucella; species Volucella bombylans. The sequence continues at coordinate 53,112,827 of OX422143.1, forward strand.
GAACATATGCTAAAGCATATCACTCTCTCATAAACTGTTGTGCAATAATAGCTTTGTTCAGTGAGGTTGTTCCGGACTGTTCCGAACAGAAAAGTACAAGCTTTCCTGTTCAGTGAGAAAGATTTCTGTCCGAATCTGTTCTGCTCTGTGTTCAGTGAGACCTACTTTCGAAGTAGAACACAATTGTGAAAAATGTCAAAATCAACTGTGCTGTACTTTTCTGTTCTCATTTGATTTGACGTTTCTCACAAATCTGTGCTGTACTGTTTTAGTTTTTCCTCACTGAACAAAGCTAATCAATCAAATTATAGATACGACGATGTTGACATGGTGCGGTATGTCCTACATATGTACGAGTATATACACACATATTTACTAGCTTTTGTAAATGTGGAAAATCTTTAGTTGTTAAGGAATACCGGCCTAATGAAAATAAACGAATGCCCATAGTTCGCATACTCAAAGTAAATAGATAAAAATTAGAACCAAAAAATTAATATCAGTATCCAGTTTTTATTTTATTTTCTTAACATTAACTCTTACATACTAACAAAAAATGCTTAAATGCCAGCATAAAATTACTTAACAATCTTTTACTAACTTACTGGCCCCACACAGGCACTCTAAGTTACTCTAAATTCTTATAGCTATGCCTTTCGACTTCATTTACATTTTACTTAGAACTATTTATTTTGTATACTTAAAGCTAAGAAAAAAATTTGTTAACAAAACTTAGCATATGGACTTTTTTTTTTAATAGAAACTTAGTATCTAACTTAAAATAAACCTTAGTCTACTTAACCTATATACACAATACACACATACAGACACAAAAACATTATGCACAATAATATACATATATTAGCATATACCTTTATATATACTAGTATATGTATATATTTCTTAAATGCTAACCTAAACCTATGTAAGCTGGCCATCGCTATTTACTGAGCAAATAGATTGGTCAGCTCTGCCTCATTAGTGAGGCTGGTCCGTAATTGACGGAAACGATGAAGAAACATCTTCTCCATCACTCAACCACCAGAAATGCTGGTGCTGCGAACAACATCCCTCTTATCGCGATTCCCCACCGCCCTACTGAACCTGAGGCGATCCACACTGCCTTGTGCGACGTCTCTGTCGTAGTTGAGTCGCCTGTCCCCAGCTGTCCGAGTGACATGGAAGATTAACGGCACCGCTGAACTATCCTGGATCAACCCTATCTGATCTAGGTAGAGGAATGCTTCCGGTGGAACGAAGCCGTCAGAGCGCACACTCTCGTGGTAAAGGTAATTGGGGTAGTAAGCCCCAGATATCAGGTTATTCGTCGAGGTCATTGCTCTTGCAATGTGCCTTCGAGTCAGCTTAAATACGAAGTTGCCCACTCGTATTAGGTTCACCCTGTTGTAAAGGACCTCATTAGGATAAAATTTCTTGTACTCCCACTCTGGTGTTCTGTACAAGCGAAGACAAGCTCTAAGGTAAGCCCTCTAAAACACCCGAGTCTTTTCCATAAAGCTTGCTCGTACATTGAACCACACGGGACAACCAAATACCAGCATGGGCCTGATAAGGGCCATGTAGCAGATTACCTTTACCCTCGCATCGAGTTGGCTGCTATAAAACAGTCTCTTTGTAAGGGCAAAATCACCTTTAGCTCTGGCCAGAGCAGCATCTACATTTTTGCCTAAATACAGAAACTGATCTAGCCAGATTCCAAGGTATCTGACTACATTTCGACAGGCAAGAGGTTGTCCGTATTGTCCAATGATAGCGAAATTTCGCAAATTTTTTCTGGAATCCCTAGAGGCTCCAGACAACGGCGTCCTAAAGAGAATGGTTTCCGACTTCTGAAAGTTGATTTTCAATTGCCAGTCATTGCAAAATCGTCTTATCTTATCGAAGTCACGCTGCGAGTGAGTATTAATGACCTCGATTTTTTTACCTGTTCTGTACGCTATCAAATCGTCTGCGTCCGCAATAGTATGGGGAAGTGAACCTATCAAGTCGCTTGTATAAATGTTAAAAAGAATCGGCGAATTGACCGCGCCTTGCTGAAGACCATTTTTAATTTGAAATAGTCCAACAGAAGTCACATCACCATTTTTCACGATGAACTGTCTGTTGGTTAGCATATTATAAAGAATGTACAAGAGAGGTTTACTGATGCCCAGCCTAGTCAGCTTATAGAAAAGACCCTCTAACCATACGGTGTCGAAGGCCTTCTCCAAGTCAACAAGGCAGGCACCAGTGCATTGTTTTTTGCCTTTATTCCATTGGATATCGGACACCAGTTTAGACGCGTCATGTGAGATATCATGTCCCGCCTTAAAACCGAATTGATTATCCGGAACTATATGTTTGTCCTCAACCCACCTAGTAAGAGCTCTATTGATTACTTTTTCAAAAACCTTACTGATATTCGGAAGGAGACTTATCGACCGGAGATTCGCCGGATTGGATATATCCTTTCCCTTTTTGGGGATTGGTTGAACCACCGCCGTTTTCCAATGCGCTGGATAATGTGCATTATTCATTGCATTATTAAACAGGGTGGTGTAAATGTCCACCGCTACTAGAGGAAGATGTCGAAGCACGATGTTCGGAATACCATCGGTCCCCACTGATTGTGTCGAAGATCTCAAGGAGTTCTTCCTTCGAAATGAACGGGGGTAGGTCACCCTCTCTGGTAATGACATTATTTGCCATATTTTCTTCGCTGAACCGGGTGAAACCAGAGCCCTCGGATCGCCAGTTCCCTATTTCATTTCGAATGCAGAAGTCGTGCACCAAGACGCGATTGTCCAGGTCATAAATAGGGCCCATGGTATCACTGGCCTTGTATGCTTCCTGGAAAGTCGCCCCTATGGCCTCGACCTTCTCCTGTGGATCCTCGATCACAAAGAAGTCGTGATCATCAGCGGCTTCATTTGGATCAATACCTGCTATTGTCAGTAACCGTTCGTTGTCTGTCGTCCGTGCTATTTTAAGACACTGAAGGTCGTTTTGATTTCTTCTCCGAAATAGTTTATTTATTTGCGGAAACATATTCGGGTTGCTGGTGTTTACAGCCCGAACTTTGTTGTTCCAATATGAACTTACAGAAATTCTGTAATTTTTTTTTATTCGCGTTTGAATATTTTTAATCGAAGACTTCAGTGTCCTAATCTCCGGGTCTTGTCGTTAGTTAACTGTCTGTACAAGTTTTTAAGTTTTGTCAGAAATCTACTTTTCTGTCGGTGCAGTGCGTCAATAGTAGGATTGCGGAACAGGTCTTCGTTAGTCGTACGTCGATACCGCGTATTGTAGTGTTCATAGTTTGTTTAATTGTCTCGTCCATTTGTTTTAGGTAATTGTCGATCTCCTCGTTTGACAAATTCTTATTGGACGGTGGGTGGAGCGTGTTCGAAGAAAGCGCTCGTGTCAAAGTTGTGGAGAAGCGTGTCCATCGAGTTTTACTGTAGTTGTAAGAATATCTTTGGACAAACTCCTCTAATTCCGCAATTTCGTTGGGAACTGTAATTTCGGTGCTAAGACCGCAATGGTCGCTGTCATACACGAATGTGCGCAGACAGTTTAATGTTTGTGAATTCGTACCTGTCAGTCGTATACGTTCGTCGTACAGCAGTAGATCCAAATACGACCCGCCTCTGGGAAACGACGGGTTATCCGTCGCTTTAAGACAGAGTCTGTACATGACCTCGTGCTGACCCCACCAATCGAGTAGTAGGTTCCCTCTAGTATTTGGCAAATTATTTCCCCAATCTCTGTGTTTAGCATTGAAATCCCCGCCGATTATAAAATAATTCTCCCCCGATTCCAGCCTCAGAAGTCGAAAAAGCGTGTCGAGCTCTATAATGAATAGGGTGGATTGTGAAGCCTCAGGTGCATAAACAGAAGCCAAGTACAGCCTCTTTGGTATGTAAACGACGACTGCTTCCAACACCCGGAACCTGCGCAACACTCCCTTGTACACTCTGTGAAATTTTATACCTTCTTTAATGAAGATCGCGACACCGCTTCCACGTTTGGATCTGGCCGATTTCTTCTTCTAATAATATAATTATTGTACTCCAGTTTGTGCTTATCGGTTAGCTTGGTTTCTCTAGCGAAAAGCACATCCGGAGTTTGGTCTTGTAGCAATTTAAACATCGCGGCTCTTCGTTCGATCCTAATCAGTGAATTAGCATTCACCGCAAGGACCTTCAAAGTCTGCTCCACCATGTGCGTACCCATTACGGCATGTGTTGCGTTAGGCCCGGCAGCAGCGCGTAGATCTGATCCACTCGCTTGGACTGTTCTTGTACTTGCTGCTGCAGCTGAGCCATCTGCCCTTGGATTGCGAGCAAGGTGGCCAGCATGTTAGGTGCAGCTTCATTGTTCTCGGCATTGGCGCTGGAGAAGCAACAGTCGCTTGCTGTACCGTAGCCCCCCTACCTGACGCCATTTGGGCGTAGGAAATTTGGGACGTGACGGCTGGTGTTTGAAACCTAACAGGTGAACGTTTGACCTCCACCTTCTGCTGCCGAGCCAGTTTTGCTTTTTTAATGTCAGCGAACTTAGGACAACCCCGATAGTTTGCGGTGTGTCCCACGTTCCCACATAATACGCACGAGAGTTGCGTCCTATCGGATGCTCTCGTCCCTACCCAGAGCACACTCCTCGGAGCTGTGGTTCTTAGCGCACTTCACGCATCGAGGCTGCATTTGGCAGTTCGACGCGGTGTGCCCGAACCTCTGGCAGCGAACGCATTGTATAACGCCTTCGCTCCTTTTTAGTTTTTCCCAGTGAACCACCTGGTAGTCTAGGACATTGATACTCCTTAGACTATCCAGACGGCTTTCGGGACTGAGCTGCACCAGGAAGAACGGCAGACCCCGTTTCTCCCGCCTGGCTCTAGCTGTGGTAAACGGCTTTACCCCCACGAACTTGAGTCCTTCGCACTCCTTCTCTTTGAGCAGTGCCAGGATCTCCTCAGGATCAGAAGACGGTTCCAACCCCTTCAGCAGCATCGATTGCCGCTTTTCACACTTCGGTGTAAATGAGTAGTGCTCCGTCGTCGTTTCCTTTAGGAGCTCTTTCACTTTCGCGTAGCCCTCCACTGTATTACAGTGGATGGCATAGCGATCATTCCCCAATCTCATAATTTTAAAATTATTACTAATGACCAACTTACACAGGTCCTTGGTTTCATTTACCTCTAGTTTATAGGTGTTTACAGGAGGCACCTTCTCTTTCTTCTTCTGCTGTTGTTGTTGCTGCTGCTGCTGTTGTTGTTGTTGCTGCTGCTGTTGTTTTTTTAGCTGCTGTGTTTTCAGCTGTCGTTGTTTTTGCGTATGTTGCTGTTTCTGCTGCTGCTGTTGTTTCTGCGGTTGCTGTTGTTTCTGCTGCTGCTGTTTTGCTGTTGTAGTGGTTGTTTCGGCTTCTGCTGGTTTTGTTATTGCTGCAGTTGTTGTTTTTGCTCGTTTTGCTTTTTTTGTTGGGCGCTTTCTGCCTCTAATTTCTCTCTCTGCCTGCGTCCAGTTTGTTTTAGTTTAACAGCAAGCATTTTTTCTTGCAGCTTTTCTATGCTGCTGCTGATATCTTTTAGCATTTCATCCTCATCTTCCGATTCGGATGCCGCGAAATGATGTCGTGCCTCAACATTTAATGCCACATGTAGCTTACGTTGCGATAAGCAATCGATACTACTGTAAATAATTTCAGCATACGCTTCATCTTATAACGATGGGAGCAAAACTTGCAGATCCATAGCTAGCGCTGACATCCATATCCATCGTCTAATTATATTATTTGTATGTTCATAGCCCGACAAATTAGGACTTATTACGAAGCCAAAGATAGTCACTGTGTTTACAATTCGTAGGTTATTTCCAAATAAAAATAAGTCAGGTGGTAACTTATACGAAATCGGGAGGACTTTAAACTTAGTTGGATTGAGATTTCCTTTGATGATTTGTTTCCGACCAGGACTCTGTGTTGACAAGATCCTGATTCATATTGTTTTCCAGCTCGGTTAATATAACCGATTGATTGAATGGTTGCATCGTGTAGAGCTGCACGTCTTCAGCAAACAGGTGTACCCGTGTATCTTCTACAGCACGCTTAGGCAGAGGTAGTGTCGTTTCTGTCTAGTGCACTTACATAGATGCAAATAAAAAGCGTAGTGCCCCTTTAAAACTTCAGTAAGCTGTCTGCAATCTGCCTGCCTGACAATGCCTTAAATGCAACATATTTTTTGGAAGCATCATCTCTCTGCCTACAACTTGAAGAGTCTCACAGCTCCAACTCCAAATTCCTTCGAAACATGCGGACCATGTCGAGTCATGCAAAAACCTTTTTCACACCTTCCATTACCTGAACCTAAGAGGACTGTGTTCTAAAATCCCTGCCGTTTTGTGTCAATCTCATGCTCACCGATTTCATATAAACTCTCTGACTGAAAGGAGTTATTCCCTCTTTCTTTCGATGTTTTTCGGGATGATGATCGTCCTCCCCCTTTCATTGACTCTCCTTATCGGGGTGTCGTACTGGCCATTTACAATAGCTTCGGCTCCTCTTTCGTTGTCAACATGTCTTCTTCTAAGCTCGTCTTTGTGTCAGTTAAAGTAACACTTACGCGTAGATTCTTATATGTTATGTTTGCTACATTATTCTGGCCAACCCTATCGAGTCCTACCAACTTTTTATTGAGATGCTATGGAAAATTTGATTGGCTAATCGGACTCGCTTGATGATATTATTATCTTCGAAGTTCAACAGAAGACCAATCCTTTTCATCGCTTCTACTCCCATTTCTACTAAGGAATGTATCTTCCTATATCGGTTAACAGACTCTAGTCTTTGTCAAGTTAGTGGTGTTTCCAACTATGTATGAAGATAATTAGACCTTATTTTCAGAACTGATCTTATTAACCCTTCAGTATCGTGATGTCCCCTATCACTTTCAACTATTAATAACTATCATCCTCCTCTTCTTCTTTCATTTTTCCATAACTCTCCCCTCCAGTCACCTCCCACAGAAATTCCCTCTTCATACAATTTTCACAAAGCTAATTTCCGTAAAATCAATTCTTATCTAAGCAAGGCTTCTTTCGAATTTACCAATCTGTCTCTGATAGATGAAATAAGGGCAAACCAATCTTATAAGCGACCCCAAGTCCTTTTTTCAATTTTTCAATTGCAAAAGTGAGACCGACGGTTACCCTACTTTTCTCTTTTTCGAAAACAAATCTTCAAGTGATCCTCCTACCATTACCAAATCTTTTGCTACATTTTTCAATCAATTATTTGTCAACAACTCCTTCTGACCAGATCCCTCTTACTTTGATGACCTACCAAATTTCTGTGTTGGCCCTTTCTTACTCAAAATTTCGATCCTGGTGATATTGAAGAAAGGTTAGATTGAAGATGAACTTCTATCCGGCCCAGATGGTCTCCCCGTCGGTTTTATTAAAAAATGCTCTTCCAGCCTTCCTTTTCCGCTTTTCTACCAACTTCCAATATCCCTTACATAGAGAAAATTTCCCAAGGCTTGAAAGACCTCTTTTATAATGCCGATACACAAAAAGGGATTAAAGAAGGAAGTTCACAATTATCATCCCATTGCTAAACTCTCTCATATACCTAAACTATTTGAAAGCATTCTATACGAAGCCTTAAGCTTCAAATGCAAACCTTTAATTTCGCCCCGACAACATGGTTTTCTAAAAGGTAGATCAACTACCACAAACCTGGTTGAATTCGTGTCTTTTGATCTCCCAGCCTTAGATAATGGGAAACAAATCGATGATATCGCAACCGGTTTCCCTAAAGCTTTTAATAAGATACCTCATCAATTGATCCTCTTCAAATACGAGTATTCTGCTCTCGGCTTTGAACCTCTTTTATTAAAATAGATATTTTCTTACCTGATAAACCGATATTATAGTGTTCGGTTTAGATCCGCCCTTTCAGTTCCTTATCTGGTCTCCGCTGGGGTTCTACAAGGTAGCCATCTTGGGCTCATTCTCTTCATTCTTGGTATTTTAGTCGTTTAAAATACAAAAAAAAAAAAAAAAAAAAAAAAAAAACTCTTTTAAATTACTTTATTATATTGTAAATATAGGTCCGAGAGGTCCCGGGTTCATTTCCCGGACGAGCCCCCAAATGTAAAATGTTTGTGTGGGTACAAATGATAGAACTTATTCTTTACAATACAAATCCCTTTATTCAGTACAGTTACAATTCACTATTTAATTCTTTCTCTCAGTACAATTCAATTTCTCAACCACATATACTTTTCTTATCTTTTACTTAAACCACTTAATCACTTCTTCTAATTAACACTTCAAATTCAACTTTGGAACTGATTTGCATACCTTTGGGATGCTGGTATTTATACTCGAATGACATACTTCGAGAACAATCCTCGCCACCCAGCGTCCCATACAATTTCCAATTTGCTAGAAAATTCGATTCTACTCTCCAGTCAATGACTTTGCTAATCCAGTATCGAAACCTTCGAGTCTTCGAGTTTCGACATTTTCTGCTAGATGTCGCTGCTCACATTTGAGTGGTTATCACATTGCTCCCTCCCTACAGTTGTTCGTCCCGAACAACTTCATCATTCAGCATCCCGTTGAAATGACACATTCTATCCAAATGGACCACTTTAAATTTTCCTCGATCCCCACGCTGGATCCGGTAGACAACGTCATTAATGCGGGTTATCACCTTGTATGGACCTTCCCAGTCCTGTTGCAATTTTGGTGATTTGCCTTTCTTACGCTGAGGATTATACAGCCAAACCAGATCTCCTTCGTTGAAACCGGAAGATTTCGCCTTGATATCGTACCTAGTTTTCATGCGGCTGCTTGCTAGCTTCATCTTTTCTCTGGTGTCTTCATGCAATTTTCGAATCCTGCTGCGTAAGTCATTCACGTACTCGTTCACCTCTTTGGGCTCCGTCGGTGGGGATCCGAATTTTGCTTCACTTGGCAACCGAATTGTTTGACCAAATAAGATCTCGGATGGTGTGTGCCCTGTTGAGCTATGGACAGCGTTTCGGTAGGCCATTAAGAAGAGGGGTATGTGTCGATCCCAATCCCGCTGGCAGTTGCTGACAACCTTAGATAGATGCTCATTCAAGGTCCAATTGAATCGCTCGACCATTCCATCAGATTGAGGGTGTAGTGGCGTTGTCCTTGTCTTTCTTATTCCCAAATATTGGCATATTTCCTGGAAGACTTTTGATTCAAAGTTTCGCCCTTGATCAGAGTGCAGCTCCATTGGGACCCCAAATCTGCTCACCCAGTTGTTGACTATCTGTTCGGCTACGGTCTTAGCCTCTTGATTTGGGATGGCAAACACTATCGGTTTCCATTAAAGGTTTCGGGAAACGGCCCAGCGATGTCGATGGCTATTCGTTCGAAAGGTGCTCCGACATTGTATTGTTCCACTTGTCCATGTGGCTTTACTTTTGGACCCTTGGTAGCCGCACACCTTATGCACTTTTTGCACCAATTCTCGACATCTTGTTTAGCGCTTAGCCAATAGAAACGTTCCCTTACCTTTTCCAACGTCTTGTTTATTCCCAAATGGCCTCCTGAGATTCCGTCATGTATTTCATGGAGCACTTGGTTGACTCTGGATCGTGGCACAATTAGCTGCATACGAGATGTTGTCCCATCTGCACTTTCCCATTTTCTCTTCAGCAATCCATCTTGCACAAAAAGCGAGTCCCACTGTGCCCAGTATGCCTTCAGAGTTTGGCTCTGATCTGATATCTGCTGCCAGCTTGGTCTTTCCTCGTGTTCCTTCCAGGCCAATATTGGTTGGATGTCATTGTCTGCCTGTTGGGAGGAACGGATTTCGTCTATACTCCAACCCTCTATTGGCTCAGTCCTGATCGTTTGGATAGTTGCCTGTTCTTTCGCTTCTTTACCACTGACTACTTCTGCTGGGAGGCTTTCGTTGCATTGTTTTACCTGTGAGACTGGGATAATTACCCTGGAGTCAACTTCTGCTACAGACTTCTGCCCCGCGAAGTAAACATTTCCTAACTGATGGCTTCTGGAAATTTGACCGGTTTCTTGGTAGCCGTTTCTGCCGGTTTTTCTTTCTATTTGCCTGTAACCCCAGTGTAGACAGCCTTCTCGTCGTACCGGTTCTTTACAATGCCCTTGCAAATGTCCTACTTTATCGCAGTTCCAGCAGCGCATTCTTCGGCTCTCCCGCGGGATATTTCGTTGCATAGTAGTTGGTCTTGAGCAGGAGCATTCACCAGATACTATTTCCCTTACGAAATGCATTCCTTTGGAAGCCTGATTGGATGCTTCCATCGCCAGAGCGAAGGCAAGTGCTTCAGCAAGGGTTCTTTTCCCGGCCATCCTTACTGATTGTAGCTTCAAATCTGCAATTCCCCTGATGAATGCGTCCTTTGCCATTTCGTCGATTATTTCTTGGCCTGCGGTGGGATATGACAAATGTGCCAGTCTACTCACGTCTGCTTGGAGCTGTTGCAGTGTTTCTCCTCGTTGCTGCATACGGCCTTGCAATTGAACCTTGTAAACTTCCCGCATGTGGCTATCCCCAAACCGTTTCTCGATAGCCTGCACTAAAACCATATAGTCTCTATTCTTTTTGATATCGATTGTTTGTAACAATTCTGCCGCAGGACCACGTAAGGCCATCGCTAGGGCAAAGCACTTTTCCTCATTGTCCCAGTCGTTTGCACAGGCAGCCATTTCAAACTGCTTCTTATAAGTAGACCATGAGGTCTGGCCATCGAATGAGGGAGGCTTCAAATCTTTTCTCCTTGGACCGCTTAAAGAACATTCTCGCAGTTTCTGTTTTCGCACTGTGTCGAGCTCTTTTGTTAGTTGCTGAACTTTGCTGTCCATTTCTTCGAATTTTTCGCCAACATTCTTCTCTATTCTATCAAATTTGTTATCGATTTCTTCGAACTTTTGGTGTAGAACGTTATTTTGTTCTTCCAGTTTTTGTTCTAGACTATTCTTTTGTTCGTCGATTTTTTGTTCAATGCTGCTCTTCTGCTCGTCAAGATTTTTCTTTTGTTCATCCAGCTTTTGTTCGAGGCTATTCTTTTGTTCTTCCAGATTTTTCTTTTGTTGGTCGAGACTGTTCTTCTGTTCGTCCATTTTTTTGTTTTGTTCGTCCATTTTTAATAAGAGATGCAACTCCTCTTTGCAGCCATGTCATTGCCGGTACTTGTCTGTTCATCCTCGTCAACATCAAAGGAATATGCATCAGGATCATGTCCCTCGTTGTTCAAAGCCTCCTGAAGTCGGAGCACCAGGTCACTTTTTCCTCCACTGGCGCTGAGGCTTCTCTTGTTCAACTCGGATTTGAGTTGGACGAGGGTCAACTGCAATAGTTTTCGACCCATTCTAGCCTTTTCAAATAGTCAGAAAACACTTTTTTTTTTTTTTTTTTTTTTTTTACACACAATAAGTCCTATCCCACTTCTGACACCAATGTAAAATGTTTGTGTGGGTACAAATGATAGAACTTATTCTTTTCAATACAAATCCCTTTATTCAGTACAGTTACAATTCACTATTTAATTCTTTCTCTCAGTACAATTCAATTTCTAACACTTCAAATTCAACTTTGGAACTGATTTGCATACCTTTGGGATGCTGGTATTTATACTCGAATGACATACTTCGAGAACAATCCTCGCCACCCAGCGTCCCATACAATTTCCAATTTGCTAGAAAATTCGATTCTACTCTCCAGCCAATGACTTTGCTAATCCAGTATCGAAACCTTCGAGTCTTCGAGTTTCGACATTTTCTGCTAGATGTCGCTGCTCACATTTGAGTGGTTATCACAATATCTATGGATTTTTTACAAATTCCGATTAACGACTAACTCCTACCTACTCTTTTACATCTAGCTTGGTCACTTTAGAATTTCTCCAATTAGTGTTACCACTTTTTATATTTTCGTTCTTTTTATTTTTCTTATTCTTATGTTTTACTACAGTTTTAACCATTTTGAGAAGGTAACTAAACACTCTTCCTCCTCCTTTACACTGATGACACAAAAATGGTTAAAACTATACCTGACTCCCCAAGAATACCTGGATCGGTTTCCAATTTGGTGCCTCAAAATAACTTAATATAGCTGAATGCCAATCTATAACCTTTTTACGTAAATGCAACAAATCTCGTCCTCGACTGTTTTCTCTATGCTCAACCTATACCCCTGGTTTAATCTTTTCATGACCATGGCATATTATTTGACTGGGAGCTTAATTTCCATAAGTATATCGATAGATAATCCTTAAAGCCAACTCACCACTAGGCTTTATTAAACGGTGGTCCTAGGAATTGTCCTACCCGTACATAATCAGATCTATATAAGTTACATTCGTTCGCCCCCTGCTTGAGTATGCTAGTCAGACCAGGTCCCTTTCACCGAGTTCATATTTTCCGAATCGAGGGTATTCTGCTTCGATTCTTCAAATTTGTTCCCCTTCAATCTTACCTTCCTATCAGGACCAACTCAAACTTATCAATTTGAATTGCTTAGAAGATGTAGAAACATAGCTGACATTCCTTTCATTCATCGACTGCTGATCCCTTCACAACTATATTTCCTTCAACAGCAGCGCACGTAATTTGCGTTGCCCTCGTTTCTTCTATCTACCGGTCCACCGCACCTCTTATAGCTCCAACGAACCAATCTGCCATATGCTCCGAAAGGTCAACTCAAACCTCTCCGTTTTTAATTTCAACCTGGGCACTACTCGTCTCAAACTAGATCTGCTCCATCTTTCCCTTGATTCCAAGCTCCTATTATTAAACATGTAAGTAACGGCCTCAGCCCCCACCACAGTTAAATTTCGTAAAACTCAAAAGAAGACCAGTTGTCAGTTGCAGTCATAACCAAAACGTTTTTTGGTACAAATTTGTTTGTTTGTATAAAAAAAGGAGATAAATTGCCATTGATCAGAATTCACACGTATTCACGGACAGAGTCTCACGGATAGTGACGACAGTAGAAAACCGGTTTTGATTTTCCAATATCTGGAAAGTTTGATAACTAGGTAGAGTTAGTCTATGCACACAACTGAATACTGATCTATACTATATTTATGTTTTTGCACCAAAAGGAGAGTCAAACTACCCTTGGTTCTATGTTAGTCTCATTTCATTTGTATCGGACGGTAATCATACCTTTTCATGTTTTGTTTTGTTTTTTACTTTCATTTTAGTCTTATCATCTTCATCTAACGATGATCGTTATTACATATAAACATACATACCATATGTATATACAGATGTAAGTTTAGCTAGGGTCAAAGTGCCTGTTTACATTGGCGACGGGTTGAAAGTCCTCACCATAAACGTCGTGTTCACATTGTCATGGGGTTGAAAGACTTTTTGACAAGTTGAACACTTGAATCGGAGTATTTTTAAGTTTGAGCAGTTGGCCTGAAACATACCTTTTTTCCTATTCTTCACATTTCCTTTCTCATCAACGATTAAAATTAAAATGAAAAAATATGTCAGAAATGGAACGATATGAAAAAAACGATGTGTTGCACCCGAGAATCCACTTTAGAAATGTATTCTCGGTGGAAGTAACCTTCTTCTTCCCACTTCAATAAAATATTCAGCGAAGTTACGATAATTTCACTTTTTCTTGCGTATGTGAAGGTATTATGTACAGGGTGGGCTTTTATGTACCACCCTAAGCAAGAATAAGCAATGGAAAGCTTTGCTCTTGAAGAACGCGAAATATGTGGGTATGTGAACAAACATAATTTACGGTTCTGGAGCACTGACTGGAAGACATGTGGTTACATCAGGATGGAGCAACGGCGCACACTGCACGAACCGCAACCGACATTCTAAAGGAAAATGACTAAAGATCATAATGTTATACATTATGGCCGCCCACACTGTATACACAGTATAAAATCTTATTATCACTTTCACTAAGATCCATTACGAAGCAGGCTTTGGATAGAATGAAAGAGAGGTATCCAACTCAGCACCCAAATCTTTGATTTGAAAGAGGTATGAAAAAGATATTAGGTGTTTTTTATTATGACCAGATGATCTATATGGATCATTAAGCAAAATAAAACAGTCCGTATCATCGAAAAATTTAATTCTGTGTTTTGGTAATAGTTTGACGTCTACTTCTGTCAAAGATCTGACACTTTAGCTTTGTTCAATGAGAAAAAAGGCAAGGCAGAGCAGCGTAAGTTTGTGAAAATGTCAGATCAAGTGAGAGCAGAAAAGTACGGCCATATATTAGTTGTCAAAAATGACAACTTCATTTTCGATGGATGGATAATTATTTGAGTTTACAAGTTTAGTATAAATCGTGAAATAAAAACAATAAAATAATGGAGCTGAGTTTGTTGAAACAAATGGTATTAGAGGCGATGGATTCAGAAAGCAACAATAGTTTCTCAAGTGATGGTTCGAGGACAAACCAATTAATTTGCAATCACAGCTGATTTTGACGTTTCTCACAAATCTGCTCTACCTCAAAAGTAAGTGCAGAAATCCTGCCCAGGGCAGAGTCCAGGCAGAGCCATTGAACAAAAAGCAAACATGAGTTGAGAAGAAATGTTTCTCATTGAACACGAAAACCTGAAATGTTCATGCTCTGTACTGAGCTGGGCAGCCTCATTGAACAAAGCTTTTAAAAAATAAAAGATAAATTGAAAATGGAAGCAGCTGCTTTTGAAGTAAATAATCTTGTTTTTATTTATTTACGAGTAATTCAAGTAGTTATTATTTACATTAAAGTGGTTATTTGAAAGTGATGACGATGACGAAGAAAGTAGTTCATCTGGGGGCTTGTTGTCGGATGTTGAAGACACGGATTCTTCTGTCGATAATGAACAACATGAATATAATATAACAATCTTTAACAAAATACATTGCAACTGCTTTTAGATCGTTACAAGTTAACAGAAAAGTTTCGAGGGACAATTACAAAAGGACTACCAAAAACTTCGCCGGATATAGAAATATACATATATATTCTTATATTATATGACGAACACAAATATTTTTCGGGAAATCTCAAATTTGTTTGGGATTTCTATTTCTGATGCATAGAATGTCATTAAGAGGGTAAAATATTGGCTCATATCCATCGGCCACGAGTATGTTAAATGGCCAATCGATGAAGCTTTACAAAGCGCAAGTTTATTCGAAGAGAAAACAAAGATTCCGGGAATAGTGGGGTGTATTGATGGCTGTCATATAAAGATCAAAGCTCCCATCACCAACAAGGAAAGCTATTTCAATAGAAAACGATTTTATAGCATTTCTATACAAGGTATACAAGTAGTCGATGTGAAAAAAAGTTTATCAACATCTATTGTGGTGAACCAGGTAGCTTGCATGATAGTCGCATTCTACGAAAGTCTGAGTTATATGCAAATCCTTTCCAAAGTAGAATTGAACTTTTTCCACACAACACTTTTTTACTTGGGGATTCTGTGTATCCTTGCTTAGACTGGCTAATTCCACCATTTAAAGATAATGGAATGTTAATGAACGTCCAAAGAAGATTTAACGTGCTTCATGATAATGGACGGGTCATCGTGGAATATGCGTTTGGTCTTCTGACAACTCATTTTCGAAGACTGATGCATTTCACCGAACAAACAACATAAATGTCGGAATAAATTTAGTCATATATGGATGACATCGGCAATGCCTCTATTACATCCGACAAATTAATGGTATGGCTGTTGCGGATCTCGGGCTTAGTACCAAAGATGTCTACCATCTCCTCCTCGAATGGAGCTTTGGTGGCTGACTCTCCAGTTCTTTTGTAGATTGTTTGCTAATGAAAAAATATTTGTTTTCATGCTAAATTGTTTGTTTGATAGTTGGAAAAGTGTTTTAAACTATTTTGTGTCAGCAAACGGTGTAAATGAGGATAACCTAAGCTGTAGAGGGAAAATTCGTCCTCTCGATGAAACTTGTGAAAATTGGTTTTGATTTATGTGAAAAGACCAAAACTTGGTCGAAGACACACGAATAAACTTAAACCTCCAATCACTTACGAAAGGCCAAGTCTTGGTCGAAACGTATGAGTGATTCCTTTTAATCGGAGCGTAAACTTGTAAAAGCTGTTCTCTAAATAAAACACTAACAACGGTTTACGTGGATTTTTCACAATATAATAAAATTTTATTCTTCTATTAGAGTAATTTGGTACTTGAAGTGAGTGTGAATTATATGATGCGACACAAATAAAAGTTGAGAGTTGCCACATCATTATATTTTGTTTGGTACATAAATTTAAATGTTGTCACATCATTATTTTTTTATTTGGTACATAAATTTAAATGTTAATTAAAACTGAAATAATGTTAAATAATTCACAAAACAATTAATAATTTATTTATAACAAAATAATAAAATAATAGCTGTGCTACAAAGCGAAATTATAAAAAACAATTTGAAAATCTGTCAAGAACTTGGTCTAAAGCTATGCGCTATTGTTTCCGACCAAGTGGCCAATAATAGAAAAGCTTATAAAATGTTAGGTGTTTCTGAAGAAAACCTATTTATAATTTTTAATGATGAAAAAATATTTTGTTTTTATGACTTCCCTCATTTGTTAAAATCACTTCGTAATGTTCTATTGAAATCAGATCTACAACTCCAGATGGTGAAGTGTCTTTTGATGTTATCAGAGAAATATACAATTTGGAAGTTGACAACGTAGCTAAGACATGTTTAAAATTTAGAAGTTGTCATGCATGTTCACCTTGCAACGCAAATATATAGCCGGACAACTGCGGCATCGATTCAAACTGCTTTAAAGAAAGCTCTAATAAAGCTGTAGAAACGAAAGAGTTCGTACTAAAAGTGAACAATGTATTTGACTGCATGTGTAGTGGTTCACATTATGGCAAGAATGTTTTAAGGCGAGGAGTTCAGCTAGAGAATCCAGCTTATAATGAGTTGAAACAATTTTTGTCTTACATAAAAGATATACAAAAATCAGTTAACCTCCCAAACTTTTGTTTAAAAGGAATGGAACAAACTATAAACGGGGTCTTATTACTTTGTCATGATATAAGCAATGGCCTATATGAGAACGTGGATTATTTACTAACAAAGAGAATTCATCAAGACGTATTAGAAAATTTATTTTCTATTATTCGCATCAAAGGTGGTTACAACAAAAATCCGTATGTTTACGAATTTAGTGTTTTGATGTCGAAAATTCTCTCTCTCGTCAAATCTTATTAATTTTTTTCCTTTCAGTAACTGTGATGATGATGATGTAGAATTTTTAAACGTAGACTTATCCCCAACTCAAACTAATATTCCAAAACCTTTTTCATTGCTTAAGGATCGTAAGAAAATCGTGTGCGATGAAACTCTGTACGAAAAAGTCATTTGTGATATGGAAATCGAAACTAAAATCACATTTGAAACAACAGCAATGCAATATTTTACTGGATATCTTGCTTTTAAAATGCTTTTAAGTAACAAATGTTTAAATTGTTACAAACTATTTTTAAAAACTGATGAAAAAATAACATGTCCTTCGGAATTTTTCATTAAAAAAATTATTCTCAAAGAAGTGACTTTGGAAGTCTGAAGGCACCAACTAATCAATATTTTAACGTTTGTAAAGTTCACTTCAAAGTACTTAATAGAATTTTCAGAGAACGTCCACAAGAAAGAAATATAAGAGAGACAATAGCCTTGGAATGCATAAGGATAACAAATACTGGAGATCCGAAATGGTTTGATGAAAAAGTACTTGCTATGAGCATCGCAAGTAGCTTCTATACTTTGTTCTCCTCGTTCTATTACGGAAGCATTGTTCGTGGAAGATAGAAAAAAGCAAAGCATCCAAAAATCAAAAAATTCAAATTTTATTTGGAAAAAAACGTAAAACAACTATTCAATAAACACAACATTAAAGAGAGCGCATTCTGCTTTGACCTTCGTACGGCTCTCAAATATAATGTTTATTATCAGTCAAATTTGATTTAAAAAAATTACGTTGCGAAAAACGGAAAACTTCTATCCAACAAACAGAACACGCAACTTGATAATACAAAACAATTAAGAGTAACATCATGTCTGAATATGATTCACTCTAGTTCGATCGAACTGGGACCTACGTGTACGTCCCATTGAATAGAAGAATAGTTAGATTTTTTCCTTCGGCGTGTAACCTATAGCATCTGTGGTAGTACTTTGTTGTTTCAATGAAACATTCACAAAAAAATAATTGTTTACCAATTTGTAATGCAAAGTACTTCAATAAATTATAATGACGGTAATGTAATTTTTGAAATTCATGAAAATTAAATAATGCTTATACAATTTATCTAAATTCAATTACCACTTTACGCATAATTATAGTATTTTAGACACCAAATCAAATCCTTTTTAGTTTTGTTCTTATATCACTCTGTTCCTTAATGTCATATTTTCAAAAGTAGAAAAGGCTTTCTGTATATTCAAATTTATCTCTATTTTAACCCTAAAGCCGACTATTAAATTCGTTATAGGCACAAACATTTCGGAAGGTGTGGAGATTATACTTAACCCGAATCCTCCTGAACGTTAATTTTTCGAATTTAAAAAAAAAAATTAGGTAAAAATTAGAAGAAAGATGGAAAAACTATATTATTAGAATCTTAATAAAGGTCTTTGTACTCTCAAAATGTCCTTTTGCTATATGGCAACTCCAGGAGCCAAAATGCGATTTCACGTTTGAATTGTAGCTGTGACATACCCGGATCAGCCTGCCGATGAAGTTGCCATGCCAATTAAAAATGCAGCTTCACCGCTTTTTTCCACGATACGGTGCATAGAAAGATTCTGGTCTTTCCCACAACGGTGGGTGGCCGTGGATCAAGTGGTAGTGTATTGACTTCCCATTCGGACGGTTCGGGGTTCAATACCAGCCGTGACCGAAAGACATTTTTTCACGAATTTGGTCTGGTGCCGAAAGCAGTAGATAATATGCAGATAACGGAATTATCAATCCATTTTGTAAGGCGAATCCCAGTCCCATTCATTTTGATGGACTCGTAGTAGCGCCGTGGCCATCCTTTCAACGCATTTTTGTGAGGGATTGGACAATTGTTCAGTATTCGATTCTCACGGGTTGTACCGGTTCCATTATAGCCGCGATTTTTTAAATAAGCTAACAAAGGAAAACTCGTAAAAAAAATTGTCAAAGTAGAATGAAAACGGTAATTGTTGAATGTTCTCAGAAAAATCGTCTATCATATTCACTAAAGGAGCGGACATTTGCCAAATCGTTCCTCATACAATGCGTTTAATCGCGGATTTTTCCTTTGATACACTTCGAAATTTATCATATACCCGGTGGGAGTACATAAAGACCACACCTTATAATCAAGGCGTATGGGTTTTCGCTTTATGAACTGCTTACATTAGTGCTTCCCGAAATAAGCGATCATACTTTCGTCTGTACTGTACGGGGTGGAAATGTTCCAACATTTTGGATTTTACATGATCAAGTAATTTCCATAATTTATCATTCAAGTTTTGTGTCGCATGCATTTTTGGCTCAAAGTGCAGACGCTGCAAAATATCCTCAAAGGGTTTTCGACGCATGCTGTTATATACCATATCATTCCGTAAATCGTTGCCATTACTCCACATGGGTCTGTAACTACTTTGCCCTTTGTAGCCACTAACAAGCAAAATCGCAATAAAAACACGAAGCTCTGGAAAGAAATATCAGTTCTTAGGTGTACTTAGGAGGGAAAAAGACATAACCACCCACCGTTAACGGTAATTTTGGAATTTTCTTTTCCTGGTAAGTGTCATACCTATACTTCGGTCCAATCGCAAATGTACTGAAGCAAGTCATAATCTATAAATTTTTCAAGTTGCTCCTGTGCTTTCAAATTATGACAGTCCTCGTAATTGGCTTGTGGAAAAATCGGTATCATTGCGCAGGATTCATCTTCTGACCAAGTGAACATTGTATTCTTATTGGATCTTGAGAAGGGACAGCTGGAAGTTGTGAACTAGTGGATAAATTCAAAGATGAATTATCTAAAACACTATCTTCGAGAACTTCATCCAAATTCTCTACGGGCGCGTCAAAGTCTTCAACACATTGGCCATTTTCAAACGCTATTTCACAACCCGATATCAACTGCGCTGGACAAACATTGTCTGGAATACCGCCCCCTTGATCATCAACATCGTCTTCTAAACTCAAACCGCCGTCATTCTCTGGTGGTTGAATATACAAGGCGTGATCGCTTGAAAGACCATTTTCATCATCTGAACATACCTCTTCTAATTGAAAATATATAATAAATAAGAACACATTTTCTAGCAAAAAGAACCATTTTTCCGCCAAAAACATCAATAATGTAAACCTGTACCTTATCGCTCCTGGCGTTGCCATATGGACACTCTTACATTAAATTAAAAAAAAAAATACTTTTTTACGCTGTCACTTATTTTATTATTTGTGCATCCAAAATACTAGCAATACTGCAATCTACCACTTATACAAATTGTACATTGTAAATTATATTAATATACTTATTGTTGTGCGCCATTATACGATTCTACCTCACAAAGGAGGAGGAAGACATACATCTACAATAAAAAGAAGAAACAAACAATTTAGATTTGAGTTTGCAAGATTTTACGATAGTAAGCCTCATGAGTTCTGTATTGACTTAATGTTCGCTGATGAAAATAACTTTAACTTCTTCAGATGTCACGCAAGGTTCCGGTTTATAAAAAAAAAACTGAACACTCAGCTAGAAGAAAGAAACGAAGTAGATACCAACAGTGTAAAATGACGGAGCAGTGTTTTTTCAGTCAGTTTTTATGCATTTTTATTTTTTAACTTAAGTTACTCTTATATGCTAAACAAAAAACGCTTAAAAATTAGCTTAAATTACTTACAAATAATCTTATTCTAACTTAATGGCCCCATGCGGGCACTCTAAGTTAAACCTAACACTTAAACTATGTCTTTAAACGAATCTTACAGTCTACTTTTATTTCTATTTTAACATTAATTAATACTAAAACTAAGAAAATAAATTTTAATCAAAAACTTAGTATATGGACATTTTTTAATTTTGTATAAAACTTAAAACTAAAGCCTACAAACTACCTACAAATAAATCTTAATCTACTTAACCTACTTACATCTAACACAAACACAGAAATACATAAATATATATATATACATAATATGTATATTCATAATATATAAATACATGCATATATATATATATTTTTTTTATTTATTTTTTTTTTTTGATTTTATATATTTTTTTGTTCTTAAAACTAACTTAATCCTACCTAAAACTATGTAAGCCGGCCATGACTAAAAAAGAAAAAAAAATTAGGCTGGCCCACTTTGATTCACATGAAGTACATATCACTGAAAGAGTTTGACGACGAAGCATCCTCCCCTTCAACAAACCACCAAAAGTTTTGGTGCTGCTGAGCAACATCCCTCATGTCGCGACTCCCTACCGCTCTACTGAACCGGAGACGCTCCGCACTGCCATGTGCGACGTCTCTGTCATAGTTGAGTCGCCTGTCCGCAGCTGTTCGAGCAACGTGGAAGATTAGCGGCACCGCCAATCTGTCCTGGATCAGACCTTTGCTATCTAGATAGAGGAACGCTTCTGGAGGAATAAAGCCGTCAAAGCGAACTCTCTCGTGATACATATAATTGGGGTAGTAAGCCCCGGAGATCAGGTTGTTCGATGAGGTCATTGCTTTTGCAACGTGCCTTCGAGTCAACTTAATGGCGAAATTGTCCACTCTTATTAGGTTCGCCCTATTGTATAAGACCTCATTAGGATAGAATTTTATGTACTGAGACTCTGGTGTTCTGTATAGGCGAAGACAAGTCCTAAGACAAGCCCTCTCAAACACCCGAATCTTTTCCAATAAACTTGCTCTCACGTTGAACCACACGGGACATCCAAATACAAGCATGGGCCTGATAAGGGCCATGCAGCAGATTACCTTCACCCTCTCATCGAGTTGACTGTTATAGAACAGTCTCTTTGTAAGGGCAAAAGCACCTCTGGCTCTGGCCAGAGCAACATCTATATGTTTGTTAAAATACAGATATTGATCTAGCCAGATCCCAAGGTATCTGACTACATTTCGACAAGCGAGTGGCTGTCCGTGTTGTCCGAGGATAGAAAACTTTCGCCGATTCTTTCTGGTATCCCTAGAGGCCCCAGAAAAAGGCGTCCTAAACAGAATGGTTTCCGACTTCTGAAAGTTGATTTTCAACTTCCAGTCATAGCAATATCGCTTAATTTTGTCGAAGTCATGCTGCAAAAGTGTAATGACCTCAATCTTTGGACCCGATCTGTACGCGATTATGTCGTCTGCGTACGCTATGGCATGGCGAAGTGAACCTATGAGATCACTCGTGTAAATGTTGAATAGGATCGGCGAATTTACCGCACCTTGTTGCAGACCGTTTTTAATGTCAAATGTTCCAGCAGAATTCACATCGCCATTCTTCACGATGAACTGTCTACTGGAGAGCATATCGAAAAGAATATACAGCAGTGGTTTACTAATGCCCAACCTGTCCAGCTTGAAAAAGAGTCCCTCTAACCATACGGTATCGAAGGCCTTCTCCAAGTCAATCAGGCAGGCACCAGTGCACTGTTTCTTGCCTTTGTTCCATTGGATATCAG
Organism: Volucella bombylans; assembly: GCA_949129095.1. NCBI lineage: Eukaryota > Metazoa > Arthropoda > Insecta > Diptera > Syrphidae > Volucella > Volucella bombylans. Next base: position 53,135,529 of record OX422143.1, read on the forward strand.
AAACCAGTTTCGACGCAGCATGAATGATATCATGCCCCGCCTTGAAACCGAATTGATTATCCGGAACTATATGTTTGTCCTCAACCCACTTAGTCAGGACTCTATTGATCACCCTTTCGAAAACCTTACTGATGTTAGGAAGAAGACTAATCGAGCGGAGGTTCACCGGATTGGAAGTGTCTTTATCCCTTTTGGGGATGGGATGTACCACCGCAGTTTTCCAATGCGCTGGATAATGTGCATTATTTATTGCATTATTAAACAGGGTGGTATAAATGTTCACCGATTCTAGAGGGAGATGTCGAAGCACAATGTTCGGTATTTCATCGGTTCCCACTGATTTCTTACTTCTAAGTGATTCGAAGATCGTTTGGAGCTCTTCCTTCGAAATGAACGGGGGTAGTACCCTATCGTTGGTGATGACATTATTTGCCAGATTCTCGTCACTGATGACGGAGCAGTGTGTTATTATAGGGGTGTATGGTAGCTTCGGGTGTGAGAAATTTGGCTCTTCTCTATTATATAGATCTGCTGAGACAACATTTGCAATCTAGTGCAGAAAAATAAGTTATTGGACAGTGTATTCAATTTTATCCAGTTTTAGCAGGACAACGATCCAAAGTACTACAAAATAAACACAAGACTTTGGCTGCTTTCTCATAAAGTGAACAAGACGTCTCATCAATCTCCGGATCTAAATGCTATACCTAGAACGTGCTCTTCAAATAAAAATCAAATGAAAACAATTTTACTTGAAGAATGGACAGATACTGAATCTGAATACAAAAGGCCTTTTGTCCTTGTCTTAAATAAGTAACATATCGCGCAGAAGAAGGGCAACTAAATAATATGGTTTTTAAAAAAATGCAGAATTCATTTATTGTGCAACACTTTTTTCCTTTTATTTTGTCTGCTTTTTTTTCTCGTTAAAAACTCCAATTACACTGCGTGACAATTTAAAATTCTTTTTGTGTAACATGTACCGTTTCCGTGTTATGAATACAAGAATTAATATCAAAATATATACAAAACTAGAAGTGACAAATCGTTTATTGGCATTGAAACTTAGAAATTCAAAAAGGTAAACTCATTTAATTCATTCTAAAACATAAATATCTGTAATTCTTATTTATTATAAAACATGTGTTCTATGATTCAGCTTTTACGTTTGTGACTTGTTGAATCTTCTCGCATTATAGACCAATAGTAACCCCCTAACATGTCTGCATCCCATTGAAAGATATTTTCAATGACATACTGCAACGTAAAACCTTATAAGTTCTTAACATCTTTGCGACTAACATTTCCGAATTATCGGCTCGATGATTTCCTAAAAACCAGTTTATTACTGTTTTCAATGATGTCCAAGCTGTTTGTTCATTTGTATTTAGTTTAAGGTAAAAATTGACACCGTTCATAAGTTTTCGTATTTGCGGTCCAACAAATACATCTTCTTTAAGTTTGGCATCATTTAATTTAGGGAATAGAGAGAAGAACATTCTGTGGCTCCATCAGAGGGGCATATTTGACATTTGATTGTCCAGCAACAAATTCCGATCTCATCATACAATCTTTAATCAAGTAGCGTTTCTCTATAACTAGACTGTGCCACATACACAAAAAGCAGCAATACTTTGTAAAACTATCTTGTAATCCTAATAACAAGGCTATCACTTTTAAGACAGCACAAACTTTCCAACTTGAATCTCTATACTTTATTAAGTTTCATATAAATTGCACAGTATCGTACTCGTATGTATCTTTAAAGAGATTGAATATGCTACAGGTATGGAGGGATATTCGTTACCATTGTTTAGAAGAACTGCCTTTAAACTCGTTTTAGATCCATCAATAAAGAGACGACATTTATTTGTTCTGTAAGTGATCCGTAATTCATTCTTCAATCCATTAACGTCGTTACAGTAGCATATGGATTCGTTCTATGTGAAGAAGGTAGTTAAATGTTTGTTCCTTTTCCTTGGGAAAGATATCTTAGTTTCTGGTGATAATAGATTCCATTCCTGTAGTCTAGAACCGAGATACAGATCATTCAACTCTCGCTGCTGAATTATGTGTGGTTCTTTCAATGAACTTCTAAGAGGTACATATTCAGATAGTTCCTTCTCAAGCGCATAGTTTTCTTCACGGTCACCGTCATTGTTAAATTTGCTGGGTAAATTAATTAAAAAACCGTTTACTTCTTTGGTAGAGCTCAAAAATCGAAGTGTGAGGTTAAGCGCAAAGAAAAATAAACCATGCGGTTCATACTTATTTAAGCGGCAATTGCAATGTCATTAGTTGGTAATTAAATAGAGTTGCCATTGTCTTACATTGTTTGTGCAATAGCCTATTCCACATCTAATTCAAGGAACAAATCACTTGCTGAGGTGATGAAGAAGCTTGAGGAGTCGATAAATCAATGGGCTCTACTGCAGCAGACCTCTCCAAAACCAAGGAGCCATTTGTTGACATTGAGCGAGGTGATTGTTGAGGTAATTTGAGTCAGAAAATGAGTTACCATTGACTGCTCCATGCTCCATCTTTTGTGATGTCTGGTTCTCTTCTCGAGTTTTTGCCAAACTTCTTCAGGACAACACCAGGTATTCACTTCTCCTTATTAATGTATTGCCGAAGAAAAACCAGTTGTTGGGGTAAGACATATTCTCGCAGGGTCTCGTCTTATCTTGCTTGTCTGGAATTATGGCAGCTAGAGCTATTCGATGGATTCGACCATGCAACTTTTCTGCTGGCGATATACCTGTATTTTCTGGCAGCTGGAGATATGTCGCCAAAAATATAGACAATATGCATTATCGTTCTGAGATGAATCCTAACCCATTAGACTATGGGTTAAAAGGAGCAGATGTTAGTTGCTGTATTGAATTTCTTTTGCAATCTTCTGTACGGAATCACTAAACTTTTGGATGTGAATTGAGGCCGATTGTCGGAAACGAAAGTCATCGGTAAGCCCTCCACGTCCACGTGCAATCGTTAGAAAACTTCCGTCGTAGTAGGCCAACTGGAATATTCACTCGGCGAACGACTAGCATTCAGCTGTTTTGTGTATCTGATCATCGATACTGTGCCACCAGCAATATAGCCTAAAAATCTGTTTCATTCTCGTCATGCCTCAATGACCATGATGAATAGTCTGCCATACCCTTTTCTGCAAAGTTTTCAATATTATATACTCTACAGAAATCTTCGCTCTGAAAAAGAAGAACATTACTACATACGCACACAAACAGAACTTTGTACGGAAAAACGGCAGTAACTTGACTTCAGAAGGAGGAAGAAAATTTGGCCAACCGTGCTAAACATACCATATGACCTTCTGTATTATTTCATCACGCTTTGACTCGGCAGCGATCTCTGCTTCGCTTACTAGAAAATTTTCCAATACGTTATCATGTGTGACTCATTAATTTTATGACCCATCTCTGCAACCGTTGAAGAGTCATCACAGGTAGTTTTTTATTAGGGCTAAAGATGTTGACTAAGGTTTGATGATCTGTAATTAACTCTAACTGTCGACCGTAGAGATACTGGTGAAATTTTTGTACACCATAAATAATCGATAGCGAATCTTTCTCTATCTGGCTATACCCTTGTTGAGCTTCAGTAAGAGTTTTGAAAGCAAACGCAATTGGCTTCTCCACTCCATCAGGATGAGTGTGAGAAATCACAGCTCCAATGCCATGCGATGAGGCGTCAGACACTAAAGAAATGGGCAAATCATTTTGAAAATGAACCAACCGCGATACCTTTATGATTTTCTCTTTAAAATCATCAAACGATTTCTGTTGCTGTTAACCCCAAATGTTATTCTATTCTTCTTTGGATCTCAGCTCATTCAGCGGTGCAGCGGACTGTGTGAAATTTAATATAAACTGATTGTAGTAATTTAACTTACCCACAAAAGCTTCTAACTCCTTCAAATTGATCGGTCTTGGTAAGTTGTTGATGGCCTCCACTCGTGTTTCCCATGGTCTTATTTTTCTCATCAATTATCTGTTCCAAATACTCGATTTCGGGGTCAGCGAACTTGCATTTTGCCAACCGACATTTCAGTCCATGATCTTGGAAACGCTGAAATAGTATCTTTGGGTTTTTTATGTGTTCAGCATTGTTTCGGCCCAACAGGGTAATGTCAACTAAATATGAGACACAGTAATCCAGATCTGCAGTCAGTTGATCTATGTAGCGTTGAAAAATTCCAGATGAACTTGCTGTCCGAAAAGGAAGACGCTGATATTGGAATAACCCAGGCTGTGTATTGATGACACACGGACGTTTTGATTCTTCATCAAGTGGCATCTGAAGATATGTATCTGAAAGATCCATTTTTGTAAACAAACGACCACTTTGAAGCCGGCAAAACAACTCCTGGATTCGACGAACAGGATGTCTACCAATTTTCAAGTGAGGATTTATGGTGACCTTGAAATCACCACAAAGTCGAAGATTACCATTCTGCTTCTCTACAACTACAATGGGGGCTGCCCACTGGCTGGTCTCAACAGCTCGCAAAATTCCCAAACTTGTCAGTCGCTCAATCTCTTTCCGTACGGCATCCTTTTGAGCAGAAGGAACTGGTCGGTACTTAAAATACCGTACACGGCAGTGAGACTTTAACGTTAGATGGGCAACGAAATGCTTACTGCACTCAAGCTTGGAACTGAAGACAGACTCGAATTCACAAAGGTCATGTGCTTGATCTGCGAGCTGATCTCTGATCCATCCGACAACTTTAAGACTTTCGCCTCCTCTGGATACTTACCTCAACCTGAACGGTTCGAACTAATCAAGGCCCATGATGTTAGAAGCACTGGTACTACCAGTAATGACAGTTGTCGCCAATCGTCACGCCACGGTACGGTCACAACACAACTGTCACTGACACGTTGCCATACGACTTAAGAGTGCGGGATGTTGGGTGTAACTTTGGGTTATTAACCTCTCGATAGCCATCAAGCCCAATCAGTGATGATGTTGCTCCCGTGTCCACTTGAAAAGTAATTGAAGTTTGGTTCACTTCTCTACGTTCCATTTCCTAAGTTGACGAAACTTCATCTAGAATTGAAAGCAGTGTACCTCCTTCAACTTCTGCAAGATCCGAAGTCCTTTCCTCCTACTGATGAATGGAATGTGCTGATTCTTTGCCCTTATTTTAACTACCTGCGTTTTGTTGCCTCTCTGCCCGGCCTCGTGATTTTGTTCGCCCGTATCGGTCACTTATCTTCCTAAATCGAGTTCCACTGATTGTCGCTGTGCTGACAAATATACGCTTTTGATGTGACCTTTCCTAACGCAAAGATCACACACTGAATCCAGATGACGACAATCAATTCGGTCGTGGTGTACGTTGCATCCTGTGCAAGACCTCCGTCCTTGGTTCTCATTCGTATACTTTTGCTTCCGGCTGGAATGTACCACGTTAACTTCAGCTGAGAAAGTGTGCTTTCCAGTGTTTTTTAAAATTTCAGTCGTTAGTTGGGTCGACTCGTAGGCCGTGGCAATCTCCTCCAATGTGGGATTTTTTCGTTAAGTAGCTACATTGCAGACGGCATCACGTGGAGTGTGAAGCACCAACATGTCTCGTATCATCATACCTGCATATGACTGACCGCAACTCTCTTTACTGCAAACAAATGTGCAACTTCTTAAGTACGCGATTATCTCTGCGTATGATTGGTTAGGTGTCATTTTTGTGCTGAGAAATTTACAGCGTAACACCAGATTTTCAGAGAGTTATTTAAAAGTGCGAGTACGTTTTCAGTTTCAAACAGTTTCCTGAGCAACTCGTCGACATCTGGACTACACTCTGGCAGGAAATGTGATCTCCTAAGATTTTCGTCTACCAGGGAATTCGCAGCATAATGTTGTTGGAGCTGGAAAAGGTAGTTTTCTCAACTTTCCTTCTCACCGTTAAACTGACGAAACGATGTTGAAGCTACAGTATTCCTCTTTAGAACCATAAATTCTCCATAAATTCTTTGTTGGACTCTAAGATCTGTTCCATCCAGGCTTGTTGCTGCTTCACCAATTGTTGAACTGCTTCTTGGTTCATTATACTACGCCAATCCTCGTCGCCACAATGTTAAATTTGTTAGGTAAATTAATTAAAAAACCGTTTACTTCAATATAACTTTACTGAACGATATTCATAGAAAAAAGAACCTCTTTGGTAGAACTCACAGATCGGAGAGTGAGGTTAAAAACAAAGGAAACTAAAGCACCATTTACAATGCTCCGAGATCCGATACAAGGGTTGCATTCGAATTCAAAATCGAAAGCTCTCGCATTCGGCCATCGGATGTCTGTTTACAATGATACGTCAAAACACCACTCAGAAATAAAATGCTCAAAATGAAAACAACAACAATTCAGCTGTCACGCATGGCGAGATGCGAGAGTTTTCCAGATTTTCGAAATTAATTGCGATGCTTGCTGCGGAACTCGCATTATTGTAAACAAACCAATTGAAATACATGTTGTATGTATTTACAAGTACAAGAAATATTTTTGACAGTTCATGCGCTCTCTTTTTCGAACAAAGTATCGTATCTCGGAGCATTGTAAATGGGGCTTAAACCATGCGTTCATACTTATTTCAGCGGCAATTGAAATGTCATTAGTTGGTAATTAAACAGAGTTGCCATCGTGTTACAAAATTTTGTTAGTGCAAAAGAGTTGCTGATGCAACACTCATCACTTGACTTTGCACAGGAAATTCTTCACTATGAGGTATTGGTATGGACACGGAAGCTTATGTAGGGTATTCTATTTTGTTTTTAACCCTTTGACTTTAGTTAAACAAAAATAACAGTCATCATAATGATTCACTTGTTCACGCCAAATCAGTGGAATAGGAAACGGCATCGACTTCTTTTTTCCATTTAACCAGTTAATAAGTGTAATTTTCACAATTTTCACAAGTGCGGCGACTTATTTTTTCCATATTTAGTTTAAAGATTGTATTGTACTTTTACATAAAACTATCTCAACACAACTTAAATAATTAAAAAAGTTATTTCGATTACCAACCGACCGAGCGTGAAGGTAGCTTTCATAAATGCGTTTTGCTTTCCATTATTATTTTAAGTAACTGTAAAGAAACAGTTACACATATCATCACTCATGTTACCAAAACCTTGTCACGGTGTGCTATTATTTATGCATGCTGAATACTTTTTTTGATCCCTGTAGTAATACATAATATGTTGAAACATATGAGTATGTAAATTAAATTTTTTAAAGTTTTTTTCCATAAAAAAAAAACAAAATTTTTAATTTTTATGAGGAAGAGGTTTCTCTTTATTTTACTGAATTCACTTAAAGACTAAACTAAACAATCATTTTAATATAACTCAACACCTACGTTAACCTATGCCGCAGAATGTGGGATGCAAATAGCGTGGGAAAGTATTTGGACATGATGCGCCAAGTCAGCAACATGAACCTGGAGCGTGGCTATTGTGTAGGATGTTAACAAATGAATTCGTGTGCGCGAAACATGAATTCCGTGCGTGCTTTTCTTGGGTTTTCGAAGTTGTGCTTGGGAATGAGAAATTTGCTTATTATGATTAATGTTAGCCTCAAACGTCCTCATTTGGCAGGATCAGGAATATGGGATTTGGTTGATCCTGACTGGCTTTAGTGGTAATGTTTCTTCTTGATTCCTGTTTTTTTACTTCGGCGTGTGTTTCTGTTTCCGATTTTTTTACTTCCAGCTTTTGATTTTTCATGTTGACTTGAGTATTTGCTGTTTCTTCTCTTTTTGGCTCTTTATCTTCCATTTCTATGATTTTTACTATCAGGATCGTTAGGAGAAAAGAAATAGTTTCGGTCAATGCAAAGTTTGTTGTTGCAGCAATGATGTGTTTAGTTAGCAATGCCGTGATATCCTCGATATTACGAGTGTGGAGTTCCTTGAGTATTTCCAACGATAGAAAATTTTCTGATTCGTCGGTTGAAGAAATTTACCTGCGATCGCAGGTAAAGGTTTTACTTTTGCATCTAAAATATTTGAGATGAAAGTTTTATACTCGATCCTTACTGATGAGTTTTGGAAGTTTATCAGGAATGTTCCAGTAAGCTGTAGCGTCTTATTGTCCCATTAAATTGATTGAGTAGAATAACACCTGAGGAGATTTCGTCTATTGTAGGGATATGATGACTATTAATTCGGGTACAGTTTGCTTTTAGACTATGGAGTAGGTTGGGGATGCAGGATGTGCCGCTAATATCTACGATACTACTCGTATGATATGGACAAATTGATAGTTTATTGTATATCTTACAACCTAATTTTACACCATATATAATGTTTTGACACTTTAAGATATTCCAATAATCTAATTTATTTATAAAATTATTATATTTTACTGCTTTTATTATTATTTTATTGCAGTCCTTAATTCTACACTTTTTTGCTATAGTAATTTCTTCATTATATAAAATATAGGAATTAACGATTCCTTGCTTCCCCCAATGTATGGCGTATTCTAGGTTTACAAGTTCTTCTTTAAGTAACTTAATTTTCTTTTGTGTTGCTATAACAATATTGTTTTTGAATAAATCATGTTTTTCCATTTGATTAATAATTAGATTTGTTACATTGGTAATGGTATTAATTTTATTTATAAAATCTCTTTTTATTAAAACTTGTTTATTGTTGTTTTTGATGTTGTTTTTAATGATTCGGAAGTCATCATGGTCAGGATTCCCTGGGATCCATTTCCAAGCGCTTCCTATGAGGTTAAGTGATCGTTTCTTTATATTTGATGGTTTTAGTCTACTTATTATGTTTTTAAATCGATGACGAGAATCATCTTAAAATTTCCAGTTTGGATTTTTGCTATTCCAGTTTCGATTGCTACTAACTGGCTTAGTGAGTAATCGAGAATTTGAACTTCGGCAATACAGCCTGTCGCCAAAAACAATATAAAAAGTTTCAGGCATTTCATAATTTTGGCTTTTGTGATTCAAGGTGGGGCTAGCGGTCAGCTGCCGTCGAGTACTAAGGGGCCCTTTAGTTAATTTCACCACACACACACGATGGGTACCACGGGATTTTTGGAAAGACTAGCACACGCGTGCTAGTGCTACTTAAGGGCTTTTTGAATGACGCACTTTTACTTTTACTTATTTAACCGTTTTCCCATAGTTTCTGCTCGGCCGCCAATTAAATATTTTAAAGTTATTTCCATAAAAAAAAACAAAATTTTTAATTTGTATGAGGAGAAACCTCTTTATTTTACTGAGTTCACTTAAAGACTAAACTAAACAATCATTTTAATATAACTCAACACCTACGTTGAGTAGGTTATGTATTACAAAGAGGGGAAAACAAAGAGTTATTACTAACGGCATAGCTTAGCACCAAGTCATAAAACAAAAAAAACATGGAATAGGAGAAAATCATATAAAAAAAAAGACACTCATCAGCCTGTCAATCATGCGCAACAGCGTAAATGGTTAAAGAGAAACAGAAACACTGAAACAAAAGAAAAAATCCCACTTGCATTTTTGTCCTTGTTTCAGGTAGTTACACAGAAGACTCAATTTGGGTAGTGTCCCAGGTCCTTTCTACGACCCCTTGCACAAAAGTGGCAAGTCTATTGAGTGGCTACGGAGTCAGGAGCTCACTTCGGGAATACTAGTACATATAATATAAAAATATGAGAGTTGCCGTTGGCCCATTAGGGGTTAATCTACCATCTCTTCTTCAGCACTCTAACTAGTACTGAAAAAAATCTTTATTGCCCTCGCCTCCAAATATGATAAAGTGGCTCACGACTGATGACGCCACCCCTGATTCAACCGCGTGAAATTACCCGCAATCCATCTGAATCCAAATCATTATCAACAAGCACGGGGCCACGGGGATGGTACTAGCAATCGCTACTAGCAAGGTTCGAATCCTACCCATTGGCAAGTTTTTCAAGTTTCTCATTTGTGTAATTGGAACTCAGACAAAAAAAATTCTGCGTGTGAAGGCATAACACTGACACGTAGATTTGGCTGTTATAGAGTTTCAAGCACAAAAAATACTGTGAATTATAACCTTCGAATCACTCTGAGTGAAGAAAAAACTCTCCGTCCTATTCGGACTCCCACCCCTGGAGAGCGAATATCGAAACCAAATACACCTGAGTTTCAAACCACTACAAAAAACTACAAAAACAATTTTCCTTTCTCATCCTTCTACCTTTCCGCCTGCGCCCTGGCAACAGTAAAAGGGTATCTAACTCCTTATGGTCGCGTAAATTATAAAAAAAATAAAAATAAATTGTTGTTTAATTAGTGTGTAGTTCCAAAAAAATCTTTGGTTATTGTCGGTATCCGTATACCAACAAGTCAAATGTAATTGTGATTTATTTTGCTTGCGTCCTTGCTTTACTTAAAAATGTGTCCTTGAAAAACAAGATAAATTTATTTTTACACATCAGACTCAAATGTGATCTTGTTCGGCAGCAGCACAATTTGCGCAATCGCCTCAAAGTATTATATTATAGTAACGTGGGCTATCCGGTTAAAGTATATCCTCCTAAACTTGCAATGAAAGTAAAACGAGTCTATTAAGTATTAACTACAATACATGCACATTAAAAAAATTCTTATTAAAAGTTCAACGGGACAATAAGCAATAAAAACAAAAAAGACTGGCCTTTGGTAATATCATTTTGAGTGCAAACATTAATTCTGGAGAAAGGGCAAAGTCGCAATAAATCACAAATTAATTTTAAGCAACTAAAAAAAATCAGGAAGAAAATAAAATCAATTTTATGTGAACGACGAACTTGCCAATTAATCCACAAATCGATGGAGACGAACAAAAAGATACAAACCCAAATGAGATTAATAATTACTCTGGCCGTCACCATATCAATAAAAAAATTCCTCTGCGTCGATGACTTTTTGTCGTCACCCGGTATGCTAAAATCCAATTTAACCTTTTATTGTCCATACCAACTAAACCAGTTCCGTTTCGGCCATAAGGCGCCGTCGGGGCAAATTCTTAGAACCTTACGAGTCTTTGAAGTCTGCACTCCGGATACTGGTAGGTTAACCTTGGAGCTATACTTATCTTCGTCTAGATGGTGTGATTAATGTTGTTTCTGACGTGTTATGTGAGTGGGAGATTTGGGGATTCTTTGCAACTATCAAATTTTTTTTTTCAAAGCTTGTTGCCATAAAGTGTTACTAATACGAGTATTTAATAGAGTGATTAATTGCGTATTAAAAAATATTTTAATAAAATTTACATAACTACACGTATCTTGGATTCGATCGTCTTTTATTGTTATGGGATGAGTTAAAGGCGAAGAGCAAATAAGCATCTATTGATGCATACATATTAGTTAGTTGTATTGGCAAGGTCTCACATTCCAACAAAACATGATTTGTCTTCGCAGTTAGAATTGAAGTCAATAAACTGACTCAGAAGTATTTTTTTTTCATGAAAGGTAAACACAAATACTTAAATTGGTCTTGTTATGAAAGTACCATCACTTGGTGTGAAAGGCACTTCTCCAGCAGTTTTATCATCCGAATGCAAATAGCATACTGGTTTGTGTTTACTCGTTTTAATGGTATAATGAGACTTTTCTCTCTTCTTGATCATTGACGCAACTAAATACGTGTATTATACCCCGAGGAGTAGTCTTAATTAGACGCCGCCCACGGATTATTTTGATAGAACAACGTTGCCCGTAGGAGTTTATTTTTATTAAACCAACATCTAATATATTTTTGTTTTGGCTATAATTGAAAGCATTGGCTGTATGAATTATACCATATTTACTAAACTGTGATCGGCACCAGTCTTAGAATTCTTAGTTAAAAGGACAGTGTTCATAGGCATTATGACCTCTGAACCAGCTCGGTTTTCCATAGATTGTAAATCGAAAAGTTAGAATCGTTTTGCATTCGTTGAGGTTGTGATAGTAAGGATTCATTAGCATCTGCATTCGGTATATGTATTGTAGTTGGGGGAATTCTCAGGAGGAGTCTAGAGACGGTTTAAAGAGGTTAAATTATGAGTGAGTGAACTTCACAATCCGTCAGAACAATGGCAGCCAAACCAGCCATGAGAAAACTCGTTCCTAACTCTATGAGTTGTACTATGATGTGCATGTAGGAAAAGCCCACAAAGTTATGATAAAGAGACTGCATAGCCTTGATCACATTGAGCGCGTATAGGTTGTGAAAGAAATCTCAGATTCTATTGTAGTACCATCTGAATGATGGTTCAGTTATATCACATTGGATATAAGATCTTGTGTGCCATATTTATTTAACAAGCCCGAGTTAACCACGGACGACATTATTCTGTTTAATACAAACTGGTCTTAAACTTAAACTAAAACTAAAGGACAGGGAATATCTATATTCTATTTATCTGTTTATTTATTTATTGATTTTCTTATTTCTTCTTAAAAGAAAAATCTTATTCTAGACTATTTCTAAATAGTTATAAATGTCATTAGAGATCAATTTCATATGTTATAATAATAAAGAATGATACATTAATTAAGAAAGTGAATTCTATTCATGTTAAAATCTATTACACTATTTTATAAATTGTAATTGACATATGCCATGGTTATTGGGCCATTTTGGCCGCAATTACTTCGATGTTTAGATACATAAAAAAATCATTCTCCAGGTCGAACAATGCGTGACGGGGGATACAAATTAAATAATAAAAGTAAAAACGAAGAATCAGTGTGAGCAGATACAGCAGCACAAGGTAATGTGTTAATCTTTTAGGAACAGATATTAAATTAATGAGCGCAAATTAGCTTCATTCATTTCTTTGCGTTCTGCGCAAATGTCCAATTTGCCATGACTCTGGAGCATAAGTCAGGCTGAATTTGACCGATGGCATGAGTTATCTTGGTTTTGAGGGCCGCTGTGGCTTTGTGGCTTATTCGCATAGATTTGCGACTTCAGAAAATCCCACAAGGAAAAGTCTAACGGGGTCAAATCGCACGATCTCGGTTCATAGTTCAGTTCATGTCACCTCCACGTGAGATGACCATGCCCTCAAATTGATCATACAGAATTTCTACTGTGTGATACGTAGCGCCGTCATGTTGAAACCACATATCGTTTGTGTCCATATCATTCAATTCAGGCCAAGAGAAGTTGGTAATCATCGACCTATAGCGGCCGCCGTTGATGGTGATGGTTGACGTCGTTCTCAAAGAAATATGGACCGGTGCCAGCCCAAAATCCACACAAAACAGTGACTTTTTCGGGATGCATAGGACGCTCTTGGATCTCATGTGGATTGGTATCGTCAAAAATTCGCCAATTTTGTTTGTTGACGTACCCATTCATCCAGAAATGGGCCTCATTGCTGAAGATAATTTTTCGATGAAAATTAGGGTCAGTTTCCAACTGGTCCAGATCCCATTCAGCGAACGCATGTCGTTATCTATGATCGTTTACCTTTAGCTGGGGCAGTTGAATTTTGTACGGGTGCAGGTCCAAGTCACGACGCAAAATTCGCCAAGTTGTGGTCTGCGAAGGACCGAGTTCTTGTGACCGACGCGAAATTGACTGCCTCGGATTTTCCTGCACACTCTCACGGACAGCGGCGATGTTTTCGGCAGATCTTGCGTTTCGTCGACGTACGGGTGTTGGTTTATCGTTTACTAAATCAGTGGACTTAAATTTATCCACCACACTGCGAATAGTCCCCTCGATAGGATGATTATGGCGTCCGTAAAATGGGCGAAGCAATAAAATAATTTTATCATTTGCACGTGTTGTTGAATAGACTGAATAAATGAAAGCCAATTTGATAGATGTAGCTTCAACAATATGGCCGCTATCAACTGTCACAGTTCGGAAGTCAAAGTTCTTGGAAGACCCTGTATTACATATATGTAAGTCTATGTAGTACTTGATTTATAGTGTCCCCTCCATTTTTGTAAAGCTCAGCTGTGATCATGTTTTCTCCTGGTGACTTATTGTTTTTAGGTTTAGCTGTGGCTTTCCTTATGTCTTTTGGCTCTCTCTCTCTCTCTCTTCGATTCCTATGTTCATTGTCTGTTCGAAATAGGTTTTCCAACTTTGTTTTCCTCAACGACTATATTTCCCTTTTCATCTTTGCATATATTAATTTTTGGTTTGAATTGTTCAGACACTTGCTTTACCTTGTTATATAGTACGAGTATTCTCATACTTCCTTTTAATGTTTCGTTTTCAATATCCTCTACCTTTCTTTTCATCATTTGTTTTTTTTTTACTTTTTTTGTACGCATCTCTGTTCTTTTTTTGTCTTGCTTTATACTTTTCTCCAATTGCTGCTGTACACTCTTGGTCTAACCATTCTATGTTTCTCGTTCTTTGCTTCTCGCCTACAAGTGTTTGTTGTAGCTAATATCGTCGTTTCTAAATATATATTGCTCCATTGCTGTTCTATGTCGTTGTTACGAGTATCTATATTATTTAATTGTTCTATTTCTCGTCTGATCATATTCTCATATTTTTGCCTGGTCTCGAAGTTTGTCTGTATCCCACTTTTTCTTTTTGATGCCATTGATTTTCGCTGCATTTGATGTTCTTTGATGGGTTGTTGCAAGTAAGAGTTGCAGTTCGCTCTTCTCTTAACCTCACTTAAAGTCAAAGCCATCGAATTCACCACGATCCGTCAAAACTGCATTGGGATGCTGCAGAGAAAAAGGAAGATGTTTGTCTTGTAAAGCCGAAGATTGCTGTGGTGCGAAAAATTAATCGGAGAAAAAGCAGCAACTAAGAAACGAAGGCCGTTTTTTTCATTGTGGCAAGAAGTGGCGCAATTCCAGGATGTGCAACGTAACCGCTCAGTCAAACAGAACGCGTTTTTAATGTTTTTAATGCCGCGGTAAAATTATACGTTAAACAAAGAGCGGTCATCACTGTACAATATTTTGCTTCAGTAGCTTTGCATTACCTGTCAAAATGTCGTTTCATTCATAGCCATCTAAATCTTTTCCAATAGTTTCCCATATTTCGGCCTTTAAAACAATGTGTTGCATGCGCTGCGGAAGCTTTCTGGAACAAACGACCTTTCCCTACACCATTACCCAAAAACGAATAACCAAGTATGGTAAAGCGAAGGAAATTAAGTTTTATTCTCTATAAAAGTTTAGTTTAACAATTCATATTCAAATATACTACTTACATTTTGTAGTGAACGCTCCGAGATTCCAAATGCAATTGGCCGATTTGTACCTCATGTGGAATATTCTTCCACCAATTTTCGCGCCCATTTTGACGTTTGACAAAAGGGAAATTTAGTTCTGTTTGCATTTAAACAAGCGAATATGCAAGGCTCTGTTTGCTTTTGAATCCCCGATGTGTTCACTTTACATAATTTTGAAAATATTTTAACATCCCACCCTCCGTGATGCGCTCGGGTCCTCACTCGTAGCCTCACTTACATTGAAAACAGCAAGCCTTACCACTGGTCTTCGCAGAACTCCTGCCCTGGCTCTGACTTCGGCTTATCGAACTTGCTCATCTCGACTAGCGAAGGCTCTGATTACTCTTCCTCGCAACCATTAGCTTCTAGGTGCATCGGCGTCGCAAATTGGGATCAAGTCTCCGATCGGTACTGGCGGAATCCTCTCAAACCATTTACAACGTCGCGTGAGGACTGGAAGTATTCCTTGACCCATCGATTGACAAATCAATCAATTTTCCCAGTAGAAAATGGTTTGGTGTTAAGGGCTCTTCATCCTCAGTTGACACCGGCATATACGTGAGGGGACGGCTGTTGATAATGTTTTCCGCTTCAATTAGGTTGCTCAGAGGAGTCTCAATTTTCGGCGATAACTCCTGAAGAACGTGCGATAATACTCTCTTGACGGAGCAGACAAGTCTCTCCCAACATCCTTCAGCATGTGGGTTCGACGGGCAATTGAACACCCACTCTATAGCCTTTGAAGAAAGCTCTGTCTTGATTGCTTCGTTGTCAAATATCTCAGAAGTCAACAACTCATTTTTGGCACCGATCAAATTGGAGCCGTTATCGCTTCGTATACGGACTGGAACCCCTCGTCTTTTGACGAAATTTCTAATGCACATGATGCAGGCATCTGTCGACAAATCAGCAGCAATTTCAAGATGGATAGCCCTCATACACGTGAAGAGAGCAATCCATCGTTTCTCCTTCCGACGTCCTGTAGTGATCGTAACCGGTCCAAAGTAGTCCAGGCCGTCATAAGTAAATGGTCTCTGGAACGGAGTGAGACGGTCTTTTGACAACTGACCCATTAATGGCGGCGTTGGTTGAGCAGTCCGAATGCGGCAATATCGGCAGTCCCTTTTTGTCTTCTTAACAGCAACGCGTAAACCAGGCACCCAGAATTTGAATCGTATCTCGTTTACAATGGAGTCGTCGTTCTGGTGGCGCAAGAGGCTATGATAGTGTGCTATCATTAACTTCGTAAGCGGGTGATGTTTTGGCAGAATGATTGGACGTCTGGCTGTGAATGGCATACTCGTGGCAGCATCTATACGCCCATAGACACGTAGGAGGCCAGCATCATCTAAGTATGGCGTCAGTTTGTATATGACTCTGTTCTTCTCTACTAGTATGTTCTGTCTTAGCCGATCTACGTCATGCGCGAAAATATCCATTTGAGCTTTATGACATAACTGTTGCTACGCATCACGTATTTCGTAAACCGACAAATCCCCGCTCTCTTCAGCCTTTCGTTGGCAGCCTCTGATAAAGCGTAGTACCCAGCCCATCATTCTTTTTAGCTTCGAATATTTAGAAAATCTAGAAATGTCAATTAACGTTCTACTTACTTCGTTCACGTGCAAAAGAGACTTTGGCTTAAGCTCTTCCTTGCACATATAACTACTAATGTCATCGGGTATAGCTGGCCAGGCATCTTCAGGCAGCTTCAAGAATGATGGCCCGTCAATCCGTTCCGAGCGCCTTTCAAGCTTAGGGAGATATTTGGCTCGCGTTCCTTCATCTGCTCGATTGAGCTTCGATGGAATTAAACGCCACTGACTGACCTTGCTGCTGTCAAGAATCTCCGCTACATGGAAAGCTACAAATGGTTTATTATGACGCAGGTTCATACGAAGCCAATTGATGCAGGTTTTCGAATCACTCCAAAGTACTTGATTCCCGAATTGTAAATCGTGGCTCTCTACTATGGAATTGCAGAGTCTGATCCCAAGAACAGCAGCTGACAGCTCAAGCCTCGGCATGGAGGTTAGCTTTTTTGGTGCGCACTTTGTCCTTCCACATATAAATGATACACTGACTTCGTCTCCCATCTCAGCTCGAAGATACGTAACTGCGCTGAGCGCCTCTTCGCTAGCATCGACGAAAGTGTGAAGATCTATTTTGCTGGCAGTCGAAAGGAGGGAATTATGGCATCTGGGTATTTGGAATCGAGTCAGCGAAGGATGCTCTGCTTTCCACTTCTTCCAGTTTTCAAATATTTCGTTGGGAATCGGCTCGTCCCACAAAACTCCGTATTTCCATACCGACTGCAACAACAGCTTGAGATGTAGGGTGAAATTGGCAATTATTCCATATGGATCAAATGTAGACATCGTTATACTGAGGAACTCCCTCTTAGTTGGACATCTATCATTGGCTATAATGTCCCTGCTGACCCGGCGAAACTTCAGAATAAAGATGAATATATCTTCGGCAGGTTCGCAGCACATCCCAAGGACCTTTTCTGTGGCTGTATCGACGTTCATATCAACTACTTGGCTCGGCGGATCTTTATCGTCAGCGTCGGAGATATTGAATAAAACTTCTGAAGAATTCGATGCAAAGTTCCGCAGTTCAAAACCTCCTGCTTTGTGGATTGATATGGATCTAGTAACTTGAACAGCCTCAGCTACACTATTAAAACAGTCCACATAATGATGATGAACAATAGCTTTGACGGCTCTCGGATGATCGTTTGCGAAACTCGATACGTTCAGGTTTTTGACAAAATTGGCTGTACAGGACGAGCAGTTGGCACCAAACGCCATCGACTGCATTTTATAGGTATCGATCGGCTGGTCTTTTCTAAACCTCCATAAAAATCGCTGCGATTGCTGGTTCTCCGGCCGGATCCGAATCTGATGGAACATTTCCTTGATGTCTCCAGTCACCGCAATAGGACGTAAACGAAAATTGAAAAGGATAGGCAACAAAGCCTTGAGGTTGTCCGGTCCCTTTAGCAGTAGGGAGTTAAGAGAAATATCGCCCACACTGGCTGCTGCATCGCAAACTAGACGAATCTTATTTGTCTTGTGGGGGTTCTTCACGCCACAGTGCGGCAGGTACCACGTCCTTGGAGTTTTTCTATCTGCTTCGACTTTGGTCAGCTTTCTGGCATACCCCTGTTGTACGTAGCTCTTAATAATTTCTTTATATACGGCTGCGAACGCTGATTCCCTTGTCATCTTATTTTCAAGGCCTTTTCAAACTCTTGAAACAAAAATGCAGATGTAGGGAAGGCCGCCAAACGCAGATCCGCCTTGATAAGCGATTGAGTTTGCAGATTTACTTCAGCAACGGTTTGCACTCCATTCAACATAAAAAATTTAGCTCCACCTTTGTCCGCACTTATTTGAAAGTCCACCAGCATTGACTTCTCCGTCATTGTCTTTTTCCCAAACCATTGCAAATTGTTGTCTAGCCAAATCTGAACTCAAGATAGTGACGGAGGAACCTTCGTCGAGTAGTGCATAAGTTCTTACCACTATGTTGTTATTATAAAACCTTACGGGCAAAATACGGAAAAGAATCTTAAAGCTTACCTTGGCATTGCAGTTCAATAAGGCTTCGAAGATATTTAGCAAACGGTTTCTTCCTCCGAACGGGTTGGTTTCTTCGGCAGCTGCTCTTCTTGAAGAGAAAAATGGTGTGCTCTTCCACAATTATTGATCCCGCAAGGCTTTCGAGATCTGCATGATCGCTCATTATGGCCGTACCTGAGGCAACAAAAGCATAATTTATTCCTTTTTTTTTATAATGAGCGCGCGCTCAAGGGGTTTGTGTACCCTTAAGGTGATTGTTCACAGCGCGGGCAAAGGAAATTTAGGGAAGAAGAAAAGAGAGGTGTTGATGTACATTGTTTTTAAATGTTTGCAAGTTATAACGACCAGGAAATACAGAGATTGGCAGGGCATTCCATAAGCGAGTTGTACGGCTTAGGAACGAATCACGATATTTTAGAAAATGGGCGTGAGGGTATACTGATGAGCATTCATAGCGAGACGGTGTTACGGTTGAAATGCTACTGCCGATTTCAGTGGAGCACTGGTAGTGGAAATAGCGATAAAACAAAGTGAGACAGGAGACATTACGTCGGTGTTTTAGGGTGTCAATTGATTAACTGGTATTAATATCACCAATAAGTTTTATCGCACGGTTTTGAATCCTATCTAGCAGGTGTAGAGATGTTTTAGGAGCACCTGGCCAAATGTGGGCATTGTACTCCAATTTTGGGCGGATGAATGCCTTATAATTGAGGCCAGATCAGAGGGGGTAAAATATTTCTTACATTGCTTGAGGAAACCTAGACATTTCGCAGCATTTTTGGCGATATCAAATATGTGGTCATTCGAACGTAAGTTGTCATTGACACACATACCGAGAATGGAAAGTTTTTCGGTTTCGACGATGCCATTCATGGATACTGGCTGGGTGTTTAAATTTCGCTTTAACAACAGCAGACAGCACTGTGTTTTAGAAGCATTAAATTCCACTCTGTTGATAGTAGTTCCCCAATTGATTATGCTGTTGATATCGGAATTTAATGAGCACTGATCAGTGCTACTATACTGCAACAAATCCTACCTCTGATAAAGAGAATCTTTTCATTGACTGCCTAACTGACTCTGGTCTATATCAATTAAGTGGTGTCACCAATAACATCG
The DNA here is from genome assembly GCA_949129095.1 of Volucella bombylans. Taxonomy (NCBI): domain Eukaryota; kingdom Metazoa; phylum Arthropoda; class Insecta; order Diptera; family Syrphidae; genus Volucella; species Volucella bombylans. The sequence goes on from OX422143.1 coordinate 53,155,440, forward strand.
GCAGACAACTCGACCTAGTCTTCGCCACTGATACAGATAACTGCGTCGTTTTAGAAAGTAAACATCTGCTTTCTAAGTTGGATAGTTACCACCCTCCCCTTTTTCTTACGCTGACATATGACAATGGTCTTAATCCCGTTTCCTATGAATATTCTTACAGTTTTAATTTCCATAGGGCTAACTACGCCAAGCTGAACAACCTCCTCAGTATGGTCAATTTTAACTTTCTCTACAATAACCCTAACCTTACGGTTAACGATGCTCTTGCATCCTTTTATACCGAAATTTTAAAATGTCTCTCCCAATCTGTGCCTTTTTTACCCAAAAGGAATCCCTCATCGTCACCACCCTGGTATAATAAAGAGCTGCGATCTCTTCGTAACAAGAGAAATAAGCTCTGGTATTCTTACTTAAAATCGCGTTCCGACACCGATTTCTTCTACTACCAGTCTGCCCAAATTAATTTCTCTGTACTTTGCCAAACTCTCTATAACAACTATTTAAACCGAATGGACCACACACTCATTTCCGACCCCAAAAGATTCTTTCAGTTCATCAAAACTAAAAGCAAATCGGATAACTATCCATCATCCCTAAATTTTCTTGATAGGTCCTCGGGCGATCCCCAAATTATTGCAAATCTCTTCGCAATCTTTTTTGGCCAAGCGTTCGCCATCCATTCACAGGAGCCAGACCATTCTTACTTTTCCTACTTAAACAGCAGCCCACAAACAACTTTGGAATCGGTGTCTATAACCTTAGAGCAAGTTAGAGATAAAATAATAAAACTCAAAGATGATTATTCTGCTGGCCCTGATGACCTCCCCCCTATATTTTTAAAGAAATGTCAAATGCATCTAGCCCAACCTCTTACAGCTCTCTTTCAGCTTTCTATCACCCAGGGATTATTTCCATCAACCTGGAAAAGGTCGTTTATTATTCCCCTACATAAAAAAGGTAGAAAAGACGATATTTCCAACTATCGACCAATTGCTAAGTTGTCCTGCATACCTAAGCTTTTTGAGAGCATTATCTATGACATAATGCTTTTCCATTGTAAATCTATTGTTTCCCTAAACCAGCACGGATTTTTCAAAGGCAGATCTACGACCACCAACTTAACGGAATTCGTATCAAGCACTTTATGTGCACTGGAATCTGGAAATGAAGTTGATGTGATTGCCACCGATTTCAGCAAAGCCTTTGATAGAATTGCTCATGACATAATCCTTCTAAAATTAAAGGCTCTTGGTTTCCGACTTTACTATGTTCTATTTACTATGTTCTATTTAGGTCCATGGTTTCTGACCCAATTAAAGCCTCCTCTGGTGTCCCCCAAGGCAGCCACCTTGGTCCCTTATTATTTATTCTGACCATTAATGATGTTGCTTGTATCATTAAAAATTCATACATATCTGTTTACGCAGATGATATGAAAATATTTAGATATATATCATCTTCCTCAGACAGCCTACTTCTGCAGCAAGATCTAGACAGGTTTTGTACTTGGTGTCAGAAGAATTTTCTTGAGCTTAACGTCAATAAGTGTCAGGCTATAACATATACCCGTAAACGCCTCCCTACTTCACCTCGTTGCTATCTAATCTTTAATCTGCCTGTTGCGTGATTTAGGAGTTATCTGCGACAAGGAACTCAATTTCCGTTCTCACATTGATAGTATAATAAAAAAAGCCAACTCTGCCCTTGGTTTTATCAAGCGCTGGTCTAAGGAGTTTTCCAATCCTTATGTTACCAAATCTCTTTACATAACCTTTGTTAGGCCTCTTCTGGAATATGCCAGCCAAGTTTGGTCACCCTACTACAGAACTCACATCCTCCGGATAGAAGCTGTTCAACGCAGGTTTTTACGCTTTGCTTTACGTAGTCTTCCCTGGGATGATAGCCAAAACTTACCACCTTACACTGACCGGCTGAAACTTATAAATTTACAACCCCTTTCTATACGCCGAAAAGTTGCCGACATTTTCTTTATTCATCAAATTTTAGTAGGTAATATCGACTGTCCTTCCTTACTTCAAATTATTTCTTTTAACACCAATCCCCGCAATCTTAGGTCTGTGCCACTTTTCCGGCTCAATCTTCACAGAACGAATTACGGACACCTGGAGCCAATGTCTAGGATGCTTCGTGAAGTTAACGATGTACTGCCTCTCTTCGACTACCATCTCAGCAAACTCTCCCTCAAGAACATACTTATTTCCACCTATGCCTCACGTCCTTATTTTCTTTAACCGCTCCCACCCTTTAGTTTTTAAGTGAAAATGTTAGTTTTAAGTATATGTTTGCTTGCAATAAGCTCAATAAATCTGTCCGGGATTGACCCGGGCCGCAAAAATCAAAATTAGCATACGCTGCCGTTCTCGTTCTACAGCCGAAGAGCAGGGCCGTGAGTCCGGGAACGAATATGAAAAGCAGAGAGTACTGCCATCAGCAAAGGAATATATTGGATTAGAAGTAGCAGACAAGGGATCATTAATGAAAACTAAAAAGAGTGTCGGAGACAGAACATAGCCCTGGGGCACACCAGCATTTATTTTGTGAATATCAGACTTGAAACCGTCCAAGACAACTTGAATTGAACGTTCCGAAAGGTAATTTCTAATCCATTGAAGAAGAGAGTCGTCGATCCCAAATGCACGCATTTTCGACAAAAGAGCCTGATACCAAACTCTGTCAAATTCCTCAGAAATACCAAGTGCAACTATCTTGCTTTCGCCAGATTGATGTACGGTTTGTTTCCACTTTTCGGTGAGACATGTCATCAAATCACCAGTGGACCTGTTGCTACGAAAACCATATTCCCGGTCATTGAAAAGTTTTCGTGTTTCGAGATATTTCATGAACTGACGATTTATCAGTGTTTCCATGACCTTGTAAAGAAGGGACGTAAGTGCAATGGGTCTGTAGGAGGAGAGAGAAGATGATTCGCCTTTTTTAGGGACGGGCTGGACAAATGCTGTTTTCCATCGGGAAGAGTCCTAAAGAGTTGGATTGATGAAAAAGCTTACGCAGTGGTTTTGACAGCGAGGAAAAACACCTCTTCAGAAGAATGGGAGATATACCATCTGGACCAGCGAATTTATGTATGTTGAGATCTTTAAGTACCTTTACTACTACAAGAGTGCGAAAGTAGATTCGTCGCATTGAAGATTCGACGCACTCAAGTGTAGGCGGTGACAAAGCACAATCTGGGAGTGTTGAGCTGGCCGCAAAGTGTGGAGCAAGCAGGCCTTGTCCAAAGAGCTGACAGCTGGAATGTCATTGTAAATGAGCGTTGGAATGGAGGATGAGGCGGAATTTCTAAGGTTTTTGACGAACGACCAAACATTTTTACTGCCTTTGGAACATTGCAGTATTTTTTGCTACAGTTTTTAGTCGTATTGGAATTTCACACGCTTAAGAAAGGCGTTGCAGTCATTTCTGGCTCGTTTGAACTTTTTTCGAGTTTCCTCTGTCGGGTTGGTCTTGAAGGACCGAAAAAACATTTCTCTAACCCTGACGGTCTCTTTACAGCTCGAGTCGTACCATGCCTTTTCTTTTGGTTTGATTCTCCTCATCCGATGAGTTATAAAGGATCTCATTCCAAAGAGAATGGTGTCTGTTATCATATCAGCAGCGGCATCCACGTCGTTATCGAGGAAGCATACCGACCAGTTAAAATTCCTAAAGAAGACCGCTCCAGTTGGCGTTCTCGTATTGCCAAACGGTTCTTTTAGGAATTTTTTCTCTAACTGTATGTTCGGTGTATGAGAAATTAGCTTATATGACACAATGGTCCGTCGAGCCTAGAGGGGAGAGCACATCAATGGTGTACTTATCAGGGTGAGAAGTTAAAAACAAGTCCAGGGTATTGGCGGTATGACTATCAACGTCTGGTATTCGCGTGGGCTCATTTACAACCTGCGTTAGTTTGTTTTCCGCATTGAAGATCTCAACACACCGTCCTTCGGGTGTTTTCTGTCCAGAATGTCGAAGCCACCCAGAATTGTGTATATTCAAGTCGCCCGTAACGTTTCAGTATGAGGATATAGGGATACAATTCTTTGAATGGAGGCAGACAGCGCATCAGACTCGTTAAAAGTTGAATTGCTGTCCAGTTTGGGGCTTCTGTAAATAATGCAGTAGTGGATAATTTTCTTACGGAGATGGAATTTTAACCACATGAAGTTGAATTCCGGATTGGAACATGGATCACATTGTGGTGGATTTTGGTAAGCTACATCACTACGCACATAAATGGCGAGACCGCGGTGAGAGAAGAATAAAGGCACTAGTTCGTAGCCAGGTAGCTTCAGATCAGAATGATCTGAGAGGTGTGGGCCGGGATCTACCTGTGTTTCACTAAGTGAAAAAACAGCTGGTCTGTACTTACAGACCTGGACGTACGCAGAAAAGTGATTACTTTTTAGCCCGCGTATATTGGCTACGACTACCCTGAATTCCCTAGTCATAATCACAGACAAACACAGAAAACACAAACACCGACGATACTAAGCAAGGCTGTGAAGTGAAAATTCTGACATTGATTTACCGGATCAAATTGTTGTAGGTTTTATGCCCTAACAACAATATGAAACAGTGCACCAATAAAATCTTCACTCACAACCCGCTATCCATCAGTTGTTACATACACTCAGCCACTGCCCGTATCGTATGATAAATACAGTAATGGCAGTGATTGAGTGCAAGCAACAGTACTTCGACCAGGAGCGGGAGAGTTGGCATACCCGCACTGTGTGATATTTTTTTTATATATTTTTTTTTTACACACGCGAGACACATAAGCACTGCAATTAACCACGGCGTGTGACTTTCGATTACAAAAGCGGCAAGAATCCTTTTTTTGCGGCGGCTGAGGTGGGTGGTTCTGTGGCATAGAAAACCTCTGACTGCAACTTTCCATTTCGACGTCGGCATTCAATATCTGTATGCACTATTGTTGACTGTTCCGTTGTATGAAGAATGTTTCTTGCTCCCGCTCTTTGATCAACTCTGGCTTGCTGCTGAAGACAAACCTGGGTGACAACACATACGGGTCTGGCTATTCCACTTAACCATTCATCAAAATCTAAGACGGTGGGCAATGGCTGAATGCACACACTTTGTTGAGCCCACTCCAGACGCATGCTCATTGGCAACTTGTTGATGCTGGTAAAGACCAGTTGACTCCAAAAACGTTGCGAGGTTTTGCACTTTTGTTGAAAATGGTATGGGCAATTCCAATTTGCTCTCTGGGATATTCGCGGCTTCTCTAATCTTCATAAGTTGACTCCGCAGCAAACACTCTGGGCGACCAAATCTAAATTCCAATGCAGCCATAACGCGATCCACATTATTTGGATGTATAAGCAATGCCTCGACTACCTCCTTCGCATCACCTTTTATGCACCTTTGTAGACCAAAAAATATTCTCGACTTTAGAATAGCCAAACATCGCAGTTGATTAACGAAAAGCTGTTGAAAACATTGGCCAGTCCTCGGGCCTACCGGTGAAGTCAGGAAGGTCACGTAGTTTGCGGGCTGCATGCGGCGGGGGCTGACTAGTGGTGAAAGATGGCGATGATCCAACCGATGGCTGCGGGATGAATATCTGCTGACTGAATGGCTGGAGCTGACTTAAAGGTGTTAGATATGACGAGATTCTTTGCGTGCATGAAGAACTGGTAGAAGTCCTTTGTGTAGCTGACACCATAGGCAATTGCGGGGGCAAAGACGCCGACGTTGCTATGTGCGGCATATACTGGCTAGTGAGCAAAGCCGTTGAAGTAGCTGTAGTAATAGTGCTGACGACGATGAAAAATTGAACCTTCTATGATGGCGGCGGCAAACTAATTTCAATAATCTTATTTGCTGGCGGCAAATAAATTGGGATACTCTGGCGGCAAATAAACCAATACGAGTAGTTCTCCTCGTACAAAAAAGAGTAAAATTTTTTACATGTGCTGGGGAAGCGTTCTGGAACAAACGACCTTTCCCTACACCATTACCCAAAAACGAATAACCAAATATGGTAAAGCGAAGGAAATGAAGTTTTATTCTCTATAAAATTAAGTTTTAGTTTAACAATTCATATTAAAATATACTACTTACTTTTTGTAGTGAACGCTCCAAGATTCCAAATGCAAATGGCCGATTTGTACCTCGTGTGGAATATTCTTCCACCAATTTTCGCGCCCATTTTGACGTTTGACAAAAGGGAAATTTAGTTCTGCTTGCATTTAAACAAGCGAATATGCAAGGCTCTGTTTGCTTTTGAATCCCCGATGTGTTCACTTTACATAATTTTGAAAATATTTTAACACAATGTTTTTGATGTTTTTATTACTCTGGCTGTGTAAACATGGGTATTTCCGCACAAATTTAATCAATATCTATCTCCATTGCTTCACAAAGAGAACCAATATCAATGGCGCGTTGAAATGAAGGATTTGTATTTCAATACATCACAGCGTTCCATCGCCGCACAGTGACTCATTTTGACTTTTTTGCTTGCAACAATTATAACTCCTAAACGAATAAGGATATCGTGACAGTCCTTTTTTCTGCTTAAGGAGATTCCCAGAGTTATCAAATTAATGAATTTTGAGAAATGATTTACATGGGGTTACAAAATCAACTTCTGAAATATAATATTTTAGTTAAAAAATATTCAAAAGTTCATGATTGAAGTGATAACAGGGTGTCTAAAAGCTAATCCGAGTGAAACAGTGCTGAATTACAGTAAATGAACCATTTTTTAAATGTTTTACAAAAAAAAGAGAATTTTTTTTATTTTGCGGCACATCATAGACATAATAAAATATTTCAATGATTCGTTTCAAGTCAAAGAAAGGAGAAAAAAGTAAACGGACCAAAAATTTTAAAAAAATCTAATTTCTACGAAACTTTCCTCAACATCTGAGATAATGTCTAATAAACTTATCATTAGGATCCGATGAGACATGCAAGCATGTTGTAAAAGTCTTCATTCTTCTGGTATTATACTGAGCAAATCTGAAATAAGTCTACAGCCCTGGATAGCGTCATCTCTTCTTAAAAAAATCAAACTGAAACATAAACTGCGGAAAAAATGTAGTAAACATCCATTAAATGTGTGTTTAAAAAGACGTTATGTCCGTTTATGTAGGAAAAGTTACTACCATGACCAAATTAGGATTTCACACGGAATCCTAAAGAAAGAATTTAAAGTGGTTAACAATATTATTAATCGAAATATGAGCAAGCATGATACAACTATAACGCTTAGCGATGGTAGTATAGTTATCTCGGATCCTATTGCAGTAGCAAACGAATTTAATGAGTTCTTTGCTTCAATCGGGCAATTGTCATCTTCGCCTGATTTTTCTAATATTTGCTATGGTGAACCTAGAGATGGTCTTGTGGATAGTTTTCTGCATAGAAAAAGTTTATATTTTGAACCTCTTTCGGGTCTTGAGTATTAAAAACCATAAACTCTTTAAACAACTCAAATTCACATGGGAATGATGGTATTTCCAACCTTGTGCTAAAAAAATATCCCTTAACATAGTTGATATTTTAACACATCTTTGTAGTTTAAGTATTGCCACTGGCAATTTCCCTGAAGACTTGAAATGTGACAATGCTATACCACTTTTTGAAAAAGGAAGCAAAAGAAAAAAATAGTTATAGGCCGATCTTGCTGTTACCTTCCATTTCAAAAATATTTGAGAAAATAGTTAAGCGTAGGATTTTGAAATATCTCGAACATAAAACTTTTTTAGTTTGAACCAGTTTGGATTCAGATCAGGCCTTTCTACTGAGGATGCTCTCTTATCCACACAAGGATGAGGATGCTCTCTGCTCCTTTATACACAAACGTTTAGATGATAAAACATTTTGCAGTGGATTTTTTGTGTATATAACCAAGGCCTTCGATATGGTTGATCACAATATTCTTTTGCACAAACTATACAATGTGGGTTTCCGTGCTTGTATCTATGATTGGTTCGCTTCTTATCTGAAGAACAGAAAACAATTGGTCAAAATAGGAACCAGTTTCAGTAATCCTAAAACTATTAAACTCGGCGTTCCCCAAGGGTCTGTTCTTGGTCCTATTGTGTTTTTGATTTACATCAATTCTATTTTTGAACAACCCTTTGCTGGAAAAGTTACTGCCTTTGCTGACGACTTAGCTATAGCATATAGAGCAGTTAGTCCCTTGAACTTAGTAGCTGATATCAATCATGACGTCCACTTATTAAGAATTTGATTCGCTGGAAACAAACTATTGGTTAGTAACAAAACTAAACTTATGTTTTATAGCCTAAGCACAAATTGCGGAAGGTATAACCTAATCAGCTACTCTTAATTCTAAGGACTCTTTTGATACGAACGTCGCTTGTAACACCAATTGCTTTAAAATTGAAAATGTTCATTATTTTAAATATCTGGGTGTAAAAATTTACCGTAATTTGAGTTGGTCAAAGTATATTTTAAGTGTGAAGCGTTATCTTCTTTCCACCATTCGTTGTTTTTATCGCCTAAGAATGTTTTGTTCCAATAGTAAAAGTATTGTCTAAAAACAATATACTACGAGATTTTCCATTCTAAATTACAGTATGGAATAAGTTGTTGGTGAGGCGCATATCTTAGTAAACTTCAGCAGCTAATTGTGCTGCAAAAATTTGCAGTAAGAAAAGTCTGTAACTCTTCTCGTCTAGCTCATTCCATGGAGTTATTTAGGCAGTACGGGAATTCTCCCAGTGCGACATCTTTTCTATTACGATGTACTTACAATTTTCTTTATGAGAGGTGGATACCTGCAAAGTCCAATCTCTGACGCTTATATTTTACGAAGCAATTTCCAAATATTTATTCCAATCCCTGCTTTCGTACTACAAATTTTAGAAATTCTTACTCCATTATATCATGCAAGTTATTTAACAAACTCCCTATTGACATACGAATCATAACAACTCTATCCTCTTTTTTTTTGAAAAAGATAAAATGTTGGCTTCTCGGTTACGAACACAATAATATTGAGGTTTTGTTGAGCTATATTGTATATATAGTTTCTTTTAATGATTTATTTCTTTTTAATGATTAATTTCTGAATTACTTTCTTACTCTTGCCTTTAATTACTGTTCAATTGTTTTTATATTTTTGGTAATGATTAATTTTTCTGAATTAATTTCTTTATTTTTTCCTTTAATTACTATTCAATATGTTTTTATATTGGTATTAAATTTATATTTATATGAATTATTAACTTTGAAGTGGCATTAACTCTATTTTTTCCTTCATAAAATAAAAATGCCTCTAATTTATTCTCTTTTATTTTTTTTAAGCTAAGTTTTGAATAAAAATGTACAATGTATAAGTTATGTTATAAAATGAGAATAAAGAATACATATATAACAAAAACAAAAATTTGAGATTTATATTCCTTGTAGTTTTTATTCCTGAGCTTCTTCCTACAATTCTCCATGTGGTACCGATTGAACTCCAATATAAAGGGTTTTCCAATTGGGACTTGACAACTTTGAATTTAATTTGTGAACGCACTCTTTCACTAATCATCAAACTGTCACTATCAATTTGTTCAGTAAACTCAACATTTTCATCGTGGTAAAGTGCACGAACGAGCAAGGTCTGCAAATTATAAAAATTTTCTACCGGAATTCGGAGTCGGTGACTGCAACTTTAAGAGCGTTAACTCCAAATTTCGGCCGCCCTAGTAGACAGGCAATAACAAGCTTAGTGCAAACATTTGAGTCTACATATTCGTTGTGTGATGTTGCCGTGTTAGTGAGACAACGGGTTGGTCGAAGTGTCGAAAATATCGCTGCCGTTTAGGCGTCCGTAGCAAACGATCCAAATTAGTCAATTCCACGGTGTTCTCAAGAATTGGACATCGCTCAGACCACATTATGGCATATTTTGAGTAAGGATCTTGGTTTACACCCACACAAGATCAAGTTGACTCAAGAATTGAAGCCGATGGACCATTTAAAGCGACGTACGTTCTCCGATTGGGTTCTGGAGAAGATGGGCCAAGATGATGAATTTCATCGCAAGATCATCTTCAGTGACTAAGCTCATTTTTGGCTCAATAGGTTCGTTAATAAGCAAAATATGCGTTATTGGTCGAGTGAAAATCCACATGTGCTTCATGAATCACCACTTCATCCACAAAAAATAACTGTTTGGTGCGGTTAGAATGCCAGCGGCGTTATTGGGCCATATTTTTTCGTCGACGATAACGATCGTCACGTTACTGTGAATGGTCAGCGCTATCGCGCCATGATCACCAATTGGAAGATATGGACTTGGACGACATGTGGTTTCAACAGGATGATGACACAAGCCACACAGCACACGATATTGATTTATTGAAGAGTAAGTATTGTGAGCGTGTTATCTCAAGAAATAGGCCAGTCGATTGGCCGCCTCGTTCGTGCGATTTAACGCCGCTTGACTATTTTCTGTGGGGCTACGTTAAGTCATTGGTTGTGCCAACACGCCGACGACGTTGGAGGAGCTCAGAGCCAACATTGAACGCGAAATAGCGGCCATTTCGGCCGAAATGTGTGGCCGAGTCGTTGAAAATTGAGTCCTACGAATCGATCGCTGCAAACGTTCCCGCGGAGGCCATATGAACATTCCTAAATGTTTTGATTGTACTTCAAACCGACAATAAAGTTTTTGAAATATCTCAAATGGTTTGCGTTTTATTTAAAAAAAAAAGTTGTCAAGTCCTTATTGAAAAACCCTATAGTTTGATTATTATAAAGAATAGGTGTGAGTTGTGTTTCGTGATATTTTTGCTTTAATAACTCTGTTATTTTCTTGGCATAACCCCCAAAATTTAACAGTGTTAACCTTTTCCTTGCAATTCAAAACATTAAGTATTACTTCAAGCCTCGCTATTACCTCTCTATTGACCCCAGTTATACGAGCTGTTACATCTAATTTTTTTTTTTAAATCTTCTCGAAGTTTTGGTAAATCCACATTGAGCCCAATCTCATTTCGAAAATGATTTTGGATCTCTAGTTTTCATATTTTTACTGCCTCTTTCAGTCCAATAGATTCATCAATATCTTGATGATTCTTAATTCTTGCATGTAATGAAGAGATTCCATATTCGTAGTTATGTTCGTCATCATTTGCTTCATCTTGATTGTTGAAGTTTTTTTGTGTTCTTTGAATATGAGACATAACCGTGTTGATTTCGAATTTGTTATTTTATTCAGAAATTTTCTGTCAAGCATGGTTAAAAGGAACTTGTGTATATAGTATATATAGCGTGAAGATTAGCAATTCGACTTTTGATATCGTTTTATGACTTCTCCAGTTTCCTTTGTAGATTGGAACATTATGGATGAGCAAAAATGAACTAATGAACGTCTATTGTTCACCAGCTAAACTGCTAAGCCTTAGGGGTACAACTGAGGCCATAAACATGTTTGCATCTGTTTCATAATCTGGTGTATTAATTATTTTCTTGTAGGCAGCAACCCCACTTCCAATACTTTGTAATGTAAGAATTCTTGGAAGTGCAATTAATTCGCTTTCACTTTTGCTTCATAAAAGCTGCCATGTCATGTTATGTCTCGAAGTTTCGCTCTATCACGGAAATATCCGTAATTTCGCGATTTCCTGGAACTGATCGATTGATTCACTTTAACGGTTCATCTTTTTATATAGCATTGTGAAAAATGACAATATTTTTTAACAAACCCAATAATAAATGCTTATTACTCATTGAAAGAAAAATTAAAATTTGGGTTGGAGTTTATGATTTTGCAGAGCGCTACACTTCTCCAATGAGGGAGAGAGAAAAAAAGAATTAAATTAGCTGACCTCTTCAAATTAGTACAAAGGTATGCATGTTGACGAACCTGAGTTTTTAAGTACATAGCTATATACATATTTACAAATATGTATATACTCGTAGGAATTAATTTTCTGTTGAATTTAGGCCGGACCTTAATTTAAACTCAACCTAAAGTCCAAAAAGTGCGCTTTAAATAGTATTTCAGAAAACATTAAATTAAATAGTTTTAAAAAAATTATATAAAAAACTGCGTCTATTTTTGATTTCACATATTAACATACATATCACACAAACCGAGAAAGAAATAATTTTTTGAAACCCTTTGCCTAGTTTTTACATCAAACCGAAATAAAAAAATCTAATTTTAGGTGACCTTAAAAATTACTCAAGTTTGACAGGCTCTACAAGCAAAACTATTGATCCAAAGGAAATATTTTTTTTGATTACAGAACTCCAAACATTTGTTAATCCTGTAAATAAAAGAAAAATGCATTATAGACACACCCAAAATTGAATTATACACTTTCGGTTAAATGAGTCACTACACGCCATGTTGAAAACGCGTTCTCTGCAACAATTGACGTTAAAACGCGCTCTGTTTGACAGAGCCTTTAAGGGGTTGGTTTGGAAAACATGCAGTGGACCACATGTAACCGGCATGTGTGACCGTCTGTTTACTTTTCCTAAGTTAATTAACATCTCAGCGCAGTCTGTATCCAATGCGGCAGAAGGGAAACTAATAGCATCAATCCTCAATACAATCCTCACTGAATTTATATACGATGGAATCAATGCAACGTAGTAATATAATATGTATGTATATACTTGCAAACAGCTTGTTTTTTTTTAATTATCACGCGCTTAATAAGGTCCATACACGATACAGACACGTCGCTGCAATCCAATATATTTTGTTGTTGTGCACATGTATGCACAGACCGTCTGTGTCGTGTGTATTCATGTCGTGAATTGAATTTTTTTTTTTCGTGATCTGCAGCGACGTGTCTGTGTCGTGTATACTCAATTTTGCACAGACCAGCGGGAAATTTCATATCGTAAACATGAAGAAGAGCACGGCTAGACAACTTTTAATCAACCCGACGACCACGACGAAACGATACAAATTAATGTTTGTGCAGATTGTCTGCACCGTGTGTGGCGTAGGGGTGTTTACCTAAGGTTTGCAGCGACGTGTCTGTGCGTGTATGAGCCCTATAAGGGGATAACGTACCTTTAAAATGTTTTATGGGAAACCAGCGAGGAAAGAAAGTGAAGTACCGATGTGCGTTCATTTTGAATGTTTGAAGATTATAATGGTCAGGAAATAAGGAGATCGGCGGGACATTCCATAAGCGAGATGTACGGCTTAGGAAAGAATCACGATATTTCAATGTACATCCGAACGTGGGCTTGAGGGTAAACTGATGATTATTAATAGCTAGACGGGTGCTACGGTCAAAGGTTTGAAGAGGCGGAATGCTACTGACAATTTCAATAGAGCACTGGTGGTAAAAATAGCGATAGAGTAAGGTGAGACAGGAGACATTTGGTCGGTGTCCCAGCTTCTCAATTCACTGGGTGATATTAGCATATTAGCATATTAGTCTTATCGCACGGTTTTGAATCCTATCTAGTAGTTGTAGAGGGTACTCCAAATTTGGGCGAAAGAATGCCTTATACATTGAAGCCAGATCAGAGGGGGAGAAGTACTTCTTACATCGTTTGAGGAAACCTAGACATTTCGTAGCATTTTTGGCGATATCAAATATGTGGTCATTCCAACATAGGTTGTCATTGACTCACATACCGGGAATGGAAAGTTTTTCGGTGTCAACGATGCAAGTGCTATTTATGGATAATAGCTGGGTGTTTGGACTTCGCTGTCATCATCATTGTGTTTGGAAGCATTAAATTCCACTCCATTGAAGGTTCCCCATTAGCATACGTAGCCGTTCCCGTTCTACAGCCGAAGAACATGGACGTGAGTCTGGGAACGAACATTAAAAGCAGACAGTACTGTCGTCAGCAAAGGAATATACTGGATTAGAAATACGGACAAGAGATCATTAATGAAGATTAAAAAGGGTGACGGTTATAGAACGATCCCAAATATTTTTTTATGGAGAAAAAGCCAGCAATTTTCTATATAAGTCTGGACTTTTTACTTAGGAAGAAAAGCCAGAATTGTCTGGCTAGCCTTCCGAAATTTCAGGTCTTTTTTGAAAAAAACCAGAGAGAACATGTTTGGAAAAAATACCAGAAACGATATTTCTGACATATTTTCCATTCCTGATATTGGAAAAACACCCTGAGCACCTGCATGTACCTGTAACCCTCAACTGTCGGGCAGGCGCCTAAAGCGAGTCTAGAGTACTTCAAGTTTGGGGTGGGTGGTTCGCTTCGCTCGCTAACCACATTTCACCCTTTTATCCGCAGTTTTTGGACGCTCACGCGACTTTTTCGCTCTGCTAAGGGTCAGGCAGGCGCCTGTAAGCGAGTCTGTGGGGTGGGTGGCTCACTTCGCTCACTTTGCACTTTCTGGTGCTTTTTCAACAATTTCCGTAATTTATGGCATATTTTCCAAACAAAATTCTGCTATTTTTTCCAAATTTGAAAACAAAAACATTTTCTAAAAAAAAAAATATATTTTCCGAAAAAAATTCTGGCGTAATTTCTTCCGGCGTAATTACCGGGAGCCAAGAACTTGATGCCAAACTCTGTCAATTATTTCAAATTTATTTCATATTGACACGTATCCACCGATCCCACAATTTTCAATATGAGCAATTTAGATGCATTAATTTTCTCCGCAGATCAACTAGTTGAGTTTCGCGTCTCCTTTAAAGAAAAATCTATAGTTGATCATACTGTTTCGTCTTTGCAAGCATATAAGGTCGAACTTAGAGATTTGTGGCTTGAGGTGAAAAAGCATTATGAACTGTGTGTGCGTTCTGATGAGGATGCTAATGAACGTCAGGAAGATTTCCTTGACATCGTTAAGGCGAAATATTGTTCGTCTTCGGATACTTATGTATCGTGTCTCGGTGAAATACTAAATTCAATTGAAAAATTAGAAGCAATAAAAGAAAGTCCCGTAAGCCCAATTTTTCCATCTCCAATCGACAATTGTTCCTCGTATTCCGTAAAGTTACCCCCGTGTGATACCGAAGTGCTTTTTTTGGCAGCTATCTCGAATGGCCCTCCTTTAGGGACATGTTTACTGCCGTGTACATTAAGCATGCCAAATTAAGTCCGGTCTAAAAACTTTTCCACCTTCGATCAAAAACAAAGGGTGACTCGTTCCATATTGTGAGCAAATTTTCCCTCGTCGACGAAAACTTTGATGTCGCTTGGCAAGCATTAAAGAATCACTTTGAAAATTAAAGAGTTCTAGTAAATAATCAAATAAAAATTCTTCTCAATTTACCCTATATTCAAATTGAATCTGGTAAATTAATAAAGAAGCTGCAAACTGATTTCAGTGATTGTTTAGTTGCTCTTAAATCTCATGGTATAGACACTGATTCTTGGGTTGTTACTTTTCTTTGCTCAAGTCGTCTTCCAGAAGCGACGTTATCGATTTGGGAACAGTCACTGACTCGTCCCACCGAAATCCCCTCATGGAAAGACATGAGTATTTTCCTTTCCAATCGCTATCGCGTTCTCGAGACTGTTTCTGATATGGCTATTTGCAATAAGTCTAAAGAAGTTGTTGCCAAAATACAGCAACCCCAAAATAATCCCCGTCCGAAGAACATTAAAACATATCACGGCAGATCCAATATAAACAACTGCAAGCTTTGTAAAGGTCAACATCCCCTCCATCTTTGCCTCGAGTTTTTGAACATGAGTATTGACTCTAGAATTTCGTACATTCGAAACCATAATTATTGCTCTAATTGCCTGGCAACTACCCACACACACGCGGCTTGTAAAAGTAGCAATACATGTTTCCGATGTAAGAAACGACATCACACATTGTTACATCTGGACACCAACCCTTCTATTTCCTTCAGTGAACCCGCAACTTCAAGGCCTACGCCAGCTTCTCATGCTGTCCCACCTCCAAATATACAGTCCATTCCAAATACGAAACACCAATCCCATTTTTCATCTAACCATCGGCAAGTTATTTTAGCTACCACCATGGTGAAAATATCCCATCGCGGGACTCAGTTCAATGCGCGGGCTCTAATTGATCCCGGTTCAGAGATATCGTTCATCTCTGAAGAGATCCAGAACATCTTGAATCTAGCCACGCAGCCTATTCACGCACAAATTTCGGGTATGAGTACAACTATCACAGCCTCATTATCAAAACTATGCTCGTTTACTCTTTGTTCAAGTCGTAGAAATGATTTCACTCTCAATGCCCAAGCGTTGGTCCTTGAACGATTAACAGGTCATCTCCCTTCACAATCGCTAAACATTGGTGATCTCAAAAATGAAATTGATTTTCCTTTAGCTGACCCTTTTTTTGATTAAAGGTCCAAAATAGATATGCTCATCGGAGTTGACTTGTATCCATCCATAATACTAGATGGTGTGAAAAATAAAATATTGAACACTATTATGGCGCAGAATACAGTTTTCGGCTGGGTATTGTTAGGTCCCGTTGACTGTTCAACAGCGCATAACTCTTCTTACTCTACGTTTGTATCTTATTTCAATGAGATTTCTTTCGATAAGCAAATTGAGAAATTTTGGAGGCTAGAGGAGTTGCCATCGAACCCCTCGCTTTCACTTGCGGATCAATTATGTGAGAGTTTGTACGCAAAAACCACTCGGCGGGACACTACAGGTCGTTATGTTGTGTCTTTGCCATTCAAAGAAAGCTTTCCCAATGATATCGAAATAGGAACCGCAAGAGACATTACATTAAAGCAATTCCTTAGGACTGAAAGGCGCTTATTATCCAAAGATCAATTCAAAGATAAATACTATTCAGTGATCCGAGAATACCTCACCCTTGATCATATGGAAACCACAAGTTCATCTGAGGTATCAGAATCGAATAAAGTTTATTCTTATTACTTACCCCATCATACGGTTATTAAGCCTCAAAGTACCACAACAAAGATAAGATCTGTCTTCAATGCTGCAAACCCCTCTTCCAATGGAAGAAGTCTTAATGACATTCTTTATCCTGGTCCCATATTACAGTCCGACATAAGCCTACTACTTTTAAATTGGCGACGCTTCAAATATGTTTTTAATAGCGACATCGAAAAGATGTATAGACAAATCCTTGTCAACCTTAAACATACATCTTTTCAGGGAATTTTGTTTCGTGAAACGCCACAAGATAACATAGGCGAATTTCAACTCAAAACTGTTATATTTGGAGTGAATTGCGCTCCGTACTTAGCTATTCGAACCCTACGCCAACTGGCGGACGATGTTCAGAATTCGCACCCTCTCACTTCGACCATTCTGCGGTGAGATTTTTATGTAGATGACGTACTGTCAGGTGCTCGTGATGTTCAAACAGCACAATCTGCTCAGCAATCAACTAGTATCTGCTCTTTGTTCAGCTGGGCTAAGTCGCCGAAAGACTGTCCGCCAGTCTGCCCAAATTAATTTCTCTGTACTTTGCCAAACTCTCTATAACAACTATTTAAACCGAATGGACCACACACTCATTTCCGACCCCAAAAGATTCTTTCAGTTCATCAAAACTAAAAGCAAATCGGATAACTATCCATCATCCCTAAATTTTCTTGATAGGTCCTCGGGCGATCCCCAAATTATTGCAAATCTCTTCGCATTCGTTCGCCATCCATTCCCAAGAGCTAGACCATTCTTACTTTTCCTACTTAAACAGCTGCCCACAAACAACTTTGGAATCGGTGTCTATAACTTTAGAGCAAGTTAGAGATAAAATAATAAAACTCAAAGATGATTATTCTGCTGTCCCTGATGACCTTCCCCCTATATTTTTAAAGAAATGTCAAATGCATCTAGCCAAACCTCTTACAGCTCTCTTTCAGCTTTCTATCATGCAAGGATTATTTCCATCAACCTGGAAAAGGTCGTTTATTATTCCCCTACATAAAAAAGGTAGAAAAGACGATATTTCCAACTATCGACCAATTGCTAAGTTGTCCTGCATACCTAAGCTTTTTGAGAGCATTATATATGACATAATGCTTTTCCATTGTAAATCTATTGTTTCTCCAAACCAGCACGGATTTTTCAAAGGCAGATCTACGACCACCAACTTAACGGAATTTGTATCAAGCACTTTATGTGCACTGGAATCTGGAAATGAAGTTGATGTGATTGCCACCGATTTCAGCAAAGCCTTTGATAGAATTGCTCATGATATAATCCTTCTAAAATTAAAGGCTCTTGGTTTCCAGATAAACTTTATAACTTTGGTTCAATCCTATTTAAATGAACGACTTTACTATGTTCTATTTAGGTCCATGGTTTCTGACCCAATTAAAGCCTCCTCTGGTGTACCCCAAGGCAGCCACCTTGGTCCCTTATTATTTATTCTGACCATTAATGATGTTGCTTGTATCATTAAAAATTCATACATATCTGTTTACGCAGATGATATGAAAATATTTAGATATATATGTATCATCTTCCTCAGACAGCCTACTTCTGCAGCAAGATCTAGACAGGTTTTGTACTTGGTGTCAGAAGAATTTTCTTGAGCTTAACGTCAATAAGTGTCAGACATATACCCGTAAACGCCTCCCTACTTCACCTCGTTGCTATCTAATCTTTAATCTGCCTGTTCCATTAGTGAATGAGTTACGTGATTTAGGTGTTATCTGCGACAAGGAACTCAATTTCCGTTCTCACATTGATAGTATAATAAAAAAAGCCAACTCTGCCCTTGGTTTTATCAAGCGCTGGTCTAAGGAGTTTTCCAATCCTTATGTTACCAAATCTCTTTACATAACCTTTGTTAGGCCTCTTCTGGAATATGCCAGCCAAGTTTGGTCACCCTACTACAGAACTCACATCCTCCGGATAGAAGCTGTTCAACGCAGGTTTTTACGCTTTGCTTTACGTAGTCTTCCCTGGGATGATAGCCAAAACTTACCACCTTACACTGACCGGCTGAAACTTATAAATTTACAACCCCTTTCTATACGCCGAAAAGTTGCCGACATTTTCTTTATTCATCAAATTTTAGTAGGTAATATCGACTGTCCTTCCTTACTTCAAATTATTTCTTTTAACACCAATCCCCGCAATCTTAGGTCTGTGCCACTTTTCCGGCTCAATCTTCACAGAACGAATTACGGACACCTGGAGCCAATGTCTAGGATGCTTCGTGAAGTTAACGATGTACTGCCTCTCTTCGACTACCATCTCAGCAAACTCTCCCTCAAGAACATACTTATTTCCACCTATGCCTCACGTCCTTATTTTCTTTAACCGCTCCCACCCTTTAGTTTTTAAGTGAAAATGTTAGTTTTAAGTATATGTTTGCTTGCAATAAGCTCAATAAATCTGTCCGGGATTGACCCGGGCCGCAAAATCAAAATCAAAATCAAAAAAGTTCGCCAAAAACTTTAGGCATCTGTTGAAAGGGCATTTCAGACACTTTTTCTTTCTCAGTCCCTTCAGACACTTTGCTGGGCTCTACAACCAAAGGATCGGTCCTCTCTGTTATTGCTAAATTATATGATCCCGCAGGATGGCTTGCTCCAATCGTGATTTCAGCAAAAATAATCATTCAACAGATTTGGAAAGATCGGACAAAGTGGGGTCAAAATCTCAAACCCTTAACACTACAAATGTGTAATCATTTATCATTTTATAACTTACTTTCCTGCTATAAAGACAATCTGCATCCCAAGGTGGATTGAATATGCCCCCTGGGCTCCAACCCAAATACATGGCTTTTGCGACTCCTCATAAAAAGCATATTCTGTTACTTTATATATAAGAGTTCAACATAGCACATCTTCCTTTTCTTGTCATTTGCTATGGGCAAAAAGTAAAGTTGCTCCCGTCCATTCAATCGCATTGCCACGCCTAGAGTTGCTCGGAGCAGTATTACTCTCGAACATGGTGCGAGTGGGACTCGAAAAATTGTACTTCATTAAAAACCATGAGATATTTGTGTGGACGGATTCCACTATTGTTTTGTCAGGGCTGAGTAAACCACCATGTACTGGGAAAACGTTTGTGGCCAACAGAACTTCCGAAATTCAAACTAATATGAAGAACGTTTCTTGGCGCCACATTTCTTCTTCGGACAACCCTGCGGATCTGGCTACTCGTGGTTTAACACCCGACGATTTACGCGAAAGCAAGCTTTGGTGTCATGGTCCAAATTGGCTGCGAGGTCATCCAAGTAACTGGCCAATTTCAATCCCATTTCCCCCAGAAGAGTAATTGCTAGAATCAAAATCTCTTAAAACATTTGCTACAACCACAGATGATGACTTCGAACTCATCCTTCGTAGATTTTCCACATCGCATAGAGCAGTTCGTGTCCTTAGCTATATGTTTCGATTTTTTAAAGCAACTCGATTTCGTCAAAGGAAATATTCATCTCATTCGCTCTCTCCGGAAGAGATAATATATGTATACCAAAAATAAAATGATCATGCTCTCTCAACAAATATTATTTTCCTTAGAATATAATGCTTTACTTCAAAGTAAACCCATCCAACCCAATAGCTGCTTATTGACATTTAACCCTTTTTTGGATTCTAAACAAATCCTTCGTCTTACTTGGAGATTAACTTCTTCTACGTTAACGTATAATGAGAAGCATCCTATTGTACTTCCATATAATGCTTACTTCTCGAAACTAATCGTTCATTTGTGCACCAACTTTCTCTGCATGGAGAGATACAGCTAATGGTTCGTATACTACGATCTGAATTTTGGATACCGAAACTGAAAAATTTGGTGAAGAAATGTATCCATGATTGTAAAGTATGTATTTTACATAAAAAGAAAATATGTGCTCAACTAATGGGTGCACTACCTTTGGAAAGAACAATATTTACGCTGCCCTTTCCACATGTGGGCATTGACTTTGCAGACCTTTTCTTATTAAGAATTACTGCGGAAGGACTTGTCGATTGGAGAAAGGCTACGTGTGTCTGTTTGTGTGCTTTTCAACGAAAGCAATACATTTAGAAGCCGTAAGTGATCTGTCGACTCATGCTTTCCTTGCATCTTTTGCTTGTTTTGTTGCCCGTAGAGGTATGCCTGATCAGATATTTTCCGACAATGGAACCAATTTCGTAGGTGCATCCAAATCAATTCTACTAGATTTTCAAAAGGCACTCAAAGCTTACCCAAATACCAACTTTTCTCAAATAAAATGGACATTCATACCTCCTGGTGGTCCGCATATTGGTGGGTTATGGGAGGCAGGAGTCAAAAGTTTTAATGCACATATTCGCAAGATAGTAGGTAGTACTAAACTTACGTTTGAGGAATTTTCAACGTTTCTTGCACGTGTAGAATCTTGCCTTAATTCCCGACCGATTTCCGCAATATCGGAAAACCCTTCTGACATTGTCTCCCTCACTCCTGGACATTTCCTGAGAGGTGGTTCCTTACTCAGCGCTCCCGAGCTATCCCTGGCAGATAGTTCCTTAAATATTACTAACCGATGGCAAAAACTTAAGATTCTTCACCATCAGTTCAGCCGCAGATGGAAAGAGGGATATTTAACCCGGCGAGAGTGTGGTGAAAAAATGTAACATGGAGTTTGTGGCTGGGTATGACATACCCAAATACAAAATACCTATAAATATTGTAATAATAAATATAAAATATTTAAAAAATGGTATTTTTTTGTTAAGAGTATATAATAATTAGTTGCAAATGAAACACATGTAATATTTTAAGAATTTTTATCCTTTTATCCATGTATACTGAAAAAAACTGAATTCACTAAACTTTTAAATCATAATTTGCTTACATTCAAAGTAGCCCGTTAAACTAACAAATTTTTCTTCTTAATAAGTAAAAAAATCAATAAAATATAGATAATTTAACAGAATAAAACAAAAAAAATTAACATGTTCCAAAGCATACATATTAAGAACTGGTGTCGGAATCGTAACAGTCCTTACATACAAATATTGCATGTTCCATACATATGGCCTTTCCACAGGTTGTACATGCGTGTTTTGTTTTCCGATCTTGTTTGGTTGGACAATCACGACATCTGATATAGCGACTTGTAGCATTTTGGGATGTTGAGGGTAGAAGTTCATTGATTTGGGATGATATTCTCTGTCGAATGTACGTTGGAATATTTCTTTGATTTTTTCGCAATCGTAGATGTTCATAAACCAATTTTAGTCCCAAATTACGAATAAATTCTGTTCGTTTGGTGTTGTTGTTGTTGTTTTCCCGAAAAATTATGTTTGCGTTTATAGCAGCTATGTTCAGCATCCCATAAAATATTGTCATCGGCCAGCGCTTGCTGTTACGCGAAACACTGTAAGATGCGCACAATTCAACGACAACATCTACTCCTGCTTTTGTTGAGTTATAAAACGTAATCATTTCTGGTTTTTTCTGGTGTCCTGTGGTATTATCAATTCTGTCATCATGATGTAAAGTAGACATGAGTATGACTACTTTATTCTTTTTAGGAGCATACGACACCATAGATATGTCCTTTTGAAAGCAGAACAAAGAACTTCCCGGTTCCCTTCCATACATCTTTTATTTTTCCGAACAGTTAAAGTAGAAGTAAGCCTGTGTTCAACTAGTAGATGCAACATCAGTTCGTAACTGGTAAACCAGTTGTCAAACGTCAAATTGCGGCACGACCGGGATATGGGCTGAATAAGTCTTTCCACTACATCAAAGGCCGCGTTGCTGATAGCATACGGTCCTGCAGGTTGCTTTCCTGTATACACTTCTAAATTATAAGTGTAGAAAGATGTTGCATCTACAAGGCTTTGTATTTTAATGCCATACTTCGCAGGTTTATTTGGCATATAGACACGAAATTTGCATCGCCCTCTAAATGCTAATAGCATCTCGTCAATCGTCATATATTCATGAGGAATGTAAGCTTCTTGGCAGCATTGAACAAATTGATCAAAAAAGGATCTTATAGGAGCCATGTTATCATTTTTCTTGCGCTCTTCCCTCGTTGATTTGTCATCAAAGCGAAAACAGTTTTGCAAAAAGTAAAATCGTTGAAGTGACATGGTTGTACGGAATATATCCACTCCTGTTCCATCCGTTCTCCACAAATCTTTGAGACTCTGGCGGTTTGATTTATTGAGACCAGCAATGTATAGCAAACCAAGGAATGCATCCAGTTCCGTAGCTGTTGTTTCTTTCATATGTAATATTCCAGTATCTTTATGCTTGGCCTGTCGAATTTTTATTTCTGCGTTCGTGTATGTCAATATGACACCTTTCATTTCCTTGGTAATAAAAATATTCCAGCATTCGGTTTCAGTCTTCGCTTCTTTTGCTGTTCCTTTTGCTCCAGCCTGAAAATTTACTATGTTCTCAGCACGAGTACGTACATTTGTTCGTGGAACACGTTTACTCCATCTTTGGTTATCCTTCGACGTATAGTGTGGCGCATGCACTTGAACAGATGAACGTAGCAGTGTTCTGAGAACTGAGAGTGGAATATTGTCTTCCGAATCATCAATTTCCCCTCCCTCGACTTCGCCTTGATCACTAACTTCCTGTTCCGTATCAGTTTGAAGGTAGTGTTCACTGCAATGGTCGGATTCTATGTCAGAACTCGACTCGACCGAAGTATCTTCTAGCACTTCTTCCAACATGGACTAAAGTCGCCTTTCTCTACTTTCGAAATCCTAAGAAATGACTAAAGAAAAAAAGAGAACAAAAACAAAGAAAACGAAAACAACAATAGTTAATTTTGGCGCAAAATGCATACACCAACTATGTGGCAGGGTATTACATACCCAACAGATGTTTGCACACGCGTATCTCGAACAATGGCTATCGCGACACTGCGAACACAATACTACCCCCTCTTACATAATTATAACTCCAGCTACACGAAACAACAATGTGTTTGTGTGCTCGGTTAAAAAAATACAGTTATTTAATTAACAGGGTGGGTATGTCATACCCAGCCACACTCTCGCCGGGTTAAAGGAACTTCATAAACGAAATAAATGGAAGTATCCACAGAAGGATGTCGAAGTTGACGATCTAGTTGTCATTCGAGACGAACTGCTTCCTCCTAACGAATGGCGATTAGGTAGAGTGGTCAAGACGCATTTTGGCCCTGACCAACGATTCAGAGTAGTAGACATTAAAACCCAAAAGGGGCTCATCACTCGTCCTGTAGTCAAGCTTTGTGTCCTTCCGATAAATACAATTTAATCCTTGTCATTACACCCTCATTTTAATAGCAGGTTAATATGCACTTGTGTTTTTTGTTAAATCTTTTGATATTACTTATTTTTCTTCGAATTCTCAATGAATTATCTATGATTTATATACCCGCTTATCGCACTTATACTGAAGAATAAAGTACGCAATTTACTAGCTATTAAGAAGTACTCGTATGTACTCATTTATAAGCAATCGAATATTTTTGGATTCATTCTTGTTCATTATTATACTATCGTTATATATATCTATACTATAAGGAGTGAGTGGAGCCCCTCCATAACCAAAGGCTCCCCCCCTAATTTTAAGTTAGGTTAAGTTTCGATTGTACTGTTTAGCAGCGTATGCTGCAAGGCGGCCGGTAATGTTCAGGTGAAATCCCAATACGTATGCTGAAATCCTACTTTAATATTAACATAGAATAATAGATGGCACTCTGCTAACGTCTCTTGTAAACTCCCCAAAATATCCCCAAAAAAGCCCCTATTTCCGGTTTTTAACTTAAGCTCAGTGGCTTAACTAAGCACTAGGCTTCCGTTCTTGCTTTCAATTCCAGATTCGCATAGAGGTAAGACGTGGTCTCTAATAAAAAAATTGTTCACCGCTAAACACTTGTTTTTTTCTTACTCCTAATTCTTTCTTCCTTTGGTTTTCCTCCCATAAACCTAATTCTCCAATTGTGCCCGCCAATTGGCGTCCCACGATTTACGACGAAGAAACCAGCGAATTTCCTCCGAATTCAACATCTATCAAGTTACCCTGCAACCCCCCTAACCACTTTAGTACCACTTTTCGGTGAGACATGCCATCGAATCACCAGTTGGCCTATTGCTACGGAATCCGTACTGCCGGTCATATACCATCTGGACCAGCGGACTTGTGTATGTTAAGATCTTTAAGTACTCCTGCTACTACACGAGTGCGAGAGCGGATTCATCCCATTGAAGATTGTGCGGAGACAAAGCACAATCTGGAAGTTTTGAGTTGGCCGCAAGAATGCAGGAAGCAGATTGAAAAGTCATTGCAAATGAGAGCTGAACTGGAGGATCTGGCGGAATTTCTGATGGTTTTGACTAACAACTAAAAGCTTTTACTACAATTTTTGGTCATATTATAATTTCGTATGACTCTGATGATAACTACATCGTCTAACCTGATGTTATCCGTTGACTCATGTCACTTAGAATATCGTTGTCGTGTAGAAAAATATTCATCCTGCCATCACTTCTAAAATTGTTTTCGCAACTCCCTTAATTGTCGCCAATAACTAAATCATTGTGTAGGTACTTACAATACTGGTTTGTCTGGTAGAGCAATAATCGACCTGACAATAAGTAGGTCTGCTGGTGTAAAAGCCATTTGATCATCAATATTGTCGTGTAAAGCCATTAATGGACGAGAGGGCGAGGACGGGCCGAGTAGAGTGTGCAATTGATCAAAATAAATTGGCTGATTCCCAAATGTTCGTAGTAAGTGCTTTTTGGGAGACTTAACTGCCGCTTCCCAAATGCCTCCGTGATGGTGCGGAGGTGCGGAGGTGCGGAGGTGCGGAGGTGCGGAGGTGCGGAGGTGCGGAGGTGCGGAGGTGCGGTTGTGCGGAGCAATTTGCAAGATTAGGGGACCGCTCCAGCAAAGTGATGATGACAAGTTCTAGAAGTCTTTTTATAGTTCATGCCTCATTTGCCTTGACTGGTTTGAACTTCGTTTCCATCGCCAACCTCTTGTCTACCTTCAGTGTAAGTACATCACTGGAGTATGGTTCATTATGAAGCGCTTGGCGTCAAGTGCGTCAGTTGTGATATCCCTACTTGCACAATCCGCCGGATTGGATCGCGTGCTAATATGATGCTAATGAGAAACATCGGAGTGTTGCTGAATATAGCTGACTCGTTTCGCCACATATGGTTTGCACTGCGTTGGCGATTTGCTAAGCCAACTAAGTACAATACTATAATCACTCCACATCTTGTACGAGACATCGTTCAGCCCTAGTGCCTGTTTAGTGGCCACCATCGTGGTGGCAAGAAGATGTGCAGCAGATAACTCCAAGCGTGGAATAGTGGTAACTTTGATAGGTGTCACCTTCGTCTCAGACGTAACCAGTGTCGAACGGTGGTGTCCAGTCTTGTCAATTTTACTTTTACAATTATGGTCCACGATTGTGTGCATATGACCAAGATCAATGTATTCCCTCATAAAAACAATGTATCTTTCCCGTAAGGCAGGTTTTGAAGCCAATTTGCGATCTATTGATTTGAGAGTAAACAGTCGCAGATTGGAATACCACCCACCCAAGTTTTGTTGACTGTGCAAATGCCTCTCCATCGCCGCCACGTATAACGCCTTCTGCGATTATTTCACCCCAAACACTCGCACCAAGTAACGCATCAATTTGCCCAATGTGCCGAATGTAGGATCTGCTAATTGCAATCTACGCAGATGGAGCCACCAACCATCCGTAATATTAGACACATCATTGCAATGTAAGTAAGGTGGTCTTTTCAATGATGTGCACATCAGTCTTGATGCCAAACAGTGAGTCATAATTCAGAGGCTCGTGAACATTTGCTTGACCACGAGTATACGTTGGTTGAGAACTCCCCACACCTTCAACTTGTAGTTCACGTTTATATCTGCAGAGTTTAAAAAAACGCGGTCATAAAACTGACCTATGAGCATGGATTGCAAAGTGATCGGCACTTGTGTGCTTCGCCAGCGGCATCAGTAATTTGTCCATATGGCGTTGCCAAAAGAATTAAACGATTACTAATAACGACAAACGTCTTGAAGAGAATTCTATTGTAGTCTGGTATAGTTTTGAGGGATTGTCCTATTGCAATAGCCTGTTTATTCGCTGTTGGTGTAGTGGTTGATCTTGTTTTAGTGTCCAAGCATGAGTGTGTAATGCGGCAAAGTAATGTACTGACGGCAGTTTGTGGATCTATATGATCTAGTTTTGTCAAGCAATTGAAACAAAGATTAGATCCTTTCAGTCCCTGGAAAAGTTCTGCCACTGGTAACCGACAGCTATGGACATCGGCTTATGCGATACGATTTCTCTTTATAAAATCCGCAATTGCCAGATGCAGTGACAGCCAAATTTGATTTTATCAATCGAGGTTGCCGATTCTATATGATACCATGCTTCCCCACGCCTTGTTGGTTGTTGTTGTCGCCTGCATTCCATGTTAGTACATCCAATGCCAAACTATGACCCCATCTTTCCACAAAGGTAAGCAAATCTTCAAGTTCTGAACAGAATCCATTTTTGTTGGGTCACTGTAGGAAGTTTTGATGTCACAATGGGTACTGTCAACGCGTCCCATGTTTCTACGATCAGCTTCATAACAGTTATCGTACGAAATGATTCCCTGTGTCAACGATTAACGATGAGGTAGATTCAGCTGTTTCCTGCTTGAGTCCAATAAATCACGATACGAGTACATTGATTCGGCCAGCTGTATCGGGATATCATAACGGGTCTTTAATGCCTTCTGCATCACATTGTACTGCCTCGCGTAGTGAGAGATCTTGTGATGAGTTTTTTAAGGCGTCATCTAATATAAGAAGGGATAACGTGGAATGAGCGTTTGTGAAGCTGCATCCTCAATATTGTCTGTCGTATGTTTCTCTTGTGTAGTAGAGAGCAAGCGATAAAACTTATCCATTGCACCATTGTATAATAGTATGACTCTACATCATCCTACAGTTTAGTGTGGGTTTCAACCTCAGTTGCTTGGGGTACACCAACGAACGCATCATGGGCGACAACCAAATGATCAAAATGCATACGTAACGAGTTAATTTCTTATGGAAGGCCAAATTCGTCGAATTCAGCTCCCAGCACTCTTCACAGAAATACGCTTAATTACGTTAGCTGCGGTGGTGCGTTGGTTCAAGTCCGCCATTGTTGTAGAAGGCTCAGGTGCACCGTATGAACCTAACGGTGATTCTGCAAGCCAATCTGACTCATCTACGACTGTCAATTCCACGTTTTCCAACTCCTCGTCAGACATTCACTGCGCAAAACATAAAAACACAACTGGGCCACGGATTGATGAAATGCAAAAATGAAAAACGCCAAATCTACCAAGAAATGCTTTTTTTTTG
The DNA here is from genome assembly GCA_949129095.1 of Volucella bombylans. Taxonomy (NCBI): domain Eukaryota; kingdom Metazoa; phylum Arthropoda; class Insecta; order Diptera; family Syrphidae; genus Volucella; species Volucella bombylans. The sequence continues at coordinate 53,183,706 of OX422143.1, forward strand.
CCAAAGGGCACCGTTTACAATAACTGTACAATGTAAAACGAAGAACATGATCGAAAGTTTTGGAACTCTTCTAACGCCAACGAAAGTACATTTATACGCAATATAGGAATACCACAATTTTTCGAATCTTCAATTCCTCACAGGAGGCACCAACAAATGTATGAGATGGTTTCATACACGCAGACAAATTTATATATGTCTATATGGAATAGAGGAAACGCTAAATTTTATCTGCCCAAGACAAGTCTTTCAAGTTTCTCATTTGTGTAATTGGAACCCAGAACACTGACACGTAGATTTGGCTGTTGTAGAGTTTCAAGCACAAAAAACTAGTGCGAATTATAACCTTCGAATCACTCTGAGTGAAGAAAAAACTCTCCGCCCTATTCGGACTATCACCCCTGGAGAGCTAATATCGAAACCAAATACACCTGTGTTTCAAACCACTACAAAAAACAATTTTCCTTTCTCCTCCTTCTACCTTTCGACCCGCGCCCATGCAACAGTAAAAGGGTATCTAACCCCTGAGGCACGAGTAAATTATTAAAAAAAAAACTCCGGCGCAAAAAATTAAACTATCAAGATACAAAGCCAAAATAGCAAAGGTTATCTGAATTTGTCTGGAGTTGAAAAGCAAGTGAAGTTCAAAAACGAAATGAAATTGAAAAGTTAAAATCGCCGCCTTCCTTCTACACCACCAATGTTGGTGGATAAAAAGTTTTTATACAAAAAGAATATTGTCTGCTGACATGACAGCGGTATCCACGTCTTTATCAGGGAGAGACAACGAGCAGTTAAAATTTCTAAGGAAGACATTAAGTCCACTCCGGTTCCTGTGGTCAGTGTACGAGGAATAAGCTTTTATGACACAGTGTTCCGATAAGGGAGAGCTCGACGGTGTACTTATCAGGGTGAAAATTTAAATCAAGTCCGGTGCAGTCGCTTGAACTTATTTGTACGATGGGTTAAGTTTTTGTAAGGTGTCGTTAGTCCAGAATATCGAAGCCACGGGTACGTATCCAATGTTATACGACAGAGTGATATAATTCCAGCCCAATAGGGGAAGCAAATCCGCTTTCGCATTATCATTGAAAATATCAGCCTAAACAAACTATGACTGTGTAATTTTGACTTGTTGTTTGCATTTGGATGCAGCACTAAGATAGTGACCTTCAATTACGAGAAAAGTGCTACTCGTTAACAAATGCTACGACCACCTAGCCCTGTATGTGTCTCAAATGAAAAACCGGAACAGGAATCATTTAACGACAGAAGTGGCAATAGATTGGCGACACTTTCGAAAAAGGTGATAGCGCTATGCCGTGTCAGAGTGACAGACCTAGAAAGAAATATAATAATATAACAATTCAATTCGATTTAATTTATTAATACATAACGGTAAGAATTATTCAAAAGGTAAAAATACACTACTCTGTCGTGTTGTGTCGTGACGCATTAAGTCGTGATGCCATGTGTGCAGACTAATGTGTCGTGTCGGGACGCACTCGGGTATGTTTCAGGCCAACTGGTCAAATTTCAAAATTAAAAATAAAAAATGAATGGGATTCAAGTGTTCCGCTTGTCAAAACACTTGGGGATGTCGTTCATCCCATGAAAATGTGAACACGACGTTCATTGCCAGGACTTTCATGCCAGCAACAATGTAAACAGGCACTTTTACAATAATTTTTTCGGAGTGGATATAACGACATTTGTAAATAAAACTTATTAGCTATAGTCGATATAGAAAGAACAAAACATATAGGGTGAAACGGGAAGAAAGAAAGATAATAAGAACAGATAAAGGGAGAGTAGATTGAAATGAGTTATTGTTGCAGTTGTCTTAAACATTCAAGCCTGGTTACATGAATGAAGAAGAGGCGGTAACAGCGGTAGAGGTATTTAATTACGGCACGTATTGGCAGCTTAAGAGTTCTGGTATAATGGGGAAATATTGTAGCAGTATTTCACAGAGATATGTACGCGGGAGTTCTATTGTTTACAAGACGGTGCATAAATTGGTAGCACCTTACCTTCAAGAATTGCTGAAACGTACAGCCCAAAACCAGTTTGTGACAGCCCGAGATGTGATAATATTGACATAATCCATACACGTATCTTCTGGCAACGTTGAATGCAACAAGCACCTTATGTTCGGATTGTGAGTCAAGTTTGTAGTATACAAGAGCAGAGTAGTCAAATATAGGCAGCAACAGAGTTTTGATAATTCTTAGTTTTGTTTCTACTCAAGTAAAACTGGTAGGCAACCACAGCTTTCCTAAGCAGGCATAAAATCACCCAACAACGTAATTGATACTGTCTTTTAAAACCAATGTTTTTAGCTTTTTCAAACAAATGGAGTTTATTTGTTGCTTAAAAGCATAGGTGGAAATTTAGAACATTTAGGGGGATATATTATCATGTTATCACAGTACATTCGAAGTCATAAAATGGAAAAAGTCACTTCGACTAAGTTTAACCTATTATTTTCAGCCTTGAATTTCTTCATATGATTAGAATCAGTGCCAGAGATGTGACACAGATGGAAGTAATTTCGGCTAACAAACAACAGTAAAAATAAATATTAAATACAAAAAGTTGTAATTGTATTTATTAAATTAAGCTTCTCCGCTCATATTTAAATTTAAACAACTTTTTACATTGCGCAGTTGAAATTAGTTTTACACAATCATTTACAAAAATTATATTAATCCCAATTACAAAAGAAAATAAATAGAATATGAAAGTGAGATTAAAAATGGAAAAAGAATAGAAAATGAAAGAAGAGGAAAGATGAAGATAAATAAATATAGTTTTAAGTAATAAAATCTAATTTTAATAGCCATATGTATCATTAATTGCGACTTGTGTAGTAATTTAATAGGTCTTTTTTGAAACGATTTTCTGTGTTCACTCTTTTGATGTTTGTAGGGAGATTGTTCCACTGTCGCACAGCATGAGCGAAAAATTGTACCTAGGAGGTATTAGATTACGGGGTTCTCTGAGAGTGCACAAACTTGATTTTTGTGAACAAGTAATTCGGTGTACCAGAGTAAATAATTCTATGTAGAGCAAGGACAGTTCGATATCTTAGAATTGTATCCAGTGAACACCCAGCTACTTGCTTAGTAAAAGCGTATATGTGATCATACCTTCTCAAATTAAATGTGTATCTAGCACAGCTGTTAAATGCGACATTTAGTTTACTCAAGGACGAAGTATCTGAGCCTGCGAAGATTTCGCGTCGGTACATATAATGGGCAGGATGAAAGACCTAATAATTAATAACAAGAGGCAAAATCAAATGTGTCTTAGTCTTTGAAGGATTAAGGCTAAGGCAGTTTTTTTGCGGCCAAACAAATATGGAATCGAGGTATGAATTAAGGTTTTCGACACCAGAAGACACTGAAGATGTGGGTATTTTTTTGTATAACTGCACATCATCCGCATAGATATGATAATCGCAGTAGATTATCCTTTTATATATATCATTTATGAACATCATGAACAAAAGAGGACCAAGTGCGGATCCTTGAGGCACCCCATGATACCAGCAAGCTCGATGATATTCGATCACAATGAAATACAGCTTGGTTGCGATTTATGTGGTATGATGCTATACAAGTTGAAACGCTTTATCATCAAAAGCAAATTGTTTCTATTCTTTGTATAAAAGAATGCCATGGTTTACAGAATCAAATGCTTTTGATAAGTCAAGGAAAACTAGAAGTGATATCATCTGTAAATGGCAGAACGGATGACGTCTGTTACTTTTAATAACGCAGTTGTGCAGTTATGCTTTGCTCTAAAACCAGATTGATGTTGGGTTAGTAGGTTATTTTATTCAAGGAAGATCTTCTTCATTTATTTCCTTACAATTTTCTCAAACACCTTGCACAGGAAAGGTAGGATAGCTATTGGCATATACTCTGAATTATTTTGAGATCGTGATTGTGGAACAGGTATGATTTTTGCTTGCTTCCATTCATCAGGAATAATTCCGTCATTATAATTGTATTAAACAAGTTTTTAATGTGTTTGGAGAGAACTGGCAACAAGATTTTAATAAATTTCGGGTGAATATCATCCAAGCCTATGGCATTTGATTTGACAGAGAGAATAGCATTACCTACAGTCGTCTCATCAACACATTGAAAGGAAAAAGATTGCAGTGCTCCTAGCTTTGGTTGGAGCCCATTAAAAAAGGAAAAGTCAATCTGCCCATTAGTTGGAGGTGCACGGTTGGTAAACTTTCTATTAAGTTCATTTAAGTCAATATTGCTACACCCAGATTCACTTTTCTTAATGCCAATCTGTCGAATGGATTTCCAAAAATCTGAACTTGACATATTGGATTTAAACGTAGCTTAGTAGTACTTACTTTTATTTTTACGAATTAGACAGGTAAAAGCGTTTCGCACTTTTCATTAATTATATATACTCGTATGTAAGAGAAAACTGTAAGTTAGTTAACAATTAAAAGACGAACAATGAGAAGAAGAGAACTTCTTTTCCTCTTTCCTGTTTGATTTTGCTTTTATTGCATGTTACACTCGTATTATGCCTGAAGGGTTTAGTTGGTGCACGAATCTCACCGACAGTGCGTGTGCATCAAAAAAGTGTGTGTGTCAGTAGAAAAATTAAGGATATCTTAAAAAGAAAAAGATAAATAGACTCTAGAATCCATTTCTAAAGTGGGTGCAACACATCGTTTTTTCCCATATCGTTCCATTTCTGAAAATTTTTTTATATTTTAGTTTTGATCGTTGATGAGAAAGGAAGTGTGAAGAATATAGACCAAGAGCCCGCAGTATAGATTTGGCAGTGAAGGATAACCAAAAAATATGTACATTCATAGGTAGTACTTATTAGTGTGATTTCAAATAAGGCAGTCTGGCAGTCCTCACTGATGGCCGAGGAAAATAACAGTACTCTTAAAATGCGCAATTATTCCCAACAGGAATAGGGGAGATAACCATTTAATTTTTATTGAAAACGATAAAGCAGAATTTGCTTGCTTTAGATTCATTTATGCCAGACGTTTAGGATGCGGCGAAGGCCACGCCAGACGTCATCAAAGTGTTTGAATTATGCCCAATTTTGCATAATTAAGGTAACCATGTCAATTTTACATAAAACATAGAACAGGGTTATATTATTATGAATATATGGTTCCAAGACGTTTACGGTGCGCTGAAGGCAGTGCCAGACACCGTTAAAATAAGCAAATATTCCATTTTTGCATAACTATCATAACCAATTTTTTTTTTTCTCAAAAGATAGTTCAACTCTTCCAGATTACAAAAATATAAACGCCAGACGTTTTGCGCGCGGCCAAGTCCTTGCCAGACGCGTCCAAAGTGACTAAAGTAACAAAAAACATGAAATGTACCCGATCGAAAATAACTTATAAAATTACTATTTTTATGCGTAAACACTAGAAATTGACCAATAAAATAATAGAACACCCATTCTTTATAAATATACCAACCCCAGATACTTTACCTATCGCCAAGTCCTCGCAAGGCGCCTCCAAAGTATCCAAACCTAACAAAATCATCCAAACCACTTAAACCACCAATCATACGTCTAATAATTCATGTTGCCACCTGAAATTTCTAACAAGTAAAGAACAATTTCCACCGATTACTAACACATTACATTGTAGTGCTCCACCTGATGCCAAGACTTTACCAGATGCATCTAAAATATTTTTGGGGGACAAAACATATGCAAGATACATGCCTGCGAAAAATGCATGAAAATACTGCAATTTTAGTGCAAACACCTGAAATTGCCAAAATCATAAAATAATACCCACCTTAATTCCAAATAGCTCACCTGTCACCAAGTCCTTGCCAGACGCATTCAAGTATCTTAGGTTAGAAACAATAAGTAATTGCTAATCGCACGCATTGTAAACATAAATAAATTTTCTAACCAGCCAAAGGTTTCTTTTTTTTTTTTCAATTACATACATGATTTGTTTACCGTTTGGTAAAATAAACTCATTTATTCGCGTTAATTTCTTTTGACTTTGTTGATTGCAAAATTATGAGCGATATAGTCGCATATTGATTTTCGTCGCGGTAATATGAGTGACATGGCAAGTGCTAAGTGCGTTTTCGATGAAAATGAAAGTTTACAACGTTATGGAAATATAATACTCTTTACAGAGCAAAGTTTAAAAAAATGTGCTAATATTTTGAAAATTCGTAAATTTTATAAATACAAATACTGTAATGTTCAATTGCCAAACACTATTGATAACATCCATGGATATCATAGTAAATGCTATCGGATGTTTGCAGCTGTGGCGAAAAACCAAACTCTTCCTCAGATAGATGTTGATTCCGATATTCGTAAGTATACAGTGCCACAGTGTAATTTGTAATAATTATTTACTAATACCTGTATTAATATATTACGACCAGTACCTGAAGCTCCTAACATCAGCTTACCTTCTGATACACCTGATGATATGAATTTAACTCAAAATATTGCTAGTTCTTCTGTAAAATCTTCAGAAATGCTAACGGCAATCTGTTTGTTTTGTAATAAAGCTATTAAACGTTCGGCTAGAGGTCGAGAAAAACTAATATGCGGGCGAAAATCTACACTAGAACAAATTGTGTGTAAAACTGTTTTTATTGAAAATGATTCTGTGTATAAAAAAATAGTAAATGGTTCTGGTGATATGGTGAAATATCACAAAACTTGCTTAGCTCAGTTCTCGCAACAAGCAAATAATTTAAAGAAAAAGTTGCTCAGGTCATCAAAAAAAAATAGACACATGTTAGCATATCGTTACGCATTTTCAAGTGTATGCGCTTTTATTGAAGAAAAAATTATAAAATTGAAAGAAGTGCATTTATTCGAACGGCTTTATAATCTGTATGATAAGAAATTGGGTGAAAAAGTTCCATCAATGAAATTTTCAAAAAAAGCTTTAAAACAAAAACTGCTAACGAAATATAAATCAAGAATAATTGTAAAGAGAATCGAAAAAGAATTGATTATTTTGGATGCAAACGAGCATTATGAACTAACTTTTCTAGCCGATAAACTTAGAAAAGAACACTTAGAAACGTCTTTAAGGTAACTTCAAAATTTCACCCTTCTTGCACTTTCCAATGTGTCAGTTGCTAATATTATTAACTATCATTGCATCATAGGGAAATTGGTTATAAAATAAGAGAAGAAATAATAAGTATTGAAAGTCCAACTACACCAAATATTTTAACATTCAAATCGCTGGAAAATGCTGACGTCAAAGTTCCGGATATGCTAAAGCTTTTCTTTAAATGTGTTATTATTGGTCCCGACCCACGTTACGGCAAAACTGATGACGTAGGTAGAAGGATAATGTCTCTTTGCAATGATACTATTTATAGTACAACAAGAGGTCGCATAAAACCAAAGAAACATATTCAATTAGGTAATCTTTGTGAACGATATATTCTTCTTATTATAAAGTAGTTGCCCATTTCTAGTGGTACTTAACATTTTGTTTAATAGACCTACACTGCAGTACAATGTAATACAGTATAGGTTATTACCTTTCATATTAAATATGGCCTGTGATGGTTTATCTTTTTGATACTTCATATATTTTTTAAGGTCTTGCTATGAAGAGTCTTACTAGCAGCAGACGCGTAATTGAAATTTTAAACAAATTTGGGCACTGTGTGAATTACCATTGTGTGGAGGAGCTGGAAACTGAACTAGCTTTTTCTTGTGACAATTTGGAATCAAATGTCCTTTCCCAAGGAATGTCAAATGTAAAAAGTGTTTGTACAGGGGTAGCTTTCGATAATTACGATCGTTTCGTGGAGACAAGTAATGGTAAAAACACCCTTCACGACACAGTGGGAATAGCGTATCAAATCAAAACCTCGGATTTAGGTAACAGGGATTGTTATTAAGTTCTGTTTATATTTTTAATTTTAATTTAACTTAAAGCTGAAATGCCTGTCCAAAGATATTTCGCTCCTTCGAAAGGAAGGAAAAGACGAGCATATGAACCTACAAACAATGAAATTGAACCATACTTCAAAAAGCCCAAAATGCTTTCTACACTTTCTAATAGCTCTGCGACTGATACAGACCTTTATATAAGGTCAGTGGAAAACGCTAGAAAGCTTGATTATATATGGTTATTTGCTTTGAGCTGTGGTCGTAAAAACACTCCGATGTGGACAGGGTGAAATTCGTTACATCACGAAGAAAATCTTCCCCAACAACAGGTATACATAGATAATACTATACCACTGCAAATCTATTTGTAATTGTATATGTTCCGAACCACACGCTCCTTTAATTTTACTACTTTGAATAGGTCTTTTATTTATCACCAATCAACGAATCACCCACCAATCACTCTGTAGTTTTGGAAACACTTAAAAGGGCCATTGTAATCGCTAATCAATGTCATCAAAATTCCATATTTGTAACCTACGATTTAGCTATCGCCAAAATAGCATTACAAATTCAGCATCAGGAGTCACCCCGTTTCGATCGTGCCTTCATTTTGCTGGGGAATTTTCATATAGAGTTGGCCTTTTACAAGGCTATTGGAAAATTTATTGATGGATCTGGGGCAGAAGTTATTCTTGTGAATAGCGGTGTTCTGGCACAGGGTTCTTTGAATGCCTTTATTTCGGGTAAGCAGTCACAGAATATAGCAAAACATTCAGCGTATTTAACACCGTATATTCTCAGGAACACATTTTAATAGATGTAAACGACTACATGTTTTACTAAGCGCAGCCATACAGATCCTTCATTTCCAATCTTTTATGAAAAAACAAAACTTATACTACGATAATTTAGAGTCTGATATTGAACAGTTTGAAAAACATAAGTTCGAAGGCATACTACCGCCAAGTCTTGTGGTTATAATTTCTCAATATTCCGCTTACCCTATGGAAACATTAAGGGGTAATCATGGCAAAACGGCAGAATACTGGATGAAATATGTTGAAATGGTGAATTTAAGAAACGATTTTTCCAGAAGCATTAGAACTGGTAATTTTCACTTTTACCTTCATACCTTGAACCAATTGGCTGGATATTTTTTCGCTCTAAACCACTATAATTATGCAAGGTGGACAGTAAAATCAATAGATAATTTATCTAATATAAAAGATACTCATCCTGATCTTTTGGAAAGCATTAACAAATGTGGATTTGGCATTAAAAGAACATGTAAAAATTTTTCAATGACACCTGTGGATTTGACTTTAGAACAAACCATAAATGCCGACGCTGCAAATAGGATGACTGGAGTTTCATCATTTACCAATTCTATTTCTGCAAGACAAAAATGGGCCAAAACACATACGGAGAGAACTGCGAATATTTCCTCCTTATACACCCTTCTGGGAATTACCCAAAAAGATGATGTTACTCGTGACTTAAAGCCAAACGAAATAAAGAGATTTACAGACAACTTAAAAAGTATTACAGAAGAAATTGGAAAATTTTATAACCCATTTATAACAGATACCTGTCAGAATAATCTTTTTAATATATGCACTGGCAAAACGGTTACTAAAGAAATAGAAAATTTTTTATTAAGTGTAAGAGAGAGTGGAGTTTATAAAAGGGATAGATTTATAATTGAATGCCGAAAGGATGTAAAAAAATTTGAAAGTTCAATTTCGAAAACGGAAATACGAAATTTTGCTTTTCAAAATAAAAATACAAAGAAAACTGGAGGTGCAAAAATATCTGAAATACGAATGGAAAGAAACTTAATTGGAAGAATTCTATTTATAGCTACGCAAAATTCAGTAGATATAAAAGAAATTTTTAAATATCCATTAACACCGATACCTCAAGCATTTGGCCATTTAGATGGATCAATAGCCAAAACTGATAAATCGGCATTCCTCAGGTACCTGGAAAAAAATACAAACCATTTTCCTCCAAGTCAAATAGATGTTATAATCGTAGACGGTTTCTATTTGTTACACACATTAGGAGACTTACCTTTATCTTACAATAAAATTGCTCTTCATATATTAAAAAAGATCTGCCGCATGAATTCCCAAGTCATACATATCGTTTTTGATCGGGTAATATTGCCTTCAATAAAAGATATTGAACGGAGCAGAAGAGACACTTCACATGAGAACTATGAATATAGCACACTACAAAGAAATTAAACACGACCGTCAGATTTCATTAGACTTCTTAGAAACAATTCTTTCAAAAGGAGGATAAATGAATTTTTAATAGAAGAATTATGTAATAGTGACTATAGTTCAATTATTAATACAAAACAAATTATTATGACATATGATGAAAATTGTTATCTTTTTAAAGCTGAAAATGGTAACGTATTTCGGAATGAAATAGAAAAACTTTTTAGTTGCCAAGAAGAGGCAGATACCCGAATGATGTTGCATGTATCGAGTTTGCCAACAGGATCATCTGTTGTAATTAAATCTCCCGATACGGATGTTCTTATCATTGCAGTATCCAACTTGCAAAACTGCAAGAACGATGCAAAGATATGGTTGGAAGTTGGGGCTCTTTCCAAAAATTCTCTTAGATACATCAATGTCAATGCAGTAAATGAACAATTAGGACCACTGCTAAGTTTCGCCTTGCTCGGATTTCATAGTTTTACTGGCTGCGACTATACTCCGTCATTCTTTAATAAAGGAAAAATTAAACCATTTATCCTTCTGCGAAATCAACCCGATGTACAAGAGGCTTTTTCATCATTTGGGAGCACTGAAGGACTTCGAAAAGAAGACCTTAAAAAAATTGAAAAGTTTGTTTGTGCAATGTATCAAACAAATACCTCCAAAATACATGAAGCTCGCTACGAAATATTTTATAAAACTTGCAAACCAACCTCAGAAAACATTTTCAAGAATATTAAAAGTAATTGATTTTTTAATTTTGAATGGTAGGCAGTCACTTAACCTGTTTTGTTTTAGGTTTTGAAGGAAGTTTGTTACCCCCAAATAAGTCTGCATTGCTGCAACAGATATATCGAACCAATTATATATGTAGTATATGGAAAAATGCAGTGAATAATAAAAAAGTACAATTGGTGCCATCGGAAAATGGCTGGCTACTTCAACATAACAGACTTGAAATAAAATGGTTTGAGGGAAAAACTATACCTGATAAATTAGAAGACATTTTGAGGGACGATAGAGAGTTGGAAAGTGACCATGACGTCTGTTACAAAAATTCATCAGACGAAAGTGAAGACGATTGTGTTTCTTAAGTAATTAAATGGTAAACAAATCATGTATGTAATTGAAAAAAAAAAAGAAACCTTTGGCTGGTTAGAAAATTTATTTATGTTTACAATGCGTGCGATTAGCAATTACTTATTGTTTCTAACCTAAGATACTTGAATGCGTCTGGCAAGGACTTGGTGACAGGTGAGCTATTTGGAATTAAGGTGGGTATTATTTTATGATTTTGGCAATTTCAGGTGTTTGCACTAAAATTGCAGTATTTTCATGCATTTTTCGCAGACATGTATCTTGCATATGTTTTGTCCCCCAAAAATATTTTAGATGCATCTGGTAAAGTCTTGGCATCAGGTGGAGCACTACAATGTAATGTGTTAGTAATCGGTGGAAATTGTTCTTTACTTGTTAGAAATTTCAGGTGGCAACATGAATTATTAGACGTATGATTGGTGGTTTAAGTGGTTTGGATGATTTTGTTAGGTTTGGATACTTTGGAGGCGCCTTGCGAGGACTTGGCGATAGGTAAAGTATCTGGGGTTGGTATATTTATAAAGAATGGGTGTTCTATTATTTTATTGGTCAATTTCTAGTGTTTACGCATAAAAATAGTAATTTTATAAGTTATTTTCGATCGGGTACATTTCATGTTTTTTGTTACTTTAGTCACTTTGGACGCGTCTGGCAAGGACTTGGCCGCGCGCAAAACGTCTGGCGTTTATATTTTTGTAATCTGGAAGAGTTGAACTATCTTTTGAGAAAAAAAAAAATTGGTTATGATAGTTATGCAAAAATGGAATATTTGCTTATTTTAACGGTGTCTGGCACTGCCTTCAGCGCACCGTAAACGTCTTGGAACCATATATTCATAATAATATAACCCTGTTCTATGTTTTATGTAAAATTGACATGGTTACCTTAATTATGCAAAATTGGGCATAATTCAAACACTTTGATGACGTCTGGCGTGGCCTTCGCCGCATCCTAAACGTCTGGCATAAATGAATCTAAAGCAAGCAAATTCTGCTCTATCGTTTTCAATAAAAATTAAATGGTTATCTCCCCTATTCCTGTTGGGAATAATTGCGCATTTTAAGAGTACTGTTATTTTCCTCGGCCATCAGTGAGGACTGCCAGACTGCCTTATTTGAAATCACACTAATAAGTACTACCTATGAATGTACATATTTTTTGGTTATCCTTCACTGCCAAATCTATACTGCGGGCTCTTAGACTAATAGGAAAAAAGGTATGTTTCAAGTGTTCCACTTGTCAAAAAGTATATCAACCCGATGACAATGTGAACACGACGTTCATGGTGAGGACTTTCATCCCGTCGCCAATGTAAACAGGCACATAGAAAAATAAAAGAACTCATTCTGTAAAAATACGAGTATATCTACCTACATTGGAATTAATAATAAAAAAAAAGTGAGACAGACGACGAAATCTTTTATTTTTCTATCATTTTATCCTTATCTTTATCTTCATATTTTTGATACATTTTACATATTAGAAGTGGGATCAGAGGCCTGCATTTATAATCATCCATCGGCAAAAGTTTTATTTTGAGAAATCATAACTCTTTTATTTTGGTAGTCTAAACATTTTATTTTCACCTTATTCTCCTTTAAATACTTAGAATAATAATTTCACATATTAAATAACATTAAAAATGGGTATACAATCAAGAAAAAAACTATATAGGGAACTAGATACCAGTGGTAGTGAATATTGATTCCGATATAGAAAGGAACTGTAGGACAAAGGCGAGAGAAATAGGATTGGACGATGATACCGAAAATTGTATATCATTGCAAGGCTATGGCATGGTATTAAGTCTTGGAACCGCTAAAAGAAGGATCGCAATAGATGGAGTGGAACCCGAAATAAAATTTGTTGTTGTTAATGATGATAATCAAGATGTTGCAATTATTGTTGGACGGACTTATACAGAGTTGCCGTATGTATGTGCTATAAAAACACAAAGTACGTTGAAGTTTTTCATGGAAGACAATTCAATGGATCATTGTCAGATAGAAGACATAAACTGCACAAACAAAATAAATCTTATCACATGGGAAAGAACGATCATACCATTCCTCCATTTTAAAATGATAGAAGCACAGTCGGATCAAGTAAGCAAAGGTATATATATATATATCGAAACATCACTACGTACAAAGGAAGGTGAGGAAACTTGTGTCCTAAGGACTGTCCTTTGCATCAACGAAGTTGAAATTTCATTTGTGACCGTAATAAATCTCTCAGCACAAGACTTGGTGATTCAACAAAACAAAATTATCGCTCGGGCCAGAATTTGTGAGAAAGAACTAACAAAACAGGATCTTCGTATACAAGATGGAACTTTTGGAACCTATAAAAGAAGAAGATGTAAAAGTAGGTCCAGTGACCGAAGAAAAAAAGAAAATAATACTAGATTTGTTGAATGAGTATCGCGAATGCGTCGATGTTGATACTCATGAATTGGGATGCGTCAGTTTTACTGTTGTCACTGATTGCAACGTTTTAAAGACGTCAAATGAGAAAAAGCACCTTATCCATCGGATTGCCAAGTGGTGGTTACAACTGAAAGAGTTTACATTTGACGTAAAGTATCGTCCCGGGGAACGAATGCGTCATGTTGATGCATTGAGTCGAAATCCCTGTAGGGAGGAAATCTTAGAAATATGACAGGCTGATTGGGTTTTGTCGGAACAATTAACAGACGATAAAATCAATGTGATCCATGAAACTTTACTTCGGAAACCCAAAAATGAAGAAGAAAAACAAATTTGTAAGGAATATGTGTTGCGGGAGGGACGAATTTATCGGCTGTCACCAACTGGTAGTCAATGGATAGTTCTAAGGTTAATGCGACAGCAAGTAGTTCGCGCTGCTCATGATGAACTAGGCCATTTTGAAAAGACTGAGCTTGCATTACTGGTTTCTCAATATGTAGAGAAGTATCTAGCTTGTTGCATACGATGCGTTTACAACAAACGAAACAACGGAAAAATAGAAGGATATCTACACCCAATTCAAAAGCCCGAAATCCCAATGAGCATGGTAAATATTGATCACCTTGGTCCCTTTCCAAAACCTAAACGTGGAAACCTTTACATAATCGCGTTAATAGATGCGTTCACAAAATTCTCGTATACTAAAACTAACGGAGTTGCTCAAAGATATTTTTGCAGTGAATGGCATACCTAACATTGTTATCTCCAATCGAGGCAGTTCTTTCACTTCCAAAGACTTTAAAGAATTTTGTCATATAAACAACATAAAGCACGTACTTAATGCAGTCGCTACCCCTCGACCAAACGGACAAGTAGAGCGACTCAATCGATCGATCTTGAACGCCTTAATGACAAGTACCGTCGATGAACGTATATGGGACGAGAGTATTAGACAAGTGTAGTTTACATTAAATAATGTCGAAAATAAAAGCACGGGTAAAACGCCAAACCAACTAATGTTTGGAATGCAACCGAGACATGGTTCCGATGTTCTTTTAAAAGATGAAATCATAACTACTGAGAATAATATTTCTAATTTACGTTTTAAAGCTGCCCTTAACATAGAAAAAGCTCAAATTCAACAGAAAAGAAATTTTGATAAGAAGAGGAAGAGTCCACGTCACTACCAAGTGGGTGATTTAGTCCTCATAAAAAAACAAGACACCACCCCTGGTTCTAGCAAGAAGCTTTTACCCCCTTTTAAAGAACCGTTTGTTGTTCATCAAGTCTATCCCAACGATCGGTACCTAATAACTGATATTGAGGGATACCACCGAAAACGGAAACGAGATTATGAAGCAGTAATGGCAGCAGATGGTATCAGGCCTTGGAAACCGCAAAACTGCATGTCTGACAGCGATGAAGAAGACATTGGTCAAGCCAAACAAACAACAAGCATAACTCGAGACGAGTTAACGTCAGGAAAGCCGAATGTAAGAGAAAACGGTAAGTTAGTTAACAATTAAAAGACGAACAATGAGAAAAAGAGAACTATCTGTTGTTCTTTTCCTCTTTCCTGTTTGATTTTGCTTTTATTGCATGTTACACTCGTATTATGCCTGAAGGGTTTAATTGATGCGCGAATCTCACCGACAGTGCGTGTACATAAAAAAAGAAAAAGATAAATAGACTTATCTAGAACGATGAGTTTGTTCACTGAGTTGGTTTTCTACATATAGTAGTAGTAGTAGTAGTTTTGATTCTTTATCCTGACTATATCCTGAAAACGGGCTATAAAGCAAGATAACGGGTAGTGTGTGGCGGATGCTTATTCTCGGGTCCCGCTTGAGTGTTGTCGTGTGTGTACGCTTCGCTGAATGTTGTGTGTGTGAGATAAGTATAGCCGTCGGTTCCACTCGCTCGCTTATGGTCCGTAGTTTGAGATAGATTGAGATTGAGCGTCGCATTGCCGGTTCCTCTTAACCGAGAGATTTCTTCTGGTGAAGATATTTGATCATAATGCAATACCAAGTCAGTTTCAGAAACCAGAAAGACATGTATCAGCGACGGCACTTTGTCAAGTTGAAAATGAGTGGGGTGGACATCATAAGCAAAATGGAATCCCAATGAATTGACTGTAGGTATCTAAAAATTGTTTATTTTTGCCTCTTAGAATATCTGATTAAAGTCTCCGCATACGACAACTTTAGTATACAATGGTCCTAAGTCTTCAAGATGATTCCTTTTTTTTTTTTTAAATGATACGAGTGCCTTAGGTGTCATATATAGGCCTCCAATAAGACATTTTGTATTTTTAACAACTATTTCAATGAAAATATATTCTGTATCGTCCGAAATTGTGGACTGCCTCACTACTTTGTGCTGCAAATTATTCTTCACATAGACTCCGACACCCCCACAAGGCCCATTGAGTCGATCTGCGCGGTACATTTTATATCCGTATACTTTAAAAAGGTATCTCCCCATATCCGGATTTAACCAAGTTTCTGTAATACAAATAATGTCCATAGATCCACTCTCAAACAAAGAGCGCACTTGTTGACAATGCTTTGCACATTGAAATGACAAACACTGATCCCCAAATTATTTGCTCTCAAAATGTTTAGCAACATCTTCGACTTTTCAAAGTGTTACACCAGTGGACATTCGCAGCTCCGACCGTAGAGAATACAGAAAAACAGTAACGCACTAAAATTTAACGATGACATGCCTTTACAAATTATTAAAGAAAATGAACATTTAGATATAGGAAAATAAAATATGTAGTAATAAAGAAAAATGATATGAAAGAAAGTAATAAAAGAAAAAAGAGAAGTGAAGGAAAAATAGAAGAGAAAAATAAAAGAAAGAGTAATAAATTTTAAAATCACTTAATTGTTGATGTTGTCTTCTAGTATGCATGGCTGATTGCACAACCTCTGCAGGTCTTTTTTTCTAGTTATGAGTAACTGCTCTCCATTTAATGTGCGCACATATGCAAGCCCATTTTTCGTGTTGACAGAAGAGATTTTCTTTAGCAGCTTGAGTTTGAGTGCACTTCGTTGCAGAAGATAGTTCGCCTTTATTAGACTCTCATTTCAGATCTTCTTGTCAGAGTTCATGTAGTGAGCTAAGCAGCTTTTTAAGAGCTTACTTTTTTCATAGGCGTCAGCAAATTTTACAATAATGACAAAACCACGAAACTGCAGTAAACGAAATTCGCCAGCGATTTCACATCCCGAAATTGAGAGCAACTCTATCCGTCGGTCGTGCCAAGTGTGCAAAAATCTGAGATCACGGCCGCAGCCTTCAATGATGGCGCAATTCCCACCTGCCCAGCTGGCTTCCTTCAGTCGACCATTTTCATTCGTGGGCGTCGACTACTATGGTCCCGTAAGTGTTTCAATCTTGCGAAGGACTGATAAACTATGGGAGGTTTTGCTAACTTGCCTTACCACTCGCGCAATCCACATTGAGGTTGCACCCTCTTTATCCACGGGCTCATGCATTCTGGCGCTCCACAATCTTATGGCAAGGCGGGGAACACCACTTGAACTACATTCTGACAACTGTACTAACTTTCAAGGAGCGGAGCGAGAGCTGAAAGAGGCCTATCAAAGTATCGACCAAGAAAAGCTGATGGAAACATTCACATCGATTTCAACTAAGTGGGTGTTTATTCCACCTGGGTCTCCACATATGGGCGGAAGCTGGGAGAGACTAGTCAGATTTATTAAAACAACGTTGGCACAGGTACCCACTCGAAATCCATCCGACGAGTTCCTGCAAAGCTCATTAATCGAAATGGAAAACATAATAAACTCGCGTCCTCTAGCATACATATATTCCTATGAGCGACGAAAACGAAGACGCCCTTATTCCAAACCATTTTTTGCTTGGGTCATCAAGCGGAATGAAGCCTCTAGCCAAATTCAATGATAATCGAATGGTGCTAAGGAAAAACTGGTTGTTGAGTCAGCTAATGGCCGATAACTTTTGGAGACGGTGGGTAAAGGAGTACCTCCCAACTATTACTCGGCGGTCGAAGTGGCATAAACCTGCTAAGGAAATTGAGGTAGGAAGCGTTGTCATTATCGTAGACCCTAACAGCCCAGGAAACTGCTAGCCTAAGGGAAGGATAATTGCGACAAGGCGCTGGAAAGATGGTCAGGTACGAAGTGCGACTGTTCTAACAAGCTCAGGTTCGTACGAACGACCCGCTGTAAGACTGGCTGTCCTGGATGTCATGGCTACGGATGAAGTAAGAGAGTCAAGTTTGAAAAATGTGTCAAACATTGCTAGTCGATTGGCAAAAAAAATCCACCTGGTTTCTGCGCGTAAACAGTGGTGGCAGTTGTGAGATTAAACCCTTAATATTGAAGTCGGTCAAATAAAACTTAAAATAATTGAATTTTATTATTAATGAACTAAAAGTATGTATTTATAAACATGTATTGCTCCCAAGCCTAATTAATTATGTATTTAACAGGAATATTGTAACGTATGTAAGACTAATAAATGCCTATTGAATTCTTTGCAATTCCTGCTTGTGCCTCAACGTACATCGTTACAAAAGCTGAAGCTCGTTGCCCAACTAAGGCAACAATGCCGCCATACGAAGATAATTTTTTTATGGCCGAAGTGGTAACATTTAGAGCTGAACAAATGTTGGCTAGTACCTCCTCAAGTTTTTCACCCTCTACGGCTGGAACACCTACCAACACAGCATCCACATTGGTTTCTCTCCTCTCTAGAGTGCCAATTCTAATTTCCAGTTCCTTACAGCGAGCTTGTAGGTAATTTAATTCACCCCCCCATGCTACACTCAATTGTGTTGACTTTCGTGAGGATGCGCTCTTCTACAGTTGTCAATTGCTCGAATTTTGCATTGATCTCTTTAGAGAATGCAACAAATCTTCACTCAAAGCGGATCCACAGTTCGTCCATGGTATTTGTTTTGAGTGGAGTATTATGTTGCTGAGGGTTTTGAGCGGTTTGCTTTCTGGTACCGGATGACATTATGTATTCACACAAATTTTAAATTCAAAATATAAATTAAAATGTTCACTTGATGCGTATATTTTACGCGAGATTGATAGAAAATGACCTTACTAGTTATTAAAACAAAGTCCCTATAAAGTGCGAGGTTTGCTTTAACAGAATATTTGAAAAGAACTGGGAGAAATAAATAAAACACAACTATTCACTATGACTCATGTTTCATTACAGCAGCTGTACCTAACATTTTTTTAGAAAATTTAATAATTTTCGATATATATATTTCTGATCTCAAAGATACAATCTTCATTTAAATATAACGAAAAAATCAAATAGTTTTATTTTGGGTCATTGGTATAGCAAAAAAATTCCATAAGACATTGGACAGGTACAAGCATGTTTATAGTCCCGGAAAATATTAATTTAGTATGAGGACAAAAATTTGCATTTAAAACAAACAACAACGAAAAAACAACAGAAGCAAAGTAAACAAAATATCTAACACCTGCACATAAGGAACTAATTAGTTGAAAATAATAGAAGTTGCATTTAAAATTTATTAATAACAAAACCTTGTATTGTGTCAGAGATTTTGCCGCTCTATATATTTCATTTAAATAAAATAGTCATTTAGCACCAACGCAATTTTCCTCTTCTTTTGATTGAAGTCAGCCTTAATTGCTCCAATCATCAGTAGCTAGTCCGCTAGACTTGTTTTAAGACTACATCTAAATTATACTCATTTCTTAAGATTTTATTTTCCATTTCATTTTTAATCATAGTCAGATTTTTAATATATTCAACTACCGTACTTTAACTTGGATTGAAAATCTACATAAATTAATCGATTTTTGTGATAATGACCGACAAATTTGACGAGAGACGCGCGTTCGATTCAGTTTACATGTTTTCACAAACTTGAAAAATCTTCCACTGTTATCAAACGAGTGGATACTCGATTAGAAGAGTAGTTCTCCGCTAATAAATGGAAATTATCTTAGAATATTTGTACAGACATACACATCCGTATGCGCAACTAATTGTAGGGGGTTTCCAAACAAAATTACATAAATTCGCCAAGATAAAGTTTTGTCTATTATTCTAAAATCAACAATTACATTTTGTTTAATGTAATCATATGCAAATAGATATATCAGTAGTCATTTTAGTTTAAGCCAACTTCTGACGTACTGCAGTACAAAAGCAATTTAATCACATCGTTAACTTTGAATGGATGTTAATTAAATATTATATCACAGTTTATTCCATTATTTGTATTAATTAGCCTGATTGTGATACGGATATGGACAAATTGCCTGTTTAGAAATATCTTTAAAAATGACGGTGAAGCCAAGTTTTGTAATCAATTTTTAATTTCTCAATCAACGTCCTTGAATTCTATTTCATTGATAGAACACCCTAATACATTTATTTTTGTTAAAGAAAGTAGGGAACTACCACTCACTCTTTTGACACCCTTTTTAACTACAGTAATCTGCCAGAGTAGGATCAAGTTTTTCTTCTGCCTTCGGCCTCAGCAGCCATCCAGGGATAACCCAGACAGTTGTATTCGTCATTTAGGTAACAAGGTTTTCAGGTAGTGTTACTTAAGTGCGGTGTACTAAGACGTCAATGAGGAGACTACATGCTTTTCCGCTGAGAAGTAACTAGAAAGTCGCTAAATTTTAAGAGGATGTACGATTCATGTAAAACCCCACTCTGTCAATGATAGCACTGATATCATTCATTCATTCATGCGTAAGAAGACGACAACTGATCCTTGACTTGCTATTTCATCGGCCATCTTATTTCTTACAATTCAATTGTGACATATGGCTAGGACACGATCCAGTGTCCAACGCCACATCAATTAATGATTTTGAAGCCGACTGCCGAGATGCCTCTTGCGGCTCAGATTCTAACAAAAATCCTTCACAAGCCCAATTAAACTTCTTATTTTGAATGCAACTAGATTTTTGTATCGTTTTTGTTGATATAAGCAAAATATGAAAGGCCCGTAAGGTCATTGACCCTCTAGTGCTAGTGGTACCTACGATCACTTATTTTTAAATGGAGGAACGTTCCAAATTGTAGCCCGTGGTAAGAATAACAAGGAGAGAAAAACTCATCAACAGATAAAGGGTAAGCAAACACATACCAGAGAAAAGCTTTATTGATTTTTATATTTCACAAAAGAGTCAACACATAGAATATGTAGGATTCGGTTACCTGCCCAACTTCTTGCCAAAAATTCGTTTACACTACCATCAAACTAACAATGCTTTTGTAGATTTTCACCCAAATTTAATTTAAAGCTCAAAGATGTTCGTCTATGATAACACCCAGACACCTAGTTTTTGATATCCATTTGAAGTGCACCAGTCTTAGATTACAGTCAAGGACTGTTTGCTCTAAGGAATAAAAATTGCCAGAGAAAGATCTATTTCTCCATCGTTGTTAGCATTTCTTTAACAGATACTTAGATGCTTGTCGATTATTCTTATTGAACGGAGCCAGCACAATTTTGGTGCGCATTTGTTGTCATAGGTCAACTTGCAAGAAGTCTTGAGCTTAAGGTATGAAAGAGAGCGTCTGACAACAATTTACGCCGAACATTCGTCAACATTAGCTTAATATTCGTACACTATAAGATCAAAAATATGGCGCTGCTAAAAATTCTACAATCTTCTCGACAATAGTTACAACCGATTGTTTTAGGCGATTTCTTAACTCGGGTAGTTGATAAATCTATCAGACCTTGGAAGAATTTTACCCCCAAGAAACTGCAATAAACTTTCCCAATCGTATGCGCTATAACCTTTCGAGAAGTCTATAGTAGCCACCTTATACAAAACATATCTATTTATAAAAATGAATTTTGCCAACAACATCCTTGACCTTAAGAAAAAAAACATAGCAATCAAATTCGACCAATAACTTGGTCAGTGAAATTTTTACTCTTCCTAATCAAGTTGTCACAATCATAGCCGAGCCGACGTTAAGCTCTGCACTTTGAAGAGCAGGCCATCTGAGCCAACGCGTACAGAAGTGATCATCACAAATTATGATGAGTAGTAATTGAAATAAGTTTTAAAGTAAAACGTGATTCAAAATCTCCATCGTTCCCCGAGCTGTGTGAGCGATTGCTCCGTCCTGCTGCAACCAGCACCGGTCGAGACCCAATTCAGCAGCTTAAGGCAAAAAAAAACTCTGTAGAGCTCACCAGTTACGGTTATGGTGGTGATGTAGGGGGTCCTCATAAAAATAAGGGTCAATCACTTTTTCAATGCAAATGTCGCACCAAATATTCACTTTGAGGGGATGCAATAGCTGTTCCTGCATTTCATGTGGATTCCCCGTGCCCCAGAAACGCAAATTTTGTTTATTCACATAACCACTTAAGTGGAAATGGACTTCGTCACTCAAATTGCGGAATTGGATGAGTTTGTCCAAAGGCATTCCTACAATTATAGTAGGGTGCGTTGGACACACTTCACCAGAACACTGAATAGAGCACTCTCCTCGAATTCGCTCTACCCACCGTCCAACAGAAATCTGTCAAACGCGGAGATTGACAGGTATCTAAGCCTAATGGACGAGACAATCAAACGGACAAAACGATACCTCGGTACCAACACACTGACGACGAAGACTTATTCCGCAACGCAACTATTGACGCACTGCACCGACATAAAAGTAGGCTGCTATCAAGACTAAAAACCCTGTACAGACAGTTTACTGACAGACATAACTCGGAGATCATGACACTGAAGTTGTCGATTAAAAACCTCCAAACATTAATAAAGGAAAATTACAGAGCATCTGTTAGTTTGTATTGGAACAATAAAATTCGGGCTGTAAACACCAGCAACCCGAATATGTTCCCGCAAATAAATAAAATATTTCGGAGAAATAATCAGAACGACCTTCCTGAGCTGTCTTAAAATCGCCCGAACGACGAACAAATACTGGTAACAGCGGGCATAGATCCAAATGAGGCTGTTGATGATGATAACTTCTTTGTGATCAAGGATCCGCAGGAGCAGGTAGAAGCTATAGGAGCGACTTTCCAGGAAGTGTACAAGGCGAATGTTATCATTGGCACGAACCACGATCTGGAGAATCGAGTCCTTGTGCACAATTTCTGCCTTCGAAATGAAATTGTGAATTGGCGATTCGAGAGCTTGGGTTTCACCCAGTTCAGTGACGAAAATATGGCAAATAATGTCATCACCAACGATAGGTACACACCATAGCGTACGCAGACGACTTAATCGCGTACAGATCGGGTCCAAAGATTGAGGTCATTAATATGCTTTTTCAGCGTGACTTCGACAAAATTAAGCGATATTGTGATGACTGGAAGTTGAAAATCAATTTTCAGAACTCGGAAACTATTCTGTTTAGGACGCCTTTATCTGGGACCTCTAGGGATACCAGAAAGAATTGGCGAAAGTTTTCTATCGTCGGACAACACGGACAGCCACTTGCTTGTCGAAATGTAGTCAGATACCTTGGGATCTGGCTAGATCAATATCTGTATTTTAACAAACATATAGATGTTGCTCTGGCCAGAGCCAAAGGCGCTTTTGCCCTTACAAAGAGACTGTTTTATAACAGCCAGGGTGAAGGTGATCTGCTACATGGCCCTTATCCGGCCTATGCTTGTATTTGGATGTCCCGTGTGGTTTAACGTGAGAGCAAGTTTATTGGAAAAGATTCGGGTGTTTGAGAGAGCTTGTCTTAGGACTTGTCTTCGCTTATACAGAACACCAGAGTCTGAGTACATAAAATTCTATCCTAATGAGGTCTTATACAATAGGGCGAACCTAATAAGAGTGGACAACTTCGTCATTAAGTTAACTTGAAGGCACATTGCAAGAGCAATGACCTCATCGAACAACCTGATCTCCGGGGCTTTCTACCCCAATTATATGTATCACGAGAGAGTTCGCTTTGACGGCTTTATTCCTCCAGAAGCGTTCCCTTATCTAGATAGTAAAGGTCTGGTCCAGGACAGATTGGCGATTCCGCTAATCTTCCACGTCGCTCGAACAGCTGCGGACAGGCGACTCAACTACGACAGAGACGTCGCACATGGCAGTGCGGAGCGTCTCCGGTTCAGCAGGGCGGTAGGGAGTCGCGACATGAGGGATGTCACTCGGCAGCACCAACAATTTAAAAATTAAAAAAAAATAAAAAAATATATATATATGCATATACTTATATATTAGGTATATAGGTATTATGGATATATGTGTGTATGTATGTATATGTATGTGAATGTGTTAGATGTAAGTAGGTTAGATAGATTAAGATTTATTTTTAGGTAGTCTATAAGTTTTTAATTTTAAGTTTCTATAATATAAAAAAAAGACAGTCCATTTACTAAGTTTTTACTTAAAATTTATTTTCTTAGTTCTAGTATTAAGTAATGTTAAAATGAATATAAAATTAGACTGTAAGATTCGTCGAAAGACATAGTGTAAGTATTAGGTTTAGCTTAGAGCGCCCGCATGGGGCCAGTAAGTTAGAATAAGTTTATTTGTAAGTTATTTAAGCTAATTTTTAAGCATTTTTTTGTCTAGCATGTAAGAGTAAATTAATTAGTTAAATAAAAATGCATTTAAACTGACTGGACTTCGTCACTCATTATGATTTTGGATTCGAAATCATCCTCTTCTGGCACTAGCTTTAACAGATTACGGAAGTAAGTTAACCTCACTTGACGGTCAGCAGGCCGCAATTGGTGAACGGTTTGCACTTTATAAGGGAACATCCTCAGGTTTCGCCGAAGGTTATGTAATCTTCATAGATACAAGTAGCCCGCGCTACCAGCTTTCACGATTCGCTAGCCTGATTGTTTGATTCACCTACGTAGCTAAACCACACCCTACGCGGTAGGACGATGGCTTCTTTCCTTTTGTCACGCCTCTTCTTCGAGGCACTTGTGCACGGTCATCATAAATATGTCTGGTCTCTTTTTTATAGCCGCTTTTATAGTTTTGTTCGGGATGCCATTGGGTCCGGGCGCCTTGTAGTCGCCTTGTTGCATGCCTGAAGTAGCTCCTCCTAGATAATTAGTGGAATGTCTACTGCACTGACTTCAGTAACGATATTGCACATAGTTATGGGAAGGGTTCTGTAGCCCTTCAGTTTGGTCATTACCATTCTGTATGCCGAACCCCATGGTGTTATTTGTGAGGAGATGTGCGAGAGTCTCCGCTGTTCCACTTAGGGTTAGATCACCGTTCAACATCTCTTCCAATGTTTCCTTATTGAAAGTTCTGTCTTTTTTCATTTTGGACCCGTAAGTTTTATGGGCATAACTGGTTTCTTTCCTTTTATTTCCAATACTATCATTTAGTGGTTCTCAGGATTGAACTGCTCACAAGAGTGATGTCGATGATAGAGCCAATTTCAGCCTTCCGGTACGTATAGGCTATATAGGAAGTCGAATGTTTCCAGTAGGGCCTGTTCTCTGATTTTTGTTGAGTCTACTACCTGCCATATTCTTATAACAACTGGGGTTCTCTGAATAGCGTGTGGTGGACAATCCAGCATTTGTTGGTATTCGTTGAACGGCCAGCTGTGTCGGGAATAGCAGCTGTAGAAATGGATCCCATTCGTCTGCACGAAGCCTTCTGTTTGGTTGATGGTGTCTTAGAAAGCATAGCGTTCAGATATCCATATTGCCGCCTGTTTTGACGTATCGCAGATACAGTTAGTGTTCTCGTCGGGAAATTTATGCGATTCACTTATAATGATAACGTCCGCCCTAGGATGTCCTGGGCTATTCTGCAGCGATTAAGATTTATTTGTAGTATTTTCATGGTCTTTTGCTGGTGATACCTCTCCGAAAAACTGGACAGTAACAAATGTCATGCCAACAACATGCTCAACGTCATCTGGATGATCTTTCTTGCATAACTTACAGGACGGTTCCTGATAGCAGTTCTTTGCTGTGTGGCCTTCTGTTTCAAATCTCCTACATAGTTTGGACTCGTCTTCTTTGCAGTGGCATTGCCAAGCTAGGTGGCTAAACTCTAAGCATTTGAAATATTTGTTCTAGTAGATTCGATTCGCGCATGCGCCATTTAATCCAACCGATTTTAATCTTTTCAGCATCTAAAAGTTCTCCCGCGTCTTCTGCGGGGAAGCTGATTGTTGCTGTTTGAGTTCCTCCGTGAGCTTTCCACAGGGACAAAATGTCTGCTGATGAAACTGTCACTGCCTTTTTTTTTGATGGCATCAATTTTTTCGTCCTCAACGTGACCTCAACGATGTCTTAAACCTCGAGTATAGTATGGTGCGTAAGTGATCTTACGTTCGCTTGATCTGCTAAGGCTTCACTAATGACGCTTTTGAACTTGATAGTCTTGATACCCGACTCCTTGAGTTGCATAAATAGGTTTCCTTTTAATGTCCTCCTAATTTTTGATACCGCATTTCCCACAGTTTCCAGTTTGCGGTCTGGCTTCTACCTGATTTGTTTTGGCGACCTTATTTTTAGCGGTATTACGTCATTCTAATTCACCCGTCGCCTGCTTCTTTTTGCTTGTCACTGGAGTCTTGCCGTCGGTATTCCCATCCATCTCCTTGATTTGCATAGATTTGGGCTCTGATGTTTCTTTAGCCATAGCGAAGTTTACGAGGAATTGTTCTGACGAATCAGTTCCTTTGCTTTCGCGTCATACAACTGACTCGCCGAGAGCTCATAAAGAGCTCTGATGCTTTCAATAGCATACAGCATTTCTACCAGCCCTCTTATTTACTCACTTAGCTAGTGGAAGTCAGATTGCTGGACGGTGTTTTTGTTTGTGTTCATATCTATTTGGTCCCTCGTCAAAGCTGAGATCAATGTTCGGATATAAAGTTACTTAAGGATCCCATGGTTGTCTTTGCAAGCAGTGAGGCCATGCGAGGGTTGACACAAGCCATTATGAGGTTTTGTGCCAGAGCCGGATCGATGCTAACCAGGAATGCTACACCTGGACCTACACCACCAACTTAATGGTGAGGAACGTACTTTGAGACCTGCCAAGGTTTTCTGAAAGATTTCACACTTGCTTTTTCCAGTATGCCATAATTAAGACCTTACTGGACTCGACCTTAATGATTTGCGGTAATTGTTTTTTTTTATCGATTATTTTAGTGTAATACTATTTTTGTAGCATTGAACTACAGTAATATATATATATAAATATATACGTATGTATGTGCAGTCACTTCCGGGTTGGGAAGCTGCAAAATTCACGGTGTGCCGTTCGGATCTCGCGAATTGCTCTTGCTGTATCCCTCGTTGCCACCTTATGAGCGGTGAACCACGTGCATGGAAGACGGTGCTTACTCGTCTTGTCGCAGAGAGTACATAGGCTTTCGTTTGACATTTTCAGCCACGCCCTCCTTATCTGCCGTTCTTGGTCGGGGACTTATTAGGTATCCGCAGTTAACATCCATTACAGCAGACCGTTCACTATCTGCCAGCTGACACCTGTAATCCAAACAATCGCCTGAACTTAGCCTCACTAGCCCCTCCGGCGGGGTGCCTGTGACGCAACGAACGTCTGCTGATGCCAAATTGTGTGGATCGTTGTCTCGGACGTTTAATTGCTCGCGCACATGATGCAGAGGACGAGGAAAACGACGACGAAATTCACGCTGCTTTAAAAAAACAGACCGAAATTTGGTCCGCGTTCTTCAGATGTGTATCGCTCCTTTGCTTGTTGTCGACTAATTCTTTATTTGTCTAAAACCTAAACATCAAAGCACAATGACATTTGACGCTAATCGCAAAAGTTATGGCACATTTACACTTTGTGTGCAAAAGTTACACGCATTGAATCGCCCACACAATTTATTTATCGATTCTCTTTGGAGTAACGCATTTTGGACAAAACACCATGGCAGATCATCGTACTGTTAAGCAATCCGCTGCGATTTTATAATTCCATCAACTAATGCCATCAATTTTTGATTGATCCTCATCGCCAGGATCGTCAACTGGTTCAATCAGTTCTTTTGTAACACATTCATATTGTCTTATTCGTATGAATAATGTTTGCCCACAAATTTTGATGTTAAAATATATAAAAACTGAAAAATCTTAACAATTAATATCACTTAGATTCCTGTCACAGATAATTTGTAGCAATTTAAATACACTTGTAGTTACCGAATATAAATAGCTACTCGTATATGTAAATAAGCACATAAATATGCTATGTTTAAGAATTTGTAAACCTTATATCTGATAATGTCTTTTAATAGCGTACTCTAAATATAATTTTGATATCATGCATTATACTTCAATTCATTAATCGGCAACAGTCAACAGGTTTTGTGCGCACATCATTTGCATCTTGACAATAAAAGGGACCCGTAATTTGCATTTTTTTTTTTTCAACACATACTCACACAAAAGTGATAGTGTTTCCAAGATTTTGATTAATATTCGATTTGTAATTGATTGTATCGATGTATAATATAATGCGGGTATATACAATTTTCGTGTGTCTTTTGAAATTTAGAATTTGACAACCCACTTATATCTATAAATATATTTAAATTATCTTTTATAATTGAACTAAAAAAATATATGTAATATATTAGTGGAAGGTACATAAAAAAGGTACATGAAAAAGTTAAAACACAACTGCGATAGTGCCATGCAAATAAAATAGTAGAATACTCGTACTTGCACATAAAACTCATTTTATTCCCATATTAGTTTCACAATTAAATGCTTTCAATTAAATCAATCAATTACATTTGATTATCCGCCCACAGCAATCTGGATACGGAGCTCCAGGATTCTGAGGCCCTTCATCCCGACATCCCGCAGCTAGTGCTGCTATCGCACAACTAAAGGATTTTTTTTGAAAATTATTTGACGGACTTGATTAATAAAAAAGTTCAAAACATACCCTGAATACCGAGTTTCACCATCATCTTGACAAACAAGTAGTGCACAATCAGCTTCAGGATGCTTGATGGATTGTCCAGGCGAAAGGACAGACCTTCCAACAGTACACTTTGCAGCAAAAGCAGTTGCTGCAAATATGGTCAGTACCAAAACGACATAAGCAAATGATCTCATCTTGTTGGAAGTTAAATGAAAACTCATACTGAAGTCGGGAAAATGTTCCCTATTTATTCTAATCGTTGTCAGTGATTACAATGACTAGTCGAGAGTAGCTATTCGTATGTTCAAGGTGGAATTAATGTTTTTTTTTTCCTTTTAATTAATCTAAACAAATTATGGGGAATTTTCTAGTTGAAAAGCTTTTATCGTGTGGTTTTTTTTTCTACACACACCAACTACACCTTAGCCACTTGCAGACACTTATGGGTATGTACAATGATCACATTAATCGCTTAGTACTCGTACCATTCTAAAAATTACAAGTCATAAATGTGCATACTATACAATTGTGCTATACTCGTATAAGTTAGATAAAAGAATATTAAATGTCTGTACTGTTTTGGTTTAAGAACTTTCACGTCAGCTCCTTTGGCTGACCTGTCGCATAGTCACAGTCAGAGATCCTTTGTATCTGAAACATCCAAGATGATCCAACTAAAGGCCAAAGTTAACCTGATACACCCCTTAGTATGTAGTTAAAATGAATTAGTCACATACTAATGGGTGTATGTACTCCAGGTGATACTCGCCATATCGACAATCCACCCATATGAGCATATACTGAGTCAGACTGCATATGCGGAGTTGAACACTCGGAACAGCAAAACCTCAGCGGGGTGAACTTCAGCATACATGTGCCAGGCGAGGCATCTCTTGCTGCCCTGATGGACAAGTGCCCAAGAGGTCTTCAGACGGAGAAAGTGCAGGGGAGGAATTTGCCTCGATGGAATCAACGGTGGTGCCCACATCCAGACTAGCAGAACCATTATTTGAGCTATTCCGACGCATTCGCAGCTCGGGTCAATAAGGAAATTTCACGACTGATTTGGAAAAGAGATGGTGGCATAGGAGCCCTTGCTCGCATCTTCTGGCGATTACTGGCATCGGAGCCAGGGGTTAAAACTAACAACTTGGCTCTTTGGGTCTTCTCTATCGGGGTAACTTCTCAATCACAGAAAAACCAATCAATTTTCAGAAACGAAACGAGCCCCAGATATGGATGACCTTCCAGTTTACGACCCTAGCAAATGAAACAAGGACACCAACCTTCGGAACTTCACGTGGAATGTTCGAACCCTTAACAGGCCGCCACGTGGAGCCAAACAATTAGTAGAGGCCCTAGACTGCTATCATGCATATGTCAACGCAGCCCACTAAGTACGATGGGATAAAGGCCGAGTAAAAGGAGGATGAAAAACTGTGACATCCACTATGGTGATTGCTAGAGGGAACTGAAATGAATAAAAATGAGTTGTTGGTTAGAATAGGTACGTTCTATCTCGTTCAGCTACAGTGAGCTATTTCCGCGCAAACTGGTAGTTTGCAGTTTGATAGTTTCTTTTCTATTCCTAAGAAGTCTTAATCTTATTTAAATATTGAGTGAATTTTTTTTTTTAAAGTAACGTGCTCACTACATAAACGAAGTAGTATGCCACGCATTTGCGTACGCTCCAATACAACCAAGCGCATCTCAAAAACAGGTCCCCCGTCTATGCTCACATAGCAGATTCCTTTGTCACCAGCTACGGACAATGGGAGTGAGTTTCTCACGAAACATACTTTAGAAGAGCAGTTGGTCGAGCAATCTTTGATTTGTCGAATTCAATAGCATGATGGGGGAATTTACTAAGTTTCGGAATGAACTGATCATGGAATTTGAAAAAAATTATATAAAACTGGGTAAGCTAATTTGAGTCGCTTAATAACACAATTTCAAACATAATTGAATGAGTGGATAAGATCAAGGCAGATGTACTCTCAAAGACCAACACTGTAGAAGTACATAACCTACGCCAGCAGATCAATGCCTTTGAAAGAAATGAAATTACTGGTGACGCTTTTCTCTATGGAATACCCGAGAAATCCGAAGAAAATTTAAAATACATGTTTAACCATCTGGGTTACACAATCGGTTGCACACAACCTCCTCTCAAGCAGACTTTTCTGACAAACAAGCGTAACAACAAAAAGTCCACTACTCCGCCGCTGATTATACTGAAATTTAATAATTTCGTTCTAAGAGCGGCATCGGCGTACCGTAATCCGTGGGCGACGTTGATGATGGTGGTTCTATTGGAAGCTGCTATTTAAACGAAGGTTTACCACATCAAATTCTGAAGATTTACCTACACCTACTAATGCCGAGACATAATAAACATATTTATTTTATTGGTATATGTTACATACATTTATAGCACTAAATTATTTTTAATATTTTTTTTTATAAATGTTAGTTTTCCAACTGTTATATTTCAGCAACTGTCAAAGTTACCAATGACATCCAGCTGTCAAAATATTCAGTAATTTCATCATGCATAGTCTTACGCTTGCCGAATATGCGGAAATTATTAAAAAATATCGAAATTCCGGCTCAGTTGTAAATACGCAATGTGAATTTCGTCGTCATCATGCCTTCAGTGGGTAGGAAATTCGTCCCACTGTGGAAAAGTTGGATCTTAAGCCACCGACCACACAGAGATTGGTGCGAAGTGAAGAAAACAGAGCCACCGTAACGGCCACTATCGAAGAAGACCCAGAAATGTCGATTCGGCGCCGATCAGCTGAATTGCGCATCGCCAGAGAGTCAACTGGGCTTATTTTGCGGTTAAATTTGAGCCCACATCCGTATAAGATTGTGCTGACGCAAGAATTGAAGCCGGACCACCATAGATAACGTTTTTGAGTAAAGTTTTTGAAGCAATAGTCAGCCAACAAATTAAAAACCATCTCGACGCTAGTAAAATGGTAAAATGGTAAAATACCAATCCGGTCTTCGTGCAAAGTTTAGTTGTACTGCGGCACTCTTAAATATTTGTAAAGACCTACGTTCCGGTTTGGATAGTGACATGCTGACATTAATTGTTGCTTTCGATTTCGTCAATCATGGGATTCTATTAAATAAACTTATGTCCTGTTATCTAAGTATGTTTTAAGTGAATTGCACAGATTTGGGAAAGAAATAGTCTTACATAAATAAAACTTGTTACTATGGTGACATACGAGAAAGAAGTAAAAGAATGTCTCTATTTTGTTTGAAATCTTTTACATATTTGAAGCTAACTCCCAAAATTGTATTTTCAATAAAAATTAAAAATCATCTCGTCTTCTAGTTTTTGCAGGACTTAAACTACAATACTTAAACTAACTACCTATGCCAACTTATACTAAACCTTAAACTACTTAGCCTAACTATACAATCTAATCTAACCTAATTGCTAGCAAACTTTAAGCTGCTAACCAAATTGTTAACTAACCCAAGGTTGCTAACCTTAAATATCTTAAAACTACCCAACCCCCCTATGTAAGTCGGCCATTTTCTAACCATAGCAAAGAAAATATTCCCACTTTGCCTTCTGACTAGGCTAACTTGGACTTGAAGGCAACGACAAAGGAATAGGATCAACCACCAATTTTTTTTTGTGCTGCAAAACAACATCTTTTTTATCGCGTTTTGAAATCACCCTACTAAACCTGAGACGTTCAATACTGCCATGTGCAACATCTCTGTTGTAGTTGAGTCGCCACTCACCAACTGCATGAGCTACGTTTAAGATTGGCGGCACCGCAATCTTATGCTGGATCAGCCCTTTTATATCAAAATAGAGGAACGCTTCTGGGGGGACGAAGCCTTTTAAGCGCACATTCTCATGATATACGAGGGGCGTTCAATATATTCTCGGTATCGATATGAAGGAAAATGCGGATTCAATTTAAATTGTTTTTATTTTTCAATATAATCTCCCCTAACATCAGTGCATTTGTTACATCTTGAGATAAGCTTTTTTAAACCCTCAAAAAAATAAATTTCCATTTATTGCCGACTTGAGTTCTTCATCATCCGAAAATCTTTTTCCACGAAGACATTTTTTCAAATCCGGAAACAGGAAATAATCACTAGGGGCAAGGTCTGGACTATAGGGTGGGTGTTGGATTTCCTCGAAACCACAATCTCGCGCAGCAGCCTTGGAAACTCGCGCCGTGTGAACAGGAGCGTTGTCATGAAGAAGCAACACACCCGCTGCGAGTTTACCACGTCTTTTCTTTTTAATTTCCTCCCGCAAATTATGCAAAGTGGAAGCGTAGGATGTGGCGTTGATGGTTTCACCTTTTTTTTTGTACTCAATGAGCAAGATTCCCTTTGAGTCCCAAAAAACTGTGGCCATGAGCTTCCCGGCAGACGGAGTGACTTTGAACTTCTTCGGGGGTCTGTTCCTTTTTTATGCCACTGCATGGACCTTTGTTTGCTTTCAGGGTCATAGTGGTGGACCCATGTTTCGTCCCCAGTAACAATTCGATCCATAACACCTTAGCCACTTGCAGACACTTATGGGTATGTACAATGATCACATTAATCGCTTAGTACTCGTACCATTCTAAAAATTACAAGTCATAAATGTGCATACTATACAATTGTGCTATACTCGTACAAGTTAGATAAAAGAATATTAAATGTCTGTACTGTTTTGGTTTAAGAACTTTCACGTCAGCTCCTTTGGCTGACCTGTCGCATAGTCACAGTCAGAGATCCTTTGTATCTGAAACATCCAAGATGATCCAACTAAAGGCCAAAGTTAGCCTGATACACCCCTTAGTATGTAGTTAAAATGAATTAGTCACATACTAATGGGTGTATGAACTCCAGGTGATACTCGCCATATCGATAATCCACCCATATGAGCATATACTGAGTCAGACTGTATATGCGGAGTTGAGCACTCGGAACAGCAAAACCTCAGCGGGGTGAACTTCAGCATACATGTGCCAGGCGAGGCATCTCTTGCTGCCCTGATGGACAAGTTTGCCTCGATGGAATCAACGGTGGTGCCCACATCCAGACTAACAGAACCTTTATTTGAGCTATTCCGACGCATTCGCAGCTCGGGTCAATAAGGAAATTTCACGACTGAGGCAAGGATTTGGAAAAGAGATGGTGGCAGAGGAGCCCTTGCTCGCATCTTCTGGCGATTACTGGCATCGGAGCCAGGGATTAAAACCAACAACTTGGTCCTTTGGGTTTTCTCTATCGGGGTAACTTCTCAATCACAGAAAAATCAATCAATTTTCAGAAAGAAAACGAGCCTATATGCACATAAATATGTTATGTTTAAGAATTTGTAAACCTTATATCTGATAATGACTTTTAATAGCGTACTATAAATATAATTTTGATATCATTTGCATCTTAACAATAAAAGGTACCCGTAATTTGTATTTTTTTTCCTTTAACACATACTCGTACAAAAGTGATAGTGTTTCCAAGATTTTGATTAATATTCGATTTGTAATTGATTGTATCGATGTATAATATAATGCGAGTACATACAATTTTCGTGTGTCTTTTGAAATTTAGAATTTGACAACCCACATATATCTACTTATACTTATATCTATAAATATATTTAAATTATCTTTTATAATTGAACTAAAAAAAAATATATGTATATTGATGTTGTTCTTTAAATATATATCACATTATGCTTCGGCGATTTTAGTCTACCTCAACTAAACTGGACTCAATCAGATGATGAATCTTTTTTTTATTGCAAACCTTAACTCCAATAAAGAATGTCTCTTCTTGGGTGAGCTTACAGACTCTAGCCTATGCCAAGTTGGTGGGGTCTCCAACTATATGGGTAGACAATTAGACCTCATTTTCATCACTGACCCCATAGACTCCTCTGTCTCGCTCTGTCCCCTTTCGCTATTGACCATTGACTGCCTCTTCTTACGACTTTCATTAAGCGAACTTCCGCAAAATTAACGCAAGTAAGTAAGTGTTCTTATAATTCCCTTAATGATACACTCTCTATCTTCTACAGAGAATTATTCAATTCTATTTTTCCCTATGTCTCCTTTTCGTGCAATTTCCTCCATCCCTTTTTGCTACTTTTTTAACCAATAATTTTGCTGATAATTCCTTCGTACCGCATTACTCTTATTTAAAATACCTGCTTCACTTCCCCATTGGCCCCTCTATTTCTGAAAGTTTTGATCATACAGTGATAGAAAACAAATTACAACAACTTAAAGATGAATACTTACCCTGATAGCCTTCCATCCATATTTCTTAAAAAGTGTTCCTCCACACTTTCCCACCCCCTTTCAAATCTCATTCAGTTATCGCTCTCTCAAGGTGAATTTACACAGATATGGAAATAGGGTTCATAAAACCGATACACAAAAAGAGAATAAAGACTGAAGTCACTAATTACCGCCCTATAGCTAAACTTTCACATGTACCCAAACTCCTCGAAAGCATTTTATTTCCTTTAATCAAAACGACTTTCTTAAAGGTAGATCAATTACCACTAATCTCGTCGAGTTCGTGTCCTCTGTTCTCTCAGCCTTAGAAAGTGGTAAAGAAGTTGACGTTATAACAACTGATTTCAGTAAGGCTTTTGACAAGATATCTCGTAAACTAATCCTGTTCAAATTGTCCGTCCTGGGCTTTGAACCCATTTTGCTAAAATGGATATCTTCTTACCTGGATAATCGTTTTTATAGTGTTCGTTTAAGGTCTGTCCTATTGGACCCTTTCTTGGCCACTTAAGATGTTCCCCAAGGTAGGCACCTAGGTCCAGTTCTCTTCATCCTAACCATTAACGATCTTGAAAGGGTCATTCAAAACTCAGCACTTTCTCTCTATGCTGACGATAACAAATTTTTTAAATCCATTTCCTCACAACATGAATCCAGCCTCCTTCAAATAGATATAAATAATTTTCCCATCTAGTAGATCAAGAACTGCTCAGACTCAATGTCACCAAATGTCAGTCGTTTACCTTCTCACGTAAGTGCCACAAGTCTTCTCCCCAAATATCCGCGACCTTGGCATATTATGCGACAGCGAGTTTAATTTCCGCTCGCATATTGTTGAGATAATTACTAAAGCAAACTCATCACTTTGCTTCGTTAAAAGATGGTCCAAAGAATTCTGCAACCCGTACGTAACCAGATCACTATACATTAATTACGTTCGCCCCCTTCTCGAGAACGTTAGCCAAGCGTGGTGTCCCTTTCGACGAGTTCAGTTATCCCGAATTGAGAGCATCCAGCGTCATTTTCTTCGATTTGCTATTCGAGGTCTGCCTTGGAACGATCCTCTAATCTTACCTCCCTATCGAGACCGTCTCAAACTCATTAACCTGAATACTCTTGAGGAACGAATGGAAGCGGCAGACATTCTTTTGATTCACCGACTCCTCTCAGGCTCCGTCATTTGCGCATCTCTTTACAACTCCATTTTCTTCTACACTAACCCTCGAAATTTACGTTGCCCCGTCTCTTTTATCTACCAATGCACCGCACCACATATGGCTCTAGCAAACCGATCGTCCGTATGCTGCGTAAGGTAAACTCCAACCTTTCCGTTTTCGATTTTAATCGCAGCACTCTTTCCCTCAAATTCGATCTCCTTCACCATCCCTAGCTTTAAAACTTTAGTTATTATTAGTTTTTAAGTCCTATTTTTTAAGCTTGTATTAAGCCAAATAAATAAGGGCGTTATCCCCCACCAAAATTAAATTTGATGCCTAAAATATTTTATGGTAACGAGACTAGCACTGGGGATCACTAACAGGACAAACGATGAATTTACTCACAAGGTTGAGGGCATTACCAAGGTGGTTGTACCATCAAATGCATACGTGCTTTTTTAGAACGTTAACGTATAATGAATGGTGTGTGAAATAGTAGGGACACTTCTAGGCCAACGATTTAAAGGCTTCCAATGTCTCTTAGCATTGAAAGAAGAAAAAGAAGAAAGAAGAAAAATAAACTATTATAATAAACTAGGTTGCTGCACTCGTGCGCCGCCGCTTGAGAAGTGGAACTCTTAGCACCCTCTTTAGCATTAGTTGCCTCTTTACGTTGTGCGATTGCCTCACGTCTTTTTCTCCTCTTCAGTTGTCCATAAGATGGTAGTTCTTCGGAGTGTAGTTCTTTCGGACTTTTCAATTTCCTGGGATAGGCCTTCAAAAACAGCACTTTGACCAACTACCTGTCTTTACTTTTTAATTCATTTTTATTTCTTGTACCCACGTAAAGTTCCATGCTCGACAAAAATGCTTAAATCAAATTTAACAGTGTCAATTACTTAATTTAGCTTACCGGCTCTTACCGAGTACTCTATGCTTAACACTTCATCTAAACCTATTGCCTTTCAGTCAATAGGTTTATAGATATGTCATATAAATCTCTAAGAATATTTTTGAAAAAAAAAACGAGCCCGACGTTTCCGCGAAAACCACGTAACTACCCTAAATAAACTTAAAACTAGGAGATATATGTTACAATAGTAACGCACTGGACTAGGAGAGCGTATCGATCCTCTCCTCTTCTCTAAGCCACCAAAACTCGGTGTGCTGTTTTTCAGCATCGAGCTGGCCTTTGTCCGCAACCGCGGAACTAAAACGGAAGAAATCCTGAGGATTGACGTCGTACGCAACGTAGATGTGTCGCTTAGGGAATCCACTTAGGGAATCGTGTTTATATTAAACAGTATCGGGAAAATAACCGCTCATTGTTGAAAGCGGTTTTTAATGTCAAATATTTTTCTTGAAATAACGTTGCCACATTTGACAGCGAACTTCTTTCGAAAAGCCCTTCTAACCATACGGTGTCGAAGGCCTTCTCGAAGTCAACCAGGCAGGCACTCGTACAATATTTTTTGCATTTGTTCCATTGCATGCCGGAGATCAATTTCGACGCGGCATAAATAGCGTCATGCCTCGCCCTGATCAATTTTTTCTTAGTTTGACTATAATAGATGTTAATGAACAGTAAGTAAGATTGAAAATTGTAAATTTGACGTCGAAAGACGTAAAATAAAAATATATTATAGTTTAGCTTAGAGCGCCCGTTTGGAGGGCCAGTAAGTTAGAATAAGTTAATTAAGTTATGGTAAGCTAGCATTTAAGCATTTTTTCTGTTATCATGTAAGTTCAGTAAATTTAAGATGAATAAAATAAAATGCATTAAAAATGAAAAAAATTAAATGAAACCAAACTGATTTTCCGGGATTATATTTTTATGCTCTACCCACTTCAACCTATTGACTACTTCCTCAAATACCTTGCTAATGTTCGGAAATAAACTAGCAGACCGAAGGTTTTCAGGGTTAGTCCTAACTTTATTCCTCTTCGGGATAGGGTATACCACTGCTATTTACCAATACGCATTATTCAGCGCATTGTTAAATAGTGTAGTAAAAATATAAACTGCTTTCAATACGACGTTTGGTATTCCGTCTATTCCCGACGACTTTTTGTTTTTTAGTGAATCGAGGATGCACAGGAACTCATGTTTTCGCACGAATAACCGGCAACTCGTTAATGGGGGACGATAACGTTTGCCGTGCTTACTTCATTGAATACCGTAAAACCGTTATTCGCAGATGGCTAATTTTGAACTTCAGAACGCAGATAAGGATGATTCACATAAGCTCTATTCTCAATGTCGTGGTTACGGTGAGCTGGATCGTAAAATCCTCCCAACAAATTCACTTTTTCCTGTGGATCTTCGACCACAAAAAGACCATAGCCATCGTCGGCACTTTCTGGACTTATACAATACCAGTAATGTCTGTGTGTTTTCTGTAGCTTGTGGAATTCGCATACACTGAATATTATTGTCATGTTTCCTCCTGAAAAACTTATTTATCTGTGGAGACATATTCGGAGTACTGGATTTGGGAAGAGTACGATAACTTTGGCGCCAAGAATTGATAACGGTATTTTTTAGAGGGGTTAAAACTAGCGTTTTTTACTTTGGGGGGGGGGGGGAGTTTAACTCGCCCCGTTTAGTAGCTAGGGGCAATTTTAGTAAAAAAAATAACTTAAAATGGGAAAGAAATTATTAAAAAAAAAACAACGGCAACACTTACAATAAAGTACTATACAGGATTTGAAAGCCTAAAATTTGCTCTTTAATAAAAAATTTACATCAAATTATTCGTGTGAATAGTTTTTGAATAATTCGCATTCAAACTTAAATTTTTTGGTAAAAATATTATTCAAAATTGTGAGATGATGTGAGATGATGTGCCCAATTGGTTTTTTGTATTAATGCGCATATCAATTCTGAATCGAACACAAAAAACACATGGCTTTATATCTTCTAGTTTTTCAGAAAATTGAAAATTACTAAAACTATTTTTTATAAGGCGTATTTATGGTGATCTCACTTTGAAAATTAATATTGATGATAGGGTCATCTTTGTAAGTAAAGTACAGCAAATCATTTAGCGTGACCCAGAATGCACCACGAGGAGGTAGATTTGCATTGCATTCCACGTCCCAGTCAGTCAGTTTGTGAGTAAGTTAGGTGTTAGTTAAGAAGAGTCAATTAAATGTTCAATGTACGAGTACATATTAAAAAGGTATGTAAGTTTCGTCAATGAGCTCATCGTCCGTACTGGTGTCAATGTCGAGTTCGTTGAATTCGTCGATGATGGTGAAGAGCCGAGGTTGTTTTGGTGGTAAAATACCTTCTAAGTGCTCATTGTGAACGGTCGGAGGGTCGAAGTCCTTCAGTTGCAAACCCACACTTTCTTTTCCTTTGACGAAACCTGGGTACACTTTTTTTACGTCAATTAAAAATTCCGTGATTTGGGACCCCATGTCGTCCTTATAATTTTTTTCAAGGCAGTATTTCCGGTAAAAGAAAATTGCCATATATTGGTGAAGGTGCTGCGTTGTATTGCGGCATAAAATTGATTTTTTCAGAAGCGTGTTCTGATTCTCAAGATCATTTATAGCATTGGTTGCATCGGTCTTGTCAACATTTACGCCTTTGCTGTTGTTTGTAATTTCATGAGTCGTAGAAGTAGGGAATATTTTCTCAATAGCTATGTATTGGCGTGAGCTGTCGGTACAAATACGACTGCTGTTAGAGTTAACGTGCTTGTGTATATAAGGCCACAAGTCTTCTTTACTTTTGGAGTTCACTTTAAAGAAGCGTCCGACCTTATCTTCTTTACAAAATAACCCCAACACTATGATTTTCATTTGTTCGGTTACACGGCCTCTGTGGTATTTCCTTTTTGTAAGAAAGGTCTCGTCGATTTGTACAGTTTTTCCTTCGCCGCCAATGTTAACATCGACGTGAGATGCTATTATTTCGGCTATTTAACGACAATAGTTATAGTAATCTACGAGTATTATAGTAGATTTACTAAGCTCACTTTTATTGTCGTGATGGCGCCGAGCGATTATATGCTAATTTTAAAATAATAACATACATGTAATAATATTTTTAAAAAATCCTTAGGTTGTAGCTTAAAGTTTAATTAATTTACCTGAAAAACCGTGTTCACAGGCATTTTGATAACAAAAGCGATAAGTATTGCAAGCACCTCGCGAATCTCTAGCCGACATTGAGGTCCATGGAAAAATGTACCGATTTTTTACCGGTTGATTGTATTTCTACAATTTTTGTCACCTTTTTTTAGAGCTTTTCTTTGAGCATCGCCACATTCAACCGAACTTTACATTTCTACACTTTTCTACCTTCATAGGTAAGTTGCAACACAGTGGGGGAATGGATGTTTTAGTGGGAATTAAACCAGATCTTTCTAAAAATTCAATGCTTCTTTCGTTGGTCGACACCAAATCTCCGAAAGAACAAAACACTGAGAACTTATTTAGCTTAGGATGGATTAGAGGATGCTTAGCCGCCATTGCTTATTCACAAAAAATATCACTTGATTCGCACTACGGTTGAACACAGAGTGATCTTTGTGAATATCAATAACTACACGCCTTATCACAAAAAGAAATAATGGTATAAAAGCCAAACGTTTGTTCGGTTATATTTTTGCATCATTATCAAGTGCATTACGTATTACATACGTACAAACATACATATTTCGCAAAGTAAATAATTTACTGCAACATTGGAACATGTGAGTTTTCTATAATGCGAATTAGTGAAACTTTGTTATTAATGGGAACTTTGTAATTTTGTGATGAGTACTGTGGATGAAGAGTATTGATGACATAGGCGCCTGCCTGACGAAAAGCACATACCCAGAGCGGAGCAACGAAGTTGCGTTAGCGGGACCTGCCGCCTGCGGAAAGAGAATTGAAATCCCTTAATCCCGCGAAGCGTGTCACCCGAGTACTCTTAATTAAGAAAACTATTGATATAGGCGTTTGCGAGATGTTTAAATAATACTCATTAACTTATTCACAGGAAGACTACGTACATAAATGCCAAAAAACAAAACTAAAGTGGTAATTTCAATTTCAATTTACTCAAAAACTAGAGGACATAAAGCCTTGCGGTTTTTTGTGTTCGATTCAGAATTAATATCAATTCAATTTAATCAATTTGGCACATTATTTCACAATTTTGAGTAATATTGTTAAAAAAAATTTTTTTTTTAATTTTTTACCAAGAATTTGAGTTTTAATGTGAATTATTCAAAAACTATTCACACGAATAATTTGATGTAAATTTTATGTTAAAGAACAAGTTTCGGGCTTTCATATTCTGTATAGTGCTTTACTGTAAGTGTTACTTTTGTTTTTTAATAATTTTTTTCCCATCTTAAGTCATTTATTTTTAAATTGCCCATAACTCCTGAGCGGGACGAGATGCACCCCCTTCCCATAGTAAAATGTTTAAAAATGCTAGTTTTAACCCCTCTACAAAATACCGTTATCAATTCTTGGCGCCAAAGTTATCGTACTCGTGCCCTGGATTTTATAGCCGGAATCTTGTTGACCACCAGCTGATCCTCGCCAGTACTTTATTCACCGATCCATTCCAATTTACTGATTATGGTGTAAAAATGGAAACTTTTCACAGCTTCACTCCAAAATGAACTTGTTTTTGTAGGCAAATTACAATTGAAACTTTTGTTACAATTTTTTGAAATTCAATTTCCTCTGTTGTTGATTTTCAGTTTTTTATAGTTTTCTAAAAGCAAAAATATGTTTTTGATCAATCATTTCCTAGATGCAATAAGATCTCATATACCACGTGCTTCTACAAACCTCCTGATAAGTGCACCAACTGGATTCACCACTTATCTTCAAAAATTCCATAACGAATAACATGCATAATTAATTTTTTGAATTTAGAGATGAGCACTTTGAAATCTGGATATATCTAGTTTCTATTAGACGCGGAGATGAACCGCCACTGTTTTTGAAAACAGAAAAAATATTGTATCACTGATAATTAGTGGAAAGTACATAGATACAAATCTTTAAAAAACTTAAAACACAACTGCGATAGTGCCATGCAAATAAAATAGTAGAATACTCGTACTTGCACATAAAACTCATTTTATTCCCATATTGGTTTCACAATTAAATGCTTTCAATTAAGTCAATCAATTACACTTGATAATCCGCGCACAGCAGTCTGGATACGGAGCTCCAGGATTCTGAGCTCTGCAAAAGCAGTTGCTGCAAATATGGTCAGTACCAAAACGACATAAGCAAATGATCTCATCTTGTTGGAAGTTAAATGAAAACTCATACTGAAGTCGGGAAAATGTTCCCTATTTATTCTAATCGTTGTCAGTGATTACAATGACTAGTCGAGAGTAGCTATTCGTATGTTCAAGGTGGAATTAATGTTTTTTTTTTCCTTTTAATTAATCTAAACAAATTATGGGGAATTTTCTAGTTGAAAAGCTTTTATCGTGTGGTTTTTTTTTTCTACACACACCAACTACACCTTAGCCACTTGCAGACACTTATGGGTATGTACAATGATCACATTAATCGCTTAGTACTCGTACCATTCTAAAAATTACAAGTCATAAATGTGCATACTATACAATTGTGCTATACTCGTACAAGTTAGATAAAAGAATATTAAATGTCTGTACTGTTTTGGTTTAAGAACTTTCACGTCAGCTCCTTTGGCTGACCTGTCGCATAGTCACAGTCAGAGATCCTTAGTATCTGAAACATCCAAGATGATCCAACTAAAGGCCAAAGTTAACCTGATACACCCCTTAGTATGTAGTTAAAATGAATTAGTCACATACTAATGGGTGTATGTACTCTAGGTGATACCATATCAACAATCCACCCATATGAACATATACTGAGTCAGACTGTATATGCGGAGTTAAACACTCGGAACAGCAAAACCTCAGTGGGGTGAACTTCAGCATACATGTGCCAGGCGAGGCATCTCTTGCTGCCCTGATGGACAAGTTTACCTCGATGGAATCAACGGTGGTGCCCACATCCAGACTAGCAGAACCTTTATTTGAGCTATTCCGACGCATTCGCAGCTCGGGTCAATAAGGAAATTTCACGACTGAGGCAAGGATTTGGAAAAGAGATGGTGGCAGAGGAGCCCTTGCTCGCATCTTCTGGCGATTACTGGCATCCGATCCAGGGGTTAAAACTAACAACTTGGCCCTTTGGGTCTTCTCTATCGGGGTAACTTCTCAATCACAGAAAAACCAATAAATTTTCAGAAACGAAACGAGCCCCAGATATGGATGACCTTCCAGTTGACGACCCTAGCAACTGAAACAAGGACAACAACCTTCTGACCTTCACGTGAAATGTTCGAACCCTTAACAGGCCGCCACGTGGAGCCAAACAATTAGTAGAGGCCCTAGACTGCTGTCATGCAGATGTCAACGCAGCCCACTAAGTACGATGGGATAAAGGCCGAGTAAAAGTAAAAGGAGGATGAAAAACATCCACTATGGTGATTGCTAGAGGGAACAGAAATGAATAAAAATGAGTTGTTGGTTAGAATAGGTACATTCTGTCTCGTTCAGCTACAGTGAGCTATTTCCGCGCAAACTGGTAGTTTGCAGTTTGCAGTTTGATAGTTTCTTTTCTATTCCTAAGAAGTCTTAATCTTATTTAAATATTGAGTGAATTTTTTTTTTAAAGTAACGTGCTCACTACATAAACGAAGTAGTATGCCACGCATTTGCGTACGCTCCAATACAACCAAAACCATCTCAAAAACAGGTCCCCCGTCTATGCTCACACAGCAGATTCCTTTGTCACCAGCTACGAACAATGGGAGTGAGTGTCTCACGAAACATACTTTAGAAGAGCAGTTGGTCAACCAATCTTTGATTTGTCGAATTCAATAGCATGATGGAGGAATTTACTAAGTTTCGAAATGAACTCATCATGGAATTTGAAAAAAACTGGGTAAGCTAATTTGAGTCGCTTAATAACACAATTTCAAACATAATTGAATGAGTGGATAAGATCAAGGCAGATGTACTCTCAAGGACCAACACTGTAGAAGTATATAACCTACGCCAGCAGATCAATGCCTTTGAAAGAAATGAAATTGCTGGTGACGCTTTTCTCTATGGAATACCCAAGAAATCCGAAGAAAATTTA
Source organism: Volucella bombylans (assembly GCA_949129095.1). Taxonomy (NCBI): domain Eukaryota; kingdom Metazoa; phylum Arthropoda; class Insecta; order Diptera; family Syrphidae; genus Volucella; species Volucella bombylans. The sequence continues at coordinate 53,227,873 of OX422143.1, forward strand.
AAATACATGTTTAACCATCTAGGTTACCCAATCGGTTGCACACAACCTCCTCTCAAGCAGACTTTTCTGACAAACAAGCGTAACAACAAAAAGTCCACTGCTCCGCCGCTGATTATACTGAAATTTAATAACTTCGTTCTAAGAGCGGCATCGGCGTACCGTAATCCGTGGGCGACGTTGATGATGGTGGTTCTATTGGAAGCTGCTATTTAAACGAAGGTTTACCACGTCAAACCCGCGCACTCACCATGAAGAGAAAGAAACTGCTGTCTACATTATACACGATGTCAGACTTTGTTTATATTAAAATAAATTAATCCTGAAGATTTACCTACACCTACTAATGCCGAGACATAATAAACGTATTTATTTTATTGGTATATGTTACATACATTTATAGAGCTAAATTATTTTTAATATTTTTTTTTATAAATGTTAGTTTTCCAACTGTTATATTTTAGCAACTGTCAAAGTTACCAATGACATCCAGCTGTCAAAATATTCAGTAATTTCATCATGCATAGTCTTACGCTTGCCGAATATGTTGAAATTATTAAAAAATATCGAAATTCCGGCTCAGTTGTAAATACGCAACGTGAATTTCGTCGTCATCATGGCTTCAGTGGGTAGGCAATTCGTCCCACTGTGGAAAAGTTGGATCTTAAGCCACCAACCAGACAGAGATTGGTGCGAAGTGAAGAAAACAGAGCCACCGTAACGGCCACTATCGAAGAAGACCCATAAATGTCTATTCGGCGCCGATCAGCTGAATTGCGCATGGCCAGAGAGTCAACTCGGCTTATTTTGCGGTTAAATTTGAGCCCACATCCGTATAAGATTGTGCTGACGCAAGAATTGAAGCCGGACCACCATAGACAACGTTTTTGAGTAAAGTTTTTGAAGCAATAGTCAGCCAACAAATTAAAAACCATCTCGACGCTAGTAAAATGGTAGCTAAATACCAATCCGGTCTTCGTGCAAAGTTTAGTTGTACTGCGGCACTCTTAAATATTTGTAAAGACCTACGTTCCGGTTTGGATAGTGACATGCTGACATTAATTGTTGCTTTCGATTTCGTTAATCATGGGATTCTATTGAATAAACTTATGTCCTGTTATCTAAGTATGTTTTAAGTGAATTGCACAGATTTGGGAAAGAAATAGTCTTACATAAATAAAACTTGTTACTATGGTGACATACGAGAAAGAAATAAAAGAATGTCTCTATTTTGTTTGAAGTCTTTTACATATTTGAAGCTAACTCCCAAAATTGTATTTTCAATAAAAATTAAAAATCATCTCGTCTTCTAGTTTTTGCAGGACTTAAACTAATATACTTAAACTAACTACCTATGCCAACTTATACTAAACCTTAAACTACTTAGCCTAACTATACAATCTAATCTAACCTAATTGCTAGCAAACTTTAAGCTGCTAACCAAATTGTTAACTAACCCAAGGTTGCTAACCTTAAATATCTTAAAACTACCCAACCCCCTTATGTAAGTCGGCCATTTTCTAGCCATAACAAAGAAAATATTCCCACTTTGCCTTCTGACTAGGCTAACTTGGACTTGAAGGCAACGACGAAGGAATAGGATCAACCACCAAATTTTTTTTGTGCTGCAAAACAACATCTTTTTTATCGCGTTTTGAAATCACCCTACTAAACCTGAGACGTTCAATACTGCCATGTGCAACATCTCTGTTGTAGTTGAGTCGCCACTCACCAACTGCATGAGCTACGTGGAAGATTAGCGGCACCGCAAACTTATGCTGGATCAGCCCTTTTATGTCAAAATAGAGGAACGCTTCTGGGGGGACGAAGCCTTTTAAGCGCACACTCTCATGACATAAGTAGTTGGGGAAATAAGTCCCACATATCAGGCTATTGGACGAGGTCATTGCCCTTGCAATGTGCCCTCGAGTCAACTTAATAATGCAGTTGTCTACTCTTATTGGATTCGCTATATTGATTCCCCCACAATGTGATCCATGTTCCAATCCGGAATTCATGTGGTTAAAATTCCATCTCCGTAAGCAAATTATCCGCTACTGCTTTATTTACAGAAGCCCCAAACTGGACAGCAATTCCACTTTTAACGAGTTTGATGCGCTGTCTGACTCCATTCTAATAATTGTATCCCTGTATCCTCATACTGAAATCGTTATTACGGGCGACTTCAATATACACAATTCTGGGTGGCTTCGACATTCTGGACAGACAACACCCGAAGGACGGTGTGTTGAGATCTTCGCTGCGGAAAACAACCTAACGCAGCTTGTAAATGAGCCCACGCGAATACCAGACGTTGATAGTCATACCGCCAACACCCTGGACTTGTTTTTAACTTCTCACCCTGATAAGTACACCATTGATGTGCTCTCCCCTCTAGGCTCGTCGGACCATTGTGTCATATCAGCTAATTTCTCGTACACCGACCACACATTTAGAGAAAAACTTCCTAAAAGAACCGTATGGCAATACGAGAAAGCCAATTGGAGCGGTCTTAATAGCTTCTTTAGGAATTTTAACTGGTCATTATGATTCCTCGATAACGACGTGGATGCCGCTGCTGATATGATTGCAGACACCATTCTCTTTGGAATGAGATCCTTTATTCCTCATCGGATGAAGAGTATCAAACCAAAAGAAAAGGCATGGTACGAGGCGAGCTGTAAAGAGGCCGTCAGGGTTAGAGAAATGTTTTTTCGGTCCTTCAAGACCAACCCGACAGAGGAAACCCGAAAAAAATTCAAACGAGACAGAAATGACTGCAACGCCTTTCTTAAGCGTGTGAAATTCCAATACGACCAAAAACTAAGGCAAAAAATACTGCAATGTCCCAAAGGCCGTACAAATTGTTGGTCGTTCGGCAAAAAAATTAGAAATTCCGCCTCATCCGCCATCCCAACGCTCATTTACAATAACATTCCAGCTGTCAGCTCTTTGGACAAGGCCAATCTACTTGCTGCACACTTTGCGGCCAGCTCAACACTCCCAGATTGTGCTTTGTCTTCTGCTACACTTCCGTACGTCGAATCCTCAATGGGACGAATCCACTTTTGCACTCGTGTAGTAGGAAGAGTACTTAAAGATCTCAACATACATAAATCCGCTGGCTCAGATGGTATATCTCCCCTTCTTCTGAAGAGGTGATCTTCCTCGCTGGCAAAACAAATGCGTAAGCTTTTTCATCAATCCTACTCTTTAGGACTCTTACCGATGAAAAACAGCATTTGTCCAGCCCGTCCCTAAAAAAAGGCGAATCATCTTCTCTCTCCTCCTACAGACCCATTGTCAGCTCATGAAATATCTCGAAACACGAAAACTTTTCAATGACCGGCAATATGGTTTTCGTAGCAACAGGTCCACTGGTGATTTGATGACATATCTCACCGAAAAGTGGAACCAAAGCGTACATCAATCTGGCGAAAGGAAGATAGCTGCACTTGATATTTCTAAGGCATTTGACAGAGTTTGGCATCAGGCTCTTTTGTCGAAAATGCGTGCATTTGGGATCGACGACTCTCTTCTTCAATGGTTTAGAAATTACCTTTCGGAACTTTCAATTCAAGTTGTTTTGGACGGTTTCAAGTCTGATATTCACAAAATAAATGCTGGTGTACCCCATGGCTCTGTTCGGTCTCCGACACTCTTTTTAATTTTCATTAATGATCTCTTGAATGCTACTTCTTATCCAATATATTCCTTTGCTGATGACAGTACTCCCTGCTTTTCATATTCGTTCCCGGACTCACGGCCCTGCTCTTCGGCTGTAGAACGAGAACGGCAGCGTATGATAAGCTCATTAAAATCCGATATCAACAGCATATCAAATTGGGGAACTATTAACAGAGTGGAATTTAATGCTTCCAAAACACAATGCTGTCTGCTGTCGTTAAAGCGAAATTTAAACACCCAGCCAGTATCCATGAATGGCACTTGCATCGTCGAAACCGAAAAACTTTCCATTCTCGGTATGTGTGTCAATGACAACTTACGTTGGATCGACCACATATTTGATATCGCCAAAAATGCTGCGAAATGTCTAGGTTTCCTCAAGCGATGTAAGAAATATTTTACCCCCTCTCATCTGGCCTCAATATATAAGGCATTCATCCGCCTAAAATAGCCCACATCTGATCAGGTGCTCCAAAAATATCTCTGCACCTGCTAGATAGGAATCAAAACCGTGCGATAAAACATATTGATGATACTAATACCAGTCAATCAATTGACACCCTCGAACACCGACGTAATGTCTCCTGTCTCACTTTGTTTTATCGCTATTTCCACCACCAGTGCTCCACTGAAAACGCCAGTAGCATTCCGCCCATTCAAACTTTAAATCGTAACACCTGTCTCGCTATTAATGCTCATCAGTATACCCTCAAGCCCATTTTCGGACGTACTCTAAAATATCGTGGTTCCTTCCTAAGCCGTACTACTCGCTTATGGAATGCCCTGCCGACCCCTGTATTTCTTGATCGTTATTATTTGCAAACATTTAAAAACAGTGTACATCGGTACCTCTCTTTTCTTCCTCCCTAAATTTCCTTTGCCCGCGCTGTGAACAATCACCTTAAGGGTACACAAACCCCTTGAGAGCGCGCTCATTATAAAAAAAAAATATAGGACCTCATTGGGACAGAATTCTATGTACTCCGATTCTGGTGTCCTGTAAAGGTTAAGACAAACCCTAAGGAAAGATCTCTCAAACAATTGAAAAGATTCAATTAAGCTTGCTCTTATGTTGAACCCATATACCAGCATTTTCCGGATGAGGTGCAGATGTTGTTTTATTTAAATTATTTTTCTTATCGTTCTTATCTGGTGACCCTATATAATTTCTATTATGTTTTATAATTAGGGCGCGCTCAAGTGAATATTATACCCTTAAAATGTTTGTACACAACGTGGGCGAAGGAAAGTTAGGAAGGTGTTAAAGTCGGAATCACAACTCATTTTCCTATACTTGAACAGAATGTAGTCCAAGCGTATCCTTAAACTATCAAACACAAGTTAGCATGGCTTTTCCTGCTTCCGTGTTTTATATTTCTTTCTTCTTGCGTGAGCAGCCATCGAGAAAGGATCTCGCAACAAGTAACATTCGCTTATTTATTTAAATCGGATAATTTATTATTATCTAAGTAAAAGTCCTTTCGAAGGAGTTTTCTAAAAATAAAATCCGCGCGAACAAGCCGCGCAACTTGGATTTTTAAAATGAAACGATTTCTAGAATACTTTATAAAATGTCATTTATTCGACCGGGTACTGGATAAGACTGCCTAACAATGAATATAATACTTAAAATCTAACCTCGGCACAATTGATTCCAATGGCCTTGGTTCCCACGGGACAGCTCATGCAGGTTCGCGCATGCAGGTGAAAAATGCATACGATGCGTCTGACTGGATACTTGAGCCTTATCGTATTTCAGTCAGATAGGTGGATGCTTACGCGTGTTAACTGCCGCCCTTTCATATATCTGCGTCCCGCAGATCTACACATGAACATGTTGAGCAGCTTAGATTTCCATCGGGTTGTTGAACTTCCTTGGTAACGCGCTGCGCTGGGGAAGGGATTTGTTTGTGACGAAAGGACGCACGAAGCTCTGGAATGTTAGCTCTCCCGTAGATCTTTCCACACAGCAAACAGATTGAAATGAAGATTACTATGATGATACAAATTTCTGTAATTATAGAAGAACTAAGACTTTCTTTTAGGGATTTAATGTGTTCTATGTTTTTAACACTAATGTCATGTAAATGATCTATATCAAGTTTCACCCTTTTGGTAGTTACGTTGACCAGGACAGGAGGGAGTGCTTGTAGACCCTTAGAAGTTGTACTGGAGTATGTCCGATCCTTGATGCTGATTGTTTCGTTGTCCAGCTGGGTCAAGTAGGTGCCTTCTAAAGGAATTGAGGAGTTTCTATCTAAAAGACAGCCATTAAAGTTAGTAACAAAAATAGTGTTTTCTCCGATCAATTCAATGATCTCTGCATTGGTCTTTCTGAAGTCGCATGCTGCAGTACCACCTTTGAGGATTCTTGGTAGACAAGTATCTTCTGGTAATTTTTTTACTGCACTTTCCTCACATACGGAAGTATTCCCTATATGAAGGCAGTCACCCTCTAGTCCGTACGTTTCGTCGTACTTGATAAGTAGTTTCGTAAAATTTAAGTCAAGTTGTTGTCCGTCATTAATTGCAGCGCGAGCGTTCACTAGATGAAAAATTTTAGGCTCAACCTTCGGAATTGATAAGACGTAAAGCAGTAAAGTTCCATTTGTGAACACAGACGGTCGCCCGTACTCTACGGCTTCCACGACGTTTTGGTAAGGTAGGGTTTCTACTCGTTTATGATGTTATTGATCTCTTCAGAGTCTAATATGTTGCTATTTACTATCCCTGTCTTAGCCATCTGGCAGGCCCTAATAACTTCATTTACACCCTCCTTTAGTATAAGTATCTTGTCAAGTAAGTCATGTCTTAGTTTCTCAGATTCTCCCTTCTGTAAGGCGTTATTGTAGCGGTCGATTATTTTGTTAACTTTGTTCATAACCTCATGCGTTGCGTCAAACAACTTCTCGTTAATTTTGTATTGGTGGTCATTGTTCTTTGCTAAGTCGGTCTGTGTTTGTAAAAGTTCGTCCCAGTCAGTTGCATCAGGGGAACCCGCCAGCCATTTCCAGGCGGTTCCAATCCAATTAATGGATCTAACTCTTCTCGCTCGTGGGTCGCGAAGTTCTCTTGAGCGATCCTTAGTCTGATTTAGGTGATAGTTTAAAACCAGACGTGTTCCTTCGTCCCATACCTGCTTCGCAACAAGGTGTTCAGTTTGTTGTACAAGTCCGTCGTAAAGTTTTAAGTCAATAACGTGTATAAGTTTGAAGTACCCATTCGTTATCCAGGCATCACCTTCCCTAACTGTCACAATTGGCGATTTATATGAAAAAATATGCAAGGCTTCCGAGGGAACCAACAAAACTAAATTGTAATACAAATTTGTTGTTTTATTTAGGGATTAGATCATTATTATTATTACTACAAAGATAAAAGCTTATCATTAATTACTTATATGTGTTACATATGTAGAAATTGTTGTAGGTTACAATTTTTTATGGTATAGGAAACATTCCCTTTTTTTTTTTTTTCTCAGTTCTGTTAATTGTTCTTTTGTTGGATATTAATATTTTTTAAATGAGCTTTGTGAATTTTCCTACCACTATCTGTCGTTATGGTAACGCGATTATTTTTTGCAACGATCTCTTTTTTAAACAAGAGCTTATTTTTTCCTTTGATGCGTTTAATAGCGGTATAAACCACGTCCCCCTCGCGATACTCCCTGGGTTTACCACTCTTTAAATTTAACCTTACATTTCTGGCCTCCATGTTTCGCTTAATAATGCCCCTGAGATCTTTATTGATTCTTGACCGGATGTTTAAAAGATTTTGATAATTAACCCTCTGGGACCTATTAAAAAATATGTCAGTTGGTTTACGTTTGATGACCGAATGTATAGTGTTGTTATAGCGATCTACGGCTATGTGGACAAGTTCCTTGACCTTTAAATCTGGATTCTCGGCTTTAAGGCACCGATAGATTTCAAGTATAGTGGAATGTACCCTCTCTATTTGTCCATTTACCTCGCTTCTGTGGGTTGGGGTTAGGTATAGTTTGATTCCTAGAGTTTTAATAAAGTTTAGGACGATTGGGCTGAGGAAGCCTCTTTCATTGTCCGTGACTAAAATTTTTGGGACTGTAAAGTAATGTAAAATTTTAATCAATTTTGATCTGATGTAAATGGCAGATTTATTTTTAATATGGAAAAATTTAGAAAACTTAGAAAACTTGTCAACTATGGTTAAAAATTTCTCGTTTTGAAGTTCCATGATATCCATATGAAAAATTTCACATGGATACTTGGGAATGGGTGTTTCCTGCAAAGTGGGAGTTATGGGGTGTCGATCATACTTGTTGGTATTACAGATTTCTCATGACGAAGTTAATTTTTTTACTCTAGACATCATATGTGGAAAATAAAATTGTTCGAGGATTTGCTCTTTGTTTTCCCTTGCCGACCGATGTGCTCTTTTGTGTTCTTTCTCTATAATTAAGAATTGGCGGTCTTCATTAGCAACGTCTTCGACAACTCTTTGCGTCACGCGAATCTTGTATTTTTCGAAATTTTCCAGATAGACCTTTTGAAGCAATCCCAGATAGTTCTCCGGAATTTTAATTCCGTTTACTACATTTGGGTTCAAGTTTTCCCTAAGCATTTCTATGAGATTAGCCTGACAAAAGGTTCTTGCGGAAATATAATGGCGATGATAGCCCTTATGCGGTTCTTCGTGAGCACAAAGATCGATGCCAATTCTGAAAATAAGCTGGTTTCTAAAAACATAAAACCATTAATTGGAGCTTCTACATGTGGTATTAGGTCGGAATTATCCTGATCAGCACTGTGCACGGTGCAAGAATCTGTATCGCTGTTGGAGAGCTCACAAAGTCCCTCTTCAGCCGTACCAGTCAAGGAGTCTGTCCCTGAAGCTTGTCCTTCACCTGCAGTATCCGTGGCGGATTCCGAGAGTGCTTCTTGCGGCTCGCTTGCAGATTCAGTACTTGTGTCTTTTTCGCCAGCTGTTCCGACTGCGTTAGGTAGACAAGGCAGATGGTTAACTTCCGTCTTCAGGCGTGAGAGAGCATCAGCCACGAAATTCGATTTACCTGGTGTGTAAATTAATTCGTAGTTATACTCCTCAATTGTCGCTTTCCAGCGTTTGAGTTTCGCATTGTGGTTTCTATTACTCAGTGCGAATGTCAAGGGCTGATGGTCGGTGTAAATCTTAATCTTCTTTGCTCCATACAGATAATTTCTCAAATTATCCAGAGCCCAGACTACTGCAAACATCTCCTTCTCGTTGGTTGCGTAATTTTCCTCTGTTCGATTCAGAGAGCGAGATATATACGCGACTGGCCTCTCCTTGCCATGCTCACCTTGAGACAGCACAGCACCGATTGCAAAATTTGAAGCATCTGTGGTAAAATTGAAGGTTTTCTCGAAGTTCGGAAATGTCAGTACTTCTGCAGAAGTGAGTAACTCCTTCAAGGTTTCGAAAGCCTTAATTGCATCTTCATTGAGAGAGATTGGGACATTTTTGGATTGGTTAGCTCGAACTTGTGCAAATTCCCCTCGAGTTATGTTCGTCAATGGTTTGGCTAATCTAGCATAATCACGGATAAATTTCCTGTAGTAGGAAGTTAACCCGAGGAAGCTTTTCAGTTCTTTTAAGTTTGTCGGTGGAAGGATTTTTTCGATAGCCTTAACCTTTTTAGGGTCTGGGAGGATACCATCAGGAGTAACAAGGTAGCCAAGAAATTCGACGCTAGTGGCCAATAAGTTAGTTTTTTCCAGGTTAATTTTCAATCCGGCTTCGCTAATTTTGGAAAAGACGATCTCGATGTCTCTTAGATGATCTTCCTCTGATTTACTAAAAATAATTATGTCATCTATATAGACATAGCAAATCTTACCTATCAACTCCTTAAGCACATCATCTATCATGCGCTGAAAGATTGCTGGAGCATTCCTGAGGCCGAACGGAAGTCTTAGATATTCATACTTCCCATTCATTGTTGAGAAGGCTGTTTTGGGAATGTCCTTTTCTTTCATGAGGATCTGATGGAACCCTGAGGTCAGGTCAAGCGTTGTGAAGAATCGAGCATCACCTAGACTGACAAGTGTGCTGTTGATATCAGGGATAGGGTATGTATCAGGAATTGTTACAGCGTTTAGACGTTTGTAATCGATGACCATTCTGTACTGCTTTTCTCCGTTTGGCTTCGGCTTTTTAGGAACAACCCATATAGGTGAATTATATGGACTGTTAGATGGACGAATGATGTTCTCTGACAGAAGTTCATTTACCTGTCTTTCGACCTCTTCCCTCATACAAGCGGGGTAAGGATAACTTTTGGAGTAGATTGGTTCGTTGGTGGTTGTACGAATTTCCGCACGTATGTTGGTTTTTACTTTCTCGTTCCCTACTGGACCGAAAAGGCTTTCGAACTTCATGTAAAGATCCCCTAATCTAGACCTTCCTAGCATAGAAACATTTCCGCCCAAGGTAAGCATTTGACTAATTAATTCAGCAGAAGCATGGTTGTTGAGAGGGATGATTTTATTTGATTCAATGGTAAGCATATTTTTTTCTCTGTCTATAACAGCCTTCAGCTGCTTCAGGGTATCGTCTCCTATTATACCATCGAACGAATTCAAATTTGGGAGGACGAAAAATGTTATCTCGAGATCGCAGCCTAAATACTTAAAGAACTTCCCACAGATTTTGGTTTTAACTAGTATGTTTCCGGCAGGACTATTGACTTGACATGGGATTTTGACGGGTTTGGGACATGGAACTAAATTTTGTTTGATAATGTTCTTATTCGCCCCAGTGTCTATAAGGAAATTTAGTATTTTTTTTTTTTTTTTTTTTTTTTTTATAATGAGCGCGCGCTCAAGGGGTTTGAGTACCCTTAAGGTGATTGTACACAGCGCGGGCAAGGGAAATTTAGGGAGGAAGAAAAGAGAGGTACCGATGTACATTGTTTTTAAATGTTTGCAAGTTATAACGACCAGGAAATACAGAGATCGGCAGGGCATTCCATAAGCGAGATGTACGGCTTAGGAACGAATCACGGTATTTTAGAGTACGTCCGAAAATGGGCTTGAGGGTATACTGATGAGCATTCATAGCGAGACGGGTGTTACTGTTGAAAGTTTGAATGGGCGGAATGCTACTGGCGATTTCAGTGGAGCACTGGTGGTGGAAGTAGCGATAAAACAAAGTGAGACACGAGACATTTCGTCGGTGTTCGAGGGTGTCCATTGATTGACTGATATTAGTATCGTCAATAAGTTTTATCGCACGGTTTTGAATCCTATCTAGCAGGTGCAGAGATGTTTTAGGAGCACCTGACCAGATGTGGGAGTTGTACTCCAATTTTGGGCGGATGAATGCCTTATATATTGAGGCCAGATCAGAGGGGGTAAAATATTTCTTACATCGCTTGAGGAAACCTAGACATTTCGCAGCATTTTTGGCGACATCAAATATGTGGTCATTCCAACGTAAGTTGTCATGGACACACATACCGAGAATGGAAAGTTTTTCGGTTTCGACGATGCAAGTGCCATTCATTGATAATGGCTGGGTGTTTAAATTTCGCTTTAAAGACAGCAGACAGCATTGTGTTTTGGAAGCATTAAATTCCACTCTATTGATAGTTCCCCAATTGGTTATGCTGTTGATATCGGAATTTAATGAGCTTAGCATACGCTGCCGTTCTCGTACTACAGCCGAAGAGCAGGGCCGTGAGTCCGGGAACGAATATGAAAAGCAGAGAGTACTGTCATCAGCAAAGGAATATATTGGATTAGAAGTAGCAGACAAGAGATCGTTAATGAAAATTAAAAAGAGTGTCGGTGACAGAACAGAGCCCTGGGGCACACCAGCATTTATTTTGTGAATATCAGACTTGAAACCGTCCAAGACAACTTGAATTGAACGTTCCGAAAGGTAATTTCTAATCCATTGAAGAAGAGAGTCGTCGATCCCAAATGCACGCATTTTCGACAAAAGAGCCTGATGCCAAACTCTGTCAAATGCCTTAGAAATATCAAGTGCAACTATCTTTGATTTCGCCAGATTGATGTACGCTTTGGTTCCACTTTTCGGTGAGACATGCCATCAAATCACCAGTGGACCTGTTGCTACGAAAAACGTACTGCCGGTCATTGAGAAGTTTTCGTGTTTCGAGATATTTCATGAGCTGACGATTTATCAGTGTTTCCATGACCTTGGAAAGAAGGGACGTAAGTGCAATGGGTCTGTAGGAGGAGAGAGAAGATGATTCGCCTTTTTTAGGGACGGGCTGGACAAATGCTGTTTTCCATCTGCTCGGGAAGAGTCCTAAAGTGTAGGATTGATGAAAAAGCTTACGCAGTGGTTTTGCCAGCGAGGAAGAACACTTCTTCAGAAGAAGGGGAGATATACCATCTGGACCAGCGGATTTATGTATGTTGAGATCTTTAAGTACTCTTGCTACTACACGAGTGCGAAAGTAGATTCGTCCCATTGAAGATTCGACGCACTCAAGTGTAGGCGGAGACAAAGCACAATCTGGGAGTGTTGAGCTGGCCGCAAAGTGTGCAGCAAGCAGATTGGCCTTATCCAAAGAGCTGACAGCTGGAATGTCATTGTAAATGAGCATTGGGATGGAGGATGAGGCGGAATTTCTAATGTTTTTGACGAACGACCAACAATTTTTACTGCCTTTGGGACATTGCAGTATTTTTTGCCTCAGTTTTTGGTCGTATAGGAATTTCACACGCTTAAGAAAGGCGTTGCAGTCATTTCTGGCTTGTTTGAACTTTTTTCGGTTTTCCTCTGTCGGGTTGGTCTTGTAGGACCGAAAAAACATTTCTCTAACCCTGACGGCCTCTTTACAGCTCGAGTCGTACCATGCCTTTTCTTTTGGTTTGATACTCTTCATCCGATGAGGAATAAAGGATCTCATTCCAAAGAGAATGGTGTCTGTAATCATATCAGCAGCGGCATCCACGTCGTTATCGAGGAAGCATAACGATCAGTTAAAATTCCTAAAGAAGCTGTTAAGACCGCTCCAGTTGGCTTTCTCGTATTGCCATACGGTTCTTTTAGGAATTTTTTCTCTAACTGTGTGGTCGGTGTACGAGAAATTAGCTGATATGACACAATGGTCCGACGAGCCTAGAGGGGAGAGCACATCAATGGTGTACTTATCAGGGTGAGAAGTTAAAAACAAGTCCAGGGTGTTGGCGGTATGACTATCAACGTCTGGTATTCGCGTGGGCTCATTTACAAGCTGCGTTAAGTTGTTTTCCGCAGCGAAGAACTCAACACACCGTCCTTCGGGTGTTGTCTGTCCAGAATGTCGAAGCCACCCAGAATTGTGTATATTGAAGTCGCCCGTAATAACGATTTCAGTATGAGGATACAGGGATACAATTCTTTGAATGGAGTCAGACAGCGCATCAAACTCGTTAAAGGTTGAATTGCTGTCCAGTTTGGGGCTTCTATAAATAAAGCAGTAGTGTATAATTTGCTTACGGAGATGGAATTTTAACCACATGAAATTGAATTCCGGATTGGAACATGGATCACATTGTGGTGGAGTTTGGTAAGCTACATCACTACGCACATAAATGGCGAGACCGCGGTGAGAGAAGAATAATGGCACTAGTTCGTAGCCAGGTAGCTTCAGATCAGAATGATCTGAGAGGTGTGGGCGGGGATCTACCTGTGTTTCACTAAGTGCCAAAACAGCTGGTCTGTACTTACAGACGTGGACGTACGCAGAAAAGTGATTACTTTTTAGCCCGCGTATATTGGCTGCGACTACCCTGAATTCCCTAGTCATAATCACAGACAAACACAGAAAACACAAACACCGACGATACTAAGCAAGGCTGCGAAGTGAAAATTCTGACATTGATTTACCGGATCAAATTGTTGTAGGTATTATGCCCTTACAACAATATGAAACAGTGCACCAACAAAAACTTCACTCACAACCCGCTATCCATCAGTTGTTACATACACTCAGCCACTGCCCGTACCGTATGATAAATACAGTAATGGCAGTGATTGAGTGCAAGCAACAGTACTTCGACCAGGAGCGGGAGAGTTGGGAAACCCGCACTGTGTGATATTTTTTTTATATATTTTTTTTTACACACGTGCTCGGTGGGTTTGTTTTTTTCTTCTGGACGTCAAGAGACACATAAGCACTGCAATTAACCACGGCGTGTGACTTTCGATTACAAAAGCGGCAAGAATATGTTTTGGCGGCGGCTGAGGTGGGTGGCTCTGTGGCATAGAGAACCTCTGACTGCAACTTTCCATTTCGACGTCGGCATTCAATATCTGTATGCACTATTATTGACTGTTCCGTTGTATGAAGAATGTTTCTTGCTTCCGCTCTTTGATCAACTCTGGCTTGCTGCTGAAGACAAACCTGGGTGACAACACATACGAGTCTGGCTATTCCACTTAACCATTCATCAAAATCTATGACGGTGGGCAATGGCTGAATGCACACACTTCGTTGAGCCCACCCCAGACGCATGCTCATTGGCAACTTGTTGATGCTGGTAAAGACCAGTTGACTCCAAAAACGTTGCGAGGTTTTGCACTTTTGTTGAAAATGGTATGAGCAATTCCAATTTGCTCTCCGGGATATTCGCGACTTCTCTAATCTTCATAAGTTGACTCCGCAGCAAACACTCTGGGCGACCAAATCTAAATTCCAATGCAGCCATAACGCGATCCACATTATTTAGATGTATAAGCAATGCCTCGACTACCTCCTTCGCATCACCTTTTATGCACCTTTGTAGACGAAAAATATTCTCGACTTTAGAATAGCCAAACATCGCAGTTGATTCCTGAAAAGCTGTTGAAAACATTGGCCAGTCCTCGGGCCTACCGGTGAAGTCAGGAAGGTCACGTAGTTTGCGGGCTGCATGCGGCGGGGGCTGACTAGTGGTGAAAGATGGCGATGATCCAACCGATGGCTGCGGGATGAATGTCTGCTGACTGAATGGCTGGAGCTGACTTAAAGGTGTTAGATATGACGAGATTCTTGGCGTGCATGAAGAACTGGTAGAAGTCCTTTGTGTAGCTGACACCATAGGCAATTGCGGGGGCAAAGACGCCGACGTTACTATGTGCGGCATATACTGGCTAGTGAGCAAAGCCGTTGAAGTAGCTGTAGTAATAGTGCCTTTATTATTTTTACGCTCTTCTTTTTCACTATCTGCATACGCCTTAGTAGCTTCCAACTGTGAGCGTAGCTCCTGTATCTGCCTCTGTGCGTTTTGCTCTATGGCGGGGGAGTACCTAGTTTCCGTCTCGATCATTGTGACTTTCACTTCTCTGTCGGAATCTGTCTCACTTCACAATGAACTTGTGTCTTCTGAGGTACTCAATAAATTTACTTGTTGTTACTGCGGCTTGTAACGAAATTCCCTTTGTTTAACCGGGTGCTTCTTCTTAAGGGATTGTCCTCTGACATGGACGACGATGAAAAATTAAACCTTCTATGATGGCGGCTGCAAACTAATTTCAATATCTTCAAACGTGCTGGCGGCAAATAAACCAATACGAGTAGTTCTCCTCGTACAAAAAAGAGTACAATTTGTTGTATGTGCTGCGGAAGCGTTCTGGAACAAACGACCTTTCCCTACACCATTACCCAAAAACGAATAACCAAATATGGTAAAGCGAAGGAAATGAAATTTTATTCTCTATAAAATTAAGTTTTGGTTTAACAATTGATATTCAAATATACTATTTACTTTTTGTAGTGAACTCTCCAAGATTCCAAATGTAAATGGCCGATTTGTACCTCGTGTGGAATATTCCTCCACCAATTTTTGCGCCCTTTTTGACGTTTGACAAAAGGGAAATTTAGTTCTGTTTGCATTTAAACAAGCAAATATCCTAGGCTCTGTTTGCTTTTGAATCCCCGATGTGTTTACTTTACATAATTTTGAAAATATTTTAACACAATGTTTTTGATGTTTTTATTACTCTGGTTGTGTAAACATGGGTATTTACGCACAAATTCAATCAATATCTATCTCCATTGCTTCACAAAAAGAACCAATATCAACGGCGCGTTGAAATGAAGGATTTGTATTTCAATACATCACAGCGTTCCATCGCCGCACAGTGACTCATTTTGACTTTTTTGCTTGCAACAATTATAACTCCTAAACGAATAAGGATATCGTGACAGTCCTTTTTTCTGCTTAAGGAGATTCCCAGAGTTATCAAATAAATGAATTTTGAGAAATGATTTACATGGGGTTACAAAATCAACTTCTGAAATATAATATTTTAGTTAAAAAATATTCAAAAGTTCATGATTGAAGTAATAACAGGGTGTCTTAAAGCTAATCCGAGTTAAACAGTGCTGAATTACAGTAAATGAACCATTTTTTAAATTTATAATTTTGGTGGGGGCGAACGCCCCCATTTATTCGGCTTAATACAAGCTATAGCTTACAAATTAAACTTAAACTAAAACTTAAAACTAAGGTTGGTTGGAGTTATGAAGGAGAACGGATTTGGGGTAGAGAGTGGTGCGGTGGAAGTCAAAGACGGTAGGGTTTGAGTTGATTTGACGTAGCATACGGGAGATTGGTTTGTTCGCGCCGTAGGAGGTGTGGTGGGTTGGTAGATAGAAGAGTCGAGGGGTACGTAGATTACGAGGGTTAGTGTTGAGGAAAATGGAGTTGTGAAGGGACGCGCATTCAACGTGACCTGAAAGGAGTCGATGAATGAAGAGAAAGTCTGCTGCATCTCTGCGATCTTTAAGGGTGTTTAAGTTGATAAGGTTGAGACGGTTTTGATAGGGGGGCAGATTAAAAGGATCGTCCCAGGGCATACCTCGAAGAGCAAATCGAAGAAAACGGCGCTGAATGCCTTCAATTCTCGAGATATGAACACGATGATATGGGGACCATACTTGACTGGCGTACTCTAGGATGGGGCGAACAAAGGTAATATAGAGGGACCTGGTCACGTATGGGTTGGTGAATTCTTTGGACCACCGTTTTACAAAACTTGTGCAAAGTTGGCTTTGAGGATTATCTCATCCATATGTAAACGGAAGTTGAGCTCGCTATCACACAAAATGCCGAGGTCACGAAGAGATTGTACGGAGGAGATAGGTTGGTTATGGAGAAGATAGAGTCGGGGAGGAGATTGGTTCCATTTATGTGAGAAGGTGATGGATTGGCATTTGGCTATGTTAAGTTCCAAAGAATTTTTGAGGCACCTGATCGAAAAACTATCAAGATCTTGTTGAAGGAGGAAAGAGTCATGGGGAGAGGAAATGGTTTTGAAAAATTTGGTATAGTCGGCGTAAAGGGAGACAGACGAGTGTTTGATGATCATATCGAGATCATTTATGGTTAATATAAAAAGAAGGGGACCGAGATGGCTGCCTTGTGGAACTCCAGAGGTAGCCAAAAATGGAGCGGACTGGGCTGACCTAAAACGAACACTGTAAAAACGGTTTTTGAGGTAAGAGGATATCCATTTCAACAGTATGGGTTCAAAGCCTAGGGCAGACAATTTAAAGATGATTAACCGATTAGAGATTTTATCGAAGGCTTTGCTAAAATCGGTTGCAACTACATCGACTTCATTGCCATTCTCTAGGGCAGAGAGGTCAAAGGATACGAATTCAACGAGATTTGTGGTGGTTGACCTACCCTTTAGGAAGCCATGTTGTCTAGGAGAAATAAGTGATTTGCATTGGAAACTTAGAGCTTCATACAAAATACTTTCGAAGAGTTTGGGTATATGGGAGAGTTTAGCGATGGGACGATAGTTGGTTATTTCATTCTTTGATCCTTTCTTGTGGATCGGGGTTATGAAGGAGGATTTCCAAGCCTGAGGAAATTCTCTTTGTGAAAGGGATAGACGGAAGAGATTAGAAAGGGCAAGGGAAAGAGAGGAAGAACATTTTTGAAGAAATATGGCAGGGAGGCCATCTGGGCCGGGTGTGAATTCGTCATTGAGTTGGTGTAATTTATATTCGATATAAGACGGGTCAAAAATATGAGAGAGAAGTGGCCCATTGGAGAAGTTCAGTAGGTAACTAAAATAGGATGGATCTGGTACAAAGGAGTCGTTGGTGAAGGATTGTTTAAAAAAGGTGGCAAATAGGTTGGCAATTCTGAGTGGATCGGTTGATGACCTGTTGTTGAAAGAGAGGGAAGGAGGGTAACCATCGGACTTTCTTTGTAGTAAACAAATTGGAAAAAGGACCTAGGGTGGTTTATAAGGTTGAATTGCGCATTGTTAAGGTAGCGCTGGTAAAGGGAATCGTAAAGTTCGGTGAAATGAAGACAAGCACCAAGATAGTTGGAATAGTCGGTAAAGGATCTGGTACGCAGGAAAACAGCCCATAACTTATTTCTCTGATTTCGTAAGGAACGAAGCTTGCGATTATACCAGGGAGGACTAGTAGATGATGTTTTAAGGCGGGAAAACGGAACGTAAAGGGAAAAAGAATTAAATATTTCTTTATAAAAAATGGATAATGTTTTACAAAAAAAAGAGAATTTTTTTATTTTGTGGCACATCATAGACATAATAAAATATTTCAATGATTCGTTTCAAGTCAAAGTGTGGAGAAAAAA
This sequence comes from Volucella bombylans, assembly GCA_949129095.1. Taxonomy (NCBI): domain Eukaryota; kingdom Metazoa; phylum Arthropoda; class Insecta; order Diptera; family Syrphidae; genus Volucella; species Volucella bombylans. The sequence goes on from OX422143.1 coordinate 53,246,139, forward strand.
GTAAACGGACCAAAAATTTAAAAAAATCTAATTTCTACGAAACTTTCCTCAACATCTGAGATAATGTCTAATAAATTTATCATTAGGGTGCGATGAGACATGCAAGTATGTTGTAAAAGTCTTCATTCTTCTGGTATTGTACTGAGCAAATCTGAAATAAGGCTACAGCCCTGGATAGCGTCATCTCTTCTTAAAAAAATCAAACTGAAACATAAACTGCGGAAAAAATGTAGTAAACATCCACTAAATGTGTGTTTAAAAAGACGTTATGTCCGCTTATGTAGGAAAAGTTACTACCATGACCAAATTAGGATTTCGCACGGAATCCTTAAGAAAGAATTTAAAGTGGTTAACAATATTATTAATCGAAATATGAGCAAGCACGATACAACTATAACGCTTAGCGATGGTAGTATAGTTACGAGTATCTCGGATCCTATTGCAGTAGCAAACGAAATTAATGAGTTCTTTGCTTCAATCGGGCAATTGTCATCTTCGCCTGATTTTTCTAATATTTGCTATGGTGAACCTAGAGATGGTCTTGTGGATAGTTTTCTGCATAGAAAAATTTCTATTTTGAACCTCTTTCGGGTCTTGAGTATTAAAAACCATAAACTCTTTAAACAACTCAAATTCACATGGGAATGATGGTATTTCAAACCTTGTGCTAAAAAACTTGAAATGTGACAATGTTATACCACTTTTTGAAAAAGGAAGCAACAGAAAAAAATAGTTATAGGCCGATCTTGCTGTTACCTTCCATTTCAAAAATATTTGAGAAAATAGTTAAGCGTAGGATTTTGAAATATCTGGAACATAAAACTTTTTGAGTTTGAACCAGTTTGGATTCAGATCAGGCCTTTCTACTGAGGATGCTGTCTTATCCACACAAGGATGAGGATGCTCTCTGCTCCTTTATACACAAAGGTTTAGATGATAAAACATTTTGCAGTGGATTTTTTGTGTATATAACCAAGGCCTTCGATATGGTTGATCACAATATTCTTTTGCACAAACTATACAATGTGGGTTTCCGTGCTTGTATCTATGATTGGTTCGCTTCTTATCTGAAGGACAGAAAACAATTGGTCAAAATAGGAACCAGTTTTAGTAATCCTAAAACTATTAAACTCGGCGTTCCCCAAGGGTCTTGTCTTGGTCCTATTGTGTTTTTGATTTACATCAATTCTATTTTTGAACAACCCTTTGCTTGAAAAGTTACTGCCTTTGCTGACGACTTAGCTAAAGCATATAGAGCAGTTAGTCCCTTGAACTTAGTAGCTGATATCAATCATGACGTCCACTTATTAAGAATTTGATTCGCTGGACACAAACTATTGGTTAGTAACAAAACTGAACTTATATTTTATAGCCAGGCACGGAAATGATCCCGGATGTTAATGTTACATTGCATACATCAAATTGCGGAAGGTATAACCTAATCAGCTACTCTTAATTCTAAGGACTCTTTTGACACGAACGTCGCTTGTAACACCAATTGCTTTAAAATTGAAAATTTTCATTATTTTAAATATCTGGGTGTAAAAATTTACCTTAATTTGAGTTGGTCTGAGTATATTTTAAGTGTGAAGCGTTATCTTCTTTCCACCATTCTTTGTTTTTATCGCCTAAGAATATTTTGTTCCAATAGTAAAAGTATTGTCTAAAAACAATATCCTACGAGATTTTCCATTCTAAATTACAGTATGGAATAAGTTGTTGGTGAGGCGCATACCTTAGTAAACTTCAGCAGCTAATTGTGCTGCAAAAATGTGCAGTAAGAAAAGTCTGTAACTCTTCTCGTCTAGCTCATTCCATGGAGTTATTTAGGCGTACGGGAATTCTCCCAGTGCGACATCTTTTCTATTACAATGTACTTAAAATTTATGCAGGTGGATACCTGCAAAGTCCAATCTCTGACGCTTATATTTTACGAAGCAATTTCCAAAAATTTGTTCCAATCCCTGCCTTTCGTACTATTTAGAAATTTTAGAAATTCTTACTCCATTATATCATGCAAGTTATTTAACAAACTCCCTATTGACATACGAATCATAACACCTCTATCCTCTTTTTTTTTTTGAAAAAGATAAAATGTTGGCTTCTCGGTTACGAACACAATAACATTGAGGTTTTGTTGCGCTATATTATATATATAGTTTCTTTTAATGATTTATTTCTTTCTTAATGATTAATTTCTGAATTACTTTCTTACTCTTGCCTTTAATTACTGTTCAATTGTTTTTATATTTTTGATTAATGATTAATTTTTCTGAATTAATTTCTTTACTTTTACCTTTAATTATTATTCAATATGTTTTTTTATTTGTATTAAATTTGCTCACCCCACAATGAATTATTAACTTTGAAGTGGCATTAACTCTATTTTTTCCTCCATAAAATAAAAATGCCTCTAATTTATTCTCTTTTATTTTTTTTAAGCCAAGTTTTGAATAAAAATGTACAATGTATAAGTTATGTTATAAAATGAGAATAAGAATACATATATAACAAAAAAAAATTTTGAGATTTATATTCCTTGTAGTTTTTATTCCTGAGCTTCTTCCTACAATTCTCCATGTGGTACCGATTGAACTCCAATATAAAGGGTTTTCCAATAGGGACTTGACAACTTTGAATTTAATTTGTGAACGCAGTCTTTCACTAATCATCAAACTGTCACTGTCAATTTGTTCAGTAAACTCAACATTTTCATCATGGTAAAGTGCACGAACGAGCAACGTCTGCAAATTATAAAAATTTTCTACCGGAATTCGGAGTCGGTGACTGCAACTTTAAGAGCGTTAACTCCAAATTTCGGCCGCCCTAGTAGACAGGCAATAACAAGCTTAGTGCAAACATTTGAGTCTACATATTCGTTGTGTGATGTTGCCGTGTTAGTGAGACAACGGGTTGGTCGAAGTGTCGAAAATATCGCTGCCGTTTAGGCGTCCGTAGCAAACGATCCAAATTAGTCAATTCCACGGCGTTCTCAAGAATTGGGCATCGCTCAGACCACATTATGGCATATTTTGGGTAAGGATCTTGGTTTACACCCACACAAGATCAAGCTGACTCAAGAATTGAAGCCGATGGACCATTTAAAGCGACGTACGGTTTCCTATTGGGTTCTGGAGAAGATGCGCCAAGATGATGAATTTCATCGCAAAATCATCTTCAGTGACGAAGCTCATTTTTGGCTCAATGGGCTCGTTAATAAGCAAAATATGCGGTATTGGTAGAGTGAAAATCCACGTGTATTAATTAATGTTAAAATAGAAATAAAAGTAGACTGTAAGATTCGTCGAAAGACATAATTTAAGTGTTAGGTTTAACTTAGAGTGCCCGCATGGGGCCATTAAGTTAGAATAAGATTATTTGTAAGTAATTTAAGCTAATTTTTAAGCGTTTTTTGTTTAGCATTTAAGAGTAATTTAAGTTGAAAAAATAAAAATGCATAAAAACTGAAACTGACCGTACCGTATGGTACAGTAACGGCAGTGACTGAGTGCAAGCAACAGTACTTCGACAAGGAGCGGGTGAGGTGGGATACCCGCACTGTGTGATATTCACTGTCACTGCACTGCACTTTTTGTTTTGTTTTTGTATATATGTTTTTTTTTGCACGCGCGCGCTTTTTTTTTTTTTTTTTTTTTTTTTTTGCTGCACAGCACACAACAATATTGCGGGTGGAGCTGTGCACTCGACGGTGGTCGACTCGGTACTTCAAGTATGTCCCCGTCCCGCGTTACATATTCTATATATGGTACGCTGGAAACGAGGCGCCTTCCATAAAATTTTCCTCCCTAGGTTCTTCATTGGGAAGTTCAACGGATTCTATTTCTGAGTTTTCCGCACCCGTGGTGTTCTCTGGACCTGTGGATACCACGTGGTTTAGACGCTGCTGCTTTCGAGGGTAGTTATCGGATCTCGATTCCCTCTTAACTGTTTTCGGTAAATTCATGTAGTTTACCCTCCTAGATTGGGTTGAATCGTCCACTTCCATTTTTAAAGGAGGTTTCGGTCCTGTCGGCCTTTGGGGTGGATACTGTTGCTGGAAACTTGACCTCCGTGGATGATGTGAATTGTGAGCAGGGTTATCCCTTGGAGGGAATGACTTGTTGGTGTTTCCAGGATTGTGATGAGATCCTGAGCTACCTCTAAAGTCGTAGTTTACAGGGGAAGATATCATATTGGGTGCCTTGACATGAAGAGAATTATTTCTAAAGTTAAGATTTTGCATCTCCAAGCAGGCGGAGTATGCTTCAGGCAAAGTTCTTGGCTTCTGAACAATGAGAAGTCTTGAAAGATCCCCATTAAGCCCACGAATAAATACATCCAGTGCACGGTTTCTGTAGGTTTCTACCAAAGCATTCATTGTTTCGGTAGAGTACATCTCAGCCCTGATCTTATTGATGATCAAGGAGAATTGATGGTTCACTGTGGCGTAGAAATCATCAACTCTTGAACCACCCTGTGTGAGCTGATTAAGTTGGTGTTCGAGGGTACGGATATCCCTCTTGTCGGCGTAGTGGAGCGATAGAATTCTTTTAATTTCATTCCACTCGTTATCGAATATATTGTATGAGACCAGAGCAGAGTCTGCCCTGCCTCTTGTTTTTTGACGTATGTGTTGTAAAATCGCACGGTAGATGGGTTTATTCCGGACTACTTCATAGTCCTTTAGAATAGTCTCCACGCTGTAGACCCAGGAGACATATTGGACTGGATTGCCGTCAAAGACTTGTAATTCCTTCACTGAATCAGGCAGTTTGGAAATATCCTTCAAGTCTTGCTCGCATGTCGGCCCACATAGTAGCACCGCATCGTCCGCTCGTGGGACGGAATTGTCTCCCTGCTCCACAACCTGGAGCCGGTTTCCGATAACCGCCAAGCGTTCATTAACATTTTTAATGGACTCTTGTGGATTAAATTGTTCTATTCTATTAATTCGGCCTTCTATTACCCTGAGTTTTTCTATTAACGAATTTATAGCTCCCGTGAGCTGAGTAACCGAGTTTTTAATCTCATCCATTCTAAACAGTATAACCTAGGAAGTATTCGAGGGTAAGAATTTAGAGGTAAAGAAAATACAATGACAAAAACACAACAACGACAGAAGTGGTAAATGGTTTTCTTTTAAATTAAAAATTAAAAGTTGATTTTTTTATGTTTTCTTAACTATATATTACTTGCAATCAATATCAACGCTTTTTGTCCTTTTTTTTTTTATATATGACTGAGTTTTTTATATATATATATTTTCCTTTGTTTTGTCAAAAGGATCACTTTGAACATCAGTTCCCTAGATGCCTGCTAAGCGCTCTCCATTAACTTTCGGGGTAGCCACTTTGGTTCGGAAGGCTCATATGAATCCTCTTTAGTCGTTAATGCGTTAAAATCGCAGCGACCTACTAGGGTATGAGGATCTTCACCACCAGCGATTAAAATTAATTAATTCCGCAGTAAGCCGGCCCCTTCTTTCATGAGAGTTGGCCCCTAGGCATATTTTTAAGCTATGAAATTAAATTAGTGCGAAAATAACTCTACTTGAGTTTTTCTTATTTTTTCGTTAGTTTAAGAGACTATGTACTAGTCTTGTGAGAGTTCAATATAATATGTCTTACTGCTATTTTCTTAAAGTTATCTTACTAAAATCCTAGGAATATAGGACAGCCCCTCATCATTTGGATCCTTAGTCATCTTCCTTTGGAAATTATTTTAATTTTCTAGTTTTTGGTTTTTCTATCTTCAGCTTCTTCGTTCACTCCACTTTTCAGGTTTTTGTTTAAATTCACTTGTTAGGTCTGGGATTATACTTTCACTTTTTGTTTCTCATTCACTTCACTCCCAAAGCCTTTCGTTAACTTCACTTATTATTGTAGGTTTACGATAATACTTTCTCTTTTGGTAGGATAATTTTCCTTTCTCTTTTTTATGTTTTGAGTTATTATTTTTTTGTTCACTTCATTTATCAGATTTAATTATGATATGTTAAAACTTTTTCCGATTTTGGATAAAGGATTAACGGTTAACGATTAAGGACACACGAGTTTTGGGCGGTCCCTGCTCGGGCGCCAGTAAAAGTCCTTTCGAAGGAGTTTTCTAAAAATAAAATCCGCGCGAACAAGCCGCGCAACTTGGATTTTTAAAATGAAACGATTTCTAGAATACTTTATAAAATGTCATTTATTCGACCGGGTACTGGATAAGACTGCCTAACAATGAATATAATACTTAAAATCTAACCTCGGCACAATTGATTCCAATGGCCTTGGTTCCCACGGGACAGCTCATGCAGGTTCGCGCATGCAGGTTCGCGCATGCAGGTGAAAAATGCATACGATGCGTCTGACTGGATACTTGAGCCTTATCGTATTTCAGTCAGATAGGTGGATGCTTACGCGTGTTAACTATCTATAATAGTTGTTTTGCCCATAAGTTTGCCAGAAACAGTTTTCAAAAAAATTTATTTGTAAACAAAAAAAACAAAGAAATTCCAATTGTGAGGAATGAATCATTTATAATTTTACGATTGTCCACTAATGGAATCGAACCCCTGCAACCCGTACGTAACTAGATCACTATACATCACTTACGTTCGCCCCCTTCTGGAGTACGCTAGCCAAGCGTGGTGTCCCTTTCAACGAGTTCATGTATCTCGTATTGAGAGGATCCAGCGTCGTTTTCTTCGCTTTGCTCTTCGAGGTCTACCTTGGAACGATCCTCTAATCTTACCTCCCTATCGAGACCGTCTCAAACTCATTAACCTGAATACCCTTGAGGAACGAAGGGACGCAGCAGACATTTTGTTCATTCACCGACTCCTCTCAGGCTCCGTCGATTGCATGCCTCTTTGCAACTCCATTTTCTTTAACACTAACCCTCGTAATTTACGTTCCATCCGTCTCTTTTATCTACCTATCCACCGCACCACATATGGCTCTAACGAACCAACCTCCCGTATGCTGCGTAAGGTAAACTCCAACCTTTCCGTTTTCGATTTTAATCGCAGCACACTTTCCCTCAAATTCGATCTCCTTCACCATCCTTAGCTTTAAGCCCTAGTATTAGTTTAAGTCTTAGTTTTTAAGCTTGTATTAAGCATAATAAATGGGGGCGTTAGCCCCCACGAAAATTTTGTGACCATCATTCGATACAACGAAAAAAAAACGGCAACGACATATTTGTACAAGCATTCTACAAAAAAAGCAATTACATTTGTGTTCAATCAAAAGGAAAGAAAGAGAAGTACCGATTTAAGTCGGTTTTAAATGTTTGACTAGGAAATAAAGAGATCGGCGGGACATTCCATAAACGAGATGTACGGCTTAGGAAAGAATCACGATATTTCAATGTACGTCCGAAAGTGGGTTTTACCCTTAAACTGATGAGTATTCATAGCCAAACAAGTGTTATGGTTAATTGTTTGAAGGCGGAATACTACTGACAATTTCAATTGAGCGCTGGTGGTGAAAATAGCGATAGAACAAGGTGAGGCAGGAGACATTTCATCCATGTTCCAGCTCGTCAATTGACTAGATGATATTAGCATCGCCTATTAGTCTTATCGCACGGTTTTGAATCCTATCTAGCAGGTTCAGAGTGGTTTTAGGAGAACCTAATAAGATGTGGGCATTTTACTCCAATATTGGTCGGATAAATGCCTTACATTACGCAGCATTTTTGGCGACATCAAATATGTGGTCATTCCATCGTAGACTGTTATTGACACACAAACAGAGATTGGAAAGTTTTTCGGTTTCAGCGATGCAAGCGCCATTCGTGGATAATGGCTGCGTGTTTGGATTTCGCTTTAACCACAGCATTGTGTTTTGGAAGCATTAAATTCCAATCTGTTGAAAGCTCCTCAATTAGTTATGCTGTCTATATAAAAGCTTAACATACGCTGCCGCTCCCGTTGGATAGCCGAAAAACGGACATGAGTCCGGGAACGAATATGAAAAGCAGAGAGTACTGTCGCCAGCAAAGTAATATATTGGAAAATATATATATATTGTAAAATGTTCGTGTGGGTACAAATGATAGAACTTATTCTTTTCAATACAAATCCCTTTATTCAGTACAGTTACAATTCACTATTTAATTCTTTCTCTCAGTACAATTCAATTTCTCAACCACATATACTTTTCTTATCTTTTACTTAAACCACTTAATCACTTCTTCTAATTTAACACTTCAAATTCAACTTTGGAACTGATTTGCATACCTTTGGGATGCTGGTATTTATACTCGAATGACATACTTCGAGAACAATCCTCGCCATCCAGCGTTCCATACAATTTCCAATTTGCTAGAAAATTCGATTCCACTCTCCAGACTTTGTTATTCCAATATCGAAACCTTCTGGTCTTCGACATTTTCTGCTAGATGTCGCTGCTCACATTTGAGTGGTTATCACATTGCTCCCTCCCTACAGTTGTTCGTCCCGAACAACTTCGTCATTCAGCATCCCGTTGAAATGACACATTCTATCCAAATGGACCACTTTAAATTTTCCTCGATCCCCACGCTGGATCCGGTAGACAACGTCATTAATGCGGGTTATCACCTTGTATGGACCTTCCCAGTCCTGTTGCAATTTTGGTGATTTGCCTTTCTTACGCTGAGGATTATACAGCCAAACCAGATCTCCTTCGTCGAAACCGGAAGATTTTGCCTTGATATCGTACCTAGTTTTCATGCGGCTGCTTGCTAGCTTCATCTTTTCTCTGGTGTCTTCATGCAATTTACGAATCCTGCTGCGTAAGTCATTCACGTACTCGTTCACCTCTTTGGGCTCCGTCGGTGGGGATCCGAATTTTGCTTCACTTGGCAACCGAATCGTTTGACCAAATAAGATCTCGGATGGTGTGTGCCCTGTTGAGCTATGGACCGCGTTTCGGTAGGCCATTAAGAAGAGGGGTATGTGTCGATCCCAATCCCGCTGGCAGTTGCTGACAACCTTAGATAGATGCTCATTCAAGGTCCGATTGAATCGCTCGACCATTCCATCAGATTGAGGGTGTAGTGGCGTTGTCCTTGTCTTTCTTATTCCCAAATATTGGCATATTTCCTGGAAGACTTCTGATTCAAAGTTTCGGACTTGATCAGAGTGCAGCTCCATTGGGACCCCAAATCTGCTCACCCAGTTGTTGACTATCTGTTCGGCTACGGTCTTAGCCTCTTGATTTGGGATGGCAAACACTTCCGGCCACTTACTGAAGTAATCCATGACTACGAGAGTATATCGGTTTCCATTAAAGGTTTCGGGAAACGGCCCAGCGATGTCGATGGCTATTCGTTCGAAAGGTGCTCCGACATTGTATTGTTGCATTTGTCCATGTGGCTTTACTTTTGGACCCTTGGTAGCCGCACATCTTATGCACTTTTTGCACCAATTCTCGACATCTTGTTTAGCGCTTAGCCAATAGAAACGTTCCCTTACCTTTTCCAACGTCTTGTTTATTCCCAAATGGCCTCCTGAGACTCCGTCATGTATTTCATGGAGCACTTGGTTGACTCTGGACCGTGGCACAATTAGCTGCATACGAGATGTTGTCCCATCTGCAGTTTCCCATTTTCTCTTCAGCAATCCATCTTGCACAAAAAGCGAGTCCCACTGTGCCCAGTATGCCTTCAGAGTTTGGCTCCGATCTGATATCTGCTGCCAGCTTGGTCTTTCCTCGTGTTCCTTCCAGGCCAATATTGGTTCGATGTCATTGTCTGCCTGTTGGGAGGAACGGACTTCGTCTATACTCCAACCCTCTATTGGCTCAGTCCTGATCATTTGGATAGCTGCCTGTTCTTTCGCTTCTTTACGGTTGCAGTGTTCGCATTTTACCCCGCACGGTCGACGAGAGAGAGCATCAGCATTTGAGTGGAGTGTTCCCTTGCGGTGTTGCACTTCAAAGTCGTAGCCCTGCAACCGCTCGATCCATCTTGCAACTTGGCCTTCAGGGTTCTTAAATTGGAGTAGCCATTTCAGAGCTGCGTGGTCTGTCCGGAGAATGAACTTTTGTCCGTAGAGGTACTTATGGAAATGCTTCGTAGCCAGAATTAAAGCCAGAAGCTCGCGCCGAGTTACACAGTAGTTCCGTTCAGGTCTGGAGAGTACTTTACTGTAATATGCGACCACTTTCTCTTGACCATCATGAACCTGGGAAATCACAGCTCCGACCCCAACATTGCTAGCGTCTGCATCCACGATGAACATTTTTCCGGGCGTCGGGTAACCCAAGATGGGGGCATTGCACAGCTGTCGCTTCAGTTCTTGAAATGCTTTTTCGCATTCTCCAGACCACCTGAACTGTCGGCCTTTTTCTGTAAGTTGATGCAGGCTCTTCGCAATGCCAGCAAAATCCTTTACGAACCTTCTGTAATACGTGGCGAGTCCCAAGAAGCTTCTCAGTTGGTGTTTATCTTTTGGAGAAGGCCAACTTTTCACGGCTTCGATTTTGTCAGGATCCGTTCTTACTCCTTCCGCTGATATAATGTGACCCAGATATTTTACTTCCGGACGAAACAAGGCGCACTTTTCCGGGTTGAGCTTTAAATGAGCACTTCGTAGCCTCTCAAACACTTCTTTTAGATTTTCGCGGTGCTCCTCGTACGTCTTACCTATGACGATAACGTCGTCCAAATATACTAGGCAGGTTTTCCAGGTGAGTCCTTGCAATGTTCGTTCCATTAGTCGCTCGAAGGTGGCCGGAGCGTTGCACAGTCCAAACGGCATCACTGCAAACTGCCAAAGACCGCTTCCTGTAGTGAAGGCAGTTTTCTCACGGTCCGTACGATTTATCTCTACCTGCCAGTAACCGCTCTTCAAGTCAAGTGTTGAAAACCATTTCGCTCCAGAAAGCATATCCAAAGTGTCATCGATTCTCGGAAGTGGGTAGCTGTCCTTTTTAGTGACATCATTGAGACGTCGGTAGTCTACACAAAATCTCGTGCTGCCATCTTTCTTCTTCACGAGGACCACTGGAGATGCCCACGGACTTTGCGATTCTTCAATCACTCCCTCAGCTTTCATCTTCGACATCATTTCGGCAACTTCTGTTTGCTTTGCCAATGGAAGACGCCTTGCAGGTTGACGGATTGGTCGAGCGTCTCCGGTGTCAATGTGGTGTTGAACAATATGCGTACGTCCATATTCTCCGTCTTGTGTAGCAAATATATCAGCGTACTCACCGATTAGTTTTTCTGCCAGGATTCGCTGATCTTCGTCCAGATTACAGAGGCTGAGAATTTTGTTCTTGATTTTTATGCTCTGAACTGTTGTGACCGGTTTTGTACCCTGTTTTTCCGTTGTGGTCGATATAGCCTCAACAGGTACGCATTTTCCCACTATCTCCCCCTTTTTCACCTTTACACTGAATGTCTTTGGATTTAGAATCCTTACAGGGACCATGTTGTTCTTTGGCTCCACTAAGGTCTTTCCCACCATGAAGTCTCTTTTTTCTTTTCTGGCTCCATCAAATAGAATCGGTGGCTACCAGGACCACCTTCCACTTTTGCCCACAAAATTGCTTCTGACGAAGGCTCTAGACTCTGATTGCTGCAGATGACGACATTTGAGACTGTGGTATTGGCGTTTCCGTATATCATTGGTATCTCCATGTTTCCGTATTTCAGGGTTTGTGCCCCCAAGTCGACTACAAGTCCATGTTCTCTCATGAAGTCTGTACCAATGATGCACTCGTCACATATGTCAGCTACCAGAAACGCGTGAGTGAATGTTATTCCGGCCAGTTGGATTTTTATGCGGACTTCACCATATACCTTAATCGTTGCTCCTGTAGCTGTTCGCAAGCTGCAGCTGCTAGTGTTATGCAGCCAAGACTTCTGCACAAGATTCCTCCTGATGATTGAGGCCGTGGCACCGGTGTCTATTGTTGCCATCCATTTTTCTTTTCCACTGACTACTTCTACTAGAAGGCTTTCGCTGCGTCGTTTTGCCAGCGAGACTTGGATGATGGTCCTGGGGCCGTCGACTCCTGCTACCAACTTCTGCCCCGCGAAGTTGGTGCTTAAGCATTTCCCGACTGATGGCTTCGGGAAGGTTGACCGGCTTCTTGATAGCTGTTTCTGCGGGTTTCTTCCCCTATTTGCTTGTCACCACAGTGAGGGCAGTCTTTTCGTCGCACCGGTTCTTTACACTGCCTTTGAAGGTGTCCTATTTTATTGCAATTCCAGCAGCGCATTATTCGTCTATCCCGTCGAGTATCTCGTTCCTCGGCACTAATTCTTGTGCAGGAACATTCGACAGATGCTACTTCCCTGACGAAATGTGTTCCCCTGGAAGCTTGATTGGCTGCTTCCATCGCCAGAGCGAAGGCAAGTGCTTCAGCAAGGGTTCTTTTCCCGGTCATCCTTACTGCTGACTGTAGCTTCGAATCTGCAATCCCCCTGATAAATGCATCTTTTGCCATTTCGTCGATAATTTCCTGGCCTGCGGTGGGGTATGACAGATGTGCAAGTCTACTCACGTCTGCTTGGAGCTGCTGCAGTGTTTCTCCTCTTTGCTGCGTTCGGCTTTGCAATTGGACCTTGTAGACCTCCTGCATGTGGCTGTCCCCAAACCGTTTCTCGATAGCCTGCACTAAAGTCACATAATCTTTATGCTTTTCGATGTCTACTGTTTGCAACAATTCTGCTGCAGGACCGTGCAAGGCCATTGTTAGGGCAAAGCACTTTTCCTCATTGTCCCAGTCGTTTGCACAGGCAGCCATTTCAAACTTCTTCTTATAGGTAGACCATGAGGTCTGGCCATCGAATGAGGGAGGCTTCAACTCTTTTCTCCTTGGACCGCTTAAAGAACATTCTCGCAGTTTCTGTTTTCGCACTGTGTCGAGCTCTTTTGTCAGTTGCTGAACTTTGCTGTCCATTTCTTCGAATTTTTCGCCAACATTCTTCTCTATTGTATCAAATTTGTCATCAACGTTCTTCTCTATTCTATTAAATTTGTCATCAACGTTCTTCTCTATTCTTTCAAATTTGTCATCGATTTCTTCGAATTTTTGCTGGAGAGTGTTATTTTGTTCCTCCAGTTTTTGTTCTAGACTATTCTTTTGTTCATCCAACTTTTGTTCGAGACTATTCTTTTGTTCATCCAGCTTTTGCTCGAGACTATTCTTTTGTTCTTCCATTTTCTATTGAAGACCGTGCAGATTGTAGGTTTGTTCGTTGAATTTTTGTTCAATGCTGCTCTTCTGCTCGTTTAGATTTTTCTTTTGTTCGTCCATTTTTTGTTCCAGACTGTTCTTCTGTTCTTCCATATTTTTCTTTTGTTCGTCCATTTTTAATAAGAGGAGTTGCATCATCGCAGCCATGTCATTGCCGGTATTTGTCTGTTCATCCTCGTCAACATCAAAGGAATATGCATCAGGATCATGGCCCTCGTTGTTCAAAGCCTCCTGAAGTCGGAGCACCAGGTCACTTTTTCCTCCACTGGCGCTGAGGCTTCTCTTGTTCAACTCGGATTTGAGTTGGACGAGGGTCAACTGCAATAGTTTTCGACCCATTCTAGCTTTTTCAAATAGTCAGAAAACACTTTTTTTTTTTACACACAATAAGTCCTATCCCACTTCTGACACCAATGTAAAATGTTTGTGTGGGTACAAATGATAGAACTTATTCTTTTCAATACAAATCCCTTTATTCAGTACAGTTACAATTCACTATTTAATTCTTTCTCTCAGTACAATTCAATTTCTCAACCACATATACTTTTCTTATCTTTTACTTAAACCACTTAATCACTTCTTCTAATTTAACACTTCAAATTCAACTTTGGAACTGATTTGCATACCTTTGGGATGCTGGTATTTATACTCGAATGACATACTTCGAGAACAATCCTCGCCATCCAGCGTTCCATACAATTTCCAATTTGCTAGAAAATTCGATTCCACTCTCCAGACTTTGTTATTCCAATATCGAAACCTTCTGGTCTTCGACATTTTCTGCTAGATGTCGCTGCTCACATTTGAGTGGTTATCACATTGCTCCCTCCCTACAGTTGTTCGTCCCGAACAACTTCGTCATTCAGCATCCCGTTGAAATGACACATTCTATCCAAATGGACCACTTTAAATTTTCCTCGATCCCCACGCTGGATCCGGTAGACAACGTCATTAATGCGGGTTATCACCTTGTATGGACCTTCCCAGTCCTGTTGCAATTTTGGTGATTTGCCTTTCTTACGCTGAGGATTATACAGCCAAACCAGATCTCCTTCGTCGAAACCGGAAGATTTTGCCTTGATATCGTACCTAGTTTTCATGCGGCTGCTTGCTAGCTTCATCTTTTCTCTGGTGTCTTCATGCAATTTACGAATCCTGCTGCGTAAGTCATTCACGTACTCGTTCACCTCTTTGGGCTCCGTCGGTGGGGATCCGAATTTTGCTTCACTTGGCAACCGAATCGTTTGACCAAATAAGATCTCGGATGGTGTGTGCCCTGTTGAGCTATGGACCGCGTTTCGGTAGGCCATTAAGAAGAGGGGTATGTGTCGATCCCAATCCCGCTGGCAGTTGCTGACAACCTTAGATAGATGCTCATTCAAGGTCCGATTGAATCGCTCGACCATTCCATCAGATTGAGGGTGTAGTGGCGTTGTCCTTGTCTTTCTTATTCCCAAATATTGGCATATTTCCTGGAAGACTTCTGATTCAAAGTTTCGCCCTTGATCAGAGTGCAGCTCCATTGGGACCCCAAATCTGCTCACCCAGTTGTTGACTATCTGTTCGGCTACGGTCTTAGCCTCTTGATTTGGGATGGCAAACACTTCCGGCCACTTACTGAAGTAATCCATGACTACGAGAGTATATCGGTTTCCATTAAAGGTTTCGGGAAACGGCCCAGCGATGTCGATGGCTATTCGTTCGAAAGGTGCTCCGACATTGTATTGTTGCATTTGTCCATGTGGCTTTACTTTTGGACCCTTGGTAGCCGCACATCTTATGCACTTTTTGCACCAATTCTCGACATCTTGTTTAGCGCTTAGCCAATAGAAACGTTCCCTTACCTTTTCCAACGTCTTGTTTATTCCCAAATGGCCTCCTGAGACTCCGTCATGTATTTCATGGAGCACTTGGTTGACTCTGGACCGTGGCACAATTAGCTGCATACGAGATGTTGTCCCATCTGCAGTTTCCCATTTTCTCTTCAGCAATCCATCTTGCACAAAAAGCGAGTCCCACTGTGCCCAGTATGCCTTCAGAGTTTGGCTCCGATCTGATATCTGCTGCCAGCTTGGTCTTTCCTCGTGTTCCTTCCAGGCCAATATTGGTTCGATGTCATTGTCTGCCTGTTGGGAGGAACGGACTTCGTCTATACTCCAACCCTCTATTGGCTCAGTCCTGATCATTTGGATAGCTGCCTGTTCTTTCGCTTCTTTACGGTTGCAGTGTTCGCATTTTACCCCGCACGGTCGACGAGAGAGAGCATCAGCATTTGAGTGGAGTGTTCCCTTGCGGTGTTGCACTTCAAAGTCGTAGCCCTGCAACCGCTCGATCCATCTTGCAACTTGGCCTTCAGGGTTCTTAAATTGGAGTAGCCATTTCAGAGCTGCGTGGTCTGTCCGGAGAATGAACTTTTGTCCGTAGAGGTACTTATGGAAATGCTTCGTAGCCAGAATTAAAGCCAGAAGCTCGCGCCGAGTTACACAGTAGTTCCGTTCAGGTCTGGAGAGTACTTTACTGTAATATGCGACCACTTTCTCTTGACCATCATGAACCTGGGAAATCACAGCTCCGACCCCAACATTGCTAGCGTCTGCATCCACGATGAACATTTTTCCGGGCGTCGGGTAACCCAAGATGGGGGCATTGCACAGCTGTCGCTTCAGTTCTTGAAATGCTTTTTCGCATTCTCCAGACCACCTGAACTGTCGGCCTTTTTCTGTAAGTTGATGCAGGCTCTTCGCAATGCCAGCAAAATCCTTTACGAACCTTCTGTAATACGTGGCGAGTCCCAAGAAGCTTCTCAGTTGGTGTTTATCTTTTGGAGAAGGCCAACTTTTCACGGCTTCGATTTTGTCAGGATCCGTTCTTACTCCTTCCGCTGATATAATGTGACCCAGATATTTTACTTCCGGACGAAACAAGGCGCACTTTTCCGGGTTGAGCTTTAAATGAGCACTTCGTAGCCTCTCAAACACTTCTTTTAGATTTTCGCGGTGCTCCTCGTACGTCTTACCTATGACGATAACGTCGTCCAAATATACTAGGCAGGTTTTCCAGGTGAGTCCTTGCAATGTTCGTTCCATTAGTCGCTCGAAGGTGGCCGGAGCGTTGCACAGTCCAAACGGCATCACTGCAAACTGCCAAAGACCGCTTCCTGTAGTGAAGGCAGTTTTCTCACGGTCCGTACGATTTATCTCTACCTGCCAGTAACCGCTCTTCAAGTCAAGTGTTGAAAACCATTTCGCTCCAGAAAGCATATCCAAAGTGTCATCGATTCTCGGAAGTGGGTAGCTGTCCTTTTTAGTGACATCATTGAGACGTCGGTAGTCTACACAAAATCTCGTGCTGCCATCTTTCTTCTTCACGAGGACCACTGGAGATGCCCACGGACTTTGCGATTCTTCAATCACTCCCTCAGCTTTCATCTTCGACATCATTTCGGCAACTTCTGTTTGCTTTGCCAATGGAAGACGCCTTGCAGGTTGACGGATTGGTCGAGCGTCTCCGGTGTCAATGTGGTGTTGAACAATATGCGTACGTCCATATTCTCCGTCTTGTGTAGCAAATATATCAGCGTACTCACCGATTAGTTTTTCTGCCAGGATTCGCTGATCTTCGTCCAGATTACAGAGGCTGAGAATTTTGTTCTTGATTTTTATGCTCTGAACTGTTGTGACCGGTTTTGTACCCTGTTTTTCCGTTGTGGTCGATATAGCCTCAACAGGTACGCATTTTCCCACTATCTCCCCCTTTTTCACCTTTACACTGAATGTCTTTGGATTTAGAATCCTTACAGGGACCATGTTGTTCTTTGGCTCCACTAAGGTCTTTCCCACCATGAAGTCTCTTTTTTCTTTTCTGGCTCCATCAAATAGAATCGGTGGCTACCAGGACCACCTTCCACTTTTGCCCACAAAATTGCTTCTGACGAAGGCTCTAGACTCTGATTGCTGCAGATGACGACATTTGAGACTGTGGTATTGGCGTTTCCGTATATCATTGGTATCTCCATGTTTCCGTATTTCAGGGTTTGTGCCCCCAAGTCGACTACAAGTCCATGTTCTCTCATGAAGTCTGTACCAATGATGCACTCGTCACATATGTCAGCTACCAGAAACGCGTGAGTGAATGTTATTCCGGCCAGTTGGATTTTTATGCGGACTTCACCATATACCTTAATCGTTGCTCCTGTAGCTGTTCGCAAGCTGCAGCTGCTAGTGTTATGCAGCCAAGACTTCTGCACAAGATTCCTCCTGATGATTGAGGCCGTGGCACCGGTGTCTATTGTTGCCATCCATTTTTCTTTTCCACTGACTACTTCTACTAGAAGGCTTTCGCTGCGTCGTTTTGCCAGCGAGACTTGGATGATGGTCCTGGGGCCGTCGACTCCTGCTACCAACTTCTGCCCCGCGAAGTTGGTGCTTAAGCATTTCCCGACTGATGGCTTCGGGAAGGTTGACCGGCTTCTTGATAGCTGTTTCTGCGGGTTTCTTCCCCTATTTGCTTGTCACCACAGTGAGGGCAGTCTTTTCGTCGCACCGGTTCTTTACACTGCCTTTGAAGGTGTCCTATTTTATTGCAATTCCAGCAGCGCATTATTCGTCTATCCCGTCGAGTATCTCGTTCCTCGGCACTAATTCTTGTGCAGGAACATTCGACAGATGCTACTTCCCTGACGAAATGTGTTCCCCTGGAAGCTTGATTGGCTGCTTCCATCGCCAGAGCGAAGGCAAGTGCTTCAGCAAGGGTTCTTTTCCCGGTCATCCTTACTGCTGACTGTAGCTTCGAATCTGCAATCCCCCTGATAAATGCATCTTTTGCCATTTCGTCGATAATTTCCTGGCCTGCGGTGGGGTATGACAGATGTGCAAGTCTACTCACGTCTGCTTGGAGCTGCTGCAGTGTTTCTCCTCTTTGCTGCGTTCGGCTTTGCAATTGGACCTTGTAGACCTCCTGCATGTGGCTGTCCCCAAACCGTTTCTCGATAGCCTGCACTAAAGTCACATAATCTTTATGCTTTTCGATGTCTACTGTTTGCAACAATTCTGCTGCAGGACCGTGCAAGGCCATTGTTAGGGCAAAGCACTTTTCCTCATTGTCCCAGTCGTTTGCACAGGCAGCCATTTCAAACTTCTTCTTATAGGTAGACCATGAGGTCTGGCCATCGAATGAGGGAGGCTTCAACTCTTTTCTCCTTGGACCGCTTAAAGAACATTCTCGCAGTTTCTGTTTTCGCACTGTGTCGAGCTCTTTTGTCAGTTGCTGAACTTTGCTGTCCATTTCTTCGAATTTTTCGCCAACATTCTTCTCTATTGTATCAAATTTGTCATCAACGTTCTTCTCTATTCTATTAAATTTGTCATCAACGTTCTTCTCTATTCTTTCAAATTTGTCATCGATTTCTTCGAATTTTTGCTGGAGAGTGTTATTTTGTTCCTCCAGTTTTTGTTCTAGACTATTCTTTTGTTCATCCAACTTTTGTTCGAGACTATTCTTTTGTTCATCCAGCTTTTGCTCGAGACTATTCTTTTGTTCTTCCATTTTCTATTGAAGACCGTGCAGATTGTAGGTTTGTTCGTTGAATTTTTGTTCAATGCTGCTCTTCTGCTCGTTTAGATTTTTCTTTTGTTCGTCCATTTTTTGTTCCAGACTGTTCTTCTGTTCTTCCATATTTTTCTTTTGTTCGTCCATTTTTAATAAGAGGAGTTGCATCATCGCAGCCATGTCATTGCCGGTATTTGTCTGTTCATCCTCGTCAACATCAAAGGAATATGCATCAGGATCATGGCCCTCGTTGTTCAAAGCCTCCTGAAGTCGGAGCACCAGGTCACTTTTTCCTCCACTGGCGCTGAGGCTTCTCTTGTTCAACTCGGATTTGAGTTGGACGAGGGTCAACTGCAATAGTTTTCGACCCATTCTAGCTTTTTCAAATAGTCAGAAAACACTTTTTTTTTTTACACACAATAAGTCCTATCCCACTTCTGACACCAATGTAAAATGTTTGTGTGGGTACAAATGATAGAACTTATTCTTTTCAATACAAATCCCTTTATTCAGTACAGTTACAATTCACTATTTAATTCTTTCTCTCAGTACAATTCAATTTCTCAACCACATATACTTTTCTTATCTTTTACTTAAACCACTTAATCACTTCTTCTAATTTAACACTTCAAATTCAACTTTGGAACTGATTTGCATACCTTTGGGATGCTGGTATTTATACTCGAATGACATACTTCGAGAACAATCCTCGCCATCCAGCGTTCCATACAATTTCCAATTTGCTAGAAAATTCGATTCCACTCTCCAGACTTTGTTATTCCAATATCGAAACCTTCTGGTCTTCGACATTTTCTGCTAGATGTCGCTGCTCACATTTGAGTGGTTATCACATATACTCGTATATATGTAAACGCCAACCTTGTGTCTTTGATTGTTCGTCGAAAAGTGACCTGATTTATTCTACATCTGTCGAATAACGTACATATATCACGGAATTGTTACAAACTATACGTATAGTTCAGGTTATGAGGAAGATTAATTATAAGTTAAGTATATAACAGTCTTCCTCACTAATTAGGGTTAGTGTTGATATGGGACGACTGGACGTCGAATCCTATTTGATCTTCTTACTTCAATACATTGAACCGAAGGCTGTGTATTGTCACTTGATAGATTGGGTGACCCTGCCCTTACGCTGGAGCTTGCTGTTGCACCTAATGGAATGCCAACTACCCCAGCTTCCATGTTAGAAGCTCGATTCACGGCCTCGATCCCAGTTGTATTATCATCCGGTGTTGCTGCATTTCCTAGAGATAGATTTGAAGTATCTGGGATTTCTTTGTTTATCTCTGTGGAGTGTTGTCTATCTACAGGAAGAAAGGTTGGAATTAATTCGGAGTTATTACCTTCAACATTAGTGCATCTTATTTGATCTATATGTTTACAATATGAAAAACCATCAACATCAACAATATAATGTAAATAACCATCCCTTTTTATGACTTTACCAAATTTCCATTTACATTCTTTATTTTGGTAATATATAACTTGTACCCGTTTAAGTTTGTTTTATAATCGGTGTTATGTTCTCAAATTAAGTCCAACCTTGTTCGAAGATTAAATCTAAGCATCATCTCTGATGGGGTATTACCGGTCGTTGAGCTCTGCGTCTTCCGATACTGCATTAAAAACCTATGCAGTTTAAAGTGACTGTCCCCTGAATCATTAACAGCTGACCATAACCCATTTTTGAGTGTCTGAACAAAACGCTCTACTTGTCCGTTCGTAGACGGGTGTGCAGGAGATGTCAGTTTGTGTCGAATTTTGTTACTTCCTAGAAATTGTTGGAACTCTCTTGATGTAAAATTAGTCCCATTATCCGAAACAATTGTCCGCGGAATGCCAAATCTGGAAAACCTGGGAATAACCTCAAGCAATTTTGTTTTCGTATCGACAACTACGAAAAAATATTTTTCCATGAATGGTCCGGCAAAATCAATGTGCAATTGTTGCCAGGGTTGCTCCGGTACTTCCCAAGGATGATAAGCGGTCTTGGTTGGTTCCTTTAATACCTTTGCCCGGTTCCTGCAACCTTTTACAAGCTCTTCAATGTCACGATCGATTCCGGGGCAATAGCAATAGCTTCTTGCGGCTTGTTATCAGTAATAGGAGTAAACTTTTGTCCGTAACAATGGTTAAAATATTTGTGAAGTCCCCAATATATTGCTGTTGTCTCCTTGTCTAACTGACTGTAGTTGGCCTCTGCTTTGGTAGGACAATGGGTTTTTCGCCTTTATTGGTTGTATGTGATAAAATTGCTGATAAACCGAAAGGGGAGGCATCCGTGGCCAAAATAAGAGGCAGATTTGAGTCAAATTGAATCAGTACGTTGTCACCTATCATTTCTTTCTTTATTATCTCAAAAGCATGCTGACATTCTGAAGACCAAAAATATCTTGTCTCTTTCCTAAGTAGTTGGTAAAGAGGGTGTAATTTCGTACAAAGGTCGGATATAAACTGGTGATAATAATCAACCATGCCTAGGAATGAATGTAGTTGGCCTAAATTAGTAGGTTTTCGTAATTGCCTCAACCTTCTCTGTTGTTTTGTGTAAACATTCCTTGTCAATATTATGCCCAAGATATGTAACACTCTTATCAAATAGCTTACATTTTGATTGATTTAGATGTAAATTAAATTTTTCTAATTTTTCTAGTAACAACATACACCTATGATAAGCCTCATCCAAAGTCCTACCCATCACAATTAAGTCATCGAAGAAGCATTCAAGTTTTGTTACTTATTCTCGTCGTGTTCGGACGTGTTTTGGTTTTGCTCCGCATTAAACTTTTAAATATTATTTATTTCTTCCCCTTCCATATCTCTACTTCTGATATCAGTTCCGCGACATTATTACATTACCCCAAGTGCTGACTGTCTCTTTGGTTTGTTTTGATTTTTGGCTGACCTCAATCTTTCGCGCTCAATAACTGCCGCTTTGGCACTTCTGATATCGGTTCCGCATATATTTAGAGCATTACCCCCAAGTGTTGACCAATTTTCCGATTTTGCTGAATTTCACTCGCAGTGCATAACAGTGCATAAAGTTCATTGTTTACCTTTTTGTTTACATTTGATAAATTTGCCATGTCTTGCGGAATCACTAACTGTACAATCTTTGATGTCAATGCTGACTTTGTCACTTGTAAGGGCATCTGTGGAAAATCATTCCATGCAATTTGTGTCGGATTAAATAAAAGGAATAGTGTATTCATCAAAGACTTCTCTGACAACCTCCTATTCTTTTGTGATGAGTGCAAGATAATCTCGCTTTCGCACGTGTTGCTTGCTATAAAGTGCCTCAGTGACTCTAATGACTCATTCCAAAAAAATCTCACAAAAATGATAACGACGAATCAGTCAAATTTAGAAAGTAGTGCCAGTTATGTTGATGAATTAGGCAACTCGATTCTGTCCTCAACCGATATAAATAAGTCAAAGCTCACCAACATCGATGAACAATCTGCAAGTCTGGTCGAGATGAAAACTGCGATCAATGATCTCAAAGCAGTTTGTTCCGCCCAAAACATCTCTAACCTTAAATTGTGCGAATCGATAAACAACCTGCGTGAAGATCTTGAGACTCATTTTCAATCTACCTCAAAGAAACAACCATCTCTAATGCAGCCTGATCCAATGCTCGAAGTAATCTTTGATAGAATCAACGGTGTTGGTGACGATCTAGCTGCCGCACAATCAACCTTTTTCGATATTGAGATTCATATCGAAACGGTAAGCAGCAAAATTGACGATTTACTATTCCACACACAACACCATCAGAATGTCCACTATAATACATCAATTTTGGCTGAATTACTGGAAACCGAAGTCTGCCCACTTTTACCACCACCTCCTCGTCCACCACGGTTAATTAAATCTACAAATTCTCCCGCTGCCACTTCAATCCAGGAGACCGAAACTGTTTTACTGTCAACTCCTCCCGTCGCCACCCCACGCAAGCTAATCAAACATTTTGGTACTACATGGACACCTTCCGAATGGAGGCGTAGACTGGAAAAAATTTAAACCGATATGAGTACATTCTTCATCAAAGGCACCCCCGTAAACGCTGATATTTCTTGGATCACGAAATTCTTCGCAGACAAATACGGCATCACCATCAGCAAATGTGAAATGTTCCTGCCATCTCACCACAAACGTATTCGAAGCTTTAAATTCGACCTCCCTGCCAGATACGAATGGTTATTTAAAAACCCTTCTGGTACTAATTTCAACGTTGGAAAGATGCGCATCTGTAAATGGATCGAAACACCTACCAAGAAATAGGATAAAAAGAAGCTTAAATCTAAGTTACCTAATTCCGATTCCAACTCCCATCCCAAACTGGACTCTAATAAAATACCGAAATCCGTCCCAAACCGTAGCAAACCTGACTCTGTACCGAAAACCGTTTCCAACTCCCGTTCCAATTCTGACTCTAATTGGAGATTTAAAACTAATATATTCCCCAATTTCGCCCCTCCCACTCACATCCCGAACCGACTTCATCGGTCCTCTAATTATATTGAACCTGCAGCCTCCGTTCCACCCAAGCCACCGCGTCAACGCGTCTCTTTCAAATTAGCCCTAACCGCTCACAATAACCCCTCGGAAATACCTAACCCCTCTGCACGTGCCCCCACTAGCACTTCTTTCCCTAATTTTGACCTTAAAACCGGAGCTAAATATCCCAATTTCGTTAGGTCCCATATATAATCACCTGAACATGTGTCTAATGCCCCTTCAATCACCCCTGCATCGCCTTCAAAATCTTCGTGCACCTGCCCTATTTTTGACCCCCTTCTGCCTCCCACAGTTAAAATAACCCAACAAACTTTTGGCACGACAGAATGTCGTTATGCACTTTCTAGGCTTAGAGAAAAAAAGACGTCGAGAATATACGTCTCCTTCTAGCGTATCTGCACGACAAATCAGACTCAGTTTGTTATGAGGGGAAAACTAAAACAAGCGTTATGGTCTCAATACAACAAGAAGGTCTCCCTACTGACCTTACAAGTCTGAGGAACTTATATATCAAGTTCCACGAGATTTTTAATATGTCTCCCCAAAAAGTCTCAGACGACCTTGCTGCTTTCGGTAACTATGTGCACTCAAAAAGGATCTCACACCTCCAACGGAGCAGAGCTGACACGACAACGACAAATTTTTTCGTCCCTAACGAGCTACCATTGCCAGTGTTTCGACCATCCACTCCTAAGCCCTCTCGTAATAACCCTCCTCTTACCTTTTACTATCAAAACGTAAGAGGACTGCGATCTAAGACCCGTGCCGTCTTGCGCCAATCTCACGCTCTCCCATTTGAGGTCTACGCTCTGACCGAAACTAATCTAATTCCCGATATAAAGAATCTGGAATTATTCCCCCCTAGTTTCAATGTTTTTCGAGACGACGATCTTACCCGTCCAAATGATGATGCTCCGTGTCGAGGTGTCCTATTGGCTATCCGGAATGACCTAAACTCTTCACCAATCGCTGTTTCTACTTCCTCTAAGCTTGACTACGTTTCAATAAAGATAACACTCCGCTGCAGGTCCCTGTACATTATGTGTTTTTACATCCTACCGGTCCAACAAATCATATGCTACCAACTCGCTATCGATGCAATTGATCAAATAATTGACTTATCTGATCCTCTCGATTGCAATAAGTAATGTCGGCTGTGAGAGGAGTTTTTCAAAATTGAAGCTTATTAAAAATTATTTAAGGTCCACAAGCACCCTAAGGCTATCTAATCTGGGTATCCTGGCTATAGATCAAGAAATCACGGAGACCATCGATACTGAAAGAATACTAAGAGATTTTGCTTGATGAAAAGTAGGAAAATAAAATTTTAAAGAAGTTTTCTGTAAATATATAAAAAAGTTTCTTGTAAATAAAAAAATTAATTACATATCCACCTGCATTTACCCTTTTACTTAAATCTCATTAAATGCTTTCATCCCTTCATTTAAAAATTATTTTTTTAAACAAATTTTTATTATGAAATTATTTATTTATTTATTAATGAATTTAATTAATTAATAAACAAAAATAATTTAATGTAATAATTTTAAAAAATTAATTTAATGTAATAAAATTAAAAAGAAAAAAATAAATACTCGTAAATTGGAAAATAAATTACAAAAAATAATCGAATCCTGTTTGTCTGAAGAATTTTAAGTAAGTTAATTTATGTAAGTTTAATGGGAATTATCGTTCTTCATTTGATATCCTGAGGTAAGTAAGTTTTATCCACTTCGAAATTGGGAAATCGGAAAGTAACCATATGTGTGACAAAGGTTTCTTTTTTTAGAGTGTGAAAAAATTACTTGGGGCAGTTCAAATTGGGTCTGCACCGGGCAGCCCCAACCCACGCTACGCCACTGATATTATGTGCATAATTTATATATCTATAAGTGTTTTTCATAGTTGAATAATATTGAGATACATTCTGTAGTTAAGGCAACTAGTGTCGAATGTATCGCTAAAGAAATGTTTAAAAAAAATTAATAATTCCATAATAAAATAAAAACGGTGAAAGGGTGATTTACGAGTATGTAAGACAAAGAAAAAAAGTAGAGAATGAATTTTGTGTTTATCATTATTTTTAATTATCATTATTCTTAATGACCTATCTTTATTAGATCTTTTACATCACTGAAATCAAAATTTATAAGCCATTTTTTTACCTTTCGAGAAAACGACAGAGCATGGGAACTATAGCGTATCGCCAGCGGTAGTAGGTTAAAAATTATTGGTGCAACCAAAGTATAAAAATTTAGAAAGTGGTGAGTGTTATGCGGTGGAACAAACGGCAGGAATCTTGCGTTGCTTCGAAGCCCATGAACGGTTACGGGATTACGATTTAACGAGTATCCACTCCTATGTATAATATTTTAAGCACTTTGTAAAAGTAGAGATGTTTGATAAGAAGTATTAAAGAATTGCAAAAAAGCAAAAAACTATATTTTAGACGTTTTTTTTCTCCAAATGATTCTTAGAATATGCTTTTGTACCACTAGCAAAGGTTGGATTTTGTTGCTATATGTTCCTCCCCAACAAACTAGACCATATTGCACTTTTGATTGTACTAGGCTGTAATAAGTTGTTTCTGAGAGTTTGTAGTTCTTGACAGATATTTTCTATGTATGGAAGTATGCGCACTCCAATTTAATTTATCATCTAACTCGAGTCGTAGATACTTAAATGTAGGTATCCTCTGAATTACAAAACATTTCGGGGAGCAACTAAGATCTGAATTAAATGTTTTTTCTGTACTAGTTTTGCCACAAGTATTGGAACTAACCAGCACATTTTTGCAATTTGTACTGAGATAAGTTATTTTAGGGAGTTATATAATATTAGATGATGGGCTAAAAATTATAATTTTGGTTTTATCACTTATGACTAGCTTATGATTGCTGAACCAATGTCTAAGTTTTTCTAGGTCATGATTTATATCCGCAAATTAATCCAAGGTGAAAGCATTGGAATACGAACAAGCTATGTCATCTGTAAACCCGGTTTGTAGTCCTTTCAATTGTTGATTAAAGATTGAATTGATATAGATTAAAAATAGAGCTGGTCCAACACCGAGCCCTGTGGAACACCTATATCAATATTCAGGCTACTACTCAATTTACCTTCTACCTTAACTACTTGTTTCCTGTTACTAAGGTACGAAGAAAACTAATTGAGCATAAAACCTCTAAAACCAGCGTTTTCTAGTTTTGTTAGCAGTAACTTATGGTCCACAGTATCAAATGCCTTGGTTATATCTATCTTTAACTTAAGCGTGTATTGTGGTATTTTTGCGAACAGACTGAAGATGGCTGAGGTTATAACTATTTTCAAAAAAGGTGACTAGAAGAATCTTAATAATTATAGACCTCTTTCCCTCCTTCCGGTTTTCTCCAAACTGTTCGAAAAAGTAATTAAAGTCAGAATTATGACCTTTCTAGAGAGATGTTCGTTTCTCAGAAACAATCAATACGGCTTCAGACCGGGAAATTCAACGGAAGATGCGTAAACTTTTGTAGTCATATCTATGAGGATTTAAATAAGAGACATACTACTGCGGCACTTTTCATCGATATTACAAAGGTCTTTGACACAGCAGATCACGCTCTGTTATTGAACAAACTTGAAAAAGCTGGCTATAGAGGTTTCACGCTGAAATGGTTTGCTACATACCTTAAGGATAGGAAGCAACGGGTTAAGATAGGTAACGTGTTTAGTGAGTGCCTGGATATTCCAAAATCGGTATCCCACAGGGGTCTGTATTGGATCCCATTTTATTTATAATATTTATCAACTCAATTTTTAGCCTTGATCTTAAGAGTTAAAAAACATAGGATGTTCTTTCTCCAGTAATTCTGTATTGGACTTGGTAGCAGATATTAACCATGATCTGGAAATCCTAAGGCATTGGTTTGGCATGCATAAGCTTGTTACAAGTGATAAAACTAAACTTATGTTTTTTAATGTATCCTCTTGCTATTTTCACTCCCCGAATTTAATTTTTCACAGTTTTGATTGCAATAAGATGTGTTTTAATAGTGATACTTGCAATGTGAACAGAGGCCGAAAAACCTTCGATGAGAACGTAAGTTGTTCTTTCAAACGTTTTCCCATTGATATTGTATCTGTTTTTAAGTATTTGGGTATACATATAGATAACAAACTGAATTAGAGTGTACATACCTCCCAATTAAAATATATCTTCTATCAGCAACGTTTATTCTGTATCACCTCAGACAGCTCTGTTCTCGGAAGCTCTTTGAAACTATTTATTATGGTCTAGTTCAATCCAAGTTGCAATATGGTCTCGTATGCTGGGGCGGTACCTTCGCGAATAACCTGCAACCCATAATAATTGCGCAAAACTACATCCTAGGGATAATTTGGAAAAAACATCGTGATCACAGTTTTTGTCCCTTTCTCAGTTCTAAGATACTTCCACTAAAGCGTCTATACTGCTATAAAGTCATAAGAAATTTTTATCTAAGAAGTGGCGATCGTCTTAATCAGGATCTAACTGCTTATAGCCTTCGTAGTAACGATAATCATTTTGCGTCAATTCCAGCTCACAGTAGTCTTAGCTTCTTAAACTTCTATACCCAGAATTTTTAATCGCTTACCATTTGAGCTTTGCAGTATCCGTATATAATCGGCTTTCATCAGGAGGATTAAACTGTGGCTGTTTGCGTTTGATCTAAATGAAGTCAATAGCCTAATGAGAATAATAAGTTGAGGGATCAAATAGGTTTTTTTTCTTTTGTTTTTGTTCTCTACTAAGTAAATATATATGATAATCTACTTGGTGTTTAAATTTTAATTTTTACTTTCACTACTTTTGTAAAATCGGTATAAAAAAAACTACTATATTTTATGGAATTATGTATTCTAATCTCGTTTCACTCGCTACATCCGCCACTAGTTCTTGTAACTATAGGATTTATCTAAAATGTTCCTTAATTTGTAAAATTCTTATACACAGTTTGTTAAAACTTATATGTTATACTTACTTTCGAATACATTGTATGGAATAAGGAATAAATAAGAAAATTAAAAAAAAAAGTTTAAATCCACAGATTATAGTCAATCGACACCTTATTCCTCGCTTTGGTGACATTTTTCATAAATTGAGTTTAAGGAGAAGGTTCCCAAAGATCGAGTTGGACGATGAGTCGAAAGAGATTGCTGTTATCAGCACTCCCTTCGGATTGCATCAATATCAACGCCTTCCATTTGAGATTAGCAGTGCACCGGGGGAATTGCAGAATATAAGGAGGAACTGATTGCTGATCTTCCTGAGGCTGTGTATTTGGACGACATCGTCTTTTCTGGTAAAAATGACATGAAGCTCTTACAAACTTTGAAGGAAGTTTTTAGTCGTCTTCAAAACAATAGTTTCCGGTGCAATAAACAAAAGTATTATTGTGTTAAAGAGAAGTTGGGCCACACGCTTTCCGCCACTGGCATTCCCCCTTCCGAAAAACCACAACCGTCGAATATAAAGGAATTGGCCACCATTATAGGTAAATTGAACTATTATAATCAATTTATACCCAATTTCTCGCAGGTGCAGGTCCACTAAATGCACTTCGAGCAAAGGGTGCTGAATTCGTTCGGTCTGCTAGACAGCGTAAAGCGTTGGAGGCATTGAAAAATAGTATATTGAAAGCAACACGATTGGCTCATTTTGACGAGTCGCTACCGTTGGTCTTGGCGACAAATGACTCCAGCTTTGGTATCAGGGCCGATATATACCACATAGATATTTAGATGAGACGGAGAGGCCAATTGTGCTTGCCTCAAAAATACTGGATCGTCACCAAAATTTATATAGCCAGATAGAAAATGAAGCATTGGCAATTTTATACAGAGTGAAGAAGTTTCATTGCTATTTGTATGGTCGACTATTTGAGCTGCAGACGGACCATAAGCCGTTGACGACTATATTCAATCCCAGCAAGGCGATCCCGGAAATGACAATGCGCCGCCTTCGTAATTGGGCCCTGACGCTTATGGCCTACAGCTATTTTTTTAATTAAAATTAAGTAACGCCCCACCTCTAAATATGGAAATGCTGACGCATTATCACGCCTGCCAGTGGGTCCTGATGTAGAGTTTGATAAGATAGATGACATGTGTCATAAAGTGAATGATATTATGAAAGATCTTGGGTCCGGTCCTTTAAATGCTGAAGCAATAGTTAAAGTGACGTTAAAGGACAAGTTGTCAAAGAAAGTGGCTGCTTAAACAAAAACTGGATGGCCCTCTAACGAAGTTGAAGTGAAACCATATATCGATCGTAAGTTAGCTTTAACACTTCGTGATAATATAATCCTTCTTAGTGCTGGCCATGCAGTCCAAATTATTTTGATATGTCCATTAGGGGCACTTTGGCGTGTCTAGAATGAAGCGACTGGGGTGTCAATATGTCTGGTTCCCATTCATAGACCAAGAAATTGATAAGGTGGGAGCGGGATGTGCTATTTGTCAAGAAACTGCATCCGGTCCAAAACAGGAGTACAGCAACTGGCCTCCAACAGATGAAGCATAAGAGAGGATACACCTGCAATTCGCAGGCCTTTTTTTTTATATAATTTACGCGCACCTAAGGGGTTAGATACCCTTTTACTGCTGCTATGGCGCGGGCGGAAAGCTAGAAGGAGGAGAAAGGAAAATTGTTTTGTAGTGGTTTGAAACTCAGGTGTCTTTGGTTTCGATATTCGCTCTCCAGGGGAGTGGGAGTCCGAATAGGACGGAGAGTTTTTTCTTCACTCAGAGTGTTAGTTTAGTTTAGTTTTAAACGCATTTTATTTTCTAATCAATAACTCTTACATACTAACAAAAAATGCTTAAATGCTAGCTTAAAATTACTTAACAAACTTATACTAACTTACTGGCCCCACACAGGCACTCTAAGCTACTCTAAATTCTTATACTATGTCTTTCGACTTTATTAACATTTTCTTTATGGATATTTATTTACTGTACTTAAACTTCACTCAGAGTGGTTCGAGGTATAATTCACAGTATTTTTTTTCTGTGCTTGAAACCCTACAACAGCCAAATCTACGTGTCAGTGTTATGCCTTCACACGCAGAATTTTTCTGTCTGAGTTCCAATTACACAAATGAAAAACTGACTTGCCATGGGCAGGATTCGAACCTGGACCCTCCGAGTGAGTAGCGATTGCTAGTACCACTACACCACGGCCACCCCATATTCTTTAATAAACTGTAACTCATTTGAGTGGACTCATATTCCACTACCCGTACGTGGTGTTGATGTTAGCAATAATTGCCGAAGCAACAATTAAGACAATTAAATCTATTTTCACCAGAGAGACTTCCGAAAGCGATGGTAGCCGACAACGGAACACAATTTACGGCGCAACAGTTCAAGGAATTTTTTATCGTGCTCTCAGCCTAGCACTGGAGTTTGAACATTCAAGGAATCATTTAAGAAGAATATGACTGGGAGTAAAGGTTCCGATGCAGCTCTCAACACTTTTCTTTCAACTTATCGTTCCAACCCAAGCGAAGTGTCGTTGAAGTTTCCAGCAGAATTACTTCATGGACGTCAGTATCGAAATCTTCTCCCATATATCGTTTCTGAAGAAAGGAAGGGAAAACTGGGTCATTCTACTCCCAAATTTCAATGTGCAGTTGACTCGAGCGAAGATGCGATCCAGCCTATTTAATCGAACGTAGTTGAGGCGAAGTTTATTGTAATTAAATACTTTCGGGTACGACTGTAGTTACATACATGAGTTGCCAACACCGGTTTGAAAATATTTGATGAAGCTGTTCCAAAATTGAGATTTGCAACGTACCTACTCCGACACAGCTGGATCAGCTATTGTCCAACATTCGGCAATCGCTTTGTGGATGTATGTTATCAGTCAATAAAAAATGTTAGGTCACATCCTAAATTTTAGTCTTAGCCAACCAGGAGTTCGATTTAAATCTTACTCTATTACTCTCTTCATGTAATCCTCGATAGAGTGAAAAAAATGTCTATCATTCTCCATTAACTGGATTAAGGCTTAATTCCGGAATTAAGGCCAACTGCAAATTACTTGGCTTTATTATAGAACATCTGGTCGTTATTCACCGATCCCTGGAACTACATATTAACATTTTCTATATGGAAGACTGTTTGATATGCTGTTCCACGCCAATTTTTCGGTGAACTTACTTGTCATCATGTTTCTGAATCTTTTCGTGGTTGACGATATGCTGACGAAAATAAACGGTTACAATCGAAGTTTACCCCTCTAAATTAGTCCATTTTCAGAATGTTGGGTACGTACTATGTAGTATGCACCTGATTGACTTAGGTAGCGGTGAGACCATCTGGAAACAACCAGATGCATCATCCTCGTTATTAATTATGAATGGCATTTCAAATTTAACGTAACATCAAAAGTATTCTTCTCGATGGTTTCATCAAAAACAAAACAACTCCTTCCTGGCCTCCCGCATGATGTTCTGCATTTGACCAATTATATTGGAAGTGCATTCTTGTGTCCTTCCGATTTGTTTATTTATTTCCAGCAACCGATTAATACATCTAATGCCCATATAAGGGAAAGTCAACTTGACGATCGTGAATTTAATTCAACATCTGACTTTCAAGTTCAAATGACTAAAATAAAAATGACAGCTCAGGATGGTGATCACTCGCACATGCTATTAAAAGAAATTTGTACCCATGTCAAGAAACTAAAAAAGACATTCTATCCCGAGAATTAGCTCAAAAATTTGTCAGATAAATTGTTTTTTTCATTCAAGAACCTGAAATTAAGACACAAGGACGACTAATACCTATAACAAAAACCGTGCAGTTTGCAGTACGAAATGTATTGCGACCTACATAAACGAGTTCACCGATAAAATAAATAACCAGTTGGGACGCATCGCAAAATATGAAAAGAAATGTAAATCACTTCGATTGACCTTTCTTACCAGATGAGATGGAGTTCATTAGGTTACCAATGCAACCACTAAATTTAGAAATTGCCATAAATCACCTTTGTTATGGCATTCGAAAGGACTGATGGTGAGGCTGTGTTTTCCAAAATTGAGCTGGTTGATGTTTTTAATTATAAACCAGTTTTTTTTGTAATAAAAGCTGTTTAAGAGCATGCTACATGTACAGAGTCAAGCTGCTCACAATATTGTTTCCCAGAGCTCTTAGCTTTAAATAAGCTGTCATTTAAACCATAGTAGATACTTATCTGGGAATTTTGGAAGCAAATTGGCAGAAAAGAGTTCACATTGGTGGTCAAGTACGCATATAATCGAAATCATAGTTCAAAAATTAACAGCGCAATCGTTGTCCTCCCAGATACGTATTTGATGACGCCGGAGTTAAACAAAATAACGGAAAAGGAGACAGGCACCTGACTCATCTGTATTTGATGAAGTTCTTTGATTATCGCCCGTT
The DNA here is from genome assembly GCA_949129095.1 of Volucella bombylans. Classification (NCBI taxonomy): domain Eukaryota; kingdom Metazoa; phylum Arthropoda; class Insecta; order Diptera; family Syrphidae; genus Volucella; species Volucella bombylans. Next base: position 53,278,853 of record OX422143.1, read on the forward strand.
GTCTCCAGGTCCAAATAATATAGGTTTGCCTATCATAAATCGTGGTCCTAAAAGTAGACAGAAACCAGACAGAAAGGATTGTCACCGTACAACAGTGAACATAACTTGAATAGCTCTTGCCTACGTGCCAGAGATAGCTTGCTGTGTTCTGTTAATGATATTATATTAATGCGGAGATTCTGTCGAAGACAGAACACTGTTTTTAAATGTTTGCAATTGACATACATACCGAGAATGGAAAGTTTTTCGGTTCCGACGATGCAAGTGCCATTCATGGATAATGGCTGGGTGTTTAAATTTCGCTTTAACGACAGCAGACAGCATTGTGTTTTGGAAGCATTAAATTCCACTCTGTTGATAGTTCCCCAATTGGTTATGCTGTTGATATCGGATTTTAATAAGCTTAGCATACGCTGCCGTTCTCGTTCTACAGCCGAAGTGCAGGGCCGTCAATCCGGGAACGAATATGAAAAGCAGAGAGTGCTGTCATCAGCAAAGGAATATATTGGATTAGAAGTAGCAGACAAGGGATCATTAATGAAAACTAAAAAGAGTGTCGGAGACAGAACATAGCCCTGGGGCACACCAGCATTTATTTTGTGAATATCAGACTTGAAACCGTCCAAGACAACTTAAATTGAACGTTCCGAAAGGTAATTTCTAATCCATTGAAGAAGAGAGTCGTCGATCCAAAATGCACGCATTTTTGACAAAAGAGCCTGATGCCAAACTCTGTCAAATGCCTTAGAAATATCAAGTGCAACTATCTTGCTTTCGCCAGATTGATGTACGCTTTGGTTCCACTTTTCGGTGAGACATGCCATCAAATCACCAGTGGACCTGTTGCTACGAAAACCGTATTGCCATTGTCATTGGTCATTGAGAAATTTTCGTGTTTCGAGATATTTCATGAGTTGACGATTTATCAGTGTTTCCATGACCTTGGAAAGAAGTGACGTAAGTGTAATGGGTCTGTAGGAGGAGAAAGAAGATGATTCGCCTTTTTTAGGGACTGGCTGGACAAATTCTGTCTTCCATCGGGAAGAGTCCTAAAAAGTAGGATTGATGAAAAAGCTTACGCAGTGGTTTTGCCAGCGTTGAAGAAGAATGGGAGATATACCATCTGAGCCAGCGGATTTATGTATGTTGAGATTTTTAAGTACTCTTGCTACTACACGAGTGCGAAAGTAGATTCGTCCCATTGAAGATTCGACGCACTCAAGTGTAGGCGGTGACAAAGCACAATCTGGGAGTGTTGAGCTGGCCGCAAAGTGTGCAGCAAGCAGATTGGCCTTATCCAAAGAGCTGACAACTAGAATGTCATTGTAAATGAGCGTTGGGATAGAGGATGAGGCGGAATTTCTAATGTTTTTGACGAACGACCAAAAATTTCTACTGCCTTTGGGACATTGCAGTATTTTTTGCCTCAGTTTGCCTCAGATGTGAACATGTGAGGGTTCGATATAGGAGTGGTGAGCATCAATATGGGCTTAAAAAGTTTTCTTCAATATCTGATATACTGCAAATATTTGATCGAACGTGGATTTACAATACATTTTATTTACATACTTAGATGTTGCCACAGTCCGGGGTGGACCAGGGCCTCAGCTAAAATGTCTCTCCAACTAGCACCGTCTTTTGCCAGCTGCTTCTAGTTACGCACACAAAGTTGGCTGAGATCTCCTTCCACTTATGTGCACTACTTAAAATGGCGTCGTCCTCTCCTGTTTTGTCCCTCTGGGTTAGAGTCGAAAATCTTCTGCACCATGGCGCTAATGTTCATTCGTCCAAGGTAATCTAAGGCAGACGAATTCGTATACAATCATCACCTACTGCTTTAAACAGGTCGACAGTTTGATGGCTTAATCGAGGTCCAGCAACTTTGTTCGGCTTAAGCTTGAACAATAAAATCCTGGTGTCGTTTTGGTCTGGTGGACGCCTTGCGGTAGGATATTGTTCAACATCACCGTTTAACTGTCTGCAGAAATAATTTTTCCTGATTCTCTGCACCGATTGTGTTTCTACTATGAGATTTACTTCTCCATCATTGCAGATTTTTGTTCGGGATTTACAGCTTTGGTATGTTTGTTTTATTTGTTGGTAAAACTTCAGAACTTTTGGTAGCAGCTGTCAAAGGCCTCGGTCGAGAGTTTCTCGTGCTCTTTTTTTTTACTCATGAGGAGGGCTGTTCTGTACATCCTGTTTTCCAGGAATCTCCATTGCATCATAGGCGATCTCTCTGATTGGAACTGATGATACTAGTTTTCTATGTTGTCGGTATCGTACTCCTCGGGAGGTTAAGGAAAACACGATCTGAAAAGCCCCTAACGGTCTCTTTCGATTGTAGCCGTTCGACGTTGAAATCCCATGGTTCGCTGGCTTTGGACTATTACGTAGATTCGAGTCCATATCCTGGCTATAATAAAGTAATGGTATGAGTCGATGTTAGCTGCTCGGAACGTTAGGACATCCAAAACACTGGAGTATTGCATGGTCCAGTCGGTCATAGACCTCGATAGAGGACAGATGTGTTCAGTTTCAGTTTAAATGCATTATACGTACATATATAGTTCGAATCTCGTTCGCATATAAGTGATTCAGTTTAGCTCGTAAACATAATTAGTTAATTTGTTAATTAGCTCGGCAGCTACGTGGTTAGCGGCGTCGGTCGTCAGTCGTTCATAGACCTCGATCGGGGACAGACGTGTTTTCGGCTTTTTCTCTCAAATGAAATAGTGTAAAAAAAATGAAAAGAAAAATTAAGAACATTTTGACCAAGTGATTCGGTGGCGCAGCAGTAGTGGTGCCGGCCGACAAAGCAGGGGTCGTGGGTTCGATTCCCGGAAAAGGGCGGACTTTTTATTATTATAAAGGAAAATAAATATAATTTAAATTAAAATAAGTTCAGTCGTGTGACCAGAAGATGAGTGGTGGTGAACGGTCCGCTATCCAAATAGCGGGTCCGGGATTTGGCACGATGTCATCTGATGACCAGACCGTAATTTCGGCCCGTTCGGAAATTACAACTAAGAGGAGGAGGAAGCTGAAGCCAACTCCAAACCTCGTGAAGCGCCCTTCCCTATCAGCATCTACTGAGAAGCTGCCCGGTGGAGCAAGGGAAGTGGCGCCAACAACTTCAGCGAAAGCAGCAACACAACAACAACAGCGAAAGAAGTAGGAAGAATATCCATATGTTTTTGACGGTGGGGAAGGCCACTACATGGGTGGAAACAATAGCTTTTCATGCCTAGCTGCCTCTGAGTCAGATGACGAAGAGGACCAGGTCAAAGCCATAAATAGTAACATCATGCAGCTACAGCAACAAGTGCTTGCTATAAGAGCGAAGCAAGTGGCAAGGAGGGAGAAGGAGTTACAGCAACAACTTCAGATCCCTCAGAAGCAACTAAGCACCAACGTGGAGCTACCACGGAAAACATAACCAGCCACTAAAACAACAAAAACTACAAAAACCAGTACAAGAACCAACAAAGAAAGATCATAAACAACAACCCAAAAATAAACAACAGCAACAAAAACCGCAGCAGCAGCAACAGCAGCAGCAGCAGCAACAACATCAGCAGCAGAAGCAACAGCAACAACAACAACAAACAAAATCAACAAAGCAACGAGTTCCACCTATAAACACATATAAGATGGAACTAAAGGAAACCATTGAACTATGTAAGTCGGCCATAGGCAATAATTTTTACATTAAAAGACTTAGCTTAGATAGGCATGCGATCCACTGTAACACAGTGGAGCGCTATACTAAAATAGAAAACTTACTGAAGGAATCGACGACGGAGTTCTTCTCCTACACCCCGAAGGGGGACAAGCTGCAAACAATGCTGCTGAGGGGGATTGAACCGTCGACTGATCCGGAGGAGCTCCTTGCACTGCTGAAAGAGAAGGAGTGCGAAGAGCTCAAATTCGTAGGGGTTAAGCCATTCGTCACGGCTAAAGCCAACAACCAACAACAACAACCCAAAAATAAACAACAGCAACAAAAACCGCAGCAGCAGCAACAGCAGCAGCAGCAGCAACAACATCAGCAGCAGAAGCAACAGCAACAACAACAACAAACAAAATCAACAAAGCAACGAGTTCCACCTATAAACACATATAAGATGGAACTAAAGGAAACCATTGAACTATGTAAGTCGGCCATAGGCAATAATTTTTTTGTTAAAAGACTTAGATAGGCACGCGATCCATTGCAATACAGTGGAGCGCTATCATAAAATTAAAAACTTGTTAAGGGATTCGACGACGGAGTTCTTCTCCTTCACACCGAAAGGTGAAAAGCTGCAGACAATGCTGCTGAGAGGATTAGAACCGTCGACTGATCCGGAGGAGCTCCTTGCACTGCTGAAAGAGAAGGAGTGCGAAGAGCTCAAATTCGTAGGGGTTAAGCCATTCGTCACGGCTAGAGCCAAAAGGGAGAAGCGGAAACTACCGTTCTTCCTGGTTCAGCTGAGTCCCAACAGCAAACTGGATGGTCTAAGGAGCATTAAAGTCCTAGACTACCAGGTTGTGCACTGGGAAAAATTAAAGAGGAGCGAAAACATTTTACAATGTGTTCGTTGCCAAAGGTTCGGGCACGCCGCGTCGAACTGCGAAATGCAGCCTCGATGAGTGAAGTGCGGAAAGAACCACAAATCCGAAGAATGCGTTCTAGGCAAGGACGGAGAGTCAGAAAAAAGCCAACTCTCTTGCGCGTTATGTAGGAACACGGGACACACCGCAAATTATCGGGGTTGTCCCAAATTCCAATACATTAAAAGAGTAAATCTGGCTCGGCAGCAGAAAGTGGAAATTAAACGTCCACTCGTGCAGACACAAACACCAGCCGTTACTCCCCACGTTACCTACGCCCAAATGGCGGCAAGTAGGGGAAATACGGTACAACAACCAAAGGTAGCTTCTCAGGCCCCAGCGCCTAGAGCACCGAAACCTGTACCTGACATGCTGGCTATCTTGCTCTCTATTCAGGGGCAGATGGCTCAGCTGCAGCGTCAAATACAGGAACAGGCTAAGCGGGTAGATCAAATATACGCGCTGCTGCCGGACCTAACGCACCTCCAGTCGTAATGGGTACGTTCATGGCGGAGCAAACCCTGAAGGTCCTTGCAGTGAATGTGAATTCACTGATTAGGCTCGAACGACGAGCCGCACTATTTAAGTTGCTTAAAGACCAAGCCCCTGATGTGCTCTTGGTTAGCGAAACTAAGCTTACCAAGAGACACAAAATGAGGCACAAAAGATATAAAATAGTACGGAGAAACCGACCCAACTCCATTCAGGGAGGAGGCGTTGCGATTTTCGTACGAAAAGGTATACGTTTTAAAAGAGTATACAGTCGTGTAGTACGTAGGTTCCAGGTGCTGGAAGCATGCATCGTGTATATCCCTCTCCGTAGTGGAAAGCTGTTATACATGGTGTCTGTTTATGCACCTAAGGCTACTCAATCCACTTTATTCATCTCAGAGCTCGAGACACTTTTTCGATTCCTAAGACTGGAATTGGAGGAGAACTACTTTATTATCGGCGGAGATTTCAACGCCAAACATAGCGATTGGGGAAATAATACTCCAAATACTAGAGGGAACCTACTATTCAATTGGTGGGGTCAGCACAGTATAATGTATCGACTCGGCCTCAAGGCGACGGATAGTCCGTCGTTTCCTAGACACGGGTCCTATTTGGATCTCCTGCTGTTTGATACACGAATATACCTGACATGTACTAACCAACATACCATAAACTCTCTACGCACTTTTGCGTATGACAGTGACCATTGCGGTCTCAGTACCGAAATAACCGTTCCAAACGAAGCTGCGGAATTGGACGAGTTTGTGCAAAGGCATGCCTACAACTATAGTAGGGTGCGTTGGACACACTTCTCCAGAACACTGACGAGAGCACTCTCCTCGTATTCGCTCTACCCACCGTCCAATAGAAATCTGTCAAACGAGAGATTGACAGGTATCTAAAACTAATGGACGAGACAATTAAACGAACAATGGACAAAACGATACCTCGGTATCAACACACTGACGACGAAGACTTATTCCGAAACGCTACCATTGGCGCATTGCACCGACATAAAAGTAGGCTGCTGTCAAGACTAAAAACCTTGTAGAGACAGTTTACTGACAGACATAACCCGGAGATTATGACGCTAAAGTCGTCGATCAAAAATCTCCAAGTATTAATAAAAGAAAATTACAGAGCATCTGTAAGTTTGTATTGGAACAACAAAATTCGAGCTGTAAACACCAGCAACCCGAATATGTTTCCACAAATAAATAAAATATTTCGGAGAAAAGATCAAAACGACCTTTCGTGTCTTAAAATCGCCCGAACGACGGACAACGAGAACATACTTACAGCAGCAGGCATAGATCCAAATGAGGCTGTTGATGATGATCGAGGATCCGCAGGAGAAGGTTGAGGCTATAGGAGCGACTTTCCAGGAAGTATACAAGGCGAATGACATCATTGGCCCGAACCACGATCTGGAGAATCGAGTCCTTTTGCACAATTTCTACCTTCGAAATGAAATTGTGAATTGGCGATTCGAGAGCTCGGGTTTCACCCAGTTCAGTGACGAAAATATGGCAAATAATGCCATCACCAACGATAGGGTACTACCCCCGTTCATTTCGAAGGAAGAGCTCCAAACGATCTTCGAATCGCTTAGAAGTAAGAAATCAGTGGGAACCGATGAAATACCGAACATTGTGCTTCGACATCTCCCTCTAGAAGCGGTGGACATTTATACCACCCTGTTTAATAATGCAATGAATAATGCACATTATCCAGCGCATTGGAAAACAGCGGTGGTACACCGCATCCCAAGAAGGATAAAGACACTTCCAATCCGGCGAATCTCCGGTCGATCAGTCTCCTTCCAAACATCAGTAAGGTATTCGAAAAGGTGATCAATAGAGTCCTGACCAAGTGGGTTGAGGACAAACATATAGTTCCGGATAATCAATTCGGTTTCAAGGCGGGGCATAATATCATTCATGCTGCGTCTAAACTGGTTTCTGATATCCAATGGAACAAAGGCAAGAATCAGTGCACTGGTGCCTGCCTGATTGACCTGGAAAAAGCCTTCGATACCGTATGGTTAGAGGGACTCTTTTTCAAGGGACAGGTTGGGCATTAGTAAACCACTGCTGTATATTCTTTTTGATATGCTCTCCAGTAGACAGTTCATCGTGAAGAATGGCGATGTGACTTCTGCTGGAACATTTAACATTAAAAACGGTCTGCAACAAGGTGCGGTAAATTCGCCGATCCTATTCAACATTTACACAAGTGATCTGATAGGTTCACTTCACCATGCCATAGCGTACGCAGACGACTTAATCGCGTACAGATCAGGTCCAAAGATTGAGGTCATTAATATACTCTTTCAACGTGACTTCGATAAAATTAAACGATATTGCGATGACTGGAAGTTGAAAATCAACTTTCAAAAGTCGGAAACCATTTTGTTTAGGACGCCTTTGTCTGGGGCCTCTAGGGATACCAGAAAGAATTGGCGAAAGTTCTCGATCGTGGGGCAGCATGGGCAGCCACTTCCTTTTCGAAATGTAGTCAGATACCTTGGGATCTGGCTGGATCAATATCTGTATTTTAACAAACATATAGATGTTGCTCTGGCCAGAGCCAGAGGTGCCTTTGCCCTTACAAAGAGACTGTTTTATAACAGCCAACTGGATGCGAGGGTGAAGGTTATCTGCTACATGACCCTTATCAGGCTTATGCTTGTATTTGGATGTCCCGTGTGGTTCAACGTGAGAGCAAGTTTATTGGAAAAGATTCGGGTGTTTGAGAGGGCTTGTCTTAGGACTTGTCTTCGCTTATACAGAACACCAGAGTCTGAGTACATAAAATTCTATCCTAATGAGGTCTTATACAATGGGGCGAACCTAATAAGAGTGGACAATTTCGTCATTAAGTTGACTCGAAGGCACATTGCAAGAGCAATGACCTCATCGAACAACCTGATCTCCGGGGCTTACTACCCTAACTATATGTATCATGAGAGAGTTCGCTTTGACGGCTTTGTTCCTCCAGAAGCGTTCCTCTACCTAGATATGAAAGGTCTGATCCAGGACAGATTGTCGGTGCCGCTAATCTTCCACGTTGCTCGAACAGCTGCGGACAAGCGACTCAACTATGACAGAGACGTCGCACATGGCAGTGCGGAGCGTCTCCGGTTCAGTAGGGCGGTAGGGAGTCGCGACATAAGGGATGTTGCACGGCAGTACCAACAATTTTGGTGGCTTATGAGAGGAGAGGAAGTCTCTTCGTTGAATTCCTCTAGTATAATATAGCTTCACTCGGAAGCAAAGTCGGCTAGCCTAATTATTTAGTCATGGCCGGCTTACATAGACTTAGGTAGGTTTAAGGTAGTTAAGATAAAAAAAAATAAAAATAAAAAAAAATATAAAAGAACTAGGATGGGTAACAACTTCTAGAAGGGGTAACGCATCTAGGAAAAAAAATAAAAATAAAAATAAAAATTGTATGATATATACAATAAGATATTTTAAGTAGGTTAAGTTGGTTAAGATTTATTTATAGGTAGATAGTTTATAAGTTTTAGTTTTTAAGATTTTATAAAAAAGAAAGTCCGTATACTAAGTTTTTGCAGTAAATAAAATTGTTTTCTTAGTTATAGTTTAAATAAATATAGAAAAATAAAAATAATGTAATCATACGAAACGTCGAAAGACATAGATTAAGTATTATGTTTAATTTAGAGTGCCCGCATGGGGCCAGTAAGTTAGAATAAGATAATTTTAAGTTAATTAAGCTAACTTTTAAGCGTTTTTTTTTGTATAGCGTATAAGTGTTACTGAATTGAAAAAAATAAAAATGCATTTAAAATGAAAATGAAATGAATGGCGTCGGTCGTTAAATCGTGGGATGCGAGTTCGATCCCAGGTCGAACTTTTAGAACTTTTCTGTTTTTTTTTTTTTCAAATTGTGTAAATATACATACATATCATCCAAACAAAACCAACAAGAAATAAGGAAATCACGTGATGGATGGTGGAGAGCGTTCCGCAAGTAATACAGTGGAGAGCTACGCGAAAGTGAAAGAGCTCTTAACAGAAACGACGACGGAGCACTACTCATTCACACCGAAGTGTGAAAAGCGGCAATCGATGCTGCTGAAGGGGTTGGACCCGTCTTCTGATCCTGAGGAGATCCTTGCACTGCTCAAAGAGAAGGAGTGCGAAGGACTCAAGTTTGTGGGGGTAAAGCCATTTACCACAGCTAGAGCCAGGATGGAGAAACGGAGTCTGCCGTTCTTCCTGGTGCAGCTCAGTCCCGAAAGTCGTCTGGATAGTCTACGGAGTATCAATGTCCTAGACTACCAGGTGATTCACTGGGAAAAATTAAAAAGGAGCGAAGGTGTTCTACAATGCGTTCGCTGCCAGAGGTTCGGGCACGCCGCGTCGAACTGCCAAATGCAGCCTCGATGCGTGAAGTGCGCAAAGAACCACAGTTCCGAGGAGTGTGCTCTGGGTAGGGACGGAGCATCCGATAGGACGCAGCTCTCGTGCGTGTTATGTGGGAACGTGGGACACACCGCAAACTATCGGGGTAGTCCTAAGTTCGCCGACATTAAAAAAGCAAAACTGGCTCGGCAGCAGAAGGTGGAAGTCAAACGTTCACCTGTTAGGTTGCAAACACCAGCCGTCACGTCTCAAATTTCCTACGCCCAAATGGCTTCAGGTAGGGGGCCTACGGTACAGCAAGCGACTGTTGCTTCTCCGGGGCCAATTCCAAGAACAACGGAAGCTGCACCTTACATGCTGGCCATCTTGCTCGCAATCCAAGGGTAGATGGCTCAGCTGCAACAGCAGGTACAAGAACAGGCCAAGCGGGTGGACCAGATCTATGCGCTGCTGCCGGGCCTAACGCAACACATGTCGTAATGGGTACGCACATGGTGGAGCAAACTTTGAAGGTCCTTGCGGTGAATGTTAATTAACTGATTAGGATCGAACGAAGAGCCGCGATGTTTAAATTGCTACAAGACCAAACTCCTGATGTGCTTTTCGCTAGCGAAACCAAGCTAACCGATAAGCACAAACTGGAGTACAATAATTATATTGTTAGAAGAAGAAACCGGTCCAGATCCAAACGTGGAGGCGGTGTCGCCATCTTCATTAAAGAAGGTATAAAATTTCACAGAGTGTACAAGGGAGTGTTGCACAGGTTCCGGGTGTTGGAGGCAGTCGTCGTTTACATCCCGCTCCGCAGTGGAAAGCGGCTGTACTTGGCCTCTGTTGATGCACCTGAGGCTTCACAATCTACCCTATTCCTTACAGAGCTCGACACGCTTTTTCGACCTCTGAGGGTTCGGGGGAGAATTATTTTATGATCGGCGGGGATTGAGGAAATACTTTGCCTACTACGCGATTGGTAGGGTCAGCACGATGTGATGTACAGACTCGGTCTTAAAGCGACGGATAACCCGTCGTTTTCCAGAGGCGGGTCTTATTTGGATCTACTGCTGTACGATGAACGCATACGACTGACAGGTACGAATTTACAAACATTAAACTGTCTGCGCACATTCGTGTATGACAGCGACCATTGCGGTTTTAGCACCGAAATTACAGTTCCCAACGAAATTGCGGAATTAGAGGAATTTGTCCAAAGATATTCTTACAACTACAGTAAGACTCGATGGACACGCTTCTCCGCAACTTTGACAAGAGCGCTCTCCTCGAACAAGCTCCACCCACCGTCCAATAGGAATTTGTCAAACGAGCAGATCAACAATTACCTAAAACAAATGGACGAGACAATTAAACAAACTATGGACACTACAATACCGCGGTATAGACTTACGACTAACGAAGACCTGTTCCGCAATCCTACTATTGACGCACTGCACCGACAGAAAAGTAGACTTCTGACAAGACTTAAAAACTTGTACAGACAGTTAACTGACCGACAAGAGCCGGAGATTAGGACACTGAAATCGTCGATTAAAAATATTCAAACGCTCATAAAAGAGAATTACAGAATTTCTGTAAGTTTGTATTGGAACAACAGGGTTCGGGCTGTAAACACCAGCAACTCGAATATGTTTCTGCAAATAAATAAACTATTTCGGAGAAAAAATCAAAACGACCTTCAGTGTCTTAAAATAGCCCGGACAACAGACAACGAACGGTTACCGACAATAGCAGGTATTGATCCAAATGAGGCCGCTGATGATGACGACTGTTTTGTGATCGAGGATCCACATTAGAAGGTTGAGGCCATAGGGGCTACTTTCCAGGAAGTATACAGGCCACTGATACCATTGACCCTAATTACGACCTGGACAATCGCGTCTTGGTGCACGACTTCTGCATTCGAAATGAAATAGGGAACTGGCGATCCGGGGGCTCTGGTTTCACCCGGTTCAGCGACGAAAATATGGCAAATATCGTCATTACCAGAGAGGGTGACCTACCCCCGTTCATGTCGAATGAAGGACTCCATGAGATCTTCGACACAATCAGAGTTAAGAAATCAGCGGGGACCGATGGTATTCCGATACATCGTGCTTCGATATCTTCCTCTAGAAGCGGTGGACATTTACACCACCCTGTTTATAATGCAATGAATAATGCACATTATCCAGTGCATTGGAAAACGGCGGTGGTTCAACCTATCCCCAAAAAGGGAAAGGATATATCCAATCCGGCGAATCTCCGGTCGATAAGTCCTTCCGAATATTAGTAAGGTTTTTGAAAAGGTAATCAATAGAGCTCTGACTAGGTGGGTTGAGGACAAACATATAGTTCCGGATAATCAATTCGGTTTTAAAACAGGACATGATATCTCACATGCCGCGTCTAAACTGGTGTCCGATATCCAATCGAATAAAGGCAAAAAACAATGCACTGGTGCCTTCCTTGTTGACTTGGAGAAGGCCTTCGACACCGTATGGTTAGAGGGTCTTTTATATAAGCTGACTGGGTTGGGGATCAGTAAACCACTCTTGTACATTCTTTATAATATGCTACACGACAGACAGTTCATCATGCAGAATGGTGATGTGACTTCTGTTGGAATATTACAAATTAAAAATTGTCTTCATCTTGCGTACGCAGACGATTTGATAGCGTACAGAACAAGTCTAAAAATCGAGGTCATTAATACTCTTTTGCAGCGTGACTTCGATAAGATAAGATGATTTTGCGATGACTGGAAGTTGAAAATAAACTTTCAGAAGTCAGAAACCATTCTCTTTAGGACGCCGTTGTCTGGAGCCTCTAGGGATACCAGAAAAAATTGGCGAAAGTTCTCGATCATTGGACAGCACGGACAACCTTTTGCCTGTCGAAATGTAGTCAGATACCTTGGGATCGTAATTAAGCTAACTCGAAGGCACATTGCAAGAACAATGACCTCGACGAATAACCTGATATCTGGGGATTACTACCCCAATTACCTTTACTACGAGAGTGTGCGCTCTGACGGCTTCGTTCCACCGGAAGCATTCCTCTACCTTGATCAGATAGGGTTGTTCCAGGATAGATCAGCGGTCCCGTTAATCTTCCATGTCGCTCGGACAGCTCGGAGACGTCAGCAGAGACGTCGCACACGGCAGTGTGGATCGCCTCAGGTTCAGTAGGGCGGTGGGGAATCGCGATAAGAGGGATGTCGTTCGGCAGCACCAGCATTTCTGGTGGTTGAATGACGGAGAAGATGTTTCGTCGTCGTTTGGGTCAATTACGGACCAGTCTCACTAATGAGGCAGAGCTGACTAATCTATTTGCTCTGTAAATAGCGATGGCCAGCTTACATAGGTTTAGGATATCATTTAAGAAATATATACATACATGCGTTAGTATATACAGAGGTATATACTAATGTATGTATATTATTGTGTATAATGTCTTTGTATGTGTATGTGTATGTGTGTACTGTGTATGTAGGTTAGGTAGACTAAGGTTTATTTTAAGTTAGATATTAAGTTTTTATAAAAAATAAAAAATGATGTCCATATGCTAAGTTTTTTGTTAACAATTTTTTTTCTTAGCCTTAAGTATACTAAAAAAATATTTCTAAATTAAATGTAAATAATGTCGAAAGACATAGATATAAGAATTTAGAGTAGCTTAGAGTGCCTGTGTGGGGCCAGTAAGTTAGTATAAGATTGTGAAGTAATTTTAAGCTGGCATTTAAGCATTTTTTGTTAGTATGTAAGAGTTAATGTTAAGAAAATAAAATGCATTTAAAACTGGATACTGATATTAATTTGTTGGTTCTAATTTTTATCTATTTACTTTGAGTATGCGAACTATGGGCATTCATTTATTTTCATTAGGCCGGTATTCCTTAACAACTAAAGATTTTCCACAAAATCTAGTAAATATGTGTGTATATACTCGTACATATGTAGGACATACCGCACCATGTCAACATCGTCGTATCTATAATTTTATTGATTAGCCTTGTTCAGTGAGGAAAAGCTAAAACAGCACAGCACAGATTTGTGAAAAACGTCAAATCAAATGAGAACAGAAAAGTACAGCACAGTTGATTTTGACATTTTTCACAATTGTGTTCTACTTCGAAAGTAGGTGCAAGATTTTCTGTTCCGAACAGATTGGAACAGCCTCACTGAACACAGAGCAGAACAGATTCGGACAGAAATTGTTCTCACTGAACAGGAAAGCTTGTACTTTTCTGTTCGGAACAGTCCGGAATAACCTCACTGAACAAAGCTATTATTGCACAACAGTTTATGAGAGAGTGATATGCTTTAGCATTCATCGCAGAAGGACCAGAAGATGCTGTTGTACTCTTACAGATACATTTTAGCATTCCGACTTACTCCAATGTATATGGGATAAAACGACTTTTTGCATATACCTCTGCATGCGATCATTTCAGTTGTCAATTTATCAATGACTGTGTAATTAATTAAAAACTGTTAAAAATTTCAGAAAAAGTAAAAATACTGATTGAACATTTTTATTTATATTTTGAGTGAGTGAGTGAGGCTGCATTTCTAAACTAGAACAATCGCAGATCTTTCTCGTTTGTTTCACTGCGCAAACACGATCTAAGCACGATCGTCGTTTGTTTTGCGTTCAAAAACGTCATTTCAGTGCAAAAAAGTAATATTCAGCCAAATCCTAGATATACTTAGGTTATTTATTTTTATTACATATTATTTCAATAATTCTTACATCTTTCCTCTTCAAAAACCCAAAACTATTCCGCACTAAAATTTTCCAACTTTTTCTGCAGAAAATCTGCATTATTCAGCGCAACTAATGCAATTATTTTTTAGTATGACGTTTCTGAAAACACCCCTTGTGTTATATAAATTGTTCAAAGTGCAAACCATTGCTTTGTATGCACGCTAGAGCTGGACTTTGTAGGGCTCTAACACTGTCCATTCTTTTAAATACTTCTCCTACTTTCACAGTTGTCTCGTATAATTTTTTTATTTTTGACTGAGTAAGGTTGACATATTTGTACGTGCCTATACGAGTATACATACATATATATTTTTATATTTTCATAAAAAAAGCCAAAATTTTTTCGAAACTACGAGTATGTTAAAAACTTAAGCGATTAAGGATTGAGTAGAAAAAAAAGTACAAAGAGTATGGCAAACAAAAACTAACTAACTCAATTCTGAACTAAAAGTCGTTAAAAAGATCTACGTCGTCGTCTTCGATGCCGACTTCGCGTCGGGAAGTTTAAATGTTCATTGGTCTAAATTTTCAAAACAAACAAAGAAAAGTAAGAATGCACAAAACAAATTTTTTTTCTAAGGATTTTACAAATCTAGAACACGGATTCACAATAGGTTAACGGCATGCTTGGCTAAACGCGTTTATTTTTACTGACAAAGGTGTAACTGAGTCTATTATAGTTTCTATGGTCCAAGGTCATCTCTGAGTCCGTCATCATGGTCGTAGAGACATTGGCTGCTTTTGACGTTCATGACGTATTAGCGGCGACTGGTCTTGGGTTTCGTAGCACTCCATAGTCCTGGTAACTATCGTCAGTTACTAGCCATAGATGCGTATCTGGACTAGCAATTAGTTCGTATTGGTTAGGCACTGGAATGTTTAATTGTTTGTGCTTTGTAACCACTTGACTTGTTGTTCGGTGACAAAAAGTCCAAACTATCATATATGACTTGTGTATCGTTGTGGATGTGGTTTCGTTCGGTATTTTTAACTTCACTGAAGCCAAGTGTTTTTCCAGGCATCAGTTATTGTTTCGATACTCTCGTAATCACGTTCAGCTGAATTGACAATTGACATTACATTCATTGTAAACAGGTAGATCTGGTGGAGGGCATGAAAAAATTGCAATGCCCTTAGCTAAATCTGGAGATAATAGTTTAAGAATTACGAGTATGGTCGAACAGCCAGCTTTATTCGGATCAACTGAGGTTGTCATGGACACTGGTTCATAGTTTTGGAATACTTTGTAATTATGACAATTTTGCTGTTGCTGGGCGACGTTGCTAGTCATAAGCTTCAGTTCATTTGATGGCATCATAATGATGGCAACGGCGTAGTTGGCGTGGGTGAGCTTTTTTTGAATGTGGATTTTCTATTTGAGGGAAACTAAGGCAAAAACTTGTTTCATCGCCTCAGGTCATACTCTTAAATATAGGCCTGATTGGCGTTTATACACCTGCAGACAATAAAGATGACAGCATCAGAGACGAATTCTATGATTTCCTGTACCAAGATTGTACAAGGAGTTCTTGGGTAAGACAGCCGTCTTTGAATGGTTCAACGGAAAACAAACATAACACCAAGCCCGAACAGCAGTAGTAGTAGTAATAGTACATTATTACATAATTATTGTTCAAGTCATTCGGGTCTATCATCGTAATCGATCGGAACGGAATTTCCTCCGATTTTTACGAATTTTGTATCACGGCATCTGTTCCGATCACCTAATCAAACAAACCTCCGAAAAAAATTTTTTTTGTGCGATGTATGATTGCAAAGTGTCAAAATAACAGCAACGCGTCTCAAATTCACGCGATGCATTCCGATGATTATCTTTCCGATTATTTCCGACGTCGAAACAAATGTGACAAAAGTTCCGCAAGCATGGGTACTCAGGAGAATCTTTGCGTAAACGAAAATTTTTATGAAGCTGTAAGTAAAAATTATGGAAGAATCATCTACGAGTACTTTCACAAAATGAAGTAATTTGGCTTACGTCTGAAAGTTCGAAAATATTTGATACATTTTTCAAACATCTTTTTTTTCTTTGTTTAATGTTCTCTGTTCATATCTTTCTGCTTCTATCCATGATTCTTTAACTGTTTTGAAAATGTTTTATTTTCACAAATTGAATATCAAATACATGCGTCGATACGCGTCGATACGCGTCGATACGCGTCGATATTTCGTTTACGATTCGGATACCATGAAGCAAATAAATCCTCCAATCGGAACTTTTCTCCGATCGGTTATGATGATAGACCAGATTATGTATTCGTTTTGTTTAAGGCCGCCTTCCAGGTTGGCAATGATACTACAATATTTGTGTTTAAAAATCACCTTCCAAAATACGGGTTCTACAGCGGCTCCCAGCTGTAGCATTGTTGTATACAACTTCCCACCGCATCGAAGTCAAGCGAAGTTACTCCGAAGTAGCTCACACTTAAAATGCGGCATTTTCAGATGAAATGGTATACACTCTCTTTCTCTTTAAGGTTGCACAGATTACATAAAATTGGAATATCGGGTCGATGGGGAATGAAATGAAGATTTTTTAATTCGGTGCAGATGTTGGAAGTCGAAAGATTCGCTTCAGAAAATACCTAAGGAATTTTTCTACTTCCCCGAAATGACAATGACCCCAAATTTGGGCTCCGTACAGCAGAATAGAGGGCGATGTTGCACGAAATGTTGTAGTTTGTATTTCGGCATACTTATTGTCGATGCATCGTCCTCAAACTGATGAGATTGCTTTTGACATCGATATGTCTAACCGCTTGTCTTTCTGAAAAATGTGTCCGTCACAAAATGTGTCCCATCTTTTGCTTTCCTTCTACCGTTCAGTGATTGTATTCTGTGTATTGTATTTGGTGTTGTTGTTGGGTTTGCGTGCTTCACAATGTGCAAAGGAATGGGAGAACAGTCTGCACATGGACACATGAATCGTCGTCGATCTCTTTCTCGTGTGTGTTACAAATATACGTTTCATCCTTTGTGCATATTTTTTTCTTTTTCCTCCTTTAGCCTTTTGCCCAATGCTACATATACATATTTTGCTGTCCTTCTACCGTTCAGTGATCGTACTCTGTGTGCGGATGGGATTGTCTTTTACACCGGTTTATTGTTGAAAACAGGGGTTTATAGGAAGGAAGCATCCAATTGTGGGAAAAGATGTAGTATGATGCGCTGTTTATGTATAATGCAGGTGGTTTATGTTGTGAATTTAACAACAACTAATCATATTCATACACACTTATAACACATATATTATGAAATGTAAAACTCTAATGTCAGTCAGTCTCAATAAAGCATTAAACTCAACAGGTTATGGGCCCTCTGATACGCGTCCGAAAAAAATGTTAAATTCGGGAATTTTTGGTACGGGATCTTTTCCCATAGAACGATTGCGCGGTCGTGAAAACTTTGATCTGTGAAGAGGCAAGCGAAATCGTGCCTTATCAGCAAAGCTATCTGGATTGTCGTTGACAAAGGTGTCTTAAGCGACAAGGATGCTGCTAACGACGAATCTGCATTAGCCGAAATAACATTGATGGTGGAGCCAAGTAACTATAGCCACATAGCTGCTGCAACAAGTTCAAAAGAAGCGTGGGATGCTCTTATAAAAGCATATGAGGACACTGGGTTAACTAGGAAGGTAGATCTTTTAAAGCAATTGGTGAATATAAAGTTGGAAGATCATGCATCGATCCAAGAATATATTAACAATTTGGTTATGACTGCTTTTAAAGTTAATACGGCTGGTTTAAAAGTAGATGACGAGTTGGTGTCATCTCTAATGCTTGCTGGACTCCCCGACGATTACAAGCCGATGGTCATGGCTGTTGAAAACTCCAAAGAAAGGTTAACTGTTGATACAGTGAAAAATTTGCTTTTATAGGATGCTAAATTTGACCACACAAATGATCGAGAAGCAGCTTTCTATACCAACAAAAAGTCTACAAAGACATTTGAACCGTTTAAGTGTCATACATGTGAGTGTGTTGGACATTTCTCGAAAAACTGTCCAAGTAAAAAAGCCGAACAAAACTGCTAACAACAATATGCGGTACAGAGCCAAGCGATCGGATAATTCTGTCCTATTTGCAAAAAACGGTCAGAAGAAAGAGATCGATAACACCAAAGTATGTGCAAAAGTAATACAACAAGAATCAAGCATAACGGATGAAAATTGGTATATCGACTCTGGTGCATCATGTCATATGGCGAACAATAAAAACAATTTCCACACACACAAAAAATCGAAAATAAAACGATAGTGGTAGCAAACAAAAACAAAATGACAACAGAATGTGTAGGTGAAACTAACTTAGTGTTATTTGGTGAACAAGTAAACAGAAACGCAACAGCTAAAAATATTGAATACGTGCCCAAATTGTGTGCGAATCTTCTCTAGGTACGACAAATGACAAAAAGTGGCAAAAAAGTTGTTTTTAAAGGTGCTCAGTGCAAAATTTATGACAAAACTAAAAACTTAATGGCATTTGCTACAGTTGAAAATGATTTGTATAAACTATTGTACAATGTGAAATAAAACAACGTAAAGCTCTAATCACTAAAGTTAATTTTAATCTCTGGCATCGTAGATTTGGTCATGTGTGTAACAAAAGCATTGAAGCCATAAACAAATTTGCATGTGACATTGAAATTGGAAAACCAAAGTGCCTGTTCACATTGGCGCGGGCAGAAAGATTGTCCGAAAGAGAGGGAACGCTTTTTATTGAAGTGGGAAGTAGAGGGGTTACTTCCACCGAGAATCCATTTCTAAAGTGGATTCTCGGGTGCAACACATCGTTTTTTTCCATATCGTTCCATTTCTGACATATTTTTTCATTTTAGTTTAGATCGTTGATGAGAAAGGAAGTGTGAAGAATAGGAAAAAAGGTATGTTTCAGGCCAATTGCTCAAATTTAAAAATTAAAAATGCTCCGATTCAAGTGTTCCACTTCTCAAAAAGTCTTTCAACCCCATGACAATGTGAACAAGACGTTCATGGTGAGGACTTTCATCCCGTCGCCAATGTAAACAGGCACAAACAGTTCAAAATGTATTACATGCATAAAAGCAAAACAAAAGTATTAGAATTAGTACACTCTGATGTACTTGGTCCGTTAAGTTGCAAATCATACTCTGGTGCTAAATACTTATTATCGTTCGTTGATGACCATTCGAGAAAAGTTTTCGTTTACCCAATTAAACAAAAGTCCGATGTGTTTGGGAAATTTATTGAATTCAAAAATGTATGCGAAAATCAGTGCTCATCTAAAATGAAAATATTACGCACCGACAACGGCGGAGAATATATTCATAACAATTTCGAATCATTCTTGAAAAACAATGGTATTACTCACCAAAAGACTGCTCCGTTCACTCCGGAGCAAAACGGTGTCTCGGAGAGAATGAACCGTACGTTGATGGAGAGAGTTCGTTGCATGCTTATTGAATAATCGTTTTTGGGCTGAAGCGGCTGTGAGAGCGGCATACCTTACCAATCGTGTACCATGCAGAGGAAGTCGAATTTGTCGCGAAGAAATTTGGTCTGGTAAAAGACAAAATTTGAAGTTTTTACGCGTTTTTTGGCTGCATTGCGTTGGTGCACACACCGAAGGAAAAACGTCACAAGTTATATCCAAAATCAGACAAATGTATAATAGTTGGGTATAGTTCTGAATGCAAGGCTTATCGGTTGTTCAACCCAAAGAACAATAAAATCATCATAAGTAGGGACGTTATGTTCCTTGAAAACAATTCTTCAAATTTAGAGAATTTCACTAATAATGTTTATTTTCAGTTTCTGCTGGAGATGCCAATTCAGGAGAAGGTAATGCATGCGCAGTTGAGTTGACATCACATGTAGATGAATCTGGTTTAAATGAAACTTCTCAAGAAGAATTTGAGGATACTGTGGACTTCGATGCATTGAGTCCTGAGGTAACAATGGCAGAACAAGATAATCCCAATCTCAAGAAATTACCAACGTTGAAGTTCGTCGATCTGAAAGAATCGCTAGCAAGCAGACACCTTCATATAATTTTTGTGCCATGAAGATTATTGGCCCTTATTCCGGTTGTCACCTCACTTCAGTGACAAACCTCACAATCATGTCACTTCACTTCGCATTAGATATTCTCGCTGTCACGTGAAGTGAGTCGCAAATGAAGTGAGTCATGAATCGAGTATCGATTGTTTTGACGTTTGAAGTTTTAAAAGTTGACGCGACGAATTGAATAAAAAGTGTGATCTGTAGATCTTATAGACGTTTGAGGTTTTAAAATTGCTAATAAAAAGTGTTAGTTAAAAATGAGTTCATTAGAATTGTGGTTGGACGATACAAATGATGACAGTGAGGAAGAGAGAAGTCGAAATTTAACATTAAGGAGGGGAAAAATAAAAGACAATTCAAATCCCTTGGCTATATTTTTTTTTCTTCTTTTAATATATATGTTTTTTTTTTTGTATATTTGGAAATTTCCTCTGTCTCGCGACAAATTCTTTTTAAATAACTCGTTTGCTTCTCCAATAAATCCTTCTTGTAGTCATTCTCCTTCAGCCTTTTTGGAGCCTTTCGTGGAGTGAAATGATGTGACTCGTGGTGAGTATAAGATGTATTCGATTCTTCCTGAAGCGGTGGTTCACCTGTTTCTTGAGGAATTAATGCATCATAATTTAGCCCGACTTCTTGAGGACTGCTCGTTACTGTCGTCTGTGGGATCTCGAACGTCCTCCCATTTTGATCGACAGTTTTGTTGAATTTTAATAATTTTACAATAGATTCCTCCAGAGGGGAAATATATTGTATCTTATTTGGTCCGCCTCGTCCTCGTCCCAATAATCGCGTCGAGTATATTTGAGAGGTTTTCTCGCCTCAGTAAACAAACATCTTCTTTGATGAATTATAAAACGCTCTCCAGCGAAATCTGATTTACAACTGAAAAATCACTTACATTAACATTTCTACAAACTTTGTAACGTTAAAAGTACCTTTTGCCAAGCAGTGGTTGTCCGAACAGGTGGTCCTAAAATATTCAAAGTTGTGGTTATCTCCTGCCACACACCGTTATATTTGACTTTATTAGTGTTGAATCCTCCGGCAAATTGCAATCCTCTGGCCACATCCACGTTCTGCTCCATAATAAGAACTAAGAGTTCAAATTGTTTCTTATTTGTTACCTTAACTCTTTAATTAAAAATAATGAGCAACTGTAATATAATTTCTATTAGAAAACCGCTTTACTTACGTTTTCTCGTTCTCCATATTTCTTCTCACTGAAGTTTTCCTACCGACTAAAATTGTCACTTCGTGACGATGTAAGTGAGAACGAGAATACTACGACTCTCGATTTTTGTCCACATATACCGACAGATGTCACCCAGGGTGACAACGAGAATACCGAATCCGTAGACTCACGTCATATCGTTCTCCATATTTCTTCTCACTGAAGTTTTCCTACCGACTAAAATTGTTACTTCGTGACGATGTAAATGAGAACGAGAATACTACGACTCTCGATTTTTGTCGACATATACCATAGACAGATGTCACCCAGGGTGACAACGAGAATACCGAATCCGTAGACTCACGTCACATGGCATGTGAGGTGACAACCGGAATATAGGCCATTCATAGTGACTCTGAAACTTTTGAAGAAGCTACATCATCAGAGGACGCAAAGGAATGGGATGCAGCGATGAAAACCGAAATCGAAAGCCTATCAGCTAACGCAACCACCTTCCAGACGGCAAGAAAGCCATCAAATCGAAGTGGGTCTATAAAACAAAAATCGATGGTGATGGACGCTTAATACGCAGGAAAGTTCGACTTGTAGCTAGAGGTTTTTCACAACAAGCCGAAATCGATTATTTTGAAACCTTCGCGCCTGTAGTAAGATACGAGTCCATAAGGTTCTTACTGGCGTTGGCAGTGAAATACGATATGGAAATCCATTAAATGGACGCTGTATGTGCATACTTGAATGGGTCGTTAAAGGAAGATGTTTACATGCAACAGCCTCGCGGATTTGACGATAGTTCCGGTAAAGTATGCAAACTGTTGAAATTTATATATGGCCTCAAACAACCCGGACGAGTATGGAATGATACTCCTAACTTAGAGTTACTGGACATGGGTTTAATAAGAAGTGAAGTGGATCAATGCATTTATTACAATGCCACAAGATCAGATGGTATAAGATTTATAGTCGCAATATATGTGGACGATTTCTTACTATTGTCCAATGATGTGAGCGAAATCAAGAAAATGAAACAGAAATTGTCGGTAAATTTTAAAATGACGGATATGGGTGAGGTATCATCAATTTTAGGCATGCGTATCACTCGCAGTGAAGGTAAAATAAAAGTCGACCAGTCACAGTACATATCATCAGTACTTGAACGTTTTGGAATGAGTGATTGCAATCCCGTTTCAACACCAATTGATTGCAATCAGATATTATCTGCTGATATATCACCAAAAGACGAAGCTGAAAGAAGACGAATGTCTAAGGTGCCCTATATGCAAGCTATCGGTTGCCTTTTGTTTGTGGCTCAAATCTCTAGGCCAGACATTTCTTATGCTGTAAATATACTGAGCAGATATGGTTCGAATCCAGGGAAGGCACACTGGGAAGCAGTTAAGCGTGTTATGCGTTACCTCAAGGGATCTGCTGAAAAAGGCCTAACATATGTCAAAGAACATAGTGATGTCATTACAGGATATTGCGACGCGGATTGGGCGAGTAATGTAGACAATAGACGATCGACGACCGGTTACGTATTCACTTTCCAATGTGAAGCAGTATCGTGGGCAACTAAAACGCAAAAAACAATTGCCTTGTCGGCAACAGAAGCAGAATTCATGGCGATCGTTGCTGCTATTGAGGAGTCGATATGGCTGAAACGTTTGGCAAAAGAGCTAATTCCCGAAGAAGTAAGAACTATTACTTTATTTTGCGACAGCAAGGGTGCAATACAAATAGCGATGAGCAATTCCTATTCATCACGCACAAAGCATATGGACATTAAGGCGAAATTTATCCGCTCCAAAATAGATGGCAAAGAAATTGAGCTGCAGTACTTATCTACAACGATATGGTTGCAGATTTATTCATGAAAGGAGTAACCAGTAGTAAAATTCTGCAGCTTCTAGTAAAATTTGGTCTAAATTGAATTTTGAATTAGATATTTGAATTGAATTGAATATTTGTCTTTGAAATACGAGGTCTTATTTTGAATTATATTTATATATGTACATGTAAATATTTAATGTAAAAGTTGCACGACTATGAATGTATTGTTCAGAGAAGGTGTTGTGAATTGAACAACAACTAATCATATTCATACACACATACAACAGATATATAATGAAATGTAAAACTCTAATGTCAGTCAGTCTCAATAAAGCATTAAGCTCAACATTTTAAGGATTGTGTGTAGTTGAATCACAAAAGTCTCTACACAGTTGTTTTACTTCTCTTCTTTTATTCGATTGATTGTACATTCCTACCTTGTGTTGTCGGAACAGGGGTGGACAGAAAAAAAAATTGTAAGAAAGGATGTGCATAGCGTAGGAAGAAGGGTTAAGTGTATTTGTCGCTTGGACATCCTTTAACTTACTGCCAGTGATAAAATACTGGATTTGAGATTTTAAATGGCTCCGCAAATCAGCGGTAGAAAGAAAACGTGATGAATTTTTTCAGTTTCTTTGCAATACGCCATTTAGTTCCGATACATTCTAAGCAAAAAAGTTTGAAAAATTTTTAGAATTTCGCACTTTGAATAAGGTGTCAAAAAGTGCCGCGGATCGCAAACGGAAATCACGCCTATGTCAAGTTGGTGGTGAATCAAAACGGGAAGCTCACAAACAACGAAAGCGTGACTCTCGTTTGAAACAATTAAGGTTTTTTCGTCGTATGCCTATGAGACATATCCATGTACCAATGTATCTGCATGTCGTATAGATACTTTCAGCAGTGTACTGCTTCTTTTGTCTGCGGCTAGTTTACATTCTAAGTGTTTTTTTCATTCCAAGGTTAGATGTAATTATCATGCCTGAATATTTATACTCTTTCACTATGTCAAAGCTTTCGCTGCGAGAGTATCTTCCACCAGCATTTCTGAAAATCATCATCTTGGATTTCGCTAAATTAACTATCAAATTCCATTGTTTACAGTAATTTTAAAGATGATTCTTAATAAACGGCATCTATTCGACTGTCTCCCACAGGAACTTTAGTGCTGGTATCCGCACATCGCCAAGCTCGCGTTCCCTTTAAGCACTCTCGAAATCCCTGTCCTCATACACAAACTGTAGAACATAAATGGGGATATTATTAACGCACCATCAGTGAAACTGTTCCTGATGTGATTTGGTTCCAAGCGCCGTTACAAAGAAACCTCTGGTTTGACGATGATTGTAGGCAGGTATATCTAGCCAAACAAGAAGCATATAAAACTACGCTACAACAAAGGACACGAGCTAGTCGTGGGCTCTTCCTTCTAAAGTTTTATCAAAGAATAAAACAAACGTCCTAGGGCTACTAAGCAAGAATGGAAGCCTACAAAGATGAACATGTAGAGAATATGGAGAATATGGAAAAACTACTTCTGCAGACTGTGAATGAAAGTCAAAATCCCGCCATCAAGCAAAATGGACCATTCACCTTGGAGGAATGCGACAAAGAATTCCATTCCATAGCAATTCCGAAACTAAATCGACTGCAGACTCCCTGCTGAGTTATTTAAAACAGCTGAAACTAACCTGGTTGATGCCATGGTCATCTGTAAGATATGGGCAAAGGAAAGCATGTCTTCTAAACGTCTTTAAAACCATAAGATATTTTCTGGTATATAATGTGAGGGTCTGAAACCATTCATGAACAATCTGTTTGGTCTATATCAGTGCGGTTTCAGTCCAAGAAAGTCCACCATCGATCAAATGTATCAACAATTATTGTACTTGCGTACGCGGATGACATTAATGTGGTTGTTCGGATTACCACAGTGAGCTATCGTAAGTATCAACACAGAAGCGGCCAAAATGAGTCTGACGGTAAATGAGGGCAAAGTACATGCAGTTACCTGAAAAGGACGAACGCCGACGGCTTGGCCATCACCTCACCATTGGCAGTAATAACTCTGAGATAGTTAAGGACTTCATTTACCTTGGCTCCGCAGTTCTGAGCAGCAGACATCAGATGCAGAATTAACATTGCTAATCACTGTTTTTTGGGCCCAGGAGGCAAACTGGTTTTATACAATACTCTTATCATCCCGGTACCGCTCTACTGCGCATAGGCTTGAACTTTATCGAAAGCGGATAAAGAAGCCCTTGGCTGTGATTTCCGCGTCCGCTTGTTGTAAAGGGGATGGAGGATGAAATTCAACCACGAACATGACATTGGCCTATTGAGATATCCACGGATCTATAAGTAATCATTGCGATTCTGCAGGGGATTGGGCAGTTCCAATCTTTGTTAATCTCTTACGTAGTTAAAAGGAACGGCATAGGTTCAAACTGCGGTGCGTACTATAGAGATTGCTCAACAGCGAAATGATATAGAAGCAGATATGGTATTCCATGTTAACGTTTGCCGCAGTTCTAGTTCCTTGTACAGTTTTCGGACATAAACGCCATGCCGAAATTCGCACAGCGTTTCAAGTAATTTTAAGGTTCTGATATGTATATGTTGATCCCTCAACTCTTTGAGGTCTTCCAGCTTAGTTCGTCCCAATTCGCTTAAATTTTTTTCTATCCCATGTCACTTGCCAAATTCGTGCTACCCAAAAATCTGAACTAAGATAAGAAAACACCCGATACGTTTTGAAATATTGTTCTTCAGTCGTTAGAAAACCCTAAACAAAGGATAACACTTGAAAATAAATTAAAAACCAAACACTTGTCCATTTCACGCGTTTCGCATCGACCACTTCAATCTCTATTCGAACAAATGGGACGGGAACTGGGGCTCAAAATGATATTTCGTAATTACATTAGAGGTTTCGCTCTCCACTTCATGTTCAAAGAAATCTCTGTAAAAGAAGAACTCTCATCAGAACATTCGCATTCTGCAATAAATCCCGTCGTTCACTCACTCCTCATCGGCTAATGTTATGTTTATTCTTCCCGTAGATACTTCCGTTGGTCGAACCGAGCCAAAAAAATCTGTTATAGGCACCTTATTCGGGTCCCGGTTGTACAAGTCTTTTCTCACACTAACCGTAGAGATGCAGACGCGCTTCGGACACACTTGTAGCTGAAAATTTGAAAAAGTGAAAAACGATCGTTCAATTGGGTGATAGAGTTACTTACAAACTCTCCCATGGTCCTGTCGCTGTTGGGTTGAACTTTCTCTAGAAACTCCAATGCGTAGAATGTGTATCTGTCGATCATGTACACTCCGATAGAAGCATCCACATGGTGCTGCAGGGAAAGAAAATTCAAATCACCAAAAATGACTTTGTTTCCAACTTACTGAAAGAGAGTCCTCGCCCACTAGACTACTAGCAATAGCTAAGACATTTGGTGATTGAAATTTTTCATACAGAGAAGCTGCCTGACACGTGTCCACCATGAACAGCAATTCGTTGTACCTGAAGAAAAACACGGTAACCAACAAATTTCCAATACATAACTCTGTTCCTTTGCTTACCTCTCCTTTTGCCACATCTGCTCGACTGCATCGGCAAGTTCCTGACTAGTAATTTCCTCAGAATCTTGGAACTTTAAGAAGCCATCTCCGCCATGACCTGTAAGATATATCAAAACATTGCTACCGGCATCAGTGAGAAGTTTCTTGGAGCGCGCAGTGTTATTTTGTGTCCGCCCGGTTAAAAGCCGAACGAAATTCTCAACAGTAACTTCGTAGCCACGGTAATCCACCTCAACATCATCGCCGTACACGTTGATGTGCTGATTGGCATTGTTGTATACATGTCCGGGTCGCGGATTCCTTGGGTTACAGGCCATGTCATCGGCAATCATTAGGATGATTTGACTATCCGGTATGCCCAACCGTTTAACAGATCTGTAGATCGATAGAACATTCGCGACATGACGATAATTAAACCAAAATCTTGATGCATCGACGAGGACCGCCCAGTTGTTAGTGTGAGTCGATGACTGAACGGATTTTACAAATTTCTCGGGAAGCTAAAAGGTAATTTGCATTTTAATAGCATAAAAAGTTAGAACACAATTCTTACGTCGACTCCATCGCTTTTAGCATTCGAAATACAACACACGGCGAAAAGAAAAATTAATTTTAAGTGATCCATTTTTTTTCTACGGACCCGATAAACAATTTTTGACAATTGGATTGGTGTGAAGTATATGTCATATTCGGGGATGTTCATTGTTAGACCGATAGAAATTCAAATCGACAAAGTGAATGTAGTCAGAGTTCTAAGTGGATGGATGCCACGAAAAAAAATATTATATTTAAAAAATACGATTAGCACAGTTAACAATTAAGATGAATTCTACCCGGAATTATAGAAAAAAACACAATTTTAAAATTAGGAACTCGCGTTTGCTTATGATTGTCAAATGTTCACAAGGTGTCACAACGTTTTGAAATATAAAAAAACACATACATAGAGTCCATGTTTAATGGAATGCATAGTTTTTCTTAATGTTGTTAACTAGGAAAAATCGAGAACAAAACGTTTGTTCGATATTTGTCCTTGTGAGTTCAGTGAAACTTAAGAACGCTCTAGTGTGTTCGTTTTAAACGCTAAACGTTGCCCTAAAATCTAGCTTTAAAGCTCAGTAATATATTTTTTGTAGCGCGTTGTACAAAACTGTGCTAAAGATTTCGCTAAAACTCAATTTTTGTTGTGTGACGGTTCTAAGGGCAGGTGTTATTGACTGGCTTGAGCTGAGGCTACAGTGAAGTGCTCAACCACCTCAGATTTGCAAGGTTATCAAAAAAAATTATCTTAAAAATGAATGTGATCAGCCAAATTACAGGAGTGGTATGACTTATATTACTTTTGCTGATAATGGCTTTGATGATGATTCAGGGTGAAGCCGTTCCTCCATTTATCAAGAAACCCCCAGTACGGAAAGGATCCCAACCTTTTTGCCATCAGTTAATGCACTACAGGTGTTGCTGCAGCGAATTTCCTTTTACAAGAATTTCCAAGAATAAAAATCCTTTTTGATTGGTAGATTGATTTTATTTCTAAAGAATTTATTTTAAAACAATCGTCCTTATAATGGTATATGATTATATGACTACTTACATTTGGTACCTAATTCTTGTAAACTGAATTTAAAAAGGAAAGTGCGGCAGCCACAGGTAGAATGTATGTTCTTTTTTCTTTAGTTTAACGCTTTTTTCATACGTGACTTTTCTCGATTTTCTGTTTTAATGCCAATTGTCCATAGAACAAAGGACTTTTTTCCCTCTCTGTTCAGCGTTGAGAGAAAGAAAAAGAGGGAAGATTTTATTAATTCAGCAAGACAAATGCGGTGGTGCCAAAGTACTGCGATGTTCAAAGATTTGTACAAAGAAAGATTTGTGTTGAATTGGCTCGATAACATCCCGGGGCCCGTCTGAACTCCTAGGGTGAAGACTTTAAATCCAGGACAGCGAGCCTACCCACTGACCTCTTCAGCTTGACAGTACCACTTGGCATCCGGACGTCGGCAGTACGCACTAATCCGTCTGGACCTGGATAAACTTTTACTATTCGGCCCAACTCCCAGGCAGACCGAATCTCGTTCGGCTCTATGAGAAGCACCACATCGTCGACATCTACTGGTTTTGTTTGCTTGTGCCACTTGGACCGCCTGATGATTTCCGGAAGATATTCGCGGTACCAGCGACTAACGAATTGCGTCATCAAATGTTGACATCGCCGACTGTAGAGTCTGCTAAATGCATCGCTCTCGCAAAAGATTCCGGGTGCCGACGGATCTCTGTCCTCGTCTCCAAACAGCATACTATTCGGGGTGAGCGGCTTCGGGTCCTCTGGATCGACCGGAATGTGCGTGAGGGGTCGACGGTTGATTTGACCTTGGGCTTCGATTAGAGTGTTTCGAAGAACGTCTTCCCGGGGTACCACTCCTCTGAGTATAAACTCCATGGTGCGCTTAATTGATTGGATGAGGCGTTCCCAAGCTCCACCGATCCACGGAGAGTATGCCGGGATAAACCGCCAAATAATCCCTTCGTACCTCGCCGAATGTTCACTTAAGGCGTCCTGCATCTCTTTGATATCCTTGTCCAACTGGTTTTTTGAGCCAACGAAATTCAAACCGTTGTCACTATACACGAATTGGGTAACAACACGGTTTATGAGGAAGCGACGAAGAGCCATAGTACACTGGTCTAGGCTGAGGTCGTTCAGCAGCTCTATCTGTACTGCCCTGAAAGTAAGACAAGTGAAAATCATTCCATACCTTTTCGCTGTCCCTCTGCCGAATTTGACCAACAACGGTCCAAAGCAGTCGACTCCCACGTGAGTAAATGGTCTAGACTCAAACGCTAGACGTGCTTCTGGCAGCAGACCCATCTTCGGAAGCTCAGGCTTCGCACTCAGCCGTCGGCACATGTTGCAGTTGCTTTTGACCCTTTGGACTACCCGTCGGATGCTAATAATCCAGGCGCGTTCGCGAATGTCCGAAATGGTTGAAGCTGTTCCCATGTGGAAGTTGCGCTCGTGATGATACTGAACGAAGAGATAAACAAGCGGATGATTTTTTGGCAGTATCGCTGGGTTACGAGCCGCATATGAGATAATCGCTTTTTGCGCTCTCGAACTTAACCTCATTGTGCCGTCTTCATCCAAAAACGGAGACAAACTGAAGACCGGGCTGGAACTGCTGACTCTCCCGCTGACTTGTAGAGCGGAAATGTCTGCCAGAAAAGCATCCTGCTGGATCATGCGGAATATCCACGCTTCCGCGCGACAGAACTCATGCGGTGTGATGAAGACTTCCTTGATAGCTGGTCTCTTACGGAGTCTTTCCTTGAAGCGGAGCAGATATGCAATGACTCTGACTGAGGACGCCCATGTTGCCCGAAACCTTGCGGACAACTCTCCATAAATCGCATAGGAAACTTTCAAGCGACCTCTGTGAAGCATGAAACCTTCTGCTCGTTCATCCGTGGAAACTTCCGGCTCAGCTGACTTGCTCGGGGAAACTGGCCACTCGTTGAAATGGCCTCGAAGAAACATAGGGCCTTTGAACCACCTCGAATCCGAGTCTCCCATGGATGAGTCCGCCCATCTTGTTGCGTCGTCTGCGACATTGTCCTCAGTTCTGATGTGAAACCATTGTCTGGGGGAAGATGTATCCAGGATTTCTCCTACTCGTACAGCGACGAAAGAGGGGAATTTATACGTCGTTGAGTTAATCCATGATAGCACCGTTTTGGAATCCGATAGGAAGTACACGTTATGAATTTGAATGGTATGAGAATTCTTGATCGTCGACGCCAGCCGTGTGCCGAGTACTGCGGCCTGTAACTCAAGGCGGGGTACTGACAGCCTTTTCACTGGAGCGACCTTCGCTTTTGCCATCACCAAAGCGATCTCCACGTCCTCGCGAATTTTGAACCGGAAGTAGGCCACGGCTGAAAAGGCCTTTTCTGAAGCATCTACGAAAATTACTAGACTCACCTCGGCATCATCAGGGCTCCAGGAGGCATATGGACGGGGGATTTTCAAGTTATTGATACTCCTTAACCCTTTGACGAACTCCAACCACTGCGACTTCAGGTGTTCTGAGACCGGTTCGTCCCAATCGGAACCCTCTCTCCAGACGTCTTGAAGCACAATTCTTCCTCTGATAATATACAGTGAGATTAGACCCAGCGGGTCGAAGATTTGCATTACGGCTCTTAAGATCTCTCGCTTGGAAACTATAATCTCGGAAAACAGCATCTTATCGAATATGCCACCATCTGATATCTTGAAGGTCAAGTAGTCACTCGACGGGACCCAAAACATACCCAGGATTTTAGTGGTTAGAGCTTCGTTAAAGCTTGGATCGACACTTACCATTGTGGTGTTGATATGGCTCGCCGGCAGCTGTCGCATAAGCTCTAAGCTGTTGGATTGAATGCCAACCAGTTCGAACCCCATCGAATTGCAGATCCTGATGGCATCTCTGGTAACTGTCGCTGCGTGTTCGACCGTATCGTGGCTGTTGAAGTAATCGTCGACATAAGTTCTCTTTATCAGTCCATCGCAGGCGTCAGGAAAATCGACTCGAAAGATATTGGCGTGATGGTTCTTTACAAATTGCGCACACGCAGGCGAGCATCTCGGCCCAAACATCATGACCTCCATAATGTAAACCGTCGGCGAACGAGAACTTTTTCCGTCTCTCCAAAGAAAGCGTTGGCATTGTTGATCTTCGGCCCTTATACGGATTTGGTGGAACATTTCCCTCACATCTGCGTTAACTGCCACCTTGCGCTCTCGAAATTTGAACAATCCAGCGTGAAGTGGAACCAGATTGTCGGGACCCTTCAGTAGAAACGTATTTAGAGAGACTCCGTTGACTTTGGCCGCTACGTCAGTCACTACCCTCGGTTTCGGAGGCGACTTGTTCGGGTTTTCGACGATAAAGATGGGAGCATACCACACCCGAGCCCAGTCGGCCGATAATTCAGCATCCGAAGCTTTCCTCGCGTAACCCTTGGCTAACAGAGCGGACACGTACTTGTTCATCCAGTCGAGCAAATACGGCTTCTTGTTGAGGGACTTCTCCAGACTAATGAGTCGCTTCACAGCCATTGGGTAGCTGTCGGGAAGTTTAACGTTGTCCCTGTTCCACAGCAACCCGATCTCATACCGGTTGCCTTCCAATCTCAGCGTATCTTGCATGATTTTCATTGCACGGCTGTCTTCCTTTGAAACTAGGTCGCCCTTTGGAGCCATGACACCGAATTCCTCGGTGGAAAAGTGGTTCTTCACCAGGCTATGTAGGTCATCTTCCGCCTTTATAGCCTCGTGGAACATAAGCTGCATCGATGGCTTCGCTGCTTCGTGAACGCAGGACACACTAACTGACGGGACCGCTTTGCCATAAACTATCCAGCCCAGGAGAGTTTTCAGAGCACACGGCTCATCGTCCCTTCCATGACGTCGTCCACGTCCTAAGAGGAACTTAGCCTGATCTAGACCAACCAGTATCTGTGGTTTGGCCTCAACAAGATCCTTTAGCGGAAGTCCACGGAGGTGTGGATATGCCTTTTTCAGCTCTGCCACATCAATTGACTGGCTAGGTAAGTCCAGATTCTTGACTGAATACACATCCTTCAGAAGATGCCGTTTGCGACAGTCTACTCCAGAAACAGCTATCGTAGTTCTTTTGGTACTCTCAACACGTGAAACACCCTTGGTCCACTGAAGGGTAAGTTCTTCCGCCTTCCCGTCGTCAAGGAATGCGAACGTGTCCACAAACCTTTCGTCGCACCCGTATATCCGTATGGGAGCAACCTTAAACATCACAGGCAGCTTCGAACCAGTATGGGACGAATGAACAAACTTCTTAGGCACGTACGGCGCTGCAGATGAGTCTAATTTAGTTTCCGCATTAGTTGACGTTTGATGCAGAAGTGGATGATGACGTCCGGCACACCCACTCAAACCACACGATCTCTTCTTGGCACAAGTCCTCCAGATATGCTGCGTAGGGTCCAAACAGGCAAAACAAACAGACCTTTCTTTGGCATATGCCAGCCTTTGGTCGGGTGACCATGCCTTGAACTGCTGACATTGATCCAGGGAATGCTGATTGTGGCCACATATACCACAAGGAGCCACAGACACTCTGGACGTAGCCGGTTGATGCGTTAGAACTCGACGAGAAAGCTTCGTAGAAACATTCGCGCTTTTAGAAGCAGTAGGCGGTAATGGTTTCACTAGCTCGGGGGGTAAGTCAACAACTTTACCCCTTAGAAAATCAGCAAAGTCCTCCAAGGTAACACTAGGCAGTGACGCCTGTCTCCTACGCCATTCCTGGTATAAACCGGCCCCCAGCTTACAGGCGAGATCGGTTAAAACAAATCCGTTCTTTAAGTCTTCGTCCCGTTTCATCGCTTTGATATCGGCCACAAATCCACTCACTTTCACAGCCCACAGGTGAAGATTCGAATCGCAGTTTGACTTCAAAGATGGCAGCTGCAACAAATCTGAAGTTAGCCCATGCACCAGCACCTCAGAACGGCCGAAGATAGCGCGCAGAGAATCCATGATGGCAACGTCGTCTGTAGAATACTTTAGGCGATCACTGACTAGCTGATACGCCTCGCCCTTGAGAGCCTTACGTAGACGTGCGACATTCTCTTTGCCTGAATATTTGCCTTCAGCCGTCGTCGATTTAAACACCTCCTCAAAGTACGGCCACTCTCTTTTATTCTCACCTGAGAACGTCGGAAGTTCTTGGATGTTACCTCGATTTAAGATGGTGAGCAGGTTTGACATATCCGACTGGTTGAATGCAGAATCGGGAAAACTTTTACTACCCTGTTCCGTTCCCCGAACAGGAGTTGACTGACCTCGTGGGGGTTCACGCCCCTGCAACAAAGACTGATGATTCGCTTGAATCCTCCTGATTATCTCCAGTCGCTCGTTCGCGGAGTTCACGATCGAAACAGACGCGCCAGCGGCAGATACCTTTGGACTATCCGACGTTGCCTTAACCAGCTTCAGCTTCGTTTCGTTCAACTCGGCCCGCAAAGCGGCAAGCTCGACATCCCGTTTCGTAACTGTTGCTTGGGCCACCGCAGCTGCTTCGATTAGCATATCCAACGAAGACTCCATGCCCTCTGCACCGTCTACAGCTGCTTGGGCCGTAACAGGAACCGCCACTGAACAGGATTTTTCTGATGAATCAACCGCCTGCGTACTGCAGTCATCAGAACTACAAAGCCAAGGATCGACTGTCTTGTACAGGTCTGGATCGAAATTAGCACACTCATAGTGCCACCATCTCCTGCACTTCTCGCACTGCACCATCTCTTCATCATCTGGCTTGCGACATTGCTTTGAAGTGCATGAAAAAACTTCTTTCCCCATGTCGGAAATCTTCTTACCGCATTAACAAGTGTACCAGGAAGGAATTATTCCGAACCTCAAATAAATAAAATTATGTTGCTGCAGCGAATTTCCTTTTACAAGAATTTCCAAGAATAAAAATCCTTTTTGATTGGTAGATTGATTTTATTTCTAAAGAATTTATTTTAAAACAATCGTCCTTATAATGGTATATGATTATATGACTACTTACATTTGGTACCTAATTCTTGCAAACTGAATTTAAAAAGGAAAGTGCGGCAGCCACAGGTAGAATGTATGTTCTTTTTTCTTTAGTTTAACGCTTTTTTTCGTACGTGACTTTTCTCGATTTTCTGTTTTAATGCCAATTGTCCATAGAACAAAGGACTTTTTTCCCTCTCTGTTCAGCGTTGAGAGAAAGAAAAAGAGGGAAGATTTTATTAATTCAGCAAGACAAATGCGGTGGTGCCAAAGTACTGCGATGTTCAAAGATTTGTACAAAGAAAGATTTGTGTTGAATTGGCTCGATAACAACAGGCATTCGAAGAACCGCGTTATCAGCCGACGTCCCAACTGTCACCAATCCACCATCAAACATCCGTAGTAGGCTATGGAAATAAGAAATTTTATGGCCTGCCCGAATTCCACGGAAAACACAAGAGTGGCCCGTTCCGCACAGCGTTAATCGAATATGCTAAAATACACGCATGTAGAAAATATGTTCCGACATAAAAGGAGAAGCCAGATAAGTGTCGCGAAGACACTTCTTATACACCTTAACAAGATCGAAAAAGTTATGGTCTCTCGAATTCCGTTTTGGACGTCCGGAATGTCTGTTTCAGAGCCTAGT
The DNA here is from genome assembly GCA_949129095.1 of Volucella bombylans. Lineage (NCBI taxonomy): Eukaryota > Metazoa > Arthropoda > Insecta > Diptera > Syrphidae > Volucella > Volucella bombylans. The sequence goes on from OX422143.1 coordinate 53,313,980, forward strand.
AAAGAAGTTGAGTGACATACGATAAAATCCAGAGGACAAGTTGGATCAGATAATACTATTCGCTACAAATGTACAGAAAATTTCATTTTTCTTGGAAGCGAATGTCATGTTTCAACACCTGGCTAATCCCATGTTAGTGGACAAATTAGTTAGTAAATTGCAGACGAGTAAGAGACTATATTGGGTGCAGTACACTTTATCCATCCAGCCGTTTGGAACCATAAAATCGTAGTTGAGCGTTTAGCGCGACTGGTTTGCGTTTTAACAACAAATTCGTTATTTCTGTCTGCCGAAAGTAGGATTGATGCAAGGCGCAATCGGCGAATTATTCTACACACACACTCAAGCTCGAAGTTTCTGTGGGATCAACGGTTGCAGTAGAAGACATCACCGATAGTGCCGTTAGTGGCGGTATTATATAATTTCCGAATCGGTTTAGAAGGGATGTCAGGAAACATAAGACAAATGTTTCATCAAGTGTTAATATAACCTAGAGACCTAGAGATAACCAACCGACTGACATATAAGTAGTGAAAGCCATGGCCTTCGGCGCCAGCTGCTCTTCCTGTTCTGCCAACTACGTCAATAATCTTAATGCATCAAGGTTTTTGGAGAACGAACGGAGAGCCGTCACGACGATTATGTCATCGAGATCCACCGACATGGCAGGTCTGAGCTGAGGAACTTTGTTTCGAACTCCAACGAACTATCGCATTAGAATCGGTATCTGATCGAAAGGAAGTAGACAATCGAAGCCAAACAATCGACATGAACGTTGAGTCAGAAGCAAGAAACCAAAGGATCCTCGGAGTGTGCTGAAACAGTGCAGAAGACGTTTTCATATTTCGCCTTAACTTCGCGCGTGCCAGCCAAGACATCATAAGTGTCCGACGAAGAGGGAATTTCTAGGAATTGCATTGTCAACCTTCAACTCCTTCGGGATGATTGCAAACTTAGTCCTCCCCAATAAGCTGCTGCTGCGCCTAATCTGACGTTTTAACGCTAATTGGGATGAGCCCATTCCTAAAGAATATTTCATGCGGTGGAAGCAGTGGAAATCGGATTTACCAAACCTGACGATGTTGAAGATGTGTCATAGTCGTGACTTAGCCGGAGCAGGAAAATAAATCTACACACTTTAGTCGACGCCAGCGAAGAATCCTTCAGTTCCATTACGTACCTTCGGTTTGAGTAAGAGAGAGCAGCCTACGCCTGGTTTGTGTGCGGCAAAACCAACGGAAGCCCGAAGAAACTTATTTCCATACCCCGACTTGAGCTATCAGCCGCTGTGTATTGCAGATAAGACTGCATACTTCCATCGTTCACCACCACAATTTGCGATTCGTCAACTATACCTTTCGACGTGACTTCAAAGCCGTCCTTCACTGGATCCTGTCAGACCCGTTCGAATTTGTAGCCTTCCGGATCGCCGAGATACTGGGCGGACGCCAAGTGAGTTAATGGTGATGGATTCCATCCAAATTAAACCCAGCTGATGAAGTGACGCGTTGCTATCCAACGCAATTCAAGGCAGACAACAAATGGATAAATGAATCCTTCTTGAAACTAGAAAAAGCCGATTGGCCCAAAATACATCGGTGTAGTGACCACTACTGTAGTGAAGAGTTGCGCCCGAAGTACATACTTCGAGACTCTGAAGATTCACGAAGCTAAGAAGAACAATGGCCTATTTATCGCTATGTGCCGGCGAAAACCTACCGAACGATAATGATAATAAGGACAGATAACGGGAGCAACTTCATCGGAGCCAAAAGAAAGTTGAATGGTAGCTGCATTCCAATGAATGTGTGGAGTTGGTACTCAACTGCCCCCTAAATCCTCATGCTGGCGGATGCTGGGAGAGACTCGTACAATCATTCAAACGAGTTCGAGGATGAAGAGCCACTCACTCCAAATCATTTCTTACTTGGAGTCACAAATTCAATGCAAACAAGGACGAAAGGGCGCTGCGCCTGCGAAATCAATGGAGAGTTAGCCAGTAATTGAGAAATCTAATATGGAGAAGATGGATACGGGAGTCGAGCGCCTCACAGGGATGTGGGGTATCGAATCACCAACGAGAGTGCCAGGAAAACCGACTAAGCCGGCAAAAGGTGTATACAGGGTGTCCCATAATTCGTCAACGATAATTTGGGAAATGATTCCTGGATATATTCTGAGAAAACAATCGTTCTACAGTAACGGTCCATCTCCAATGCTGACATAACTTATCGCGGATTTAAGGAAAGGCTTAATTTGGTATACCCTGACGCATGTTAACGGAAATTGCTCAGTTATTACTAATGGCTGAAATTTCGTTGACAACCTTGTTTTTGTAACTGCATTTAAATAAAGTTGATATCTTGATAAGGTCTTCAGATATCCAATTTCAAAGCCTGTTCCATTTTTCTTGCCCATGAAATGCGTAATAAACATAACGTTTAACTATTTTTTCTTATGAACGTAACAATAATAATAAAAAACAATCATCAGCAAGTTTGCAGAAAAACCCATAGATTTTATGACATTTTAGGAAACCTGCAGCAGGTAGAGAAAGGAATTTATGGTTTTTTACCTACGTTTCTAACAACAGATGACTATAAGAGTAGTTTTCCAAGAATTATTAATTTTCCAATAATTTTTTTAAAATTCCATATCTATGAAAAAGTTTTAAAGCGTATCCTCTATTTCACTACTTGTCAAAACATTCATTTTCTTACCCTGCTCCTCAAAAGTTCTCAGAAAGAGATAGGTTTCGGGTGAGAGAAAGGCCTATTCGGAAAATTTACCAAACAAAAATGGTATAAAAGTTTAGAAAAAAAAAATTAATTCATCAGTTTAATTTTTTACACCAAGGTTAAAGTTGCTTAGAAACGCTATTTGAAATGTCTGCACTTATAAAACAAGAATACGCAGACCTTATTGACGTTTATGGGCTGAGCACAGGAAGTTCAACTAGAGCGCGACGAAGAGACCATGAACTTTATCCTAACCGACGACTTCCTAGTAAAGGAGTATTTGAAAATACGTATCGAAGGCTTCGAGAAATGGGATCAGTTTTAAATACACGACCTAACGCGAGAGCTCCATAAGTAAGAAGTATTTCGGCTGATTAAAGAATACTGGAAGGTATTACAACTGATCCGTCAATTAGCATCACACGATCAGCTTTGCAATTCAATGTTTCCAGACATAAAATTTCGAATGGACTGCATGGAGAAAATATTTATCCATACCACTATACACCTGTAAAAGAACTGTTTCCCGATATTTTGCAAAAGAGACTTAAGTTTTCTAACTGATTGCTGGAGCGGAGCTTGGATGACAACGAGTTTATTAGCAGAATTGTTTGGACGGACGAATCTCAATTTACAAGAGATGTGATCACAAATTTTCATAATCTTCATACATGGGCTGCGGAAAATTTACATACATACAAGTAGACATAAACCATTTCAACACAAATTCAGCGTCAATATGTGGGCAGGTGTACTTGGAAACAAGTTAATCGGCCACTTCAAACTACCACCTAGGCCGAATTCTACAAACTATTGGAGTTTTTACTAAATGATTACCAGAACTATTGGAGGACGTTTAACTAATTCAACTAGCTTTATCATATTTAAAACAGGGCAACTTGGGCATCTGTTATAACTGTTTTAGTACACACATAAAATAAAAATTATCTAAAACCACACAAAATCATTTTTTATTCATAGCCTTTGGAGCTTAAAGCAAAAAACCCTTTTTTATAAATTTTACCTGCTGCAGGTTTTTCCAAGTAAAATAAAATCCGTGGGTTTTTCTGCAAACTCAGTGATGATTTTTTTTTTATAATTATTACGTTCATAAGAAAAAAATAGTAAAGCGGTATGTTAATTAGGCATTTTCTGGAGAAGTGACTTCAAAATCAAAAATTAGCATGGGCAAGAAAAATGGAACAGGCTTAGAAATTGGATATCTGAATACCCTAACAAGATATCAACTTTATTTAACCCTAGATGGTTGTTCTTCGTCGAAATGACGACGAATTTTTTTCAAAACTTCTTTTTTCATATTGCGCATTTTGTTTTGTGCTGATTTTCGGTACAACTCCAGTCGTCCTTAAGCTGTTGAAGAGTGCTGATAAGTAGCTGGGTTGGTCTTTGTGAAGTAGGAGTTCACGGAAATTTCGTCGTCGATTCGACGAGGAACAACTTTTATGTAACTTTTTCAATTTTTTTTATAGTTTCTTAGAACTAAAATATTTCTTTTCCTTGTCATTTCCTTATTAAGAATGAGCATTAAGGAGTTTCTACGGGATGATGAAATTGCAAATTTTCTTGCATTAAGTGATGAAATTCAATTTAGTGAAGCTGAGGAAAGTGTAAAAAACGATGAGGATGCAGCTGAAGAAAATATTTTCGAAAGTGAAGTTTCTTCGGAAGATTGTTCAGATGAAGACAATATACCGCTTAGCATTTTAAAAAGAAAGATCCGTATTATATCATTTTCAAAATCTATACTATGTGGCAAAAATCGTCACAAGTGGTCAACAAAAAAGGCAAATCTCATCGTTATGGACAAAATATTGTACACCAAAACCGTGCACCAACTCGAGCTTGCAGAAACATTATTAAACCGTTGGATGTTTTTAAACTATTTCTAACAGATGAAAGATTGAGGAAATGGTTAAATGAACGGACTAATGCAGAAATTCGATGTCGCAGTGAATCTGGAGAAAATCAAACCGACTATGACGAAATTTTGGCTTTGATAGGAGTATTAACTTTAACAGCTGTTTTAAAATGTATATTCGGAATAAACCTGCGAAGTATGGCATAAAAATAGTCATGTTGTGTGACAGTGGCACAAATTATATGATTAATGCTTCACCATATCTAGGAAAAGGTTCGCAAAACTCAAACTTACCCTTAGGAGAGTATTACGTGAAAGAGTTGACCAAACCAGTACATGGGACAAACCGGAATATCACCGTGGATAACTGGTTTACTTCAATACCATTGGCTAAGTCTCTCCTAAGGGAACCATACAAGTTATCCTTAGTTGGAACAGTGCGATCAAATAAAAGAGAAATTCCAGCAGACCTTAAAACTAACAAAAGGTCGTCAATGCGGTACATCTATATTTTGTTATGATAACGAACTCACGCTTCTTTCATACAAGCCGAAACCTACTAAGTTGGTTTATTTACTATCTTCATATAATGAAGAAGGATCAATTAATTGTACAAGTAACAAGCCCCAAATGATCGAATTTTATAATGCAACGAAGGGAGGTGTCGATACGCTGGACCAAATGTGCAGTACTAATTGCTCTCGAAAAACAAATCGCTGGTCAATGTGCCTGTTTTATGGCAATATGAATGAATATTGCATTTGTTAATGCTTGCATTATATACGAGTATGTTCACAATAATTTTGCTTTACAAAAAAAACACTTAATCGTGTTAATTTTATGAAAAAATTACACCTAGCACTTGTACAAAAAAATATGGAGAATAGGCTGAAAATCACAACATTGAAAACGTCTACCCGTCGAAACATTGAAACTGTGCTAACAGGAAGTACTGAGAATATTGCTAGTAACAATCAATGCTCTAGTGAGCCAAAAAGGAAAATGTGTGCATTCTGTCCTTCATCAAAGTGTAGAATGACATCTTGCTCAAAATACAAAAAAACACATTTGCGGTGAGCACAAAGTTGAGCTTCGCGCCCCTTGCACACACTATTAAATAATGTTGATGTAATATACTTTTTTTATTATTTTAAGTTATTTTTTTTAAGATTATGCCAAAATATTAAACTGAAGTCTGATTTATGTTACCTTATTTTATAGTTATAAAAAAGAATATTTTGAACTTTAAAAAAAAAGTGCAATTTTTGTATATTGTTTTTACTAGTTATATTGAAATTAAAAGTATAAAATAATTAGTAAATTTTATAATGAATTAAATAATAAAAAAATGTAAAAGTTGAAATTTTCATGTCCAGAAAACAATTGCCAACAATTTAAGATAGCTCGTAGTCGATACGACGAAGAGCAACCTTAACGTAAGTAAAATAAGATCAATCATCTAGGGTACATCATGCCATTAGTACTAGATGAGCAATTTCCGTTAACACGCGTCAGGGTATCATTTCCCAAATTATCGTTGACGAATTAGGGAACACCCTGTATATGTATATATTTTGTATTTAGTATTTAAGATTTAATATCATGAATTGGATATAGAAAATAAACTAGAAAATAAAGTCAACCGGCACTCCATCGAGACTGATTGAATTTCTAACTCAGGCTTTGTTAAATAAATAGTATTACTAACCACAATGGTAGACAACTAGACCTGATCTGTACATGTGATGCTACAAATTGTTTTGCTCGTGAGAGCGTATTTCGTCTCTCCAAATTAGACCGTCTAAATCCTCCCCTGCTTGTTATTTTCTCATATGACATCAACAATTCTATTACCCCCACATAAATTTCCTTCCACTTCAACCACCGCAAAACAAATTGCACTAAGCTCAACAATGTTCTCAAAAGTGTTGACTCGTGGAAAACTTCTACAAAGAGATCTTCCACTATATTACGCAAGCGGTTCATTCGACACAGCTACTAGATAAGACTAACAGACTTAAAGATGATTTTTCCTGATGCCGTTGGTCTGCCCGCAATATCTCTGAAAAAATGTGTCAATAATCTTATTCAACACTTCGTAAGTATCTTGAGACTTTCGATTTCCCTTGGGGTTTTTCCTCACCACTGGAAAGGAGCTTATTTAATCTCTATTCATAAAAAAGGACTCAAATATGATATTACCAACTCCCGACCCATTGCTAAGTTATCCTACATTTCCAAGATCTTTGAGAGCATCATTGTTACGAAATCGCAAGAAAATCACTATTTTTGTAGTATTCGTTTTGTAAAAAAAAGGTTTCAACAAAAGGATTAAATAATTAAAAGAAATTAATATACATTTAAAAATTACAAGTTAAACGAAAAGAAATGAACTGAAACATTTAGTCCCTTCTTACTTTTTGACAAACATATATTGACTCTTTTTTCGCTTTTACATCCACTATCCTCACTTGTCTTTTTTCCTTCAGTGCTGTTTGATTTGACTATTCAGTTCTCAAAAATCATGTATGATGCATTGTTCTTTCATTGCAGATCTATCTTTGCACCAACCACTACCAACCTTATTGATACAAATATCAACAATCATGTATGATGCAATGTTCTTTCATTGCAGATCTATCCTTGCACCAACCACTACCAACCTTATTGAGGGAAATAAGGGAATGTGATTACCATTGACTTTAGCAAGGCATTTGATAAAATCGCACGTAAGTTAGTTCTTCTCAAATTCAATGCACATAGTTTTCAACCTGGGCATATAAATTGGTTCAAATCCCACTTGGAAGAACGCTATTACCTAGTCCGCTTTCTTTTTCGTAGCTGCATCTTCGGTCACTTCAATGCAGGACTTTGGCGTTATCTGAGACACTGAACTCAGTTGCCGCACCCACATTGATTCCATAATTATAAAAGCTAACTCCGCGCTTGGCTTTGTTAAACGATGGTCCAAAGAGTTCTCTGACCGTTACGTTACACTGCTTCCACTGCTCCCAAAATTCCAAAAGACTCCTCTAAGCGCCAGAGATTTTTGGAGAAAACCGTGCCGGTTCCCATGAGACTCAAAACCCACAGTTATAAAACCCCTGGGCCATACAACAGCACATCACTGAGGTCTTTCAGTAAAGTCCTAAACGATGCAATTGTGATCGCGGCAATCGATAGGAGCGATACCGACGGTTCCATTACAACTTTACGGTGGCAGCTGGTCAAGCTGAAGTTTTCGATCAACTTCTTGGTCATTATACGTGAAAACTCCGGACCCCCTCTCATCCCAAGCGACGCTGGCTGGCACTAAGGCCACGTCAAGCTCATCGCGTGTGCGATCCTTTGATCTCTTCACTAAGGCCATAGATGGTTTAGGAGAGATTTGGCCAGGTGCAAAACTCGAGGTCGTGTCTAAGGAGGACATCCCTAGTAGACCTCGAACTCGTACCTGGGTCCCAGCTGAACCCTCCTCCCCAGAAAGTATTCTGGAAATCAGCAGGCTCAGTAATTCGACTCTTCCGACTCATGACGGGAAATCGCGAAACTGGAAGAACTAAGGGGCTCTTATAGATGCGCTTTGATCGTGATCAATAAGGAATCCCTTAACCCTCTAGCGCAGACAAAAGGCATGATTCGGTTCGGTTTCAAGTCTATACACTTAAGGGTCTACAAAAAGGATGAGCTGAATGCTAATAAGCAACCTCCTCCTCCTTTAACGGAGACACCACAAAACACAACCTTCAATCTTGGAGCGTCGATATACAGTTAGTCAAAAAATTATTCACACCCCCCATAAAGAATTACAAATTATTCAATATCTTTAAGAAAACAAATTAAATTTTTTGGAAAAAAATATATTTGTTTAGTAATTCGATAACAATTTTGATTTAAGTAAAAGTAATAAAGAAAAAATTATAATACTAAATATACAATATAAAATAAGAAAGACCTCCCTTTTTTACGCCAAAAAAATATTCACACCGCACATTTAATATTTAGTGTGCCCGCCTTTGGCCTGTATTACAGCACGACACCTTTTCGGCATAGATTCAACCAACTTATTTGTAATATCCGGCGCTATGTTTTTCCATTCATTTTCAATCACAGTTTTTAAATTGGCGATGTTTGAAGGCCTAGACTTTGCAACCCGTTTTTTCACAATAGCCCATAACTGCTCAATCGGGTTGAGGTCTGGTGACTGAGGAGGCCAATCCAATACATTAATATTGTTGTGGGAAAACCATTTGGAAACGATTTTGGCGGTATGCTTTGGATCTCCGTCTTGCTGGAATACAAAGTTGTCATCAATTCCCAACAATTCAGCGCTTGAAAGCAAATTGTCTTGCAAAATCTGGAGATAATCTTCCTTTCTCATAATTCCTTCGATGAAATTTAGATTTCCACAGCCGCCCCAAGACATGCAACCCCAAATCATTCGGTTTCCTAAGTAAAATGTACGAATAAAATATCATGGATACCATAATAAATGGGAGAAGATTCTTACCTCCACCATGTTTAACAGTGGGTCGTAAACATTCTTTTTTAAAACGCTCTCCTTGCTTCCTCCAAACGCGTGTTATACCGTCAGAACCAAAAAGTGAAATTTTGCTTTCATCCGACCAAATAACTTTTTTCCAGTCCTCAGGAGACCAAAGCACTTTTTCTTTAGCCCATTCAAGTCTTCGTTGTTCATTCTTTTTGGAAATGAATGGCTTCCTAATTGCAACTTTTCCTTTGTACCCTGCCGCATTTATGCGGTTTCTAATGGTTTGACTTGTAACTTTAACGTTAAATCCATCTTCAATGTCAACTGCGATTTTGTTTGCTGATATTCGTCGATCTTTCTTGACCTCTCTCAAAATAACTTCATCAATTTTGGTCGTTGTTTTTCTTTTACGCCCCCTGCCACCGAGATTTTTAATTTTTCCAGTTTCTTTATACTTCTTCACAATAGATGCTATTGTATTTTTATTAATTTGAAGATGTTTGCTTATTTTTTTATATCCCAATCCCTTCTTATGAAAATTCACAATCTTTTGCCGAATATCATGCCAAATTTCCTTACCTTTGACCATTTTTAATACTTTTAGACTTAAAACCGGCTTAAAATAAACTGATCACTACACGCTCTCTTTTAAAAATAAAAATAATAACCAGGCGACCCGAAAATTAGAATTTAATGTATGGGGTGTGAATATTTTTTTGGCGTAAAAAAGGGAGGTCTTTCTTATTTTATATTGTATATTTAGTATTATAATTTTTTCTTTATTACTTTTACTTAAATCAAAATTGTCATCGAATTACTAAAAAAATATATTTTTTTCGAAAAAATTGAATTTGTTTTTTTAAAGATATTGAATAATTTGTAATTCTTTATGGGGGGTGTGAATAATTTTTTGACTAACTGTACTTTCCAGAAATGAATAGCGACGACTCCAATCTATCCGAGGTGACAATCAAGCCGTCGGTCTCCTCTTCTGACACCCTGTCGGAAATGGAAACCGATGACGAAAGAAAACAGGTCCTATTAGTGAAACGTAGTCTTAATATATTTCTACTTCCCAACCTCAGCGACCCCACTTAACCGTTCCCAGACTAGAGACTACCAAAGGTTCCTACTGGGTGGCCAGCAGACACTGCTACGTTGACACGGGTTTCTAACAATCAATCATTCAGGGCAGCGTAAGTGTTGGAGTATGTATGGTTTATACTTTGTGCTAGATAGAATATTGGTGCGGTTTAAACAAAACACGTCTTGGACTAACAGCAGAGAACGAGAATTTGTTGCTCCGGATATTACATCCATTTTTAAGTCTACAAAGTGTCATACATGCATTAAACAAATTGGAATCTTAAAATAATGTTACGTTTATTAGTTTACATATAAATTTAGATTCAATTAAAATTACAATTATCTATATGGTATAAAATGAAATGGACATGAAGACAGTTCTTCACATCGCAGCGATCCATTTAGTAAATTAAGCCTTACATCAAAATTAATTCCAACGTAAAATGGATAACAAATGCATTGTGTTGTTAAGTTCTACAGTCTATAGTAGTTTCTTCCGTTAAGGTCCTATTTCGGTTCTCAAGCGGAAAAAAGACCAATTTAAATTTTTTTTCAGTCTTCTTTAGAAATTTCGATTAAAATTTGGTTTTAGTATTCTAAAGAACATCTTTAACTTTGCAGAAAAATTTATTTTCCTTATCCATAATAGAAGGCGCTCAGTCAGACTAGAAAACAAAAGGTTAAATGGCGGACAGTTATTCTTGGATAACTGATTGAATAATCTGAACAAAAAAATAAGCAATGGCGTTGTAAAATATAAATGCTCTCAAGTGACAATACACCACAGTTAGTAGAAAACTTATTTCTTTCTCATTAATTCAAATGTAGATTGTTTTCACTAACATGTTTTTGGGTAAATCTAGATGTACGTTAATGAATTCCTCTACGAGGACTTAATAAAAGAATCGGGCAAACAACTTGTCTATAATTAAAACACGTACTTTATTCCTTTTCAATTATAAAAATGTATTCCCTTTACAATACACTTGGTTAAGTCACTGTCGATAGACAGCCGACACAATACACTAGTCTCATGGTCGTTGACTCGCATATGCCCTAATAATCTTCTAAAACAGCTGCCTCAGCTATGTTGCATCCGGCGCTACCATATAGGTATTGGGTACACAATATGCATTCACTTAGCAGTTCATGGCCATCCTGACGCGGATCGTATTCCTTAGTAATTTATATTGTCACGTCAGACTCGACAGTAAATAAAATGCGCAAAGGTTTATTTTGATCGGGCAATCCAATCTGGAGATTAACTGTCCGCCGTACAAAAAACCGTGATTTCGATACTCGGTTTGCGCGGTTTCACCTTTGGGCAATTTTCATATGCCTACCCAGATTGATTTGCGCGACTTCGCTTTGTAGGAAGTATCGGTTTTGCTTTTCAAAGGAAGATGACGAGCCATAGTTTTTCTGTCAACAGATATGCACATATGTACAAAAGTATCTTAGGCGGATACAATAGCAGACATCTAACTGGAATACAGATGTTATTCGGGAAAAGGCATTGCAATTGTATGAGCAGTTAAAAAGGGAAGTATGTTGGTTTACAAAAGAACAGTTTTCGATAAGTAGAGGCTAGTTTGACAAATTCAAAAGAAGGCGTAAACTTCACAACCTGAACTTAAAGGAGAAACAGCTAAGCAAAACGATGACGATTTTATTATTCGCAAATGCTGAGGGTGATTTCAGATGTAGATGGTTAATCACACATCTGATCCGAGCATTTCCAAGCCGCATTTATCTGTTCTCTGGAGGTCGAGCGAAGAATTTTGGAAAAAGTCCAAAATTTCCTTAAAAGCGTTACTTGTTCTGGACAACGTACCATCACATCCAGCATATTTGCACCCTAACATCAAAGTTGTTGCCTTACCTTCGAAAACAATCGCTTTAATCCAACCGATAGACCAAGGGGTAATTTCCATTATTAAGTTAAATTACCTTAAGTACACATTTTCGAAGCTTATCAAAGCATCTGATGAAGAAAATGGCATTAACATTATTCGAAGCTTTTGGAAAAAATTTACAGTGATACAGAGGTTGATTTCGAAGGATTAATTCAACTTGGAGGGTAAATTACTGGAAAAAACTTCACAGAGCTAAATCGAGAAGACATAAATTAAATCTTAGAATCTGATGAGCCTGACATGGCTGCTGAAGGTATGATTGATTCTTTTTAAACATGTTGAACCTCTTGAAGTGAATGAGTGTCTAGAATTAATCCTGATGACGGGCAATCAAATAATTTGCACAGCAACATAGAAACATTTTTGGAACCTTACAGGGCAGTTTACGTAGAAAAATCTATCGTAAAAACAAAAAGCAATTGGTTTTGACAGACTTTTTGAAACGAAAGACAAATTAAAAATATTGCTTACATGATTATTACTGTTTGTTTTTTCTTCCTCGTTTGAATGTGTGGTTAAAGTTTTTTGTGTTTTTCTGTTATCTTTATTGTTTGTTGTTAAATAAATGTTTTTTTTTTTTATAACTACAATAAATACTAGATACTACTTCTAAATTTCCTTCGGGTTCTCATATTCCCTATTTTTAGGAACGCAACCCCTCATTTTATAGGACGTTTTTACGTCAATGTGCGCAGTTTCGCTTTGCACGAAACTTTTCACTCCAATAAGCCCCGCGCAAAGCGAGGTATCAGTGTATTTGAAAACATTGAAACGAAGATGCGAGAAAAATACTAGCAGAAGGCTTTGAGTATTTTTCATGCTTCTAAGCATATACTCATACAATAAAATCATCATGTATATACAGAAAAGAGAGAACATGACCACAAAAACCGATGGCACGCGACTAAACGGTCCGAGAGAAAGTGTATACATCCGGATATAACTTCGAAACGAATGGAAATTTCTCGAAAAAATTTAAGTTACGTTGTAGGAACGAAAAATGAAAGAGAACCGAAATAGTACACTAAATTCTATCAATTACTCTCAAAACCTACGAAAAATGTTGGTCTCCGGTTACTATTCATATTCATCGCTCATTTCTTGCTTCGCACTTGAATTCTGCAAGCAAACAGATGGCGATGATTGAGATAGAGATGGCGATAAGACTATTCTCCTCTGGATACCCGGGAAAGATCTGTTGCATTTGTAATGATTTCTATCTTCTTGAAGAGCCTCTCTTATCAAGATTTGAATCTTCCATTTGGTGTCATCTAGAATGTCACCATCTTGTATAGAATCGAGTTCTTCGCAAATGAATTTGGCAAAAATATAATTTCTCGATTTCTTGTCACTATTAAGGGGAGGATTTATCTGATTCAAACCACAACTTAAATGTTCTGGCGCTTCCTGAAAATTAAATGACGGATGATCCTTAAATAAAGAGACGGGAAATTCTACAACAACTTACCACAATTTCCGATAGCGTAGCTGCTACGAAGGAATCTTCATGATTTTGGTTATCACATGAAGCTGTTGTTGCTGAAATTTGTATTAGAAAAATAATTGTAAAATAAATAAAAATTAGATAAAAGCTCACTCCGATATGTGGTGCTATCCCTGTAAACGGAGTGATTTTTGTCATCATTTGGAATGGGGCTCGCAAGGTCTGTAAGCAAAATGTAACTGTTGCAGTTATTTAGAAAAAACATTATTTTGTACCTCGATAGGATTTTCTTCTGATACTCATTTCATTCGGTGTGAATCCATCGAGGAACTTCAGTAAATCGTAGCACCACAATTTCGGTGCGTAGCAGTCTTTACTTTCTGATTTTTGATACCTGTATTTCTCCACACAATACTGCGTACGAATGGTTCGAAGTTTTTGCTTTACATCTCTAGCCGTAGTCCTTGGGCGGATTTTCTCCAACTCCTTGGCAATGAAAAGAAGTGTGTTTTGTCGTTTGTTTCTATCTGGGTAATAAATATTACTGTTGTCATACAGATGGGGGTACTGTTGGTAAAGTTCTAATAATACGGTCGTTTGGTCTCTGGTCCACTTGGCCATTGCGGTCTTTTAAAATCGCAACATTGAAGCAAAATTAATAAAAACAACTTGCGTGTTGAAAAAAAATGAGTTAAAATCTGACAGATGCGTTTAGTTAACAGCTGTTGTTTGAGAAGTTATCGATTGGGTTATATCGAAATAAAACTATTGTTTTAAATATTTCTCATAGATGGCAGCGTATTAACTGTTAAAATTGGAGATGGACAAACCAACGGTTTTAGTTAATTTTGTTTTGACAAGAGAAGCAATACATTGTTAGGGTGATAGACATAGGGCCTTCTAGTTAAACTTTAGCTGAAGGGAGTCTTCAATTTTCAACTTCAAAACCCCGATTATATTCTTTTAATGCTTTTCAGACGAATTGTACATACGTAAAAATATTATTATAATTGGCGCAGACTTAAGTTATTTCGGGTAGGTACCCTTAAAATGTTTTGCATAGGGCGAGCGAAGGAAAATTAAGGATGAAAGAAAGAGAGATACTGATATAAGTTGATTTTGAATATTTGCAGTCTAAAATGACTAGAGAATAAAGAGTCCGGTAGGATATTCCATAAGCAAATTATACGGTTTAGGAAAGAATCACGATATTTCTGAAAGCGAGAGTAAACGGGTATATCGAGGCGGAATTTTATTGTAAATTTTATTGGAGCACTGGTGGTAAAAATAGCGGTAGATCAATGTAATGGCGTTTTCGCTTGGGCAGTCAGAAGCCTTTTTTTATGTACTCCAAATTTATTTCAAATGGAACACTAAAAACTTCTTTGGACTTTTATTTTTTAAATATATTTGCTTCCGAAATCAATTTGAACACTCAGAATAATAAATTGGTCGAACACAGCCGATTGCACAAAAACTCAAATCTAGTTTGACACACAATACTATTTGAGTTTTATACATTTTGACATAAAATCCAGAAGAGAAATTTTGATTCTTAAATGAAAACGAGAAGCAAAATTTTGTTTCAGAAAAAATGAAGGAAATGGTTTTACGCCACTTTTCTTCTCCGGAGCAAGGAAAAAACATTAGCGCTCAAGTGTGCCAATTTTCAATTTCTGTTTCAATTTATGTATTTACGAATAATGAATGGTCTGTAGATTAAGTCTTTTATACTCGTAGTACATAGAACTTAATACTACATAGCTTAAACTTAGTACAAAAATAGTATGATATCTTGCAAATATATAAATTATAGAAGTAGGAACAGGAAGGAGAATAGATGGGAGAAGAAAGACATGTAGATACAAAAATAACAGTAATAATAGAAATTTTAGGTTGAGGGAAGTTAAGATATTATTGCTTTTGCGAATTGGCGTTAGTTAGCAATAGCTTTAATTCGAAACAGTAGAGAATTCTAAAGTTGAATCGAGTAGACAAACAATAGACGGGATGAGTTTAGGTAACAAAAGTGGGGTGTGATAATGTTAAATGTTCTGCTAGAACGAACGAGTCTCAGTGTAAAATATGTACAAGTAAGATGGCCTTTTGTTGATAATCATTTTATGTAAAAAAATGCAGTATCTGGCGATGAGGTAAACAACCAAGAGAACAACCAAATAAACTCATAGAGAATTCCAAGATATGATCAAAATTACGTAGACCATGGATGTACAATACGATGAGACAATGAGTTCAGGCTGCAGTCGACATTTTCAGCGTAGGTAATAAGCGGTAAATTAAGCATTTTGACGAGCTTCTGTCATGTGGCGGCAGGGCTGATGGCCGCTTGCGGTTAACCAAATTTTACAAAGTCGTCCATATGCACAACTGATAACAAAATTAGTACGAGAATACCGTGATAGCTTGTGATCAATTACGAATTCTAAATTGGTAACCGTTACTGTTAAATACAGTATTTAATTTGACGTTAGAGAGCCAAATATCAGGCAAAGACTGACATATAACATATATGAAGTATTTGTGACTTTCTTGGATTCAGTAAGTCAGTAAGTCAGTAGCTCAACTGCTTATACTGTCAAGTTTCTCATTAGAGCATCGAACAAGTTCAAGAATGTTATTTATGGGTCGGGTTATGTGGAATTGGACATTATCAGTGTAAAGGTATTGCCATTGCAATTTCGAGCAAAGTACATAGGCCATGCTCAACACTATCAAAAGCCTTCGGGAATCAAATAAAGGGCCATACTTTTCACTTGCCGCGAATAAACTGGAATCTGATATCCAATGGACCAAAAACAAAAGGTAAACGCTAGCTGTATATTTTTTTTAATATGGTGGTCGTGAAGTAGGTGCCCGATTTCTGCTGGTTGTTGCTGGACCGGACGCAACTATTTGCTTGCCGATACCTTCAGATATCTTAGAAACGTCAGTCTTGTGAGGATTTACAGAAAAATAGTAGTCCTCTGAACTGTAAGACCTATTGAATTTTTAGAGACGTGCTATCAGGGGCAGCACCCTGACTAGCTTTTCGCTTAATTTACTGAAGATTATGCATAACAGCTCTTCCTTTCTGTGGTTGCTTTGTTGCTTTGACCTAGGTGAGAGATCGGACTGAGCGCCAAAGATGTCTAAACTAGATGTTAAATAATCAAAACGATTTTACTGCAGGTGGTACTCGCAATGAAGATAACCCACTAGTCGTCTATTCGACTGCGGTTGAAGCACGGATTCTGGAGGCCTGAAATACCATACTAAAAAAAAATCCCGCCAATTTAGCCTTTGACCCAAAAATTGCTAGATCACTTGACCCGTTTATTCCTGCGGCTTTTTCTGGAGCCTGAAACAATGGGGAGCGCAGAGGTTCTGCCTGTTAAAAGTTTAAACTGTATCAGATTAGATAGGTGGCTTCCAGAGGAGCTAGTCTCTGAAAGACTACCGTCTAATGGCAGTTGAAGATGAGAAGAAAACGGGAAGCAAATGCACAGCGTAAAGATATGGCACGTATTGTCGGTAGTGCAAGTGCTTAAAGTCTCACTCTTCGAGCGATGATAGAGAAGAGAAACCAGTCGGCAGAAGAAGAACTGAGATCGACCCAGCTCAGTGAACTGAAACTGCTCCCACTTCATCCGTCACGAACAGGGCTAAGAGGAAGAATGTTTTTGGCACTTGCTCTGTCAATGGATTTCTTTGCGCATGATGCTCGGATAAAACCGGCCTCCAACCAACAAAGCCTGCGTTGTCAGTGGACAGAAATCAAATGCAGAGCTTAAGCACGTCGACAAAAATAAAACAAGCGGGTTTTACCGTATACGATATTTGCAATAAAAAGCCAATAAAGCCAATAAAAGTCGTTGGTCTGGTCGACTGAAGTCGGTTAATGTAGTAAATTTCAAACTGACAAACAACTCTGGTGATGGCTTTGCCTGTGCACCAGATTCCGGTGAAACCGGTGCGGCAACCAGCTAAAGTTCCAGTTCTGTTGGACGGAGCTTGGATACCGCTGCAAAACCCCTAATCTCCAAGGGAACAGGAACGGCGCACCTATAAGGATTCATCCATCACCTCACTGACGTTTCAAATTGCGAATGCTGGCAATGACAACAGTCTCAACGACGATGAATGCATACACTGTGGAAGTTAGCTAAAGCAGATAATGTTTGCCTTCATGCTGAGGGCTGCAATATGGAAAACGGAAAAAGAATATTGTTAGATCTCTTTTGATCTAAAGTTAGACAACACGGTTGGATTGCGAGTGACTCTTTATTAAAAATTTAAGTTCCTTAAATACTACTTAACAAACAAAATGTAATTCTATGGGTGTATTCTGTTACGTCTGGGCATTGCTACCTAATACTGTATTTGATATTGCAGGTGCGAGCAAAAACCCATACGTCAGCAGAATATTCGGTGGGAACAGAACTTAGACTGGTAAAATTGTTTATTTAGCAGAATAGAGTGTGGGAACGGATAATATGGATAGGAGCCATAGGAATTTACAGTATGTATGTAAAGAAAGGAAATATAGTGAGGCTTACAAGAAAAATACTTTTTAATTAAATTAAGATTTAAACAAATATTATATGCTAATTTGGATTTCGAAAAGTGTCTCTTATAAAACCTTTTACGAAAAGATTGAAGCAGCCCGATTAAAGTCTTAAAAAGGGGGGAAATCAGTCAGACTGGAATCACTCTGAGTCGAAAGCGGAAATTCTCCTTCTCATGCGTGAGACTCACTTTCCAGGTAATTTAATCAGAACTAGCTTACAACCAACTCCTATTAACGAAGCTGCGAATGAACATGGGTCGTGGTGAAGGATTAGACTAAGCGGGCTGATTGTCTTCTGACTCTGGTCTCATGGAAATGCCGACTGATGCTATAATAAAAGAACTCCTGTTACCGAAGAAGTACGAATTCTATTCTCCCTGTGCCTAGGAATGGTTTCGACCAGAATGTGAGCCGGGAAAAGAATGTAGTCGGGTCTTCACGGACGGCCCCAAAACCAATTCAGGATGCGGAACTGGTGTCTTCCTGGAGGACAACAACGCTATATTTCACTTCTCGTTGGGTCTATCTTCCAAGTGGACATAATACATACATATTCCTGATGACAATGAACTATTGTATATTTTGAAGGACCGGTGGGCGAAGCATTTGTAACGTGTGGGCCATTTAAACCTTCGGCATCTGGAAACCCTACAATTTTGACATCTGTTTTCAGATCGGCTTATGACACCCTGAGTTTGAAGCGTCAGTCCAAGCGAATTTGTGTCATTTAATATTATACGCTACCACAACGCGCTGTTATCATGCAGCTTTACATTCAAAACATTGTAAGCACCTTCAGACCACACCATCAGGCGTTTATACCAAAAATTGATCTCCACCGTCATCAAGGCCGACGTCGTCCGGGGCGGTCTGATGAGAAAATTAAGGCCGAGAGCTTACCGACAAGAACCAGTCGTAGCCGTTCTTTGCAGTTGGGCGTCCCTCGCAGGTCTCTCTGACAAATACAATAATTCGTGCTGATTTCAAGTTATGTTATACCCGTATAAAAATCAATTAACGCAACAATTTTTACCACTCGAAAAGCCACGTCGCTTGGATCATACGAAATTTGTGGTGAACATGATTTTTCGCAAAAAATTGAATGTGACCGTAAATAAATAAAATTGTCGTTTCTAAAGTAGTTCATTAATAATAAAATTACTTCAAGCTTTATTTAACCGTTTCAATATTTAGGATTTAACCTCACAACTGCCACAACTGCTCACGCACGGAAACCAGGTGGATTTTTTTTGTGACGATCGACTAGCAATGTTTGACAGATTTGTCAAACGTTGAATTTGGCTAGAGGCTTCATTCCGCTTGATGACCCAAGCAAAAAATGGTTTGGGGTAAGGGCGTCTTCCTTTTCGTCGCCGGTAGGAATATATGTTAGAGGACGCGAGTTTAATATGTTTTCCACTTCGATTAATGAGCTTTGCAGGAGCTCGTCGGATGAATTTCGAGTGGGTACGATCTGTGCAAATGTTGTTTTAATAGATCTGACTGGTTTCTCCCAGCTTCCGCCCATATGTGGAGACCCAGGTGGAATAAACACCCACTTAGTTGAAATCGATGTGAATGTTTCCATCAGCTTTTCTTGGTCGATTCTTTGATAGGCTTCTTTCGGCTCTCGCTCCGCACAGTGAAAGTTAGTACCGTTGTCAGAATGTAGTTTAAGTGGTGTTCCTCGCTTTGCCATAAAATTGCGGAGCCCCAGAATGTACGAGTCCGTGGATAAAGAGTGTGCACCCTCAATGTGGATTGCGCGAGTGGTGAGGCAAGTTAGCAAAACCCCCCATCGTTTATCAGTCCTTCGCAAGATTGAAACTACGGTCCCAAAATAGTCGTCGCCCACGTATGAAAATGGTCGACTGAAGGAAGCCAGCCGGTCATGATTGGAGGCTGCGGACGTGCTCTCAGATTTCTGCACACTTGGCACGACCGACGGATAGATTTGAAGACAGCTCTCACATCTATCTCGGGATGTGAAATCGCTGCCGAATTTCGTTTACTGCAGTTTCGTAGTTTTGGTGTTTGTACCGCTGATGATAGTCGAGAATTATTAGCTTCGTGATGTGATGATTCACCGGGAGAAGAATTGATCGCTTTAAGTCATCGGTCGCGTCTTTCGAGAGTTCGATTCTTCCACTTGTACGTACTAATTGATGTTCGTCTAAATGGGGACAAAGTCTATAGATTGAGCTTGATTTACTCACCGCTCTATTTTTCGATTGTTACGTCAGAGACTACACTTCCGTTTTCCTCTTTCTAACATTCGTTTTTATCTTTTTATTGCACTGCATGCCAAGCTAATAATCACGCTTAGAATGCATGACCAACAATGCGCGGATCATTTTTACAAACGTTTCACTTTTGCGCTACACGCTCTGGCAAATATGACACCTTAGCCAAAGCGCATTCCTTTCCCACAGGTAAACCTGTGTTCATCGAAAAAGCTGTGTCAACAAATTTGCCATATAAAACATGCAGATAAGTTTAGTTCGGTTGGCTCTCTTTCGATACCTTCCATAGAGTTAAGTGTTGTAAGAATTAAATGATAAATAGTTGAAAAGAAATTAAAAACTGTTTCTTTTATTAAATCATTAGTGAAAGAACATAACTCGCAGCTAGTTTCATTGCGGTAGGCGTTGAGCTGCGTTTCTTTTAGTAGGGCCTTCTCTGCCAGCTGAAGTTCCGTCCGAGTGACGGGTCCGGTAGCACTTACAGCTTCCTGCAAGTCTATGAGTGGTAAAGCTCCATATTCATTTTTCCTTAGCTTGACTCTCGCTTGCCACTTGCTAATACAGCGAATCAATAAGGCGTTGCAGCGCCGTACTGCACACAAGCGGGTGAGGAGGTCGCTCTAAATGGCATGACGGTCATTACGAAAGTGTTGGGGTATTGGTCGTCGTTATTACACCATAGAAAGCGTTAAGAATGTTGGTCCTCATCTCTGATTTTTACCTGGTGGAACATCTCCATGATGTTTCCACAGAGACCTATAGATTTTTCCCTAAATTTATGAAGTACGGAAACCAATCCAGTAAGCTGATTTGGTCCCTTAATTAAAGCAGAATTCAAAGACATACCTTGAACTTTTGCTGCGGCATCCCAAACAACCCGCTATTTCCCAGGTTTATTTAGGATCGTCACTGGGAATATAGGAAGATACGGAAGATACCACGAGCGTTGATGTATTTCTTCCGATTTTTGTGCAGACAGCTTACGCGAATAGCTCTTAGAGAGGTTGTCTTAAATTTTGGCTTGTAGAGCCTTGGCCAACGCTGGATCTCTCGCCATGCGTTTTTGTAGACTGTTAAAACGCTTCAAAGCCAGGAATGCGCAGATTTCCAAGGGTAACGAGTATCACTCTGACGACCACCGACTCAGATCCCTGGTGGAAAAGGTGCTCATCGTGATGAGCTGATACACGATCAACATTCTGACGATCCCTTTTTATGTCTTTCTCCGCTTGGAAACCCTTTTCGTTGTTGTGGAGCATACTATGGTGCTTAAATAAACAGTTGTTTTTGCCGCAAGCTTACTCTACTTTACACTGTTGCCTCCCACGCTTACCCAGACAATGTCGACAAAGTTCGTGCTCTCACACCGCAAGCCACTTGGAAGAATATCTTAACTCTTCAAACTTCTTGCAATTTGAGACAGAGGGACAATTCTCGATACAAATGCAACACTTGCGTTCAGCTTGTCTATATTGATAGTTGTTATTTTCTTCACTGTGCTCTGAATGCATATACAAGAATTCCTTTTCTTTAACATCTTTATTGGACGTGTTCGGCTTATCGGTGTTCAACAATCTCGTTAAACTGACACGATTTGCAGATTCAGCTATCTTGTAAAATGCGAAAGAGTACAGGTTTCAACAAAGGGTGTTTGAGTGTAAATTGTCCAGTTGAGTCGGATTGCGGGTGGCAGTTTATCCGCAAGCTCTTGCAACAATGTTGGGTTGCTTAAATGTGTGATGAGGACGCAAAAATGACAATAATCTCTAATTTATCAGCTCTCGGCGATGGAGTGACGTGACCCGAGGAACGCAATTTGGCTGGATAAGTAAACTTCTACAGATTCCAGAGCCTTACCTTTAAGAGTTGTTCGTTCGAAGCTCGAAATGAAGAGAGGCCATTCATCGGGCTCTTCGCTAAAACTATCAAAACCTCAGCAGAAAGTAAATAGTAGGATGGGCGACGAAGAGTGTTGCTGCGGTCGATTTGATTGGGATTGCTGTTGAAATCCTAGCACATGATTGTGTAACTGCTATGGTTGTTGTTGCCCAACTGGTACATTACCTGTCAGTTGCATGTTTTGTTGTTGCTTTAGTTGATTCCCAACAGTACCTCCGACCTCTGTATATGGATCATATGTGTTCACACTGATTGCATTCAAATCTGGGAAATATGCTCCCCTTTGAGGCCGGTTGACTTGACCGTTTATTTTTGGTTGCTGTTGTTGGTGCACTTCTCCCGTGGTGGGATCATTAATGTTTGGACGCGAAAACTTGACGCTCGGCACTTCTGTCTTCCTTTGAGAATTTCGTCCAATATCTTGAACCCAGTTACATTTTCTTCCTCTTACTGAAGCGGACGAACACGAATCCTCTTCATCCGATTCCTCTTGATCTTGGATCAAACCCAAAATTTGGTACTTCTTGTTGATATATTCTTGATCACGTTTTCGGCTCTCCTCGCGCTCTTTCTGTTCCCTTTCCTCGGTGAGACAGACGTCTTTCCTCATCCAAATTCTGCAACTCCAGTTGTAGCCGTCTGGCGGTTGATGCTTTTGAGACTTCGAGCATTGTGATGTGGCTGGTGATCGTCGTTTTGACACTGCAGTCGAGGGTACTAATGGGCGTCCTGGTTGGCGATCGAATTCTATCGGAGTGCATTTCTCACACTTCCACGGAAGATCTGCTACAAAGCTATCGATTCCCACACAACCGTAGTAGTACCAAGCACCGCATGTTGTCACACAGAACACGCCTGGCAATTGTATTCCCTTGCATCGGGCTGCTCCGCATATGAATTTGCTGTGACAGAGTGGTGATTATTAGCAGGGGGCGGGGATCTTCTAAGTGATTTTCTTGGCATAAACACTGCGGGCGTTTCTGCCATATTGGTTGTAGGAAGACGATAAAAGAATTTTGTAAAATGTTGCCTTAGTTGGGCAACGAGCTTCAGCTTTTGTAACGATGTACGTTGAGACACAAGCAGGAATTGCAAAGAATTGAATAGACTTTTATTAGTCTTACATACGTTACAAAATTCCTGTTAAATACATAGTTAATTAGGCTTAGGAACAGTACATGTTTATAAATACATACTTTTAGTTCATTAATAATAAAATTACTTCAAGCTTTATTTAATCGTTTCAATATTTAGGATTTAACCTAACAACTGCTCACGCACGGAAACCAGGTGGATTTTTTTGTGACAATCGACTAGCAACGTTTGACAGATTTGTCAAACTTGGCTCTCTAGGAAGGGATGTCAACAACGTCCTTTGTTCCTCGGACGCCTAATTTCGAAAAATTGTGATTTAATCTTCACTCCGCGATCATCCGACTTAACACCTCCAGACTTCTTCCTGTGCGGTTATTTGAAGCCTAAAGTTTATGTCAACAAGCCACGGACAGCCTTTAAAGGCAATATACGACAGGAAAAGGCCGCTACTCAGCCCAAAATACTTCGGGAAGTGATGGAAAATGCTGAAAAATTAGCACATTGCGCTATTTGTTCTCGCGGCGACCGCTTACACGATATCATATATCGATAAATAAACGATAAATAAACGAAAAAATGAGTTCGCAGCAAATAATTTGGGTTTAAATGACCCACCCTGTATTTTAGCGACAGCCAAACTGCGCTTATCGTCTTACTAAACCCTCTTTCAACTTCCAAGATAGTGGAAGATTGCAGTCGGGGGACTGAGTCTTATGTGGGTCCCAGGTCACAGTGTGTTCACGGCAGCTAAAATCGCCGGTGAACTTGCTAGAGAAGGCTCTGAAAAGAATTTTTCCGGACCCGTACCTGGGCTAAGTTTGCCTGCGCTCTTGGATAGGGCTTCCATTGACGGGTTTCACATGACCATAACTGCAGATGGCTTGATCCCCTAGGATCAAGCTTCCCGAAAAAACGCTTTGCTCCAAAAAAAAAGAAAGCTAAACAGGACTAGCCTCTCAGTCCTATCTTTACCTATCGTTCCAATTCAATCTTCTGAACGTATCGTTAAAGAAGTTAACCCCTGAGATACAATAATTCTTAAATGGATTCTGTTGATTTGATTTGGAGGTACAAGTATGTTGCCAAAGTACCATGAACTCGAACTTTGAAGAACTATGAAATATTTCGTATCCGAATATTACTGAAATTTTGAAAACCATAAGAAACCTCAAGTGCAGCACTTTGTAGTGAACCAAATATAAACTTTAATTTTGCAAGAACAGGCTCTTTATAATCAGCCCCTCTTTCAAAATCAAGAAAACCTTAATTTAGGTCAACCGGTAAGTATCTATAGTGCTGAGATATTTAAAATACTTTCAATAGTCGCACTTGTCGCCTCCATAGGGCAGATTTTCCTCTATATTTTCCTCCTTTGCATACAAATAAAGGAATTATACCAAATCACTTCCTTGGCTGTGGCAATGTAGACTATATTGTCTCTAAGGATACCGCACAGAACCAAAAGGAATATCATTGCAAATTGTCCCCAACCTCTTTCAACACAAACAAAAAGGTGAACAAAATGTAACTTTTGGACGTGATGCGTTTACACAAGGCCAAAGTTATAATAGGCTAAGATTGCAGAAAATTGAACTGAAATACGAAACTAGGACCCTTAGCACTGGGACTCGAA
Source organism: Volucella bombylans (assembly GCA_949129095.1). Classification (NCBI taxonomy): domain Eukaryota; kingdom Metazoa; phylum Arthropoda; class Insecta; order Diptera; family Syrphidae; genus Volucella; species Volucella bombylans. Next base: position 53,338,972 of record OX422143.1, read on the forward strand.
TTGTTACAAAAATTATGATAATACCAACAAAGGACTACGTGCGTTCGCTGAATGTTGAAACAATGATTCTCTAACTTGATCACATTAATTCATACAGTTTACGTCAAAACCAGAACGTTTTAAACTTTTATCCAACTGTACGCGTAGACCTTTTCATCCTTATATGTTGCTCAAGCATAAAAATCCAAAAGCTAAACCACGGCGAAGTTTCAATTGAATTATTGTGCGACTACGGGTAAGGTGTATCCTTTTTGCCTCTTTTGTTCCTCCATCAAAACGTCATATCTTCGGAATCACACATACTCGTACTACCAAACACGTATTCGTAGAACTCCCGGAGATGCGTGCCTGTTTTTTATGGCTTCTCATCAAAGAAAATCCCAAAAGTGTGGACCATATACAATACAACTTGCACACATGAAATGAACAGCGTTTCTATGCTTTATGTACCGTGAGATTAGCTTGGGGTATGAGTTTAAAGAATTCCAATCCCAGAAATGGGAGAACTATTTTACTTGGAACTGTCTATATGCATACTCGTAACATATGTACAAATGTACGATGGGTTTGGTGTAAGGTGGGCTCCTGAACAATATGATTTGACTAAATGGCTGAATGAAGTGGGAGTGAAGGAATGAGCACTGGTTCTTAAATACGTAGGACCAATCTCACCACGGATGAATAATAATTTTAAGTTCGGCATAAGCATGAAGGATTTGGTTTATGATTTCATGTTAGTAGTAGGTTTCTTGCAAAAATTGAGCCTCATATATTTTTATCGTATTTTTATGATGACCGCAAATAAAAAACTTCCCTCACTAAATAGGAACTACGAGTGCATAGCAAGTGCTTTACATTTTTACGATTACTATGGTACTTTCCTTTCTTCTTTTAAAAGTTTTTCTTCTTATTTGAATAAAATGTTCCTTCTTTTTTACAGCTTCCATGGAGAATACAGAACTTAGAAAATAAATTAGTAAGTTAAGCACATTTTATAAGAAAAGTAAAGTGTATTCGTTAGAAGGTTTATTATGCATTGTTCCACAAAAGGGTGTTTAGAGTAGATAGCGACGCTACGGGGAACCCTTCTCAGAAGTGTTTATGGTCCATAATGTTTGCTCTTTTTGTTTAAGACTAAGCATAGAACATTATATCATCCACATATTCCCTACTTTATCCCGCCAATGCACATACTCTAGATGCATATATCTTGTTCCGGGAGTTTTTGTTTCTGTAATTATCTCATCCCTTCCAAAACAGACCCTTTGCAAAGTCCAAAATGAGTCCAGAAGCCATTCCGGACAGAATGTTTCGAAAGCTATCCTTACATATGCATGAATTAACTGAGTCCTAGCCAGTTCAAAGATTATGTTAACAAAGTGTTGAAGATAGCATAAAACGACGCTGTAATAAGTTTGCGACTTTTTTTTTATAATTTACGCACGCCTAAGGGGTTAGATACCCTTTTACTGTTGCCAGGGCGCGGGCGGAAAGGTAGAAGGAGGAGAAAGGAAAATTGTTTTGTAGTGGTTTGAAACTCAGGTGTATTTGGTTTCGATATTAGCTCTCCAGGGGGGGGGGGGGGGGTGGGAGTCCGAATAGGACGGAGAGTTTTTTTTTTTCTTCACTCAGAGTGATTCGAAGTTATAATTCGCACTAGTTTTTTGTGGTTAAAACTCTACGACAGCCAAATCTACGTGTCAGTGTTATGCCTACACACGCAGAATTTTTCTGTCTGAGTTCCAATTACACAAATGAAAAACTGACTTGCCATGGGCAGGATTCGAACCTTGGACCCTCAGAGTGAGAAGCGATTGCTAGTACCACTACACCACACCCACTCACAACATCCAGGCTAACTTTTGTACATGCAAACGAAACAGGTCGTATTGCGATTGAACCTGAGCACTATCCAGACAAAGCACTATACGGACGCTCCGGCAGAGGTATTGCCAATATGGAGTAAACCGCGATATCAGAGACAGATCTAATGATACCCTCATTTGAACTACACCCAGTGTTGAGTTAGGTGCACTGTCATCAGATGGATCCATTTCTTTTGCTCTGATATTGTATGAGGCATGAGAGGCCCAACAATTATTGGTTTGGTAGTGCCGGATTCTTATTGGTTAAAACCTACTCCACTTCAGCGGACCAGTTTGTGCCACCCGTGATATTGCCTAAGGCATTATTTTGCTGGGATCGGTTTGAAGTCTCAGCTTATTCTATACCAATCGATCAGATTTAAATTAGATTAGATTTGATTTTTATTTTAATACTAAAATATTTACAAATTGTTACATTAGTAAAAATCAGTTAGCATGGCAGTGCCATCTGCCTGGTTGACGGAAACGTATAGATTATTGTTATATAATTATTGATTATTGAAACGTAAATCTCATTATGGATTTGAACGACTTGGTTCTCCGATAAGACTTCATTTTCAAACACGGATCTCCATGTTTCACGCAAAATTGGGCGTCTGTCAAAAAAAGTATCCTCTTTCTCTGCCAGTACACATGCTGCAGACGTCCGGTAGATCGGTATATCCGTAGATCATCTCTGTATATACAGTTGGGTGTCAGTTCTTTTTATTTTATTTTCAATTAGTCTCCATATTTATCTTTGTTTGTATGTTAAACAACACTAACTTCAGTTTAATGTAGCTGCATAATGTAGTGATTTATGCGACATATAATATTTTATGCTACATTGGTTATCTGCGAAGTGCCATTACTTTTGCGATGACTCAATTTTGCACCACTATTTTCTTCGTGTGCATCTGCATTCGCAGTTTGACCCCCACAGGAATTGGAACTCTTAAACCTTTTAAGAATTTTTAATTTTAAACTAGAAGTCCTTTTTATTCATTTTCCGTAGGCAACAGGCCTACAGGAAGGTAAAAAAAAAACTACATTGTATTCTCATTTGGAACATAGAGTAAGGTTTGATTTTAGAAATGACATATCTTGCAAAGAACGTACAAAAAGTTAAAAAATTAAGTACGAGTACTACAAGAAGTCTAATCAACGCGCTTTACGAGTATAGCAAAAGCTGCTGTTGCAAGGCTAAGAAAAAAGTGTAAACTGGACTTTAGGAGGAAGGCCCCAGAAACTCTCCAACCAAGATGAAAGTGTTTGGTGAGGATTATGCTTTCTGGAAGGACCGCTTCGGGTTCTGAAGCAGCGAAAGGGCTTCAGGCAGCTACTGCGAAGCAAGTATGCAAACTGGACAGAAGATGATTGGAATAAAGTTATATGGTTATACGAGATTAAGATCGCTATTGTACGGATGGAATATCATGTGCTTGGAATTTATTTTTTTATTTGCGGGCTCAAGGGATGTAAGTACTCTTAATATACTTGCACAGACCGCGTACTTGCGTACCTACATAAATATTAGTAGGTACGTACTTTTATTAAAGCAAAATAGTGCCGTGACAAAGTAAAAAAAAAACAAGCAACTACTTAATGTGAATACCGCATAGAAATTACCGCCAGTGTGAACGCATAAGCGGTATACCGCTACCAAAGTTCTACAGGTACCCGTACCGCTCTAGTGTTCACCGCCAAATTCCACAATTTGCAGTATTCGAAGAATTTATTTATTGTAAGCTGTATGGATTCGGGTGAGTACGCTAACAATACTATCTCATCCGCAAAAAGAAGAGTTTTAACCATCACATCCCCATACTCCAGACCTCCAGGTAGAAAATTCACAATATCCTTACTGAAGAATGCAAATAGACTAGGGCTCATGTACAAACTTCTCTCACTCTTGACCCCGATCGAAACCACTCTGATAACACCTCAATATTCCATACATCTCTTCCATACAACAGGTTGTAGGGGGAAACCGATGTTCATGCTATTTGCCTATAAAGAGGGGAGTACCGCAAGGCTTCATTCTTGGACCATTGATTTTTTCGCTCTACGTAAATGAACTGCCAAAGGTTGTTGTGCATTGTGCAATTCATATGTTCGCCGATGATGCCCAGATCCACTTAAGTTCTCCAATGAATTTGGTTAACGAAGCCACTGCGCAGGTGAATGAAGATCTCCAGCGTATACTTGGTTGGTCAGCTAAGAACGAACTGCGTCTTAATGCCCAGAAAACAAAAGCACTAGTGATCCATAAAAGAAAACTGGACCTTACTCACTTTCCACCAATCCAACTAGCCAAAAGCCCAATAGAGTACGTCGACCACGCCAACAACCTGGACCTGATATTTAACTGGACCCTTACTTGGTCTACCCACATAAACGCCACTATAGGTAAGATATATGGTGGATTACGTGCTCTCTGGACTGCACATCGCTTTGTTCCTACAGGGACAAAGCTCTTGTTAGCGAAAACCCTCCTAATACCGATTCTGCTATATTGTTCTGAAATCTTTTGCTGCCCCGACTACGACTCCAGACGAAAGCTCAATGTCGTATATAATAATATTGCCCGATTTGTATTTCACCTAAAACGATATGACCATATTTCCTTTTACTCAAATCAAATCAGCGGATGTACATTTGATAATGTGCTCAAATACAGAACGCTAAGTCTCTTGCATGGCATAATTCAAACTAAGCAACCAGCATACCTATTCAATAGGCTACGCTTCCTTCAGTCAGGTAGATCATGTATGCTTTTTCAAACGAGCTATACCTGCTTGACGTCTGAACCCCAATTCTTCGTAAACTCCGTACGGCTGTGGAATTCTTTGCCCATAAATATTAGGAAAATTAGAAGCACAAAACAATTTAAAACCTGTCTCTTAAAATACCTGGCCAATGAAACTAATTAGATTTAGAATTTTAAACTCTTAAAATGTTCAATTTGTTTGTAAAGCCAATTGTTCTTTTCTATTCTTTTCTCTCTTTTACTTTATCTTACTTACCTTATTTTATTTTATTTTGTTATCACTTCCTGAATTCTTATTGTTATATATACTTGCACATACTTGTATCTGATATTTGAAAAATTTAAGGCTTCCACATTTAAAAGATTCCATTATCTTACCGTGTAAGCAATACTTACTTAGTAAATAAATAAATATAAATAATAAATAAAATCCGCATATAGGTTTTCAATCACTCGTCCGAACTTTAGCGACATACATACGAGTATCTACGAGTATGTCAAAGAACGGGTGATCAGATGGCAATAATAGTTTTTTCAATTGTTATTTATTTATTTATACATCTACAAGTCACTTAAGTGCTAACAGATACTAGAAAACAAAATATTACATATATACATAAATTAAATTTAAAAAATGTATAAGGTTTTGACTATAATTTTAAATTGAGCTCTATTTAAACAAACGTCAAAGAGGTTACTGACTTCGTTGAAGGCTTTGACAGTACGAGTAAGCGGTTCGTTAGTACAATAATTCGTTCTGTGGTATTCAACAAAAAGAAGATGCCGTGTTCTCAGTGACCGTATAGGGACATGAAGTCCTATTTTTGATAATAGAATAGGGCATCTTATATGATAACCGAGAAGGTCTCTAACAAACATTATATCATGTATAGTACGTCTAGACTTTAGCGATTTTAAGCCAAGGAGTAAACATCTAGCTTTATAATTGGGGCAAAAGTTCCAATGCATTCTATAGAAAATGAATCTTGTAAAACGCTTTTGAACACGTTCAATTCGGTCGGAGTCAGAAGAGAGATTGGGATTCCGAATCACAACTGCGTATTCCAGATAAGGTCTAACAAGGGCGGAGTACAATGACAGGAAAGAAAATGGGTCAGAAAAGCTTTTGCAATTTCTCTTAATGAAACCTATTGCCGAATAAGCTTTGGATAAAGTACGATTCAAATGTACTTTAAAAGAAAAAGTAGTATCCAACATAACTCCCAAAGCTTTGACTTCACTAATTCGGGAGAGGGGTATGGAAACAATCGAATATTCAAATTGAATTATAGAGGATGATTTGGAGAATGAAATAAAATTACACTTGCTTGTGTTTAACGTTAGGGCATTGATTTTGCACCATTCCGTGATACTGTTTAAATCTAGTTGCAGTAAAGAGCAATCCTCAATGTTTTTAACAGCTCTAAATAATTTTAGATCGTCGGCAAACAATAAACACTGTCCATATTTAATATTTATCGCGATATCACGAATGAAGGTGATGAAGAGAAGCGGGCCCAAATAGCTCCCTTGTGGAACACCAGAGCTACATTTAATTTCTTTTAATACAAGGTTACCGATTTTAACCTGTTGGGTTCTACCGAGAAGAAAGGAAGACATCCAACGAAGTAATTGCGAGTGAAATCCGAAAGATTCAAGTTTATAGATTAGCCTATCATGATTGACAGAGTCAAAAGCTTTGCTGAAATCTGTATATATGGTGTCAACTTGGTTCCCCTTCTCAATTTCTTTCAGAACAAAGGACGAAAATAATGCAAGGTTTGTGGTAGTGGATCTACCAGCGACAAAACCATGCTGTTCATCAGGCAGATACTCTTTTATAAGGAATTCAATTTTAGTTTTAATAATGCTTTCAAATAATTTAGGGATTGCCGAAAGCTTACAAATTCCTCTGTAATTCTCAACATTGCCTTTGGTCCCAGACTTATGGATGGGAACTAAAAATGATTTCTTCCAAACTTCAAGAAATACACCTTCCGAGAGAGAACGGTTGAAAATTTGAAGCAGGGGGATGGAAAGCGAACCGACACATTTATTGAGTAGGATAGCAGGAATACCGTCTGCACCACTGCATAAAGTAGGTTTTAATGATTGAAGAGCGATGGAAACATCGTCATGGCTTAGAGTCAAAGATCCGATTTCGACGCAACTAGAGGAACTAATGGGAATGGTGCTAATTTTATCATGGCAGGTGTATACGGGCTGAAAGAAATTTGCAAACAGTTCAAGAGTAGATTCAATATTTTCCGATTTACGGTTACTAAAATGCATTGAATTTGGAATCCCCGTAGACTTCCTTTTAGAATTAATAAAAAGCCAAACGATTTACTATCAGATTAAATATTATATTCAACAGACATGATATAATTTTTGAAGAGAAATTTGTTAAGAACATTAAAATCTTTACGAAGTTTACTATATATTTCGTAATCTGACTGCGAATTAGTTTTTTTAAATGTTTTAAAAGCTTTAGTTTTTAGATTTTTTAGATTCCCTAAATGTCTATTATGCCAACAAGGTTTATTCGAATTTCGGTAGGATGAGAGCGGTACAAATCTTGAGAAGCCGTCGGTCAGTATTTCAACGAAGCGTTCATACATATGCACTAAATTTAAATTGGACATTTTATCAATCCAGTTTACATTATTGAAAAAGTTATTAAGTTCGCTGTAGTTTGCCTTTGAAAAATTTTGATATTTCAGGTTATGGTTAGCGTTGAGTTTAAAATAATAGAACAATGATAACTCCATACAAATTTATTTGTGATTAATAGAATTTTTCAAAAGAGATATAGGAACTGGAGTTACATTTGCATCAAATTCATCACAACTTACAAATATCAAATCTAAAATTTTAAGAAGTGAGTCTGCTACTGGATTGATTTGTTTTAAATTTAAAGAATGTAGGAAATCAAGTAAGAGAGATTCGTGGCCATACGAAATATTATGAGCTAAAAGAAAATTTTTATTATCAACCTTACTCCAAGTGATATTACTAAGATTAAAATCACCGAAAATTGATAACTTGTCGGATTCAGTACAGCGATTATTAATGAATTCAATATTGAGTGTTTTTCATATAATTCAAGCATACTTCTAGGCGGAACATAACTTATGATTAAAAACAAATGTTCATTGGTGTTAGGATTAAGAGTCAAAGATACACAAATTTGATCGATCCCAGAGAAGGGAAGATCAATTTCTTTACCATTAAAACAGGAACGGACAGCAACTATTATACCGCCACCATGTTCCTCTGAAGATTTACATCTATCAATTCTGAAGGGAGTGTAGAGTTCTCGGTTGAAGATTTCGTATGATGAGATTTCTGGGTAAAGCCATGATTCGACCATAATGATGACATCGTAGAACTGATCACTGGTGTTTACAAATAGTTTATAAACTAAAAATCGGGTTGTTGATGTAAGTTCGAAGTACATGGATTTGAATTTGGTACGGGCATATTCCTTGTAATGGAAGGAGGAAATGCCTGTGGGGCAACTGCTATCGTAGATGATGATGAAGATGGAGCGGTCGGCCCAGGAGGTGGAACAGCGGGTTATTGATGCAAGTTCGAAGTACTTGGATTTGAATTTGGTACGGACACATTCTTTGTGACGGAAGAATAATGAGAATGAAGTAATGTTGATTTTATCATTGCAACGTCATTAACCAACTGATCGATTAAAGAAAGAATAGAGCCACTCACGCACACACAACTAGCGCATCGCCACATAAGATTTTTGTCATCTTCCAGGGCATTAATAGAATTGATTGAGATGGAAACACATTTTTTATGAAAAATCTGGCCGCAAAGACCATCACACTTTATAAAATTATCCCGAAGCAATCTTAGATTGCAGATTGAACACTTTCCAGACATTGTTTAAATAAAGATATAAAGATTAGAAAGAATTTGAGAAGTGAAAGGGAGTAATTCACACTGGAGATAGAATTATACACGTCCGATCGCGATGACTGTTCACGATTGAATTTAATGTTTCAGCAGCTGTTAAAGTTACCAATGACATCCAGTTGTCAAAATATTCAGTATCGTTTTACGCTTGCCGAACATGCGGAAATTATTAAAAAATATTATCGAAATTCCGGCTCAGTTGTAAATACGCAACGTGGATTTCGTCGTGAGGTCGGTCGTCATAATTGCTACAGTGTGCAGGCAATTCGTAGCACCGTGGAAAAGTTTGAGTGTGAGTAAACTCTTTTGGATCTTAAGCCACCAACCAGACAGAGATTGGTGTGAAGTGAAGAAAAAATAGCTGCCGTAGCGGCCAGTATCGAAGAAGACCCAGCAATGACGATTCGGCGCCGATCAGCTGAATTGGGTATCGCCAGAGAGTCAACCCGGCTAATTGGGCACTGGAAATATTAGCCGGAGATCCGGATTTTGGCCAAAAAATCATCTTCTTGGACGAGGCCCATTTATGGAGCGAACACACTCCACAAGTCTTCGACTAAGAGTCAATGCATCCACATAGATTGACTGTTTGGTGTGGTTTATGGCATGGCGGCATCATCAGACTTTATTTCTGTCGAAATGCCCCAAAATTCCGTGCCCTAGAACTGCAAATTTTGTGTATTCACACGACCACTTAAGTGGTAATGAGCTTCATCACTCAATATGATTTTTGATGCGAAATCAACCTCTTCTTGCACCAGGTTTAACAAGGCATGGGAGTAAGTTAACCTCACTTGACGGTCAGCAGGTAGCAATTTGTGAACGGTTTGCACTTTATAAGGGATCATATTTAGGTCTTTCACCAAAATTCGACTCAAAGAAAGTATGCGACCACAGCAATGATATTCTCGTTCGACTGGCCACTTCTTGAGACATCTTTAGTGGACCCAGTTTGCACGAGACGCTCAGAACGTCTCATGTGTTTTGCGTCGACTCCTGCCTCTTACGGCCTTATTCCACGGGATGCCCATACATCCATGGGAGCAAGGATACGCCTTACCATCGCTCACCGTCATTTCACTGTTTCAGATACCAATTCGGAACTGTGTTGCCGTCACAAGTTCCACCCTTGGTAAGAGTCGAGGCCGACCTAAAACCTCTTACTGCTCTTAGGGTCGCAGCACCCAGTGCTTATTGCAACTTTACATTGGGCTGAAACCCTTCCCGCGATCTTGGGTTTAAACCACAGCCAACATGACGCTCCCACAAGGGGGCCTACCTCTAACAAGTCAGGCCCGGACCGAGATCCGGGGGGCTCCACTTCCATGGTACCGTGATTTAAGTCCTGGTAGGGACTACCGGTGGTCTAGACGCCAACAAGATCTATGACCGGCAACTTGTGACTGATCGAATCGTAGCAACCTTCGGTAGCGTCATCTGATGATGTTTACGATAAGACCAGTACTTTGCTCTGCCCCCGTTCATTATTAGACAACGTCATTAAAGGGCGAAGCCTTAATAATTTGACGGGGCCCACGAGACGCTCAGCGAAAAGCTCAATTGTTCGCGCACGGCAGGGTGCTTTAGAACAACAGACCGAAAATTGGTCAAATAAGCACTAACAATAATTTCGCGTTCTTCAGGTGTGTATCGCTCCATTGCTTATTGTCAAATAATTTTCTATTTGTTTACAACATAAATGTCAAAGCACAATTACACTTGACGCCATTTGCAAAAAGTATGACACATTCACATTGCGACATTACTTTTGCGCGACCAACAACGTTCTTCGGTGCAGTGATTATTTTACATGTTCACTTTACGTTCACACACTTGCAGATTATGCTTTGTTTCCGCCTACACTTGAGTGGGTCGAATTTTCAAAGCGACAAATCCACTTTCGCATTCGGGTAGTAGGAAGAGTACTTAAAGATCTTAACATTCACAAATTTGCTGGTCCAGGTAGTATAACTCCCCTACTTCTGAAGGGGTGTTCTTCCACGCTGGCAAAACCACTGCCTAAGACTTTTCATCAATGCTACTTTTAAGGACTCTTTCTGAGCAGATGGAGAACAGAATTTTTCCAGGCCGTCCTTAAAAAAGGCAAATCTTTTTTCTCTCCTCCTACAGAACCATTGAATTTACGCCCTTTCTTTCTAAGGTCATAAAACCGCTGATAAACCGTCTGCTCGTGAAATACAAATAGTTGCACTTGATATTCCTAAGGCATTTGTCGAAAACGCGTGCATTTGAGATCGATGACTCTCCTCTTCAATGGATTAGAAATTACCTTTCAGAACATTCAATTCAAATTGTCTTTGATGGTTTCAAGTTTGAAATTCACAAAATAAATGCTGGTGTGCCCCAGAGTTCCGTTCTATCTCCGATACACCTTCTAATTTTCATCAACGATCTCTTGTCTGCTACTTCTAATCCAATATATTGCTTTGCTGATGACAGTGCTCTCTGCTTCTCATATTCCTTCTTGGACTCAGGTTCCTGTACTTCAGCTGTAGTACAGGAGCGGCAGCGTATGTTAAGCTCATAAAATTCTGATATTAACTGCATAACTAATTGGGCAACCACTAACAGAGTAGAATTTAATGCTTCCAATGCTGTCCATGAAAAAAATGTCCATTTTCGATGTGTGTGTCAAAGATAAATTACGTTAGAACGACCACATATTCGATTCCGCCAAAAATGCTGCGTAATGTCCAGGTTTCCTCAAGCAATGTAAGAAATACTTCACCCCCTCTGATCAGGCCACAATATATGAGGCATTTTATCCGCTCAAAATTTGAGAACAATGACCATATCTTGGCTGGTCAGCTTAAAACAACCCTGCACCTGCTACAATAGATGGGATTCGAAACCGTGCGATCAAATTTATAAGTAATCCTAACATCACTTAGACAGTGGACACTCTTGAACATCGACGTAATGTCTCGTGTCTCAATTTGTTCTATCGCTATTACCACCACCAGTGCTCCATAGAAATCGCAAGTAGCATTCTGTGCCTTCAAACTTTTAACCGTAACACCCGTCTCGCTATGAACTCTCAAGCTCACTTTCGGACGTACTGAAAAATATCGTGATTCACTCCTAAGCCGTACAACTCTCCATTCCTTGCAAACTTGATAGTAATTATATCGCGCTTTTGTGACTTTTTTGTTAACCCTTTTGCATAGTTTCTTACGATATATATATATATATAGTCTTCTATTCTAAGGATACTTTGCAGATTTAGCTGCACAACGGTTTTTTACTTTTATTAATTTAAAAAGCAAGTTATGGCTTAGGAAACTTGTTTTTATTTGAATTATGAAAACTCATACTAGTACACGAATGTACTAGTATTCAGGATTGACAAAAAAAGTTAAAGGTTGAATGGTTACTTTCCGGTTCCTATTATTCATAAATCAAACATTCGTAGCTCACTGGTCTACAGAAAAATTGCCTTTTATATGAAAATGTACTAGCTTTATAATATTTTACTAGCAGAATCTAAATATACAACTTAAAACTCATAGTTAGCTCTTATTTTTCATTTATGCCATATTTAAGATTATAGCGGGTAGCTCGACATATTTATTACAGTTCTCAATATTTAGTGGTAACTAGTGTCAATTTTATTATTACTTATTCATTTGTTGTGACTAAAGCTGTCCGTGTTATTTTGATTATTACAACGTGATTTCTTTTCAATTTTGTTAACATTTTTGTCAAATTTGTAGTAAAAAATCTATAGTTTTCACATTCCAATGATTTGGAGGGAACCTACTAATCATGTGAAAGATTGTTACTTTTGCTTGACACCTCCCATCCAGCATGGCATCCCGAGAAAAAAGAAGCGGAGCGTGATTTACCCTGACTTTGTATCTGTAACGCAACCAGTACCACGCGGAACGATTTGCCTGTTCCTCAACCTGCTGAAGCCTGTCAGCAGGATACTGAAGAAGAGATTGATCTAATGGAAGTCGACTACAATGAGCCTTCAACCTCACAAGCATCACAGTTTTCGGATGAAAATATTGTTTGTAACGAGGCTCACAGAGTTTCGTAAGATGAACTTAATGACCTTATACGAGATTTAAATTTGCCAAAAGATAAAGCAGAATTACTTGGATCTAGACTTAAACAATGGCATTTGCTACAACCGGATGTTAAAATCAGTGTTTGCAGAAATCCTCAAAAGGACTTGATGCCCTACTTTAAATCAGAAAATCAACTTGTATTTTGTCATGACATAAATGGCTTTATGAACGCTTTGAAAATTGAATACAATCCACAGAAATGGAAACTATTTATAGACGCCTCAAAATTGAATTTGAAAGCTATTCTTGTCCATAACGGTAACACACAACCATTATGTCACGCAGTGCATACAAAAGAAATACATATATGAAAATATGGAGTTAGTTTTAGACGCTATATCATATTCAGAGCACGAATGGCAGATTTGTAGTAATCTGAAAGTCCTAGCCATGTTTTTGGGTTTTCAAATGGGATATACCAAGTGCTGTTGTTTTGAAAAACTATTGAAAAACAAGGTAGTGGACGGCTTTACATAAAATCGTTTTACTCTCTGCCTACCATCCAACAGGGAACTGTTAAATAAGGAGATCGACAGATGCCGTAACCAATTGGACGAGCAATGTACAGTAAGATACCTCGCTATATGAGTAAACAAACAGGCAATGAAGACGCATTCCGCAACGCAACTATTGACGAACTGGAGCAACACAAAAGTAGACTGCTGCCAAGACTAAAAACCTTGCACAGTTTACTGACAGACATACGAGTAACACGGAGATCCTCCCACTGAAGTCGTCCGTCGAAAAACTCTAAATACATATGAATAAAAGAAAATTACAGGGAGTATGTAAGTTTGTATTGGAACAACAAAATTCAAACTGTAAACTCCAACAACCCAAATAAGTTCTCGCAAATAAATAAAATATTTCGGAGGAAAGATCAAAACGAACTTCTTTGTCTAAAGATCGTCCGAATAATGAACAACAAAAAATTTTTTTAACAGGCATATATGTACATATATATTAAAAGCTCCAGATGATGATAACTTCCTTGTGATCGAAAATCCACAAGAGAAGGTAGAGGCCATAGGGGCGTTTTTCCAGGAAGTCTACAAGGCGAATGAGGTCATTGACCCAAATCAAGTCCTTTTGCACAACTCCTACCTTCGAAATGATATGGAGAACTGGCGATTCGAAAACTCAGGTTTCATCGAAAATAAAAATAAATAATACGAGTGGGAGGTATCTCCGTTCATTTTGAAGGATCTTCGAATCTTTGTGATCTTCGAATCACTGAGAAACAAGAAATGGATGGGAATCGATGGAATTGTGCTTCAACATTTCAATAAAAGCGGCGGATATATATACCACACTGTTAAATAATACAATGAATAATGAACATTATCTAGGGCATTGGTAATCAGCCGTTGTGTATCGGATTCCCAAAAGGGATATAAACACTTTCAATCCGGCGAATCTTCTCCTTCCCAACATCAACTAGGTATTCAAAAATGTTATCAATAGAGTCCTGAATAAGTGGGTCGAGGACAAAAATATAGTTCCGGATAACCAATTCGGTTTCAAGGCGGGGCATGATATCTAACATGCCGCATCTAAACTGGTTTCTGATATTCAGTGGAACAAAAGCAAGAAACAATGCACGGGCGTCTGGTTGATTGACTTGGAGAAGGACTTCGATGTTTGGTTAGAGGGACTATACTTCCAGCTGAATAGGCATAAGTAAACTGCTGTAGTACATCCTTTTCAATATGCTCCGAAGTAGACAGTTTATCGTTAAGAATGGCGACGTGACTTCTGCTGAAATATTTAACATTAAAAACGGTATTCAAGAAGGTTTGGTTAGTTCTCCGATCTTATACTATAACATCTACAGAAGTGATATTCACTTCACTATGTATTAGAGTCAGACAGCTGCATCGCGTTTAGGTCAGGTCCAAAGATTGAGGTCATTAATATGCTCTTGTAGCGTGACTTCGATAATAGTAGACCATGGTGCGGTTATTGCAAGTTGAAGATAATTTTTCAGAAGTCGGAAACCATTCTATGTAGGACACCGTTGTCTGGGGCCTCTAGGGACACCAAAAAGAATTCACGAAAGTTTGATTGTCGGAATGTATTCAGATATTTTAGTATTTGTCTAGTTCAATATCTGCATTTTCACAAACTCTGATCTGGTCAGAGCCAAAGGTCCATTTTTTTTGTCCATTCAAAGAGACTATTTTATAGCACTTAAGTCGATGCTTATTTTCGCTAAAGGCGTTCCTCTATCTGGGTAATAAAGGAATGATCCAGGAATCAAATTAAGGCAACGACTATTAGAGGAGATACAGCAAGACGAAAATAATATCAAAGAGAGTAGGATGTCAATATGGAATGTTCGGATATTAAGTGTACCATGTGCAACCAAATATTTATTGGAGACCCTTAGCTGCATTAAAACAGACGTTACCGGCATCCAGAGAATACTAAGGACTGGACCGGGGTAAGAGAAATTATAACATGCGGGTACTCTACGGTGGTTGGTACAGGGTAGAACTGGTCTATGTGGGTGTGGAATTGCTCTAAGCGACAGACTTAGGCAAGAAATCTTGAGCTCTTGCCATGTGAGGGAACACCTTAAAACAATTAGCATAAATTCGAAATTTGCAAACATCAACCTTACAAGGAATGGTTTGACTACGAGTGCCGGCAAGCGCATCTTCGAGTAGTAAGATAATTCAAAATTGGGACGTAGCTGCATAGAAAGACGAGATCCGCTCATTTGCTCTACGAATAAAATTGAAAGGAAGAATATCGGTTTCAACGGCGATTGAGTACTAAACCCTTGTCAAGAAACACTAACAAGAATAGTATATACGACCCTACTCATCCTAGTCCAACTCTATGGCGCAGAAGAATATATGATAACAAGGGCGAATAAACATTTTGAATTGACGGGCTTTAGAGGCACAAATATACGAGCTGTACTACTGCAACAACTAGGTCTGAGATGACAAGGACACAGAACGAATGCGACCCAGCACGCTTGGTCCAAAAAATTGTTCGATGCCTACCAAGAGGGACAAGCTATTGAGGAAGAACTCACCTTCCACAAGTGACAGGGCATCTCAACTATGTTGAACGAACTCCGAGCTATCTTATGAAGTTTATTGGTTAAATGCTACATACATGGAAGGTAAACTAAGAATATTTTAGGATAAGTTGGGCAGAATTCGACTTCAAAATGTTCATTGATCTGCTTTTCATATATTTTGTAACCAGTAGAATTTCCATAGACAGCTGTTTATATGTAGGATCATCGAGAGGAGACTAATACATGGTTTTTACGTCTGAGAGGATTAATTAATACTACACGTAATAACTGCGGTCTACGACTACTATGTTGAGGCTTTTGTGTTTTATATTATACATCTAAGATCTGTCCGTACGTAAGTACCTATCTATCTAATTCTCATTTAATTAAAATTTCAACAGAACATCAAAACATTCACTTCAGAACAACCTCTGCATCAAGTGCTACTTCAACAAACTACCCACACAAGTCCAATCGATAACCATTCACAAATTCTCAAACAAACAAAGTTTCGGAAAAAGGAATAAATCTCCCTGTTCTCTTAGAATTACAAGAGCCAGGCATTCCATAATCCTGTGAATGCATTTGACAGCTCCATTTATTTTATTTCATTTTTTTGTTTTTTTTTCGGCAAAAAGAACTTTGCGAATAGCCAGAAAGATGGATTTCCCATCAGTTTTTTCGGTTCGACTAAACCAGAGTCCTTAATGTCCTTTGTGTTTGGACAAGATGAGGAATTGTATATTGAAAGAGAACTAAAAAAGTACACACACCGAAAGAGTCGAAGGCTAAAAATGAACAAGGAAAAGCGAATTCGATTACTGGGATTTATCGGACAATCAATAAAATTAAGGACATGAGCAAAGTTTCAGATGACAGTGATTTTTATTTGTTCCAAAATGATTTCTTCATCGGTTTTGCTGACACTGACTGCACTTGAGTCTCTACTCGTAATTCGTGTCATGGTGATTTGCGGATGATTTTGTTTTCTTTGCGACTGTTTATGTAAAGAAAAAAACACCTAACATACGTACAAGCCGTTCTAAAAATTTGTAATTATTAAACATATAATAATAAGTTAGTTTTCTAAGTACAAAATTTAAAAGTAAAGATGTGGTGCCACAATAAAGTCGGAAGACGGACACAAAAGGTTGCATTTCTAGAAATGGTTACCTGAGGTTTGTTTTTTTTTTAATGTTGATAGGTCCCTCTAATAAGCCAAGTAAAATCACAATGAACCATGACTAACAAAGCCCTCTCCCGCACAACAAAAGTGGCCCAATATAAAACCGTAATTATCCCTATCCTGCTCTATGGCAGAGAGACATGGAGGGGGATATACAACGACGAGCTGTACGGCTGTACAGCGACATAGCGTGCGAAACTGGAGGCAGGTAGCTAAGGAATTAGCTGGCTGGCGACGCTTGTTGGTTGAGGCCCAGGTCCACTCCGGACTGTAGCTCCTTAAGTTTAAAGGATTTGCTTATTCATGGATATTTAGCAGTGGTGATATTGGGAAGGCGCTGTTCCTTCTTACCAAATTTCATTTCTTTGACCTTACTATGCAAAGAGTCGAACAAGGAAGTAGTGGAAAGTTCTAATAGTGATCACTAAAGGTTTTACTGAATTGGTAAGCACATGCTAAGAGTGCATTTTTAAGGCGTCAGCAATAGACTCGTTTGACCCATCTTCAAGTGATGGCCAACATATGACAAAGACGTAGTTAAAGAAAAGTTTAACACTATCTGTATCTGAAATCTGTGAAAAGATTTATACCTGAAAAAACAGCTTGCGATTTCCGACTCTAGATGAGAAGGGCTTGAAGGGATTAGTGTTGAAGGGATCAATATTTCGGATGTTAAGTTAACGGGAAAATAGACCCACATCGGATGAAAATTGGCAAAAATATTGTATGTACAAATCTTTCCAGAGGTGAATTATAAGATTGTAGTCATTTTCAGTGCGCGCTTACTTGGTCTTGAGATGGTGTTTTTAGACAATCGGATTTAATTATCAAGTACAGATTGCAATCTAGCATATGTTCATGTCTGAATAGGAAATTGCTCTTAGTAGCATTATGAGTGTGTACAGCCTGCAGGAAATCTATGCTCAAATTCCGTTAGCTAGCTACTATCGAAAAGGTTTGTCAGAAACTTTGTCGACCACGTTTTCGTTAACCTATCGCAAAGTGATATATACCAAACATTATGTGCGAAGGATCTGTGTCGGCCATCACAAATTCCGTTTTTGATGTGATAGGTTTTGCCACGCTCATGAATCTGGGTGAAAAAAAAGAGCGATATCGATGTTCGTTGATTTTGAATGTTTGCAGGCCTTAGTGACTTTTTAGCCTGACATGGGTAAGCTTATAAGCATTAATGCCGAGCTGATATCCGACGAATGCCAACACTTTTAGCCTGTGCACTCGTTA
This sequence comes from Volucella bombylans, assembly GCA_949129095.1. Classification (NCBI taxonomy): domain Eukaryota; kingdom Metazoa; phylum Arthropoda; class Insecta; order Diptera; family Syrphidae; genus Volucella; species Volucella bombylans. The sequence goes on from OX422143.1 coordinate 53,357,102, forward strand.
ACTCACTTCGCCTCTTGTCTTACAAAAAACAGACCGCGTCGATAAATAAAATTAAAAAAATATATACATAACTATATAACTATAGAACTATCAGAATAAAATTTGTTTTTTGTTTTTTAATAAACGTTTGGTAGAGGTATAACTCGCGCCAGTGAAAAATAAAAAAACAGAGCAACGCAGTGAGAAAAACATCGCTGGCTCAGAGGCATGAACTTCATTAAAAAAGCATGAGATGGCGCTTGGTGCTCTGAGTGATAAATGGATAGCGAAGCAGGAGATTTAACCACGAACTCTATGGATGGATGGTGACATAGTCTTATCTTAAAGGCATGGAATATGCAGGCCGGATGGACACTAGCTCATCAGATGAGGAAGTCGTTGAATTCATTACCGAGGGAAAACGCAGCAGAGGAGGGATTCGCCTCAAGATCTCAAACGAATTGACATGCGAAATTGAAGCAGCTTGCAAGGAACAGGGCTAGCAGCAGATAGCTGAGTAAGTAAATAATGTGGACGAGCTATACAGAACCACATCTGGTTTTGACATTCCAGCTAAGTCCGATAGATTGTGCACAGTTGCGCTTGCAGGTGTTGAATCAGAAGCAGCAAAATAGGAATGATGGCGAAACCAGTCAGTTTTTTTTCAGTTTTTATGCATTTTTATTTTTTTAACTTAAGTTACTCTTATAAGCTAAACAAAAAACGCTTAAAAATTAGCTTAAATTACTAAGAAATAATCTTATTCTAACTTAATGGCCCCATGCGGGCACTCTAAGTTAAACCTAACACTTAAACTATGTCTTTCGACGAATCTTACAGTCTACTTTTATTTCTATTTTTTTTTTTTTTTTTTTTTTTTATAATTTGCGCGCGCCTAAGGGGTTAGATACCCTTTTACTGTTGCCAGGGCGCGGGCGGAAAGATAGAAGGAGGAGAAAGGAAAATTGTTTTTGTAGTGGTTTGAAACTCAGGTGTGTTTGGTTTCTATGTTTGCTCTCCAGGGGTGGGAGTCCGAGTAGGACGGAGAGTTTTTCTTCACTCAGAGTGATTCGAGATATAATTCCCAGTATTTTTGCTTCATTGCTTGAAACTCTTATAACAGCCAAATCTACGTGTCAGTGTTATGCCTTCACACGCAGAATTTTTCTGTCTGAGTTCCAATTACACAATGAAAAACTGATTTGCCATGGGTGTAGGATACGAACCTGGACCCTCCGAGTGAGAAGCGTTTGCTACTACCACTACACCACGGCCACCCCGTTAAATTAATTAATACTAAAACTAAGAAAATAAATTTTAATCAAAAACTTAGTATATGGACATTTTTTAATTTTGTATAAAATTTAAAACTAAAGCCTACAAACTACCTAAAAATAAATCTTAACCTACTTACATCTAACACAAACACAGACATACATAAATATATATATATACATAATATGTATATACATAATATATAAATACATGCATATATATATATTTATTTTTTTTTTTTTGGATTTTATATATATTTTTTTTTCTTAAAACTAACTTAATCCTACCTAAAACTATGTAAGCCGGCCATGGCTAAAAAAGGAAAAAAATTAGGCTTCACATGAAGCTACATATCACTGAAGGAGTGTGACGACGAAGCATCCTCCCCTTCAAAGAGCCACCAAAAGTTTTATTGCTGCCGAGCAACATCCCTCATGTCGCGACTCCCTACCGCCCTACTGAACCGGAGACGCTCCGCACTGCCATGTGCGACGTCTCTGTCGTAGTTGAGCCGCCGTGGAAGATTAGCGGCACCGCCAATCTGTCCTGGATCAGACCTTTGCTATCTAGATAGAGGAACGCTTCTGGAGGAATAAAGCCGTCAAAGCGAACTCTCTCGTGATACATATAATTGGGGTAGTAAGCCCCGGAGATCAGGTTGTTCGATGAGGTCATTGCTCTTGCAACGTGCCTTCGAGTCAACTTAATGACGAAATTGTCCACTCTTATTAGGTTCGCCCTATTATATAAGACCTCATTAGGATAGAATTTTATGTACTGAGACTCTGGTGTTCTGTATAGGCGAAGACAAGTCCTAAGACAAGCCCTCTCAAACACCCGAATCTTTTCCAATAAACTTGCTCTCACGTTGAACCACACGGGACATCCAAATACAAGCATGGGCCTGATAAGAGCCATGTAGCAGATTACCTTCACCTCGCATCGAGTTGACTGTTATAGAACAGTCTCTTTGTAAGGGCAAAAGCACCTTTGGCTGTGGCCAGAGCAACATCTATATGTTTGTTAAAATACAGATATTGATCTAGCCAGATCCCAAGGTATCTGACTACATTTCGACAAGCAAGTGGCTGTCCGTGTTGTCCGAGGATAGAAAACTTTCGCCAATTCTTTCTGGTATCCCTAGAGGCCCCAGACAAAGGCGTCCTAAACAGAATGGTTTCCGACTTCTGAAAGTTGATTTTCAACTTCCAGTCATCGCAATATCGCTTAATTTTGTCGAAGTCACGTTGCAAAAGTGTATTAATGACCTCAATCTTTGGACCTGATCTGTACGCGATTATGTCGCTATGGCATGGTGAAGTGAACCTATCAGATCACTCGTGTAAATGTTGAATAGGATCGGCGAATTTACCGCACCTTGTTGCAGACCGTTTTTAATGTGAAATGTTCCAGTAGAAGTCACATCGCCAGTTTTCACGATGAACTGACTATCTGTTAACATATTGTAAAGAATATACAGCAGTGGTTTACTAATGCCCAAACTGCTCAACTTGAAAAATAATCCCTCTAACCATACGGTATCGAAAGCCCTTTCCAAGTCAATCAGGCAGGCACCAGTGCACTGTTTCTTGCCTTTGTTCCATTGGATATCAGAAACCAGTTTCGACGCAGCATGAATGATATCATGCCCCGCCTTGAAACCGAACTGATTATCCGGAACTATATGTTTGTCCTCAACCCACTTAGTCAGGACTCTATTGATCACCCTTTCGAAAACCTTACTGATGTTAGGAAGAAGACTAATCGAGCGGAGATTCGCCGGATTGGAAGTGTCTTTATCCCTTTTGGGGATGGGATGTACCACCGCAGTTTTCCAATGCGCTGGATAATGTGCATTATTCATTGCATTATTAAACAGGGTGGTATAAATGTTCACCGCTTCTAGAGGGAGATGTCGAAGCACAATGTTCGGTATTTCATCGGTTCCCACTGATTTCTTACTTCTAAGTGATTCGAAGATCGTTTGGAGCTCTTCCTTCGAAATGAACGGGGGTAGTACCCTATCGTTGGTGATGACATTATTTGCCATATTCTCGTCACTGAACTGGGTGAAACCCGAGCTCTCGAATCGCCAATTCACAATTTCATTTCGAAGGCAGAAATTGTGCACAAGGACTCGATTCTCCAGATCGTGGTTTGGGCCAATGATAACATTCGGATGGCGAAACCAGCCCACCAACAGTATGCAAACAAATTCTGATGTATCCATTTCCATTATGGACACCAGTGAAAATATAAACTCTGTATACAGATAGGTATTAACGCCTACTCGTATATAAACATAAAAGATCCATTCTACCATCATTGTGAAGACTAACATCAAAACGCTGAACACAAGCGGAAATGCATTGGAAAAAAAAATTTCAGTCTGTTGCCTCTCGAAAATTCACAATCATTATGCAATCGACGAGAGAAATATGGAAGACATTACTATAAAATCTATGACGAGAAAACCAAACAGCAAAAACTGAATTATATTACATAAAGAAAAATCCTAAAGAAAACCAATCAAAATCTTTCCCTGTGAAGGAATGCCTAGAAAGGCGACGTCGTAGGGGGCTACGGAAATAAGCATTCAGTATCAAAGTCACTCCCATAAGTTATCCCAGAGCAATTTACATAGCTTTGTTCATGTCAGGGAAAGTCAAATCGATGGGTAGGTCATTTCTAGATCTTCCAATTCGACTTTTCCATGTCTTATACCTAGTTTCGTATGCGCAATTGACTGCCTGAATTCATTTTCAAATCTTAACATAAAAAGGTACGAGTATTGTAGTTCCTAAGCGGACTTCACTGTAACTTAAATGGAAGCTCCTATGCCAAATGTCGACGTCTTTGATGACTTTGAGATACACAAGTAGTTGAGCTAAGTAAATTGAGGGTGCAGAAGGTTAAGATTATCATTAAAACTATTATCGAATCAGCTTCTGAATCAACGTTGTCAGAGCTCTCGCATCCCCTAATTTGGGTGATTCCTGAAATTCTATAGAAATTCCATTGAGAGCTACACCATTTTTTAGTGCAACTTCGCAATACTGTAGCATTTGACCGTCATTGGGATCTGATAAAGTCCGACATAGGAACGCAAAATCCTTCTTTTGAACAAGCAATTTTTTTTCCGCGGCGCTGGCAGGATAGGACTGACACATGTTAATACCGGCCTGATAAAGTTCCTTGTAAAAAACAACTTGTTTCTCCGGCTGAGTCTGTTTCTTTTTCTCATACTCGTAAGTTGATTATGTACAGTGCAAAGCTTGCTCGCTTAAAGATGGCCCACGCATAGATCTTGAACTCAAACTTATCGTACTTCAATATTTTCTGTGATAAAATTATTAAACCATTCGTATAGCACATCTTGATGCCCCTGCTTCTCCTTACGAAAGTTATTTTCCTTCTTGCGCTGAGGCCTATGGTTGAGGTCCGAAAACATATGAGCTCTGCCTACTATCTCCAGTACCGAAGAGTAGGTATATGTGACGGAGTTGACCATGTAAAAAGTGCCTTGCATTCTTCTACATTTGTTTGCTGGTTCACTATGAAGAGGTTAAAGAGGATTGGTCCCAGACTCGAAGCCTGTGGTACACCACCGTTGATCGTTTTAACACTAGGTTTACTGTTGAATGCTCTTACAAAGAAAAGAGTGTTAGTTAGAAATCTTACCAGGTATTCTGGAAAGACAGGTTGAAGCAGTTTATCGAAACGATGTGGAACACGTTCTCAATGTCCAGAGACATGCCACTATTGAATCCCTTTTGTTGCTAATATCGTTGTGGTTTCAGCAAGGGATGAATTGTGGATATCTGCGACTTCCGTACTGTAATGAATGTCCTTCTATTAGAAGGGTCGTCTGAGGAATTCTTTCCACTGAATAACATAACGCAGTCGCGTCGGTTTGTGAATTCGAAGAAATGCGTATTAACTTCAGAGATGGAAAGAGATGAAGGTGACCCATAAAATTATCTTCAAAGTAATGACGAAACCGTCTGTTTTTTTCTTCTGATGTGATAAGGGTAGATAATTGATGTTATCCCGGAGCGCGTTGGCCTTTTCAGTCACCAGGTTAATTTTCTTAAGGACATCTGTTCGGTTCCCAATTCTTTTCCTAAAGACCTTTTCTCTGTGGTGTTTTATCACCCTCTAGAGGGCCCCCGCCCAATTATCAAGGCTTCGGCTATCAATGATGTTGTCTAATAATGAACGGGGGCAGAGCAAAGTACTGGTCTTATCGTAAACATCTTCAGATGACGCTACCGAAGGTTGCAACGATTTGATCAATCACAAGTTGCCGGTCATAGGTCTTGTTGGTGGCTGGACCATCGGTAGTCCCTACCAGGACTTAAATCACGGTACCATGGGAGTCAGGAGCCCCCCGGATCTCGTTCCAGGCCTGACTTGAAGAGATTTCACCCTTATCCCCCTTGTGGGAGCGTCATGGTAGCTGTGGTTTAAACCCAAAGTCGCGGGAAGGGTCGTCCTTTGGTTGACCCAATGTAGAGTTGCAATAATTACTGGGTGTTGCGACCCTAAGACCAGTAAGAGGTTTTAGGCCGGCCTCGACTCATACCAAGGGTGGAACTTGTACCGGCAACACAGTTCAGATTTGGTATCTCAGGAAGGCGGCAGAGCGATGGCAAGGCGTATCCTTGCCCCCATGGATGTATGGGCATCCCGTTAACCTAAGTCTCCATGACTGGTGATTTACGTTAAGAAATCAGACACTATCACCCTTTAGAACATGACGTTTGTACATTCGAGCTGCAAACTACGGCTCTGTACTCATAATGTGTCTCTTTTCATATTCAGTGGAAGATCCTCTGGAATCATTCACGAGGCCACGTGTCGAAATAAATGGCTTGTATATGTTGAGGGAGATATCCGTACTTCTACCTGCGGACAGAGAGATGTTACAGGTCAGCTTCAATCCCGGATTTGAAAAGATTGTTTGTTTAGTTCCTCGAGTCCTTCGTGGAGTATAGGGCTTCCGCATCACCCCCGTTGTCAACAACGTTCTGAGTTCTGCAACACACTTAATTTCCATCCAACTTAACCTTAATATTGTTCTTTCCCTTGGGAAATTCGTCTGCGTTATTGGATAAGCGCATTCTATTGAATGACATATTTCGCGACGGTACTTACGTGTGGCGTAAGGTGTAATCAATCCATTGTCATTTTCTTCTTAGTATTTGGATGTCTATAGGTTTCTGGCCCGTAATCGTATAAAGGTGGACAAAAGACGCTTAGAATCTTTCGTAGACATTTATAAAATATATTATATCCATAAAAAAGTATTGATTCTAGAATCTGAGCTTAATTTTAGTGCTGAAAACATTGCTTCTCCAGATTTTATCCATCGTACTGAACTCAGCTCTTACTTTCTTGATCCTGCTGTCCACGTTCAGATTTGTACTTTCATCTTTCGATAACATTCCTCCAAACTAGACGAAGTTGGTTGCCTTTTCGACTTGTTGTTCGGCAATGATGATTTAAGCATTGAGGGTTGAAGACGGAAATGCTTAAGGCGTTAGCTTTTGCCGTCGTGGCTTCTAAGTTAAGTACCATTTGGTGTAGGCCCATTATCTTGTCATTGTCGTAATCCAGTTCAGATATCATGTCATCGTCATCTCAGACCCACCCAATAGTCGCTGATGGCAAAGAAAAAACAGCAACAGCCAATGAATGAAGACTTGCTCCACTCCGTTGCGGACATCGAATTCATCTGACACTTAAATGTTATGAAGGACGTGACATTTACCTCTTTTATTAGTAGACTTAATTGTAGCTACGAATTTTTCTCGTCTCTACTCATATACTCTACTCATTGTTCAATAATTGTTCAATAGTGCATTAATGTGGTCGATGCAGAAGTATCGGGCCCAAAACTCATTCAAGAATTACGCTAGCTCTTGGGCTACTGCTGGAAGCACGCATATCCCTCTACAGTTTTTTACATTCTGTCGTAAATTCCTTCTTAGGCAGAATGACAATTGTTTTCCTTTTCCAATCTTTGGGAAAGACCATTTCCCATGTTTTTCTAATTAGTGACTGCAGGATTTCCGCTTTGATGTATGGTGCAGATTGGAAGACTTACGCTGGAGTACTATTATCTCCAATTACTTTGTTTTTTTTTGTGGCCCTGATAACCGATATAATTTCAGAGTTACCTCCGCTCCGCTGCGTATTTAGGACCTGGAGCCGGTTCATTATTACTTACCAAATGGTTTAGCACAGTCGCAAAGAGTTCCTTCTTTCTGGTTGGCTGTTCCTCATCTAAGGCAATAGTTTGCGGTCTAAATCTTTTGCAAGATGAGATTTGGAACTTTGGCCACCTGCAAATGGCTTTGTGATATTGTTGATGGTCCTAGTGAAACACTTACTGACTGCTTCCTCTGCTCTGGTGATTAGAGCGTTGACATAATTACGCTTACCACGACTTACACTACTCTCCACATCTTTCTGTCTAATATAATATTGGACTTCCAACTCGGGTCGGTTTACTTCTGAGGCCGCTACAATCCAAAATTTCAGAACGCTCCACATGTACGCACCATATCCAGGTATTTGCTGAAAGCCATATCCTCTGACTTTTTTTCTCTTACCGACAAATGTGTCTGCCCCAGATGAAAAAACATTTTTTCACACCATTTCAATACTCGTCGATGTTTGCAGGAGTGGCACTGCTGATTGTTGGAACATCTAAGGCAAGTTGGTCCAATATTTGTTGGCGCAAATGGGGATCCCGGAGTCTGTCGGTATTATACAAGGATATTGTCAAGAAATCCGAGCTATGGTTGCTAACGGACGCTTTACGAAGTCGTATTGAATCTGTCATAAGATGGTGATTCTTCTTAACACCCATGTCTGCTCCACGTTTATTTCGAATATCTTCGATGCAATTTCTAAAGCGTCTTCTGATCGGTTTTACCATAGTCGACAAAAAAATTATGATATGCTGCATATGAGTAGATAGCGTCCCCCAACGTGGCTAGTTAGAGAGTACTGATGGTGGTCTTCATTAAACTAGTCTCTTTGCGATGAAATGTGTCTTTATCTTTGCGGAAAAACTCGTATCCGTCTGGTTTGCAGGGGATGTTTTTCATAAGTATTGCTTCCCTTAAGAAAATCATATCAGGTCTACGAGTATGTTTCTTAATAAATAAGCTTAGCGGGACTCTCCTTCCTGTAGAGTAAATTGAATTATCATTATAGGTGAATACGCTCAGTCTATTTATTGAGAACGTATCTATGTCCATTGTTTATCATTAACAGTATCGTAGTTTGGTGGTACAACACTTTTAACTTTCTGAAGAAAGGTTAAAAGATTGGCAACAATCTTCAGTTGAGTTCTCCTGGGGGCGATCCAACCGATGGATCCTCTTCTAAGAGTGTGTTAACTGATGAAGTTATAAAACTTTTCTTAGGGTGTGTTGGAGAGTCATTGTTAGGTGGTTTCCATATTTTCTAACCATACTTAAATGTGACTCACTATTGCGTAGTCTGCATTCGCATTGCTTAATACGAAATGAGCTTTGAAATGAGTGCCTAGGTTTTGAAGTAAAATCTTATTGGCCCAACTGGATACTCATTTGTCGATACTCAATCTTATGATGACTCTAGGTCTGCATCTGACAATACCATAATGCCATAAATAGGACATAAAGCAAATGATAATTTTCATTATGCCTACCAGAGTTACGTATTCCTTAAATGTGAATTGGGGTTTCAAATTTTCACATTCGCCGGCCCTTTCTAGTGCATTCCAGTTCACTTTCAATAATACTATGTTATTCGTGCGTTATCCTTTTTTGAACACTTCAAGCATATAATGACTCTTTCAGTCGCAACTTGATAAGAATCTCAATATCCGTTTCAAAGATTTACGAGTATGTACTTGTATACAGGAGAACTTCGTTTTGGGGAAAGACCGAAAGTATTAAATTATCAGGAAATGTCCGCATATGAGATATTTTACTTCCCTTAACGTAAACGGTCACTTCGATTAATGTTCAAAGATAACAGTGAAATCTAAAACTTTTCCTTCGAACTCAAATGACAGATAAAAAAGGTTCGGAACACTATTCCAAATGTGAAGAAACTTTATTACATTTTGTCATGACAACTTGCCTCTGAAGTCTGTAATTGATTTTCTATTCGAAAACTCAGCCAAAACTGTTTGGTTTTGAAATTGGATAAATATCCGTTTCTGTAGACTGGAGTCTATCAGCGAAACATTGCCTTCAACAAGGAAATCCTTCAAAACCATTATGTCACGTCGCATCGGATTTATCGAACGTTTATCTCTACGTGGTTACGGGTATATCACCGTAACTAGCCAAAATTTGGCTCCGCATAATTTTAAAGAACTCCATCTTGTAGCCTCAAATCCTTCAAACGCGCAAAAACTACGAGTCAAAAGCTTACTTTTCCAGCACTGAATTACAATATAGAGATCGAAATAAAACAGCAGATAGAGATTTTGTCAAAACATCACGTTTTCAGTATTCTATCAAAATCACCTGAAGCCCCTTTTACCATATTTATGGGAATATGCGAGTACGAGTCCCTTAAATCGGATTTGGTGACTCTTGAGTAGTACAACCGAGTGCGTACCTTAGAGAAGTTGTCATCCAAATTCACGAAATAAAAAAAGAAGGTATCACCAAAAAAACCGTCTATAAAATGGGTTTGCTAGTTGTATCCTTATTTTGAGGGTGAAAGTTGAAGTCGACAGCAATAACACGGTAAATATTTCATGCGACAGGCCTCTTTAAGTTTCGTGGCCATAAGCACTTTTGTATTTTCTTATCGATTTAAGGATGTTATTTCGTGAATGAACTTCTTATGAGAAGGGGTTTGTCATGGATTTCGTTGACAACGCATTGTAGTTGACTGTAAACTGTAACATGTATTCGAATTGTGATGGAATTGGGACTTCCTGGTTAAGGAGTTTTCTGTTTTTTGCTCTTACCTGATATGTTCTTTTGAAACTAGGGTGGTGATTCAAGTACGATTTGAAGGTTAATAAAGAAAATCTACTTTCATACGCACTAGCAGGGTGTTTTTTTGAAGGTTCTTGCAGTATGAGAAGTTAATTGGAGTCCTTTCGGGTAGGAATTTGTCGTACACGGCAGACTTAGGCTTGAGCCTCCGACACATGAGCCAGCGTCTTATGACAGTAAGCATCAAGGCTAAATTCGCTAACATAAACCTAATATGCGTACATGTCCTCACTGAAGACACAGACGATCCTACCAAAAAACTTTTCTGCGAGCTACGATTGATTTATATTATAATTTTCACGATGGATCAATAAATGATGACGCAATATACAAACACGACACCTGAAAGTGGATCGATATTTGTTTGACGAATGCCCAACCCAAAGGCAATCAAATGGAAATGCATTCGTTTTCATAAAATTGAGACGAGAGTTAGTGTCTAATACTACGAATTTGGCACACTGAGATAGTGCATGTTCCAGTTTGCACTTGGGGCACTTCGATTTTGTCTCTGAAGTTTCAGCAATAAACCTGAGAAATTCTGCCTCATCCTCCATATCAACGCTCATTTACAATGACATTCCAGCTGTAAGCTCTTTGGACAAAGCTAATCTGCTTGCTGCGTATTTTGCTGTCAACTCAACACTTCGAGATTGTGCTTTCTCTCCGCCTACACTTGAGTGCGTCGAATCTTCAATGGTACGAATCCACTTTCGAACTCGTGTAGTAGCAAGAGTAGTTAAAGATCTTAATATACACAAATTCGCTGATCCAGATGGTATAACTCCCATTCTTCTGAAGAGGTGTTCTTCCTAGGTAGCTAAACCACTGCGTAAGCTTTTCGTTCTTTCTGAGCAGACGGAAAACAGCATTTGTCCAGGTAGTCCCTAAAAAAGGCGAATCTTCTCCTCACTTTTCCTACAGAGAATTCACTATTAGAATTCCCGACAGAGTCAGATGCTCATCAATGCGAAGAAACTATCTTCCGTTGGGTACGGATCCGAGATGGAAGTCGGCAAGGGAGCTGGATTTCATTTTGAAACATTACATTTTTTTTTAGATTATAGTAAGCTATGACTATTGGGGTTTCTAATCAGAGATCACAGTCGTTGTTAAGTGGAGAGACTATTCCATGTTCCTTGCCACCATGCCGCTTTCCAAAGCAAACATTTTAATTTGTTTTAATTACTCAGCAAGCCAGGAACAAACGTCTTAAAGGATTTTTCCCTGGATATATCTAGCAGTAGAAGAACTATTCTAGAATTTCTTCAGATCATCTTTTTTTCTTCTTCTAATGATAATCTTTTTGGTTTTGAATACCTCCTGGAAGAAGAGGGAAACTGTAAAATAAATAATGTGGACTGAATTGAATGTTGAGACTATGCTTATGTCAAAATTAAAAATTACCAAGATAATATCTTTGAGGGAGACAGGTTGAATAAAATTCCCTCGTATGGTAGCTTTCAATTCGGAGATTATCAATCTACTAAGTCGAATATAGTTTAGGTAAAAGAACATCTATCTCTACGAAGTTTTTATCTTCTGCAGTGTTCTTTTAATTTTCTACAAATTGCATAGATTAGCTTTTAAGACTCATTATTCTTCCTAAACTGGTCCTCCTCCTCTGATACTCAAAATTAATTTTTATTTATTTTTACTATCACCAATTATTTCGATAAAAAGACAAACTACAAACGTGGGCAATTTCATTTTGAGACAAAACAATTAACTATCTCCTGGGCATAGTTTCACAGCATCCTAGGCTACGTCCAATTAGCCTAAATTACTCCTATTGTTTCTCAATAATCATATCCAATATATTTGCAACCAAAAATCTATTGTTCCTTCTTGGCTTGTACTCGTACAAATCCATAGAGTAAAGCACTCGTGGTCGTATCTACTTCTGGAAGCAACTGCTACACTGCCCATGTATGAGAATTCCACTTATGACAAATTTATCCGAAGCAACTTGATGAGGATTCGATTTCAACTCCAAGGAAAATTATGAGATGCATGAGACCAGCTTTCCTGTCATATTATTGTTTCCTAACGATAGACAGCCTGGCGCCTGACCACCGTCAGTCAGTCCGGTATCCAAAACAATTATTGGGTTCGTCTGAGACTATTCAATATAGCCTCGTGGTTTGATTGGATCCCCCAGAGCTTTGGGGATTTCCCTTGATTGTGTTTACTTATTAGATGGAATATGAATATTATATATGCTGCTTGGAGAATTTGCTTTGGCACATAAATGTTTGTCTACTCATAATGGGAATTGGGCTCCATTGACTTGAGATGCACTTATTTGTTATTTGTGTAAATATGAGATACGAGTAACTCGTAGTCGTACTCGTATCTCATATGTACGGATGTACGTCAGGAGGGCTAAAGTATATGCCTAACCCAATCAATTTTGCAATTAAATATGATCACGGAACGATTATTTAAATATCAACTAATACTTTCTGGACTTGAAGGCATAATGGATTATTGATCAATAAGCCATTGTGCCAGATGGAGTAATTTCCTACTGGTTTGCTAACGAATTGCATTAAATAAACATCTGAGCAAATAGATACAAATAATAGAGTAAGTAAACCCCGGTTTCCGTAAATTGTCATCGAACTTGGATATGATATTTGCACGCTCTTGTGAAAGTGAGAATGGGTTTTATTTAATCCTGCCGCTGGTATCCATCGTGTCAGAGATATAAACGGCCCAACCTCGAAACATTCCATCAATTGACTGTCGAAGTTCTTATCGTCGCTGGATATTGAAAACAATTTCAGTGGGGTAAATACAAATTATTTCCTGTGACTCTTGGTAGAGTGTAGGAAACGTTAGGGGTGAGAAAAAAACCTATTAATTCTGGGGGTGTTCGAAATCAATTCCCTCTGAAAAATAAGCGGTTTTATCATCTCGATTTCATGCAGTTTTGAATGCAGTTTTATTTTTTCATAATGTCCGAATTCTTATTCTAGCTTCAAAGCTAGACAAAAAAAAATTCTTAAATTAGCTTAAATTAAGGAATCTTACTATACAATAAATTACTGGCCCTACGCGGATGATCTAGTATAAACCTACTGCCATCTAACAAAGCTTAATTTACTTATTTAATTTATTTACGTGGTAATACTAAGAAAATGTATTTTTAAATTCAAAAACTTAATTGCTGATTTTTACAAGTAAAACTTAAAATTACCTGAAAATAAATCTTAAACTACTTAATCTATGTTATATAATTATCCGTAACACTCTGACAATGTGTCGATTTTCGTAATAATTGTTAGAGACTTTAACAGCAACGCTCTTGTAGATTCATTCCTAGTTGATGAAATGCATACGCTTAACCTAGGTCCAGTTAATACATGTACAGCCACTCATTTTACCAAGAGTAATAGTACTCTTCTAGATATATTTTTTGTAAATTATTTATACAAAAGTTCTGCACTTTAGCCAGCTTTTTGCTTCATGATTTCTTATCATGGTCTCATTCACCTAACTTTTCATTGCGAACCGACAAATATAAATTCTATACGTATCCGCGATTTTAAAAACATAAATTCAAGTTTATTAGAAGAAGATTTGAGACGCCTAGAGCAAATGGTTCTTAAGTCGTCACAGCAAGTCCTTGATCCACAAGCGTAATGAAGGCTACAGATGTTCGAAACGTTACCGATCTAATGCGCTCTTGAACGTCAATCGAGCAATAAGGAATAAGGTTACGTATGGGAGACGAGAAACAAAGAAACAATTATATGCGCATCGACTCAATTCTTCTCTAGCTAAACACAAACTTTGGAAAAACTTTAGAGATGTTGAAGTAGGCAAAGAATGAACAGCAAACCTGCAAAGATTGCCTGCAATGCATTAAAACTAATGTTCACATGTTTCACTATCTAGTCTTGATTTTAACGAGCAAGTTATAATACTTCAAATGAGCCCTTGAACAACCTCAGTAACACAAGGCACTCAAGAAATTTTAAACTTCGCAAGAGTTGATAAAATCGATGTCTTAGAAAGCTTTTTTGTGAATAAAATCTAATTCAGTTGGATTTGATAACATACATCCGGTTCAATAATATTTTCAAGATTGGTAATTTCCTACAGCTTAGAAACATGCTAAAATGATACCAGTTCCGAAGAATAAGGATGAATTCAAGCCAAAAGCGATCTTACCCTTTTTTTTAAAGGTATTGGAGAGAATCATTGTCAAATATGCGAATTTCTAGACAGCAATCATTTGCCTTGTATGAACCAGTCTGGTCATTGAACAAATAAATGTTGCTGAATATATTAGGCAAGCTATGGATAATGGTGATGTTACCTTTTTAACGCTATTGGATTTTTATAAGGCTTCTGACACTGTGAATCATAAAATTTTATGCAATAAGTATGAACAGCTGTTTCACCTCACGCTCCCCTTCACTGCTCTATCGACCTGGATGCTGATGATGTCCAGCTGCGTAAGAGTTGTCCTTTTGGAAAGCGGTATATGGAAATGAAGATCTAAATAAAATCCTAACGTGGTCAAGATGCTCAAATCCATGTTAATAATAAGCCCATAAATCTGAGGCCAAAAGCCTTGGAATTGTCTCCAACAGAACGCTTACCTGGAATATTCATGTTAAATCAATTCTACGCAGAAAATATGAAGTTCTTCGCGTACCGTGGGACACGCAATATCTAATCAGTCGCCAGATTTCGCAACGTGGAAAAGTGAACCCGAAATAAAAAAACAGTCAGGGCATTTGATCTCAAGTCAGTAGTTTTCAAGATACAACCCAACTTGTTCAAATTATAAAACTCAAAAATAGGTTATTCTTTTACAACAACCCTATAAAAATAACTAGTTAACAGCTGTTTTTGATTGTTTTTTCCCGTAAAATAAATTGCAGGTCCTTGTTCTGAAGAAGAAGACTAAGCAGATCTCTTACGAAATAATATAAAAAAAATACAAAATTATTTGTATATCCACTTTGCAGTTTTTAACCGAGATATTGACTAAAATTCACATTATCCTCGGTGGTGGACATAAAAGAATACACAGATATGGTTTGTGTTTATGGTTTCTGCAACCGTAGCGGTCAACTAGCTTATCTGAGATGATACAATGATAGGAAAATTGAAATTGACAAAATTTTTGTCACCTTTTTTTAGGGATTTTTTTTGAGCATCGCCACATCCGACCGAACTTTATATGTTTGCATTTTTCCACCTTCATCCATAAATTGCAACACAGTGGGGGAGTTGATCTTTTAGTGGGAATTAGATCAATTTCTTCTAAAAAAGCAATGCTGATTTTGTTTGTTGACACCAAATCCGCAAACGAACAAAATATTGAGAAGTTATTTAGTTTAGGATGGATTAGAGGATGCTTAGCCGCCATTGCTTATTCACAATAAATAATACCCGATTCGCACTAAGGTTGAACATAGAATGACCTTTGTGAATATCAATTGCTACACGCTTTACCACATGTGTATGAAAAACAAAACAACAGTACAAAAGTCACCCGTTTGTTCGGTTATATTTTGCATTATTATCGAGTGCATTATACATTATGCAAAGTACAAACATACATACTACGTAAAGTGAATAATTTGCTACAACATTTGAACATGCGAATTTTCTATAATTTTGGAATGAGTACTGCAGGTGAAGAGTATTGATGACATAGGCTCCTGCTTGACGAAAAGCACATACCCCGAGCGGAGCAACGAAGTTGCGTGAGAGGAACCTGCCGCCTGCGGAAAGAGAGTTGAAATCCCTTAATCCCGCGATTCGGGATTCACCCCTGTACTCTTAATTAAGAAAACTATTGATATTGGCGCCTGCCAGACATTTAAGAAGACCATGTATGCCAAAATAAAAATAAAAAAAAACATAAATAGTAATTTTCAATTTTCTCAAAAACTAGACGACATAAATCCATTGGGTTTTTTGTGTTCGATTGAAAATTCATATAGGCATTCACAGGAATCCAATTTAGCACTTCATTTCACAATTTTGAAAAAATTGGTCCAAACTTCATTTTTTAAATTTGTTTTATCAAAATTTTGGGTTTGCATGCGAATTTCTTAAAAACTATTGATGCAAATAATATAGCTGAAACTTAGGGTTGAAGAATAGGTTTCAGGCTTTCGAAACTGGTACAGTACTTTATTGTAAGTGTTTCCGTTGTTTTTTAATAATTTTTTTTCCGTTTTAAGTAATTTTTTAATAAAATTGCTCCTACCTCCGGGGCGAGATAGACCCTCCCCCCTCCAATAGTAAAAAATGTTTGTTTTTGACTCCTCTATAAAAAAAAAACTGTTATCAATTTTTGGCGCCAAAGTTATCGTACTCGTGCCCATTTTAATCTAAGCAGATCTTATATCTTAAGAATTCAAAAGGCATGTATAAATTCCATCTTACACCAGTACAGGAGCTACAACCCGGGGACTTGGAATTCTGCAATTACATTTGGAAAGACAAATTTATTAGCCGGATCCTAGTCCCAATTCACCAGGGATGGAATCACAGAGTTTTTCAGTGTAAGTTCAACGTTAATGGCAGCCATATTGGGTAACAAGTTGATCGGACCCTATCGGCTTCCTCCAAGGCTGGTGTGTGCCCATAGTAAAAGTAAATCTCGAGTCAATCTTAATCTAATGAATCTTTGCGCTTCGACTAACTTAAGCTTAAACATAAACTCCGTAGTAAGTCTTGCAAACATCCACTTAATATAACTTTAAAATTACGCTACAGCCATATATTTCAACTAGTGCACAAGGAAATCTTAAAAAATAATGGGATATTGTAAACTGCTTAGTTAACCGTACAAATATTAATCGGTTTAAAGACATTACGCTTAATATTGATAACGCTGACATTACCGATCCAGTTATTGTTGCAAACCAATTTAATCAACACTTTGCCCCAATAGCACAGACGTCTTGTTTTAAACCTTCAATGTCCTGCAACGGTTGCTCAAGGACACAACTCTTAGACTGTACAATTTATAATAACATTTTAGTTTTTATGCCTATTTCTTGATTTGAACTGCTTAAAATAATTAACACTCTTCAAATCTTGTATTCTGGTGGTGACGATTTAATTTCCAGTTCTACTTTGAAAAAAATTACCTTAAACGTGGTAGATATTTTGGCCCACCTTTTTAATTCAAGCATTTTCAAGGGAACCTTCCCAGAATTGTTAAAACAAGCGAATGTAACTCCAAATTTAAAAAAGGGAAGCAGAAAAGAAAAAGTGAACTACAGGCCGATTTCCTTGCTGTTTGTAATATCTAAAGACTTTGAAAAAGCTGTAAAATATAGGGTTTTTAAATTTTTAATAAAATTAACTTCTTAAGTGTAAATTAATTTGGTTTTAGACAAAACCATTCTACCAAAGATACACTTCTGGATTTTTGCCAATATATCTATAAGCGACGCTGGACTTTTTGTAGACATAATCAAGGCCTTCGACATGGTAAATTATGACATTCCTTTGAGTAAATTGTATCGCATAAGATTTTGTGGCTTTGTCAGAGATTGGTTTGCATCTTATCTTAAAAACAGAAAGAAAAAAATAAAAATGAAAGCCATGTTAAGTCTTCCATTTGTCGGAAAACTTAAGATTTTTTGTAGATGACTTAGGGTTTCCGTATTGCTCAAATAATCGCTTCAATCTCGTTGCCGAAATCTTGTTAACAATCTGGTTTGTGGAACACAATTTGATAATTAATAGTAAGACTAAGCTCATGTACTTCAGTCTTACCGCTAATAAGTACACGGAATTCAGCAGATTTAGTCTACTCCAATGCGACTGCAATACCTTCTATAATGAAAATATTGGATATAATATTAATTGCTTCGAGATTGAATTAGTTAAGTCTTATAAGTACTTAGGAGTTGTAATAGACCAAAACCTAAGTTGGGACGAATATATTTCTATTTTGAAGCAATATTTCTTATTCACTCTGCAACATTTTTATCGGCTTCGAAAGTACTGCTTTACAAGGATTTAAAAAAATATTTATTTTGGAATCTTCCATTCCAGGTTAGAATGAATATGGTATTAGTTGCTGGGGTGGTACTTACTTTTATTAAGTACAACAACAAGCTGTACTGCAAAAATCTGTGATAAGAAAAATATGCTATTCACCTCACGTAGCCAACACTTTAAGGCTTTTTAATAAATTGAAAATTATACCTGTAAGAAACTTGCCATAAAAATATTATTCATTAGAGGTAGTTACCATCAGAGTCTCATCAATGACACCCATATTCTTAGGTGCAGCACAAGTACCATTTTGCACTTCCACCTTTTTGCACTTCGAGCTTAAACAACTTTTACTCTGTTTTATCCTGCAAACTATTCTATACTCTTCCCGAAGGTATACGGACCATCAGGGCTTTAAAGAAATGTTTATTTAATGTAAAATTCTGGCCTTTGAAATATAATCATCATGAAATTGAAATTTTGTTGCACTTCAACTTATAATTGTATAAAACTGCTATTTAATTCAAAAATTGCTTTTCCTTCTTTTTTCCCCTACATTATTAATTTTATTTCCTCTTTTAACATTCATATTACAAATGTTTAAACCAACAATTAACACTTTAAATTTATATGTATGCACAATGTTTTCCACCCCACACTGAATTACTTATAATGATATGTCATTTATCTCTATTCTGAATTGAGTACTACAATAAATGCCTCTAGCCTCTCTTAGGTGTATAATAGGACAAGAATTGTAATAACATTATCAATAAGGTTATACTCGTATATATCAATAAGGCTTAATTCGAATCTCAACCTGGAATTTCTGCGAAAAAAATTAGCAGAACTATTAGGTGATATAACGCTGCAACAAACAGCAGCCATTGTGTACTAGTACAGTATGGCCATGCAGTTTGAGATTGGTTTGATGGAGTGTTCGAAAATTCGTTAACTAGGCGAGATGGACCCATTCTATGGCCTCCAGATTCACCAGACTTGACTCCAATGGACTTTTATTTATGGGACGGGTGAAGGACAAGGACACGAGCTCCGGCGTGCATACTAAGCAATGGTATGCACTTTGAACAATTCATATAAATGTGGGAATGCTGACATTAAGTGTAGTAATATCGTGAATCATTTGTGGGAATGCTGACATTAAATATAAGTATCGCAATTAATGAATGATTCACGATCGGCGGCAGTCGATTATGACATAGAATAGAACACCAATATGAATCGTCCGCTTGTTCGTTTGTTGTCCCAGAAGACTGGAGTTTGTTTACCTTCGGGGTTGTTTACTCTCATCGTATTACGAGGAGAACATTGTCGCATTAGTCATGAATGGATTTTGTGTTGACCTATATTGAGAAGCATAAAAGCCAGAATGATATGGGCAATGTTGTCTTTTAATACAATGGATCCACTGAAGTCGTTAGTTGTCTTAATTGGGGTCGGCGCTGGATGGGTTTTGCTGATGCTGGCCCTGAAATTGTGGACATGGCACAAAATACTAAATGTCGTTGGTATCTGGGACTGGATGGATTAATGGGGCAGCGATTGAACGAGTGAAGTATATAAAAGAGGACTGATGATTGGACAAGGCAGCTTAGTGTCAACCTTCCTGGCTCGTGGTCGTGAAATTATTCGTAGAAATTTTGTATTATCCTGTAATTCTTTTTTTGAGTTAAATAAAATATTATAGTTCTCTACATAAATATGATACAAAGTTTGTTAACAAAAATAAAACTAAAAATGTGCAATTAATACTTTTATTTTCTTCCTAAACTTTTCAACAATTTTTAATCCTAGAGCATATATAATGTTAAATCGGAATATAACAACTATTCAATTAGAGAACATACAAATAAAGATATGGCAGCCGCAATAGTTGAGCTACCCACTGAAGGCGGTAAGACAGGCCGTAATATGCTCAACCTGTCTGGTGGGTGACTCCTCCGATCTGGACTTTCTGCCATTGCAAGGTCTCATGGGCTAGGGTGACAGAAGGAGACTCTAGCTGATAATTGGATGCGATGCGAAAGCCCACCACACAAACTGGGGCAGCTTAAATATGAACAAATGAGATGAGTCTCTTCTAGAATTTGCAAAAATAATCTTGAAATTCTAAACTACGGAAATATCCCTACTTGTATAAACAGAATTAGGGAAGAAGTCCTTGACCGCACCCTATGAACTCCATTTATAAAAAAATTACTAGGAATTACTATGTTTCAACTGAAACATCGATGTCTGATCGTCGAATATTCTGTTCTGACATTCTATTAGCCTCCAAAATTTCCATATATTACAGACAGCCCAATCCACAGATTGGGCACATATAGCCCAGAACTCATGGAATCCACGGTCAATTGCCACAAAAGCATAAGAGACATTGACATCCTATAACTTGGTTGCGATAGTCCCAACGCTTATAGTTGTTTTGTTATTACCATTGAAGTAAAAATAACAATTTCATATTCTTACAAACTAACAATTAACTTTATTTAACTATAAAATTGCGATCTTTATCAGAGGCAAATTCGAAGAAACTATTTCGGAACTCCTCCAGAGGGCACTCAATCTTGTTGCTAACTGGTGCAAAATGGTTGGGCTACACGTCACCCCCAAAGAGAGCACCATAGTTGCCTTCACAAAGAGATGAAAATTGGACAAACGCAAAGATCCAACACTTTTCGGTGAAACCATAAAGTTTTCAAGTGAAGTGAAATTCGTAGGGGTTACCGTGGATCAAAAACTCACTTTTTAACTCACATATGAAAAATCCATAGAACAAGCCAGGACCTCGCCAGTAAAAGTCTACTGAGTGGCTTTAACCCAAAAATGATACTGTGGATGTACACAGCAATTGTTAGACCTATAGTCACGTATGCATTTACACGGGCTGTACTAAACAAAATTCAAACGCTTACCTGTGTGTGTAGCAATGATGCAATGAAAACAGCCAATATCGCCTTAGAGGTTCTTTTAAATCTCCCACCTCAAATGGTAGTGTATTGGCTACCCAATCGGACGGTTCGGGGTTCAATACCAGCCATGCTCGAAAGACATTCTTTTTTTCAGGTAATTAAAACCTCGTGAGATGAATACAACAGCAAGTCAATTTACACTAATAATTTTGTCTTCCCATTAAATGTTAGATGCCAACCATGGAGTGAAAGAACCACTGAGCCCAAACATCTTTCTGTCTATCTCTAACCAATTTTGTAAAAAAATTAATACATGCTCCGGAATTTAAAGAGTAGTAATACCCTCTTGAATGTTAATTTCTTTTTAAAAAAATAAAAGCTTTGGCTAACGTCTACGTGCGTTAAATGAAATGAACTGTTAGGAATTACTCTAACAGGCAACTGTCTGAAAAATAACAACTTCAAAAATAACTTCATGGTTAAATTCCCTGATCGACAGAATTGCGAACAGAATAAACCCCTACCACTGGTATGGTACACCGATGGATCCAAAACAGACGAATGCATATACGGAGAAACTACCAATACCCCACTGTACACAAGTATGGTCAGTAGCATCCCTGTATTAAGAAGAACTTAAACAGATCTGCCACCAACAAGTACATTTATATTTTCTCTGTTAGCAACGCAGCCCTACTTGCTTTTGAGATAGCCTCAAAAATTGTCTGAGAATGCATTATATTTCTCCAAACACTAGCCAGCACCAATAGACTCCATTTGCCAGGTACCAGG
This sequence comes from Volucella bombylans, assembly GCA_949129095.1. NCBI lineage: Eukaryota > Metazoa > Arthropoda > Insecta > Diptera > Syrphidae > Volucella > Volucella bombylans. The sequence goes on from OX422143.1 coordinate 53,379,084, forward strand.
TCACAGTGGTTATGATGTAATGCAATTTTGGTGGGGGCGAAGGCCCCATTTATTCGGCTTAATACAAGCTATAGATAGTAGAATAGATTTAAGGTAGGAAGTGGTACGGCGAAAGTCAAACACGGTGAGGTTTGAATTGATCTTTCGTTGGTTCGCTCGCGCCATAGGAGGTGTGGTGCATTGGAAGAAAGAAGTGACGAGGGGACGTAGATTACGAGGGTTAGTGTTGAGGAAAATAGAGTTATGAAGGGACGCGCATTGAACGTGACCTACAACGATTCAATGAATGAAGAGAGAGTCGGCTGCATCTCTGCGTTTCTCAAAGGTGTTTAAGTTAATAAGGTTGAGGCGGTTTTGAAAGAGGGGCAGAGTAAAAGGATCCCAGGGCAAATCGAAGAAAACGGCACTGGAAGCTTTCGATTCTAGAGATATGAACATGATGATATGGGGACCACACTTTGGCGTAATATAGAAAGACCTGGTCATGTATGGGTTGGTGAATTCTTTGGACCACCGTTTTAAAAAACCTAGTGCAATTTTGGCTTTAAGGATTATCTCATCCATATGTAAACGGAAATTTAGCTGATGTTAGTAGTGAAGAGCAGACGAATTATCCAGAAAAGGTTCGGCCTCAACATTCATGTTGCCATGACCATTTTTCGGGTTACCAATTACTTAGCTATACAAATAACATACATTACTTGATGGAAACTGAAGGTAACAGGCAAGCCAACAACTTTTTACAAACCAATTCCCACAAATGAACAAAACAACTCGTGCAGTCTTCTATGGGTCAGATACCCCCAATAACCGGATTCCTAATGGGTCAAAAGAGTCAAAAAACATCTTATGGCTATGGGAATAGCATAACACAGAAACTGTAGCATGGGGGTGGCCGTGGTGTAGTGGTAGTAGCAAACGCTTCTCACTCGGAGGGTCCAGGTTCGAATCATGCCCATGGCAAGTCAGTTTTTCATTGTGTAATTGGAACTCAGACAGAAAAATTCTGCGTGTGAAGGCATAACACTGACACGTAGATTTGGCTGTTGTAGAGTTTAAAGCACAGAAAAGAAAAATACTGTGATAGACCTCGAATCACTCTGAGTGAAGAAAAACTCTCCGTCCTATTCGGACTCCCATCCCTGGAGAGCAAACATAGAAACGAAACACACCTGAGTTTCAAACCACTTCAAAAACAATTTTCCTTTCTCCTCTTTCTATCTTTCCACCCGAGCCATGGCAACAGTAAAAGGGTATCTAACACCTTAGGCGCGCGTAAATTATAAAAAAAAAAAAAAAAAAAAAATGTGCAACGAGGATGAAGAATGAACAGAGCATATCCGTTGCCACTATAACCGCTTAATCAGAACATGTCTATATCTTCTAGGTAAGCCATACCTTGAGGCAGAAAATATCATTGCCATCTCACTCAAAGATAAAATGAACTCAAAAACAACGAGCTACTAGGAATCACGTTCACAATACAAACCTATCTTCTGTAAAGATTAACTTGTGTGGTACACCGATGAATCTGAAGCAAAGTGTTATGGCAGGAATATGTGGAGGGCTTTCTGACTGGCCTCTAAGTAAGGGAAGTAGCACATCTATATTTAAAGCTACAATACATACAATAGTAATCTGCGTAGTGATAACCATTCTAGCTCAATAAAAAACAAGAACATTTATATCCTCGCATACAGTAAAGCAGCCCTGCTTGTTATCAACGCATATTAGATAAATTAAAGAATAATCTACGACTACATTCAACTGCTTACAACACTCGCCAGCATCAAAAGATATAAACGGTGATTTTTTTGCTGTTTGATTTTATAGTGTTCTATTTTTGACAGCTCACGCATGATTCGTGACAGGTTTCAAAATAAAACATGCTCAGTTAGAGTTGCCATTTCATCATGGATAGACTTACACCCGAACTACGCTTACAAATTATTGAATTTTATTATTAATTCGTGCTATGTGAAAAATGTTATTAGCGCACTTCGACCATTTTACGGTCGTCATAATCGACCTACTGAGCAAGCAATTCAAGTCATAGTGACCAAATTTCTCACCAATTTTACGCTATTGGACATCAAGTCACTTACCCGTATGCGTAGAGTGTATACAGAGGAACACATTGGTGCTGTACCCGTCAGAAGACCGTGATTTGTACATTCGTCGTTGTTCGCAGCAATTGGGATTGTGTTACTCGACTAGGTGGAAGATTTTACGTAAGGATATTGGTCTAAAAACGTACAAAACACAGCCCGTACTAGAATTGAAGCTGAACGACCTGTCACAGCGTCGAATTTTCGGTGAGTGTGCCTTAGAAGAGCTGGAGGAATATCCGTTTTTTTATCGAAAAATTGTGTTCAGCGACGAAGCTCATTTCTGGTTGAATGGGTATGCTAATAAACAAAACTGCCGTATTTGGTCCGATGAGCAACCTCAGGCAATACAAGAGTTGCCAATGAATCCTGAAAAAAATCACTGGTGCGGTTTATGGTCCGGCGGAATCATTGGCCCATATTTTTTTAAAAATGACCGTGAGAACAATGTTATCATCAATGGCTCCTGCTACCTGGTTGATATGTGGCTCCAGCAAGACTGCGCTACATACTTCACAGCACGCGAATCGATGGACCAATTCAGAAATGAGTTCGGTGAGCAATGTTTCGAACCGGTGAATTGGCTATTTTTTATGGGGATACGTGAAATCACTTCTCTATGCCAATAAACCAGCGTCAATTGCAGTCTTGGAAGACAACATTACACGCGTTATTACCGAGATACCAGCCAATATGTTCGAAAAAGTGAATCAAAATTGGACTCTCCGTGTGGACCACTTAAAACGTTGTCGTGGTCAAGATTTACATGGAATAATTCTTAAAAAGTAAATGACAAGCATTAATTTATCAACTCAAATAAAATTTTATACACTTTTGCAATTTTTCTTTAATTTAACCTGCCACAGAGACATTCCAGGGAACTGCAGAGCCGATGAACTCGCCAAAATTGGAACCACTCTACCTATTCTACCGGACAAAGGTAGTATAGGTATACCAATCGCTACGTGCAAACTAACACTAAAGCTAGATGCCAATAAAAGAACAGACCTTAGGTGGACTGCTGGACAAACATGTCTAGCGACCAAACAGATCTGGCCAAGGCTGGATCCGAGTCGATCTAAGTGTCTGATCCTTTTAGATAGGAAACATCTCAGCGCCATAATAGGCGTCATTACCGGACACTGCCTCATAGGCAAGCACGCAAGAAGGCTTGGCGCTTTTACTAACGATTTCTGTAGAAGCTGCATGGACGAGGAAGAGGAGGAGACAATCCCCCACCTACTCTGCACATGCCCAGCTCTCTCTCAGAGAAGGAAGCTTCATCTAGGAGATTTCTTCTACAACGACCTAAACGATCTAGAAAAAATAGACGTTAACAGTCTCCTACGCTTTATTATAAGCTCAAACTGGTTCCAGTAGTAAGAAGATCATAGATCCACGTGGCATCACAATGGGCCAATAGGCCTAAGTGGGTTGGTATTTCCAACAGCCACACTTACCTAACCTAACCTAACCTGGGTGTCAGAATACGGAGGTCATGACCAGGAAAGGTTCTGCTTCAATATTTATGGTGCCAAGACCACTCTCCAGAATGTACATCAATAACTGGCCAAAAGCTAATACACTCCATTACCACAGGAAAACAGAAGGTAACAGACAAGCCAACAACTTTTTAACTGCCTTTAAAAGAACAAAGCATGCTCGACAAATGCCTATATGTCACACATAGTACTGGGCTTTTAATGGAAAACATAAAAAACATTGGTCACGATAATATACACCAAATTTGTACAACAGAGCATGTACTTTACCACTATAACGACCTAAGAATAACACGTCTACGTTTCCTTGGTAGACCTTACCTTTTAAGCTGCCAGTTTATTCAAAGGATAACCGAATTTCTTAATAAGTCCGGCACCATAAATTAACTCTAAGTCGGAAATATCACAATAGGTATAGACAGGCCGCAGTGATAAGGGTACCACCTCCTAAATCTTATCTAGTGTAGCTCATATGTTCGAGAATAGTTAACTTTTACATTCATGACAATCCATGAAATTGTCCTAACATCTACTAAGTCAACATAGGCAATGCAACAATTATTTTTAAAAATGCCCTCGAAGAAACTCGAACCTATTTCAAAGATTCAGCTGTGTTAATTTGCAGAATTAACTGTGACATTAGAAAACCTCCCTCCATCGAGTTAATGTGGGTCTATCAAATCTCGGCTGGAAATGTGATGATTACAAAAGAAGAATCGCGATAAAAACTACAATGACCCTCTTTAAACATGGAACAACGCAGAAAACCTTCAGTCAGGTATACCAGTCTAAACATGACGTAATGACACCTGTCTCCGATAAGAGTGGTAAAAATCATTTACGCCAATGAGGGTAGAAAGGACATTCTTATCAGTTAATGGCCAGCAAGCACCTTACTTTTTAGAGTCCATTTAAATGCCTCCATTTGCAAACTGATTTAATGTTCATTTCCTGTTTGCGTCTGCAGTTTAATTTTTTATTTCTCCGTTACATAATAGACAAACATAACATGCGAAGGATATACGAGCCCTGAAGTTCCGTTCCCAACCCATTTATCCGCATCCGCATCCCCAGAGTTAGATTTTCTTCAAAAATCCATTTGCAAACCTCATCCATTAAATAACAAAAAAAAAAAAAAAATAATAATAAAATTATTCGTAACACCGCACCGCGCACACATACCTAAGTCAGCAATTTGATGCTGGGGCACGTTCACTATGTCTGCGAACGCATTTGGTCTTTTTGTTCATGGAGTTCGTATGGAGTTTTAATGCAAGGCTGCTGTAACGACAGCGATAGTTTCTCCATTTCGAAAGGATGCTCAAACTCATAAATCATCAGATGCGTTTTTGCATTCGATAAAAGGATTTTATTTTATAAATTTCTTTCTAACCATTCTATGGAGGACAATAAGTGGAACTTTAGGACAAAACTTGATGATTTTGGTCACGTATACACGGAAGTCTTTTAAGTACTGTTTAATTAAAAACTGAGTGAAATACAAGAAAAACGTTGGTGAAACAACTGGGTTTTTAGGACTTAAAGATTTTTACTGGTTTTAGATGAAACTTAAATGCTCTCTTACCAAATAATGTAATAGGTTGTAGATGTCCGAAGTATTGAATAGTGGCCTGTCACATTCTTAGAGAAACATGACTACAGACTTCTTTCCTCTGTTAATCAAATGGATACTCGTAACAATCTTTGGATAATTAGGACTGCTCCACATGTCCTGGATAATTTTTTTAATGATTTTCTTAATTTGGCTGCTCCTACGTTTCCTGGGATTGACGACGCCTCGATAACCCGAATTTTTTATCGGCTTGGTGATGGGATGCCTTATGCATATGTTTATCATGGATTACATCTGTTCAGTGAAATGATGTATAGATAAAATATAGAATAGCTTAGGTGCTATATACATATGTGCCTACTGCGGCCCTTTCAAACCAAATCTGCCAAAAAAGAACTTCTCTGAATCTTAATTTCGTTTAGCAGCAAATCTTCAAAACCAAGTCAATATCGACCCCATCTGCCTCAAAAAGTTGACGTCTACTTAAGTCAACTCTAATGTATGAGCTCGCTTTAAAGCCAGGAGACATAGGGTTAATTTAACGTTCTATGTGTATATTGACTTTAGTTTTAACTAAGGCAACTCATGTCCTTTGAAACGCAACCTGTCAATTGTTTTATTATATAGGGTGACAATGATTCCAATTGTTATGTTTCAGCAGCTGTCAAAGTTACCAATGACATCTAGCTGTCAAAATATTCAGTAAGGTTTGCCATTTCATCCTGCATCGTTTTACGCTTGCCGAACGTGCGCAAGTTTTAAATAAATAAAATTATTTATTTTTAAATAATAAAAATATTATCGAGATTCTGACTCGGTCGGTCATCATCATGGCTTCAATGTGCACGCAATTCGTCGCACCGTGGAAAAGTTTGAGCATGAGTACACTGTTTTGGATCTTAAGCCACCGACCAGACAGGGATTCGTGCGAAATGAATAAAACATAGTTCCCGTAGAGGCCAGTATCGAAGAAGACCCAGAAATGTCGATTCGGTGCTGATCAGTTGAATTGGGCATAGCCAGAGGGTCAATCCGGCTTATTTAGCGGTTGTATTTGTGCCTATATTCGTATAAGATTGTGGTGCGGACGGCCGTATACAACGCCGTGAGTTCGTTAATTGGACTCTGGAAATGTTGGCCGTAGATTTGGATTTTGGCCAAAAAAACCATCTTCTCGGACGAGGCTCATATCTGGCTCAGCGGCTATGTCAACAAGCAAAATTGCCATTACTGGAGCGAACACAATCCGCAAACATCAATGCATCCACAAATATTGACTGGCATGGTGGCATCATCGGACCTTATTTCTTTTGGCATGACGAAAGAGACAACGGTACCGTCAATGGTCTCAGCGGCTTTCTGCAGTCAGAACTCCACAACATCGATATATTCGAGCTGTGGTTCCAACAAGACGGTGCTACATGCTATACAAGTAACACAACGCTCGAAGTTGTGAAGGAAAAATTTCGCGAATGGGTCCTCTCACAGCGAGCGTTCATCAATTGGCCGCCGCGATCATGCGATTTGACACCACTCGATTATTTTCTCCCGGTCTACGTCAAGTTCTTAGTTAGTCTACGCTAATAACCCAACCACTTTGGACGAGCTCGATGCCAACATACGACACGCTATTGCGGGAATAACGCCGCGCGTATTGGCCGGAATCAATTTTATATCTCACACCGTTGTTGTTTTATTTAATTTTTTTCCCATCGTTCTTATCTGGTTACCCTATATATTGATTCCTCCCACTACACCTCCATTCCAGCCGAAGATTAAAAATATAATTACACAAAGCGTAGCGCATTTTTGCCCAAATTGATTTAAGAGATTCTGTTTCTAATCCAAAGTTTCAACTTCTGCGAAGCAACCGTAACATATGGACGCCACAGTGATCACACCTGCAGACCTCATAAATAATAAAAAATATACAAAGGGCAGGGACCTATGTGGACAGTTTCAGTTCACAATCCCAAACATGATAATGGTTCAGGAGTTTACCCGAACTTCTTGATCTTGGGAATATAAGTTCATACTCTCATTGTAGGCCGCATGCACCGCAGGACATCTAAAGGCATCATAGATCTGTTATTGCTAGACCCAATTTGTCCATTTAGGAAACTAAATGGTTTGAACAGTTCAGAGTTAGTAAAAATGGAGCGCTATACGAAAGAACAATGTTTTAAAAATAGTGAAGGTTTTGTCGGAGAATTAATTAAACTCATTAATTTCGACTTCATCAACTGTGAAGAGGTTAATTCAAAAATTCACGCAGTTTGGATAAGTTAGACACTCTGGCCGTCCTTCAACCAATCGTTCAACACAAATCATTGAAGTAGTTCGTGACAGTGTTGCTGAAAGTCCAAGAACATCAATTCGGCATTGTGGTCAAGAATTGGACATTTCGAGAATCTCTCTACAGCTTATTCTTAAGATTTGCATACCCATGTATATAAAGTGCAATTGGCTCATGAACTGAAGCCTACTGACTACGCACATTGAAGAGAGTTCATTGAATGGATTATGGAACAACAACAATCTACTTGTTGATTTTTCAAACAAAATCGTGTTCAGCGATTTTCACCTTTATGGCTTTGTTAATTGTCACAATTATCGAATTTAGGCTTCAGAATCCACGAGTGATTGTTGTGAAATAAATGCATATATAACGTGTCACTATTTGGTGCAGATTTTTGGCTGGAGGCATCATCGGACCATTCTTCTTTGAAAGTGCCGCTGCTCATGCCACAATAGATAATGGCTATCGTGACATTTCAATCCAGTTTTTTGCGCTTAAATTGCAAAATATGGATATGGCCGACATGTAATTTCAACAAGATGGTACCACACGCTATACAGCCCAAGAAGTAATTCAATTACTGCAGGATTCATTTCCTGGTCGTGTAATTACCGTTGGAATTTTTTCTTTGGGGTTCTTTGAAGTTGAAGGTTTATGCCAACAAGCTCACCACAACAGGCTCCACTTACATAAACACATTAAAAAACTCTTACATCTTACCGTATTTATTTGTTTAGGCACCATAATGCTGAAGCATTTATTTAATATACTCGTATTTGTGTTTCGTTCGTTATCGGAACTATGTGTAGTAGTTAGTCAATCTACTAATTAAGAACGGCCATGTAACACCATCCATAGATTCGAGGAAGAGCTTGAAAGCTGATGTGTGCATTAAACGCTTACATTTTTTTTTTATAATGAGCGCGCGCTCAAGGGGTTTATGTACCCTTAAGGTGATTGTTCACAGCGCGGGCAAAGGAAATTTAGGGAGGAAGAAAAGAGAGGTACTAATGTACATTGTTTTTAAATGTTTGCAAGACATTACGTCGGTGTTCGAGCGTGTCAATTGATTGACTGGTATTAGTATCGTCAATAAGTTTTATCGCACGGTTTTGAATCCTATCTAGCAGGTGCAGAGATGTTTTAGGAGCACCTGACCAGATGTGGGCATTGTACTCCAATTTTGGGTCAGATCAGAGGGGATAAAATATTTCTTACATCGCTTGAGGAAACCTAGACAATTCGCAGCATTTTTGGCGATATCAAATATGTGGTCATTCCAGCGTAAGTTGTCATTGACACACATACCGAGAATGAAAAGTTTTTCGGTTTCGACGATGCAAGTGCCATTCATGGATAATAGCTGGATGTTTAAATTACGCTTTAACGACAGCAGGCAGTATTGTGTTTTGGAAGCATTAAATTCCACTCTGTTGATAGTTCCCCAATTGGTTATGCTGTTGATATCGGAATTTAATGAGCTTAGCATACGCTGCCGTTCTCATTCTACAGCCGAAGAGCAGGGCCGTGAGTCCGGAAACGAATATGAAAAGCAGAGAGTACTGTCATCAGCAAAGGAATATATTGGATTAGAAGTAGCAGACAAGAAATCATTAATGAAAATTAAAAAGAGTGTCGGAGACAGAACAGAGCCCTGGGGCACACCAGCATTTATTTTTTGAATATCAGACTTGAAACCGTCCAAGACAACTTGAATTGAAAGTTCCGAAAGGTAATTTCTAATACATTGAAGAAGAGAGTCGTCGATCCCAAATGAACGCATTTTCGACAAAAGAGCCTGATGCCAAACTCTGTCTAATGCCTTAGAAATATCAAGTGCAACTATCTTGCTTTCGCCAGATTGATGTACGCTTTGGTTCCACTTTTCGGTGAGACATGCCATCAAATCACCAGTGGACCTGTTGCTATGAAAACCATATTGCCGGTCATTGAAAAGTTTTCGTGTTTCGAGATATATCATGACCTGACGATTTATCAGCGTTTCCATGACCTTGGAAAGAAGGGACGTAAGTGCAATGGGTCTGTAGGAGGAGAGAGAAGATGATTCGCCTTTTTTAGGGACGGACTGGACAAATGCTGTTTTCTATCTGCTCGGGAAGAGTCCTAAAGAGTAGGATTGATGAAAAAGCTTACGCAGTGGGTTTGCCAGCGAGGAAGAACACTTCTTCAGAAGAATGGGAGATATACCATCTGGACCAGCGGATTTATGTATGTTGAGATCTTTAAGTACTCTTGTTACTACACGAGTGCGATAGTTGATTCGTCCCATTGAAGATTCGACGCACTCAAGTGTAGGCGGTGATAAAGCACAATCTGGGAGTGTTGAGCTGGCCGCGAAGTGTGCAGCAATCAGATTGGCCTTATCCAAAGAGCTGAAAACTGGAATGTCATTGTAAATTAGCGTTGGAATGGAGGATGAGGCAAAATTTCTAATGTTTTTGACGAACGACCAAACATTTTTACTGCCTTTGGGACATTGCAGTATTTTTTGCCTCAGTTTTCGGTCGTATGGGAATTTCACACTCTTAAGAAAGGCATTGCAGTCATTTCTGGCTCGTTTGAACTTTTTTCGGTTTTCCTCTGTCGGGTTGGTCTTGTATGACCGAAAAAACATTTCTCTAACACTGATGGCCTCTTTAGAGCTCGAGTCGTACCATGCCTTTTCTTTTGCTTTGATACTCTTCATCCGATGATCAATAAAGGATCTCATTACAAAGTGAATGGTCTGTAATCATATCAGCAGCGGCATCCACGTCGTTATCGAGGAAGAATAACGACCAGTTAAAATTCCTAAAGAAGCTGTTAAGACCACTCCAGTTGCTTTCTCGTATTGCCATACGGTTCTTTTAGGAATTTTTTCTCTAACTGTGTGGTCGGTGTACGAGAAATTAGCTGATATGACACAATGGTCCGATGAGCCTAGAGGGGAGAGCACATCAATGGTGTACTTATCAGGGAGAGAATTTAAAAATAAGTCCAGGGTGTTGGCGGTATGACTATCAACGTCTGGTATTCGCGTGGGCTCATTTACAAGCTGCGTTAAGTTGTTTTCCGCAGCGAAGATCTGAACACACCCTCCTTTGGGTGTTGTCTGTTCAGAATGTCGAAGCCACCCAGAATTGTGTATATTGAAATCGCCCGTAATAACGATTTCTGTATGAGGATACAGGGATACAATTCTTTGAATGGAGTCAGACAGCGCATCAAACTTGTTAAAAGTTGAATTGCTGGGGCTTCTATAAATAAAGCAGTAGTGGATAATTTGCGTACGGAGATGGAATTTTAACCACATGAAGTTGAATTCCGGATTGGAACATGGATCACATTGTGGTGGAGTTTGGTAAGCTACATCACTACGCACATAAATTTTCCGATTTAAGCCAATGAAGCAACATGCTCCACTCATGATGGCGCCTTGCGTCAATTCCTTTAAGTTTCAAATTTGCAACCTTACTTCCCCCAGAGCCCAAAAGCTTTAGTTTGCCGGAAAGCGACTGGGAGAGCCATAGAAGGAGCTACACAGAATTACTAGCTGGCATTGTTTATGGTTCGAGCCTGAGCTGTATCTGATCGAATTCAAACTTTTAAGTTTCGTTACTGATTAATGAAAATATATTTGGCAAATGCTTCCGCTTAAATTAGTCTTAAGGCTATTCAAGAATTTCACCTCTCGCATCGTAATACTAATAGCTCTAAAGTTCTTTAATTAATCATTACCTCTGGATGTAAAACCAATGAAAGTAGAACAAAGGTCTTATTTTATTACTTTGTCTTATTTTGTACCGACGCCTAATAACCCTCGATGAAGAACACTGAAGCAGGCTGTATACAGTTATAATGATACAATGACTGTCTTATTTTATAGTAACTCCACCGGTAATACTCTTGTATACGAGTATGTATACAAGGAAATGTACAATTCACAATTATACTCGTATGTATGTTATTTGTATTACCCGTATGAAGCAACAACTTTGATATACGAAATTGGAGATGGAATTTCCACGTCTGCTGGCACCAGACCTGCCCTTCAATAGGTCCTTGCTGAAATATAATCATTTAAATAACAGGATTATTCATATTAGTCCTGTATTGTTATTTTTCGTTACTACAATACCTCTCCCATTTGCCTATTCTCAGGCTCCGTTTACGCATTCGAACCCTGATTCCACGTCACCCATTGCAACCATGGTAGTCCTAGGTACTACAATCAATAATTAATAGGGCAGACAGAGAGATCTGTCGTTGGTACAATTCCTCACGATTGCCAAATTATCTAGATATCAGCAATAATAGCAATTTCTGAAAAAAATCATGTGGTTTTAGCTTAATAAAATCACTCTTTCCGAAAGGTTCGTGTTTATATTCCATAAATTAGCTTTAGAATTACCACAGTTATTCAAATGACTGCTTATGATCTAATGACCCATAGTAATTGGGATTGTGAATATTAATGCTTTTCCGTTTGACTGCCTATTCAAAGCGGATAAATATAAGATTGAAGATCCCAGGTGAGATATCGAGCGAGAAGCTATAAACCTCTTGGTTTGACGTTAAATAATTAAACGGTATGGAGGACAAACTGATGCGTGTATGAACTCGAGGTTTTTTCGATCACGGCCGGGCATGGATTTTAAAGTGTTTATCTAGGATTCACTATCTAAGTTTTTTCTATGACGCTTTCATTAGGGTGAGCTACAATTCTAAAGAGGCTCAACGTTACATGCTATTTGTTGTCGTTTGTCTACATGATTGGATGAAGCAAATCATAGATCGGGGTTAAAGTTCTTATGTCTCCTCCTTGAAGAGAATGTAACTTTTTTTTTTTGTTTATAAAACTTAACACTTAAGAGCGTATTACTAATCTTAAAATGGCGGAGCACGTGTTAAGTTTTTTGAAAAATTGGATAGAGGGCGAGAAAAAGATATTTGGGCTCAGTGGTTATTTCGCTCCATGGGTGGCATCCAAAATTTAATGGGGAGACAAAATTTTTAGTGTAAATTGACTTCTTGTTGTACTCGTATTTTAGGCAATCATTCATCTCAAGAGATTTTAGTTGCTTGAAAAAAGAATGTCTTTCGGTTACGGCTGAAATTGAACCCCGAACTGTCAAATTGTTAAGTCAATACACTACCAATTGAGTCACGGCCACCCACCTTTGTCCTTAACATCGAAAATTAGTGATAGGCGGTGGGTTTCTGCCTAGTATGCGAGTTTAATTACATTTTCGTCATCTGCTTGATACTTCCACAGAATGTTGTAATTGTTGAAATCCCCTGCAAAAATTGCCGGATGTTGATATACAGAGATCTTCTCTGTAGGCAGTTAAAGATGTTGGCACCACAACATCTAAAAAAATACCCACGGGCCGAAGCCCGTGGCGAACAACCAACCGTTCGTTCAAATAAAACGCGGACTTCAAGTAAAACTTCGACTTTATTTTACCATTCCACAATCAGAACTGAACTTAAAATCTAACTTATCCTACTCTGCACCTTCATATTGATGCATTTGGTGTATAGCGCGTGCAAGGGTTTTAAGTTGCATCAGCAGTTTCCCAGTTGGAGTCGTGGGAAACAATTGTTAGTTTCCGTCACACGCTTCGTGTTACTGCGACTTACGTTTGGTGGTGAAATGCATGAAGTCAAGGTGAGGTCTCATCTTTCGACTTGTGGAATCGTGGCGCGTTAACTCCTCCCCCTTTAAGAATCCACGTCCCGTAGATCCTGCTGATGTTGGGATGATCTGGAATGATGAGGCAACAGGCTTGACATTCGTATTGGCGGTATATAGAGCTTTCTATTAATTTTGTGCCAGACAATCACAGCTGCTCCAACAATTGCCAGGAAGATCGTTATATCCATGGCTGTAGATAGTTTGATCCTATTGGTAATGTTACTCAGTCGTTTAATGTTGTTTAGACTGATTCCATGGACGTATTTGATGTCAATTATATGTCCCGCTGTTGATATGTTGGTAAGTACTTATGGTAAGGCTTGAAGGGATGTGCCATTAAACTGGAAAATGTGCGGTTGTTAAGCTGCACTGTCTCGTTCTTAATTTGAATTATGTAAGTTCCAGATAAGTTCCTTTTAGTTTCTTCGGTCGTGATTTGGCCCTTAAAATTGGTAACGAAAATTGTGTCTTCCTTCAGAAGTTCAACGATTTCGACAGTATTGGTACGGTATATGCAGGATGCGTGTCCTCCTTTTGTCCAGTCGAGCAATGCATTCGTCCTCGTTGACTTTCTTCAGGGTTTTTTTTTTCCAGTCGAGCAATGCATTCGTCCTCGTTGACTTTCTTCAGGGTTTTTTGTTCACAAACGGTCAGATTACTTATAGTAAGGCATTTTGCGACAACACCATATGTCTCTTCGTGATTCAACAACATTCGGTCAAATGGTAGGTTAACTTGCCTTCCATTGAAAATCGTTGCTCTTGCTATCAAGAAATTGTACTCGATCTTGCTCAGCTTAGGGATTGATAGGACACAGCAGCATAGTGTCATTTGTAAAAACTGACGGAATCCCTTACTCTAGCGCTTCGACTTCATTTGCATAGGGCAGAGTCTCGAGTTCGTTAATCACCCGGTTTACCTCTTATCTGTCTAGTAGATTTGCATTGACGATACCGCTCTTTGCCATTTGACACGCCCTCACCACTTCATTGATTTTTTCTTTGATTATCGGGATTTCATTAATTGCATATTGCATCGAATCTAGCCATGCTGGATGCCGTTACTTGGTTTCTGGAACTTTCGATGACCCAGTTGATTTTTCTCGTTATTTCCTCAGTTATTGAAAGGACCCTCTCATTGATACTATACTGCTGATGGTTTCCTTCTATCAGGTCTTGTTCACTTCGTAGGACCTTATCCCAGTCAGTTGCGTCTGGGCTTCCAGCCAACCATTTCCAGGCTGAGCTAATCCAGTTGATAGATCTCGTCCTCCTGGTCGTTTTTTTATTTTCTAGGGTTTTTGTTTCCTGCTTAGGAATTTCGCTGGTAACGTGGACATCCATTTTTTTCAGTATGTCTTCAAGCTTCTGTAGGTTGACAATGTGTATTAGCTTAAAATACCCATCGATGATCCAGGCTTTTCCATCCTTGATTGATGCGATTGACGAATGGTACTCGAAAATGTGGAACCCTTAGTAGTAATATTCTGCATAATATACAATTTTAAATAATTATGGCAAAGATTACAATAAACGTTTCAGTGAAACTGCACGTAAAAGTGATAATGATTAAATTGTAAGATTTATAAATAAATTTAAATTTTCACAATATAACAATTCTACTCTGATTTTAGATTATACATATTTAATACAATTAATATAGGATCATGTCCATACAATTCAATATATAAATTTTATTATCAAGAAATGAATCTAATTTACAATGTTGGTTGTATTTAATTTTAAAGGTTTTTTTTCCCTTTTTCTTAAACATTGAAATAGTTAAAATGTCAACTAAAGCTAATTTTTCAGCAATAATAATATAAAATAATTTTTGTTTTATGGTGCGAAATTTGTGCTATGTGTGCTGGCGTAAAATTAGTATATGTGCGTAATATTATTATGAGTGCGTAAGATTATTATGCGTGCGTAAGATTATCATTTGTGCGTAAGTGTGCTATTATGAGTTTCTAATTTATATCTTGTGGATTTTACGACCAGTGGTTGTGACCACTGTTACCTTATTATCCTTTTCCACCACCTCTTTTCGATAGAGTGGCTTATGCTTGCATTGGATTCTTTTGTACGGGGTGTAAATTATACTACGTTTCTTGAACATTTTACAGCGGTAAATTTCCAGGATTGTAGAGTAAAATCTCTCAACCTGTCCATTTACTTCACTCCGGTTTACTGGTGTCTGATACGTTTGTATGTCCAGCATCTTCACAAAGTTCAATACAATAGGACTGAGGAAACTTCTTTCATTATCAGTCACTATCATCCTCGGAACGATAAAGTAATGCAATACCTTCGCGAATCTGTTTCTTAAGTATATCGAGGACTTATTTTTTATATGAAAAAGCTTTGCAAATTTGAGAATTTGTCGATACAGCTCATAAACTTCTCATTCTGGATCGCCATTATATCAATATATAAGATTTCGCAAGGATAGGAGGGCACAGGAGTCTTCTGGAGTTGCGGAGTAACTGGATGTCTGTCATACTTATTTAAAAGGCAGATTTCACATGTTTTAGTATACTGCGTGATCAGACTGTTCATCCTTGGGAAATAGTACTTCTCTAAGATTTATTCTTTGTTTTCCCTCGCATTCCTGTGTGCTCTCCTGTGTTTCTAACGTCTTCCACTACTCTTTGTGTCAACCTAATCTTGTAATGTTTAAAGGTTCCAAGATATATCTCCTGCAAGAGTCCTATATAAGTTTCAGGTATTTTGATCCCATCGATGGTGTTAGGATTAAGATTGGATTTTAAAATCTGAATTAATTGCTCTTTTTCTAACTTTCCGAAGGCGAAATAATGTCTGAAGAAGCCCGGATGTGCCTGCTCCTTGATTTCCAGACCTTTTCTAAATTTTATAATGATTTGATTACGAAATACATTGAGTGGGACTTCCACATGTGGTATTAAATCTGAAGAGTCTTGCATTCCAGTATGGACGGTCTCACTAGCAGAATCCGTTGATTCATTATCCGCTCCAATCGTTTCCCGACAGGAACCATTCTCTGTGGATGTCATTGTTTGGGATTCTGCAGTGTTAGTACCAGAGCTACCTGCCTCGGCTGATTCCGTTAAAGAATCCCTCATTGTATCCAATTGAGGTATTGGTAGGCAATTGCTATTATAGGTCTTCAGTTTAGAAAGAGCATCAGCCATTTGATTTATTTACCTGGTTTATAAATTAATTCGTAGCTGTATTCTTCTATGCGAGCTTTCCATCTCTTCAGTTTAGCGTTGAAGTTGCTATATCCCAACGCGAATGTTAGTGGTTGATGATCTGTGAAAATCCACACTTTTTTTTAGCTCCGTATAGGTATGATCGCAAATTATCAAGAGCCCAAACGATAGCCAACATTTCTTTTTCGTTGGTTGCATAATTCTCTTCGGTCTTATCAAGAGTCCTGGAGATATATGCAATTGGTCTATCATTTCCGCCCTCGTCTTGAGTTAAAACTAGGCCTATTGCGTAGTTTGAGGCGTCAGACGTTAGATTAAATGGTTTTTGGAAATCAGGAAAGGCTAGGATTTCTGCATATGTTAAGAGAATTTTCAAATCATTAAAAACCCTAAGTGCTTCATCATTTAAATCGATCGGAACACGAATGTATTCATTCGCCTTAACTCGAGTATGCTCACCCCTTGTAAGGTTAGTCAGAGGCTTCGCTATCTTCGCATAATGGCAAATAAATTTCCTATAATAAGATGTTAAACCTAGGAATGATTTGAGTTCTTTAAGATTCTCTGGGGGTTTGATTCTTTGGATCCCATCAACCTTTTTATTATCTGGCTTGATGCCGTCAGGAGTTATTACGTACCCCAGAAACTCCACTTCAGTTTGCATGAAGTGTGTTCTTTCCAAGTTTACTTTTAGGTTTGCTTCTTTGAGTCTGACCAAGACGGTTTCAAGGTTTCTCAGGTGATCTCCTTCACTATTATTAAAGACGATTATGTCATCAATGTAGACGTAACAAATTTTGGCAATATAAGGTTTTAGCACATCGTCTATCATACGTTGAAATATAGCAGGGACATTTTTCAGCCCGGGTAGTCTGTGAAATTCGTATTTGTATTCAAGGTTGAAAAGGCAGTCTTTCGAATGTCTGACGGTTTCATCGGTATTTGATGAAACCCAGAAGTTAGGTCGAGAGTTGTAAAGAATTTAGCTTTACCCAGTCTGGCAAGAGTGGAATTAATGTCCGGGATAGGATACGTGTCTGCAATAGTTACCTTGTTAAATCTTTTATAGTCGATGACCATTCGATATTGTTTTTCGCCATTTGGCTTTGGTTTTTTCGGAACCACCCAGATCGGCGAATTGTAAGTTCAAGCAACTTAGCTATCTCTTTCTCCACCTCTCCTCTCAGACAGGCAAGATAGGGATAGCTTTTAGACTATATTGGTTCATCGGTGCTTGTTCTAATGTCGGCAAGGACACAAGTGTCAACTACCACTCTCTCGGCGATGGGACCAAAAAGTAAATCGTATTTCCTTATTAGTTCATATAGTCTGGCTTTAACTTTTTCAGGCAGTTTGGGATCTATTATTGAATTTATTCCTATGGACAGGTTTTCTTTTAAAGGTATTTTAATATTATGTTTAAGGGTCAATATATTTTTCTTTCTATCAATGAGTGCCTCCATTTTCTTCAACGTATCATCTCCTATGATACCGTCAAAGGAACTGAGACCTTGTAGGACATTAAATTTGACATGAGTTTGACTATTTGTTTAAAAAACTTCGCTTCGACTTATTTTGAGATACGTATTTTGCAACTGGCTGACTGGACACTAAAGGGTTTTTCTAGACTAATTTAATTTAGTTAACGAGGAGTGTGCCTCTGCCCAGCGGCATGTCGTTGAGAATGAAAAGTTTGGTTAATAGGGAAGTAATCGTATTTGGGAAAGTATTGGCGTGGATTGAATGATTCCTAAAGTTCAAATTCTGCATTTCGAGACATGCTGAATAAGCTTCAGGGAGAGTTTTGGGTCTTTGAACGGATAAAAACATCTAGTGCTCTATTTCTGTAAGTTTCGACTAATGCATTAGCTGTTTCTTCCGTGTAGGATTCTGTTTTGAGCTTGTTGACCATCAGGGAAAGTTGATGGTTTCTGGATGGATTCTTATTCACAGCGTAATAACATTGACTGCAAGATATTTTTTCCTTTTTTTTTAATTTTCAAAATTTTATAAAATTACTTTTCTTTCTTGTAACATACACGCAGGGTAGTCAGAGGAATTTCCATTTCTTGCCTTTTTGCACAGCACAAATTTAACTTTGATTATGATCTTTTTTTTTTATTATTATTGAATTATCTTATAATTTACGAACACTGTTCTATGGTTTAATTTTCCTTCTTACATTGGTAAGATTATCATTTTTGTTGCAAATGTTAACACTCAGTTTCATTACACCGCGATCTGTAAGATAACTGAAAAGGAACAGATTATTTAAAAAAAATAAGGTGCACGAAACCGACTTAAACCAGAGCTTCGCATAGGAGCGGGTCCTGAAGGGATCGTATTTGTCCTCTTTGGTAACTCGCTGCCTTTTTAGGGTGACCTACCAGGGTACGATTGACCTCACACCTCGCATCTTCGCCCTTTTGCGGATTCTGACTATGTTCGCATGGAAATAGCACAGAGTGTTGCGTAAATTAGTGAGCTGGCTTTTTAGACTTACAACTACTTGCACCCAGTAGGGAGTTCTACATATGTCCTTAAGTAAGGATATCAAAAGATGGAGGTTGGACCGGTCCATGCTCGGGCGCCCGTTAAAGATGTTGGCACCACAGCATCTAAAAAAATACCCACGGGCCGAAGCCCGCGGCGATCAACCAACCGTTCGTTCAAATAAAACGCGGACTTCAAGTAAAACTTCGACTTTATTTTACCATTCCAAAATCAGAACTGAATTTAAAATCTAACTTATCCTACTCCACACCTTCATATCGATTCATTTGGTGTATAGCGCATGCAAGGGTCTTAAGTTGCATCAGCAGTTTTCCAGTTCGAGTCGTGGGAAACAATTGTTAGTTTCCGTCACACGCTTCGTGTTATTGGGTGGTGAAATTAAATTTCCATAAGTGCATGCATGAAGTCAAGGTGACTTCTCATCTTTCGACTTGTGGAATCGTGGCGCGTTAACTTAGGCCATGGGATTCTAGCGTGTTTGTAGATGTTTACAATTGTTAAACCAGATACTGATATTGCTACCAGGAACAGGTTACTGTTGTCTTTGGTATCTGTAAAATTTGCTTCTTTTGTAGAAGATCTTACATAAAAGTCAATGCCGCAGGCTTGCTAATTAAGAGCACCTACGAGTGTGTACTCATTGATTTTCTCTCGGACAGAGAGGTTCGGTTCATCCTTACAGTGTGTTTCTTGAAGAAGGATTGAGTCTATTTTATTCTCCTCAAGTAAACGGCAGAGATGGTAGCATTTTGCTCTACTATTGCCTTCGATGTTTAATTGGCAGATACGAATAGAGAGTCCAATATATTTTGTCAAATGGCGCTGAAAATTGGCATTTAAGTTGTTGAGATCCAGTTGGATGTGCATATAACATTGGGTTGTAACAATGAAATGAGCAAGTACAAATTTAAAAGTTAATATTATATTTCCGTAAACTTTTATTCATTCATTCTTCCAACATGAGGAAATGCCGTTTTCATGCAAAAGGATCGGAGCGTGCCTATTGACCAACGCAGGTTACTTTTTAGCCAATTTAGTATGCAATATGTCAATTTCCTCACAATATTTGATAGCGTTTATCGTTTCTCCTGGTTGAAGAAATGAAAAGTGTATTGGTCCTTTCGTTGTCCACCAAATTGTTAATAACCTTTTTTTGGTGAAGATCGGGCTTGGGGGTGTGTTTTGGTTTTTCATCTGCATTGAACCGCTGCCCAGACCTTTTACGATTATCATACAGCATCCACTTTTCATCACAGTTGACTATCAGGTGCAAAAACTGTTCAGTTTGGTTTCTTAATGTAAGCGATGTGCCGATTTCCAGGCGCCGTAGATTTTGGGATTCGTTCACTTATCGAGTTTCTTTACCTTTCTTATGAGAGAAAGGTGTTGACTTATTGTTATTGGGGATACTACCATGCTTTGTACAATATCTCGCACTGATTTCGTTAGGTCCGCATCCACCGTTACTCTTAAAACATCGCCCTCAACTAACGTTTCCGGCTTCCCACGTGGTTCGTTTTCGAGGCTGAAATCTCCCGAACGGAACTTTCCAAACCAGCGTCGTATAGTGCGTTCGTTTGCCGCTACATCCTCAAATGCGTCGTTAATGTTTTTCATTGCCAATGACGCATTATGTACCATTTTAAATTCGTAAAGGAAGAGGGTTCGAATTTGAACTGCCGACAGAATGGTAAACAAAATTAAACATAGCAAAAAAATTATAACGGTACTTGTAACGAACCCTAAAATTCTCAGAAGTCAAGCATACGTACCACTTTATTTTATAAAAAAAGAAAATTTAACGTTCTGGCACAGATGTTCACTCGAGAACTTCTTATTTCCGACTGAGCGAAAATCGGACAATTACTTACTGAAATTACTCGTATTTTGAATTATTGAAGTATATATGAAGAAAGTATAAGATTTCAACAAAAAGGGATACACAACATCAACATATAGGAAAAAAACGCCATGATAGGCAGCTGCAATTTTGAGCTCTCAACTCTGACAATGTCACAAGAGCGGAAATCATCCGAAATACCACTTTTGTTAATCGCTGCTTCTTTAGACTTAGAAGACAACTGAGTAGTAACGCCCTTTCTGAAGCAACCAAGAATATTTAATACACGACCCTGATTATCCCAGGCTACCTCACGGCGCAGAAGCTTGGATGAAAGCGGATAAAAATGCTCTCGGGCGCTTTGGGTAAATTTCAGTTCAATGGAAAATAGAGAAGTGAATTGTATGGGCTGTACAGCGATGCCGACTTTATCGGAAAAGCTTGGATAAGCCGGCTTAGATGGTTCGGTCATCTTGAATATGAACACCAGCTTATCGGCCCGAAAAATTCAATAAAGAGAAACAAAGCGGTACAGAGTAACTTCGGGTGCGCAATTGGATGCCGCAGCCGTCAAGCTTACTTCAAACTACGTTAGTATTTAGCCGGTTTGGTGATTTATGGACAACACATCATCCTCCATATGCGACTAATTCTTCACCAAAGGCTTTCATGCAGAGTGTAAGCAACTTGACAATTCATTTAAAAAGAACTTAAAAATAGTTCTGGTTGGAGCTAGTCTACCTGTTTTCATTGTCTCGGCTCGTGTACCTACAATATCAATCCTTTTATATATCCTTTAGATCTTTGCCGTTCCAGACTTTTTTTTTCATTCTTGTCCATCATATTATTTGAGATAAACAAAAGCATGGCAGGGGGGTCATCTTATCCCTCATAATATTAAAAGTAGGTTTGTTACGTCATCTTTACCTTTTTATAATGATGAAACTTTAGACTGAAGTTCCGAGAGTGATACGTCCTTCGAGCTAGAACTAGTAAATCTGGTTATCTTGGTATATCTTGAAAATTACGTTTTTTATGTACTCGTATGCGATGGGGTACCGTATGTGATGGGGTGCGTGCTAAAATTAGTACTGAATCGCCAGACTGATTTCGAATCATTAATTGGAGCGACAAAGTCGCATTTCCAACTACTAAGAAAACAAACTTTGTTGAGAAGCTGTTTCGATGTTTTAAGAGCGAAGGTGCGTCATATCCTACCTAGTTCACCGAATGTTAAGGTGCTAGGCGTAAGGGATTCAAATTCCTGTTCGTTGTGTGCAATTTAATGACACGGCGGGGCATACTGCGAGTACCATCGCTGTCTCTGAGCAGCTTCCAACATTGTATTATGAATGTGATAAGTCAGTTTTCTACGAAAGTGACAAAACCTTGTCTTGAAAACTTTGTTTTTCATTGGTTCGGATAGATTCAATTGGGTTTTTCGTCTGCATAAAGTATAGTGATAGGAGTAGGTCCAAAACAACTACTTCCTTTTTCAAGGTCCAAAAGCTGAGTTTCTAGCGCTAGATTAAAAGACTAATCGATTTAGTTAAGGATCCAAGCTATAATCTGAAATAAAAACCAATAATCTGCTCAGTAGAAATATGTACATTTCATTTAAATAAAGCTTTACACATCTGAACTGCATCATTTTGCAAACCAATAAAGGAAACTTGCAATCAAGCATTGGTTCATTGAAAATATTGTGCAGTAAGTCTACTGCAACTCTATTTTCGTGGCATCACGGGTCATGTTGAACTTTCCTCTTAAAAAAACAAACATACATATTTATTTTTTTTAAGGAAACCCTCAAACAACACCGAATATAAAAAGGAAACTCAAAAGAGAAAACAGAAAAGGGCAAATACACTGATTCAACCGCAGAAAAGGTGCCCAGTACCAAACGTTAAGCAAGCACTGCACGTCCCAATTGCAAACATATCACTCGAATTTATGTGGTCTCTTCGCGTATGTCCTCGCTTCATCAGCACTCCTTCTACCATCTGACAGCCTTTTGTTAGCTAAAGGAAAGTTTTACAAAAAAAAAAATCCATCATCAACGCTACACGCAGGGTTAAAAATCCATTTATCTTTTTCTTTTGCTCCTTTTCAACCAGAAATTCATTCAATTTCTACACCTGAAAAGGCATCACAAAAGGATAATGGCCAACGAAACCAGCGGAACCAGGGTATGGAGTAGAGAAGAAAAACTCACCCCTCGCAGGAAACCGTAATAAAGCAAAAAGCTTCCTATTTTTATGCTCCAGCAGAAGAACGGTAAATTAGAAATCTTTCAATTCTATTCAAGTTTTTTCCTTGTTCGTTACGAGTATCATTGCAGTTTGCTATACAGACACATACATACCGTATGTGGCATACAAATACACTGCCTGTCAATTGTTTAGTCGAACTCCAAATAAAGTAAGTATGCTATTCTTATAAAAATCTTACAATAAGGCAACGGAATTTTGTCAAGAAAAGTCAACCAAGTTATAGACGTTAAAGAAAACCTTCGCACGATGGCTGCAAGGCAGATATGTACGAGTACAGACTGTTTTACTTTTCCTTCTTGTAAAAGCTGGTTTAAGTCCGGAGACTTACATTACATGTCTACCAATTATGCAAAGGCGTATGATATGTGATGTGTCGTAACAACATGTCTTTTGAGATACAATGGATATATAGGATTGTGCCACTTTTGACACTTTAAGTACAAGTTGCCCGGATGTCTCAGTGACCAGTAGGTAGTTACATAATTGGCCTGATTTTTGATTTTTGGGAGATAGGCGACAACTTTTACCCAACTCGACGTTGTTCAAATCGAGTTTTAGGTTGAAAGCCAGTAAAGGGAGTTACAGCTGGTTTAAGGTACCCAGATCGCTTTAAAATGAGTTGACATAGTTTAGTGTTTAGCTTGTGAGTCTTTTCAGAGCTTATTGCGTTAGGTCTCTTAGAGTATACTCTGACAGAAGTCTAAGTAGCTCGCTGATTTTTTTGTTCAATAAACATGCATGTTTCGAGCTGCAGTTAAGTTATCAGAATGCTTGAAGGAGACTCTAGAAAGATGTGACAACGCGGTTTTTATTGTATCTGATTTCATGTAGTAGAAGACTCTATATTGAGCTAGGTTATCATAGCAAATAGCTTGAGATTTAAAGTTTTTTCAACTAGGCATACAAGTTCATATGTCAGATATAAGATAAGATATGAAGCTTGCGCTATGTTCTCACTGTAGAGGCTTTAAAGTTTTCCTCAATCTTTCCTAAATTAATTATGAATTTTTTGAGGAGTAATGCACAGGCTTTTGCTCTGTTAAAAATCCTTCGGCCTTCCCCTCTTAGGAATTGAAACGTGACATTTCATGATGCTGGTTTCGGCTAAGGAGACGATAAATGGATAGTCATGCTCGGAAGTTTTATTGTATATCGATGATAGGGCTGTAACCACCTGGTAGAGATTTTTAATAAATAATGAAGAAGTCGTTATTTCGCAAGGTATGTAGCATTAAAGAAATCCCTGTATTTGTTCCATTATAGGGTTCCGTTTGTCGTTTTTGGTATCCATGTACAATAAATGAGATTAGTCTGACAAGCTTTTTGTTCAGCGATGAGTCGTTAGTACATCTGGAAGCCAGTTTTGTTTTCCCAGTTTTTTCTGCAACCATGACTTCAGTGCTGAACTTAGAATGCAAGAAAAATGTATTAATTTTAAGTGATCCAGAATCCTTGGGTACATATAATCGATGGAACTAGCCTAAAGTTGGTCAAAGTACATGTATATTATATTTTATCTACAATCGATAATTGTATGCTTCTCACCGCAGCAATGATTGCCGAAGCCCAAATCCAATGGTTGCTATTTTTCACAAAATTTTCAAATAGGCCGTTATAGATCCTCTGCATCTTCAGGCCTATGACAAGACCAATTATATCTTATGCTTCAGGCGTCTGGTGGAACAACTTTAGATGAAAAGACATCACTCCTACTCTAATTAGGTTCTGAAGAATGGTCTGTCTTAGCTGCGCGCAATTGCTCAAGACGTGCTGATAAATCTTGCTACCCTGTTGCATTCTCAAAGCCATCTTCTATTTAAAGATAAGTGTGGTCTTTTTCACAACACGCAGTTTGGCTAACTCTATGGCAACTTATGCAATGAAAAAAGAACTACCATTGATACGAAAATAAAAAATCGGCTTTCGCTGTACCAAGAAAATCGAGCTAGAGAAGGAATGTACTCGTAGCTCTTCACAGGTAGTTCCAAAACCATTCAGAGATTCGGTGCTGGCGTCTTTCTGGAAGACGACAATGTTAGATTTCACTCTTTGTTATTAAAACTTGCGTGTGACTTTGAAGCAGAGACATACGCAATCATCATGGTAATGAAATGTATTGTGAAGAATGGGTGGATGAAATGAAGTATTTGCATCTGTTGCAATATCCAAGCTGATGTCACGACTTCCACACTAGTCCGGGAATGTTTAAGCAGTACTGGACGCAGTTGAAATGCTGAATTCACTGTGTATTTTTTGTTTACCAGGTTCTATTGGGACGCAAGGCTAAGAAGTGAGTTATTCAGGAATCTGGTTTAGGACTGCCTTCATATGAGCATTACTCTACAGATCTTGGGTGAGCCAAATAAATATGTCTCTTAAAATAACTGTAGACTATTTACTAGTATCGTGGCATACTAATTAGCTAAGCTATGTGTGCTAAGCTTGAGTGATACAACATTTTGCGACGCTGGTACTTAGCTTGTCATTCGTATATATTGGGTGGGTTTTTCTGGCATCATCATCAGTGCTAATTTCCAATCTACGTGTAAATTACACTCACAACTTAACCTATAGGAGCTAACATAATGCAGTTATCGGAGTTAACGCGGATAGCAACAATACTTCCAGGGCTATTTTTCCATGAAAGCGATATCTTGTATGGGAACGCCAAAACATGTGGCAATTTTTGAACAAATAAAATTGTGCTGCCAAATTATCGGAATCGGAATTAACTATTGACAGTTAACGCCAATAGCCCAAAAAACACACCTAATATCAATGCCACAGTGTAACACACCGCGAGCTTAAGGCCTAAGTGAAGGGTTTACGTGTTCCTTGTTCGACATTGTTATTGATGATTCGATGTTCAATATTCTAGAAACCAACTCTTGATAAACAATTGCCCTGCTAAGAATATACTAATTGAGAGAGCTATTGTCACAAATAAGCTGCAAGCTTTTGTAAACCAGTATCTGAGGGATATACTGGGAGTGTTCTGGCGAACGCCTCTGTGGAGCAGTAGACCAAACACGAAGAGGCGCGATTGTATTTATTGCACAAAAGCGAAAGCGGCAATCGACAAGTTATTTCGTTCACTCAACAAATGGGAGTATAGTGAAGTTCTTGTATAAGTTTGCACAGAATGGTTGGAAATAATTCTCGGCACATAGGATAAAGCTGAACTAAGTTCAAACACATCCCGACTAGATGAACGTCATGACTCTTAGGTTAATGTCCTACAAACAGAAAAGGGACCCAGGATATCACAACATATATTTGGCGCTTCCTAAGTTTCTATTTTTAAGGCAATTCACAATCGTCCATAAAAGATGTCGCTTATTTTGTGCAACACGACTGGGTACTCATTCAACCTCTTAGTCTTAAGTTATTTCAAGAAGTCTAAGGTTTTTATCATATACCAGTATTTGTGTAAGTGAGTCAATTTTTATGACTGACAGTGTACATAAACTGCACAAATGAAAGAATAACTCTAATCAATTATCGTAATTCAATCTGAGTGTGTATTTTTATTTATTTGTGAACATTTCGATATTCATTGTGGCATGCGTGCAGGACCACACAATGAGAACGATGTCTGTGTCAATAGCACAACAATCCTTGAACTCGATTTTGATAAGGGATCTCCTTAACGTCGTGGTTTTATTGGATAAGGTTGAACCCAGTAGCACGCACTTTTATGAGTCTTAAAAATGTTGAAGTGCCATGTATAAGTTGTTATACCTTTTAAAGGGAGGTAATTAGTTTTGGCAATCATGTTCAAGTTGTAAGTTATTGTATTTCAAAATATAGGCACTCGTGTAGAACTTTAAAAAGGATTTTTAAGGGGTCCAAGGAAATTGTATGTTGAAGATGTTAATTGGAAATTTCTTTATATACAAATAATCAGCAAATGTATACGTAAACTGAAGAAGCTTGTAATAACTGTCCTTGCCGTTCTTTTATTGGTATCCTAAAGGTTTAGATTCACTGATCCATAAATATTGTGTTTGAGTCGCATAAAAGCAAAAAAAAATATGGAAAATTGTATTCAAGTCAACATCATATATAGTAGAGTGAAGACCGTCAGGGCTGATCAAGTTGGAGGGACTGTAGGCTGTATTGAGATCTGAGTTTGCGTTGGTCTGAATGAACATAAATTATGCCCCAAAAACGGGTATCTATAGAGTAGACGTTAATCTGGGTTTGAGGTAGAATCACGTTTGCAGAAACCCTCGGAAAGGGAATAAGGATTTTTTTCATGCGGTATGGGACAATGGATGAAACATGGATACTTTTACCTATTCGTAAAACCTAAAAAAAGTGCTGGTCCGAAAGAGGTATGACTTCAATGAAGAGGTAATCGATTAAACTGAAGAGTATTTTGAAGGGTTGGATAAATCGTACTATAAGAAAGGCATAATTTTGCCAAAAAATTGTGTTTTTATATGTTAGTCTCGGAACTAACCACCTGTTACAACTGGCGCAGTTAAAACGTTCTCCTTCCTTGTTGATCGAGTAAACGGTGGTGACCAGAACTTTTGAGTTGTTAAACGCTGTCTTCTATATCATCTTCCGCTGTGGAATTTGAGTTGCCTTTGCTGTTTAACAGCCTGCAAAAACTGTTTTTCCATATCCTCAGTACCAATTGTGACTCTACTACCAAGTTTCTTTGTTCATCGCTACAGGTCCCGGTTCTTGTTGCCTTGATCTGTTCATTTTATTTTACTTTACTAAAACGAAAAAGAGGAGGTGTGGCATTATTTTTTAAAAAGAGTATAAGGTTTACTCTTAGATTAGAAAATCCTGTCAACTATGAATGAATATACCTGCAAACAACTCATAATTGTGAAAAAAGTGTAGTCACGAAATATATTAATACATGCGATTAAGTATAACAAGTTTTATTGAAAAAATTAATAATATAATCAAAGAAGGCAAAGAAAATATTGTATTAGGCGACATGAATCTTAATACGTGAATTCTTTAGGCATAAAATATATATAAGGTCTTGCTAGTGTGATCAACCAATCTAAATATTTGCGAGGATGTAAAAATTCATCTACACTGATTAATTAAATTCATATTTGTCTTACAAAATTTAATACATTTTCAGCCATTGTCGAAGCAAATTTTTCCGATCACTACGCGATGTTATTCGCAACAAAATATCCACACAATCACCGTTTGAACAATGAATTGAGTGATATGCATATATTTTAATTTAATTTTGGTTTGAGCGAAGGCCCCATTTATTCGGCTTAATACAAGCTATAACATAAAATTGAACTTAAACTTAAACTTAAAACTAAGGTTGGTTGAAGTGGTGAAGGAGAACGGGTTTGAGGTAGGGAATTTTGATTTTTGATTTTTTGTAGCATAGGGGAGATTGGTGCGTTCGAGCCATAGCTGGATCTGAATCGCTTTAAGTGTCTGATCCTTTTAAATAGGAAACATCTCAGCGCCATAATAGGTATCATCACTGGACACTGCGTCATAGGCAAGCACTCAAGAAGGCTTGGCGCTTTTACAAATGATTTCTGTAGAAGCTGCATGGACGAGGAAGAGGAGGAGACAATCCCCCACCTACTCTGCACATGCCCAGCTCTCTCTCAGAGAAGGAAGCTTCATCTAGGAGCTTTCTTCTACAACGACCTAAACGATCTAGAAAATATAGACGTTAACAGTCTTCTACGCTTTATCATAAGCTCAAACTGGTTCCATTAGTAAGGGGATGATAGATCCACATGGCATCACAATTGGCCAATATGCCTAAGTGGGTTGGTATTTTCAACAAGCACTCTTACCTACCCCCTATCTTATGTCATAAATCGAAAACACAAATACAAAGCTGTTAAAATGTACACAATAAAAACGAATATAATATTGGTGGTAATGTATTTTTGGGTTAAAACACAGAAAAATCAACTTTCCGACTTTTTTTTTTAACCAATTGTATGCAATATTAGAACGTCAAACCACGAAAACCTGCAATTACAGCAGAGTATTTATCTTGAGCAAGTCGGAGAAGAGGAAATATTTCAAACGTTGCGTCGATTGAACACTAAAAAGGAACCTGACAAAGTCAGACCAATAGACCTTAAATAAATTGCCTACAGACTTGCTCCTGTTATTCAAACAATAATTTATCGCAGTAATTCACAAATTTATGTAACATGATTAATCAAAACATGAATTATTTGGCCAATCTACAAGGCTGTTGTTAAGGACAATACTGAAATACAGGCCAATCCAATTTAACAGCCGTTGAGAAATGTTTGGAGGAAGCCATTGTTAAATTGCTTTATAAAGAAAAATAACATTCTACGTCTAAATCAGTTTTTCAAAAATAAAATAAAAGCACAGACAAACTATTAGGAGGTTTTTCAAATATAGCAAGCTTAAATTAAAACCATCATGTTCTGGTACTTTTCATTCACTACAGCTTAGCCCTCGATGGTCTAATTCACGACAAACTTATTGAAAGTCTAAACAGAATCGGTGTGATCCCGTATTACTAAATTGGCTAAAATATTATCTTACAAATAGAACCATCAGGGTTAAGGTATCAACAACGATGAGCCCAGAAAAAACGTGTTCGTGTGGCGTTCCATAAGACTTCAAGTTAAGTCCAATTTTATTTATATTGTTCAAAAATGAAGTTTTACGAGTTTTTAAAAATAGCACATAGCTATCGCATAAGGACTTAAACTCGGCTGTAGAAATATCATAAATGGAATTCGATGACGTCTCAAAATGATGTTATGGCCGTTAGGACTTACTATCGAAGTGGAATGGAAAAATCAAAATCTACTACCAAAATAGACATTGTCCACTGTCACCCAACAACCAGGTCATTGAAGTTGTCTAGTAAATGAAGTATCTTGGAGTAACAATCAACGAGCATTTTCCTTGGAGTGACCACATCAATGACCTGCGCCTTCAACTTAAAAGTTGGTTGAGCGAATAGTATGCCATTTTAAACTAGTCTAAGTATAATCGGTGATTACTTTTCATTTCCGCCTTATATAGTCTGAAATTCACCAAAAGTTCATACCTCCCTTCAGTGCTTGTATCCCAACGCAATAGTAAAAAAACAAAATTTCCAGTCTAAAAATTGCAAATAATATTGTGTAGCCATGCGAGATCATGCCTGAGACCCGAAACAGTAAACAGCAACAATACTACTCAAAATCTCCGAGAGATGTCAGCAACTCCACTGCCAATCGGGTGTGGGATCAGATCGAAATGAAGCTGGAAAAGTGAGTAACAGACTTAAACGCTAACTCTCCCAAATTATAATCGAGAAAGTTGCTGCTATTGAAGAAGAACTTCATGCAAAGGTTTGTGAAATCAAATTGGAGCAAGAACTTCAAATGCAGTAGCTTTTTGAAAATTATTATCGGCTTGAACTAAACGTTGAGGAATTAAAACGTGAAAAACTGTGTTCTGATGAAATATTGTTTGGAATTCCCGAGACCAGCAACGAAAATCTAAATGAAATTTTTGACAAACTATGCACAGCGTCAACATGACATCATTTCCTTCTCGCAAAAGTGTCCAATTCTCCCCACGCAGTGACAACATTCCAGCTGATGCCTGCATAATAGTGAAATTAGCTGAGAAAAGACAAAAGCCAAATATGGGAAAATATCCAGTTCAGCACTTAAGCCTAGTGACATTGGTTTTAATTCCGAAAAAGCTTCATGTCAATGAAAGCTTAACTAAGCGTAACTACTACCAAATCCAGAGAGAAGCTCTCAAGCTCAAAAAATGATCTCTCATCGCTTCTACTTACGCAAACAACCGTGGCATTAACATTAGGATAACGCCAATACAATCGCCTCTCCTAATTTCATGCATAGACGATTTGAAAAGTGCAGTCGGACTGAAGTCCTATGCAGATCAAAATGTAGAGCACACGAAAGAGTAAATAAATTTTGTTACGAGTATATTTTTATCTCTTTTATGTAATTTTTTTCTTTTATTTTGCTACTCGTATTATCGATAAATAGAGTTATCCCTTATTTATTACTCCCCTCTACCCCTATGTTCAAATTTCACCAAAAGAGCTTTAAGTCATGAGCGACACTAACGCTGGTTATAGTGATGATGACATGAGGCTTAGGTACGAGTACTACTTTAAAACAGATGTGCAATTCTTATGAAGGATTGAATATCTGTCACATAAATGCTCAAAGTCTTGTTAATAAGTTCGACGAATTCAAGTTTATCTTTGAACATAATTTTGTTGATACTCGTATTACTCGTATATGCACATATAAATCGTGGCTAAATATAAATCTTGAAGATGAACTCTTTTCAAGAAGAGACTTTAGTCTGTGTAGCGCCGATCGGATGGATCGAGTCGGAGGCGGTACAGCAATCTACGCTAGAAAATCGATAAAAACAAATTTGATTATTAAATATAGCTATCTCTCTCAATTTGAATACATTTTCATAGACATCCTAAGTGGAGGCGACAAGTGCATAGTCGGCTTGGTATATATTCCACCTGATAATGCAAACTTCAAACTATTCACAGACGTACTAGAAGAAGTGTGTCATCTGTCCCCAAACTTTTTTGTGTGTGGTGATATAAATATATCAATATTGGACATAATTTCAAGCGCCCGGCTTAAGGATTCAATGGACGGCTTTAATCTCACATTTTTAAACGTAACCACACATTATATGCCTAAAAAGCAACCATCTTTAATAGATATAACTCTCTTGAGCGATATCAGCCGGTTAATGTTGTATAGTCAGCTATATGCTCCGACTTTTTCATACCATGATCTCTGATCAAACCAAATGAATTGTATCAACTGGACTGGCCCTCAATTTATTGTACATCGGACGTGAACAAGCAAGTTGAAATACTAAACGAAAATATAGTTCACCTTTACAACTGATGCGTTCCTCTAAGAACTGTAGGGTGAAAAATGCTAAGTGTCCATGGATTAATAAACGCCATATTAAAGGAAATGTAAAGAGACTAGCTGTATAAGTGCTTGAAACGCTTTGGTTGCATTGAAATGTACACTGATTCCAAGAAAGTCAGAAATCGGTTTAATATCATGGCAAAAATGGCAAAAAAAAAATGCACATAGTTTTCTTACAGATTTTATCCAAATCAACCCTCTAAGAAGTTGTGGAACAAAATATGTAAGCTTGGAATTTGCAAAACGTCTACACGCATTAGCGACGATGCTAATGCTTAAGAGATTAACAAAAATCTAGTCGAGGCTTTACCGGCGATAACCCTGAGCTCTTCTCAATTATTAACAGTAAATAATTCAGAAGCTTTCTCGTTATAGACAATTAATTTTATATCCTTTGGGGGCATTTTTTTCTGTAAAATCGAACTGTGTTGAGATTGACGACATACACCCGTAT
This sequence comes from Volucella bombylans, assembly GCA_949129095.1. Lineage (NCBI taxonomy): Eukaryota > Metazoa > Arthropoda > Insecta > Diptera > Syrphidae > Volucella > Volucella bombylans. Next base: position 53,411,480 of record OX422143.1, read on the forward strand.
TTTGTCAAAATTATTCTCCTCTTTTTCAGCCGTTATATAACACACGTGTTTAACACTATCATAACTATGATACTTCAGTATTCCCCGTTTCCTGGAAACAAGGCAGCACTTCCGATGAGACCAATTGCTACGCTGCCTTTTCTCTCAAAAGCCCAACAAATTAAAAACTATATCGAAAGCTTTTATCTTCCTTCCAATCAGGCCTTCGCGCAAACTACAGCTGTACTACATCATTATTAAAAGTGACAGATGACATCCGACTTGCAACTGACCATGAACACATAACACTGTTGACACTTAATAACTTTTCCGAAGCTTTTGACCCGGTTAATGCACCTATTCTGTGCAATAAACTCTCTAACTTATTTCATCTATCTGAAACAACCATTAAACTTATTTTCCCATTTTCTCATATGTCAGTGATCGTCTTCAACCTGTGTCCCAAGAGCTGTTCCTCAAGGCTCACTACTTGGACCCTTGTTGTTTTCAATGTTTGTTAACGAGTGCTGCTGATATGATCACAAACACTATACTCTTTGGAATGAGATCCTTTATCTCTCATCGGATGAAGAGTATCAAACTAAAAGAAAAGGCATGGTATGACTCGAACTGTAAGAGGCTGTCAGAGTTAGAGAAATGTTTTTTCGGCCCTTCAAGACCAACCCGACAGAGGTCTTTCTTAAGCGTGTGAAATTTCAATAAGACCAAAAGTTGAGGCACAAAATACTTCAATATCCCAAAGGTAGTAAAAGCTTTTGGTCGTTTGTCAAAAGCGTCAGAAATTCTGCCTCATCCTCCATCCCAACGCTCATTTACAATGACATTCCAGCTGTAAACTCTTTATACAAGGCCAATCTGCTTGCTGCACACTTTGCGGCCAGCTCCACACTTCCAGATTGTGCTCTGTCTCCGCCTTCAATGGGACAAATCCACTTTCGGACTCGTGTAGTAGCAAGAGTACTCAAAGATCTCAACATACATAAACCCGCTGGCCCAGATGGTATATCTCCCCTTCCTCTGAAAGGGTGTTCTTTAGGACTCTTCGTCCTAGGACTTTCCTCCTGCAGACCCTGCACTTACGTCCCTTCTTTCCAATGTCATGGAAACGGTGATAAATCGTCAGCTCATGAAATATCTCGAAACACGAAAACTTCTCAATGAGCGGCAATACGGCTTTCGTAGCAACCGGCCCACTGTTGATTTGATGGCATGTCTCACCGAAAAGTGGAACCAAAGTGTACATCAATATGGAGAAAGCAAGATAGTTGCACTTGATATTTCTAGGGCATTTGACAAAGTTTGATATCAGCCTCTTTTGTCGCGTGCATTTGGGATCGACGACTCTCTTCTTCAATGGATTAGAAACTACCCTTCGGAACGTTCAATTTAATTTGTCTTGGATGGAGTTTAGTTTTAGTTTTAAATGCATTTTATTTACTTAATCATTAATTCTTACATACTAACAAAAAATGCTTAAATGGTAGCTTAAAATTACTTAACAATCTTATCCTAACTTAATGGCCACACAGGCACTCTATTGTCTTGGATGGATTCAAGTCTGATATTCACAGAATAAATGCTGCTGTGTCCCAAGGCTTCGTTCTGTTTCCGACACTCTTTTTATTTTCATGAATGATCTCTGTGTGCCACTTCTAATCCAATATATTCCTCTGCTGACGACAGTACTCTCTGCTTTTCTTGTTCGTTTCCGAACTCGCGTTCCTGCTCTTCGGCTGCAGAACGGGAACACCAGCGTATGTTAAGCTCATTAAAATCCGATATTAACAGCATAACCAATGGGGGAACTATTAATAGAGCTTAATTTAATGCTTCCAAAACACAATGCTGTCTGCTGTCATTAAAGCGAAATTTAAACACCCATTATCCATGAATGGCACTTGCATCGCCGAAACCGAAAAACTTTCCATTCTCGGTATGAGTGTCAACGACAACTTACGTTGAAATGACCACATATTCGATGTCGCCAAAAATGCTGCGAAATGTCTAGGTTTCCTGGAACGATATAAGAAATACTTTTCCCCTTCTGAGCTGGCCTCAATATATAAGGCATTCATCCACCCAAAATTCTGGTACCATAAACACATTTGGTCAGGTGCTCCTAAAACATCTCAGCACCTGCTAGATAGGATTCAAAACCATTAGATAATACTCATAGGTGATACTAATATCACTTAAACAATGGACACGCTCGAACATCGACGAAATGTCTCGTGTCTCACTTTGTATTATCGCTATTACCACCATCAGTGCTCCATTGATATAGCGAGTAGCTTTTCGCCCCTTCAAACGTTCAACCGTAACACCCGTCTCGCTATGAATGCTCATCAGTATACCCTCAAGCTCACTTTCGGATGTACTCTGAAATATCGTGATTCATTCCTAGGCCGAACAACTCGCTTATGGAATGGCTTGCCGAGCTCTCGATTTCCTAGTCATTATAACTTTAAGACATTTAAAACCAACTTTTATTGGTAGCTATCTTTCTATCTCCCTAATTTTCCTTCGGCCGCGCTGTATGCAAACATTTTAAGGGTACCTTAACCCCTTGAGCGCTCGCTGCTTTAAAAAAAAAAAAACTTACCGTCATGTTTGTCTTATTGTAAATTCCACATGTATGCTGATGATGTACAAACTCTACTTAAGCGCGCTAAGGTTTAATAGAAGATGCAGTTGTGAAGCTTAATGAGGGCCTATATAATATATCATCATGGTCTTTCATGAAAAATTTATTAATTAATCCTACCGACTCTAAAGTCCTGCCAGTATCTCGAAATTTTCTGAACTTATGTCTCACCAATCGCCTTAAATAACTCTGAAAGAGCACAAAACCTTGGAGTCTTATAGAATAATACTCTGAACTGGAATGGCCATATTACGTATTTCACATCAAAAATCTATGGAGCCCTTAGAAGCTTATCAACAACTAGAGACTAGCTATCTATTCATATTAAGCTGAAATTAGCAAATGCGCTTATTGTACCAATAATAACTTATGGTTGTGAACTCTTGGCTTCTCTCGATTCCAGCTCATACAGGAAGTTAAATGTAGCATTAAATTCCCTAGCACGGTACATCTTCAAATTTCGCAGATTTGATCATGTCCCTATATACGCGAAAAGATTGTCGGATGCAGTCTAAAAACTTTTATTGAATATCGAACCTTATCCTTACTTGCCTGCAGAAAGAATAAGCCAGAATATTTATATGGCAAGCTTACATATACCTTCGCAATCCAATCGTACATTATCAATAATATCAATCCCTCACATCTCGCAGACAATTCTTCGTTTTTCGAAACTGCCCTAAATCATCTAGAGCAATCCAACTTAAATTGCTTTCTGCCTTGGTATATTTTGTTTGTTTGTTTTTTTACTATTTATACTACAATATCTTTTTTGACGATTTTCGTATTTTAATACAATAAAATATTCAGTCTAATTTAAAGTAGTTTTGTTATATTCTAAGTCAATTTAGTATTTTATTTATTATTATTTTTTTCTTCTCCAATTATCAAAGATAATTTTATTTTCTATTGTACAGTGGTAAAATTGATAAACTAATTAAAATTGAAAATTGTAATTGTTTGCGATGGTGTATCTAAGAAAATCCTCTAACTTTTACATACTACTCATTTGCAGAGTCGCGCATTAGATATGGAATTTTGGCATGCGGAAATGCGGCAAAAACTGATTTGGACAGCATTTTTAACTTACAATACCGTCTACTCAAAATGCTTAGGCCTTTAAGTTAATCTTTCAACTTTTTAGACGAGACTGTTGGAGCCTATTCCACACAATCAAAACACACGAAGAAAAGCCCAAGGGATACTAGAGGTTCCAGAAACGTATAACGTGTAGAACTAGGTTCTGTTCATCAATAAATGTATACATCAATAAATATTTGTTTGAATTAAGTATACGAGTACTCTGTCTGTTGCTTAAGTCCATTTGCTGAATTCGTACATACTTTTAACGTTAACTCATTTATAAAATTGTAATGATTTCATAGATAAACAACCACATGCATATATAAGCACTTAGCGGGTAACTAAATTATTGTAACTGTATGAATTATGTAAATAAAGATAAAAATTGGTAAAACTTTCGAACATTGCTCCTGGAGTAGTACCTCTCTATTTCTCCGATCGCACGCTTTATGTACTCTGTCCTTTTTCTCCAGAGAAGCCGATGTTCTTCCTTCCTTTTTCGCTCGTAGATTTTATCGTCAAAACGCGTATTGTAAAGCGGTCGCTATATAATCGTCCGTCTAACCATTATAAAGCACATACTCAAAACCAGAGCCGTTAATGGTTCACTTGGGTTCAGTTTATTAGGGTCAAGTAAAACAAGGAGATGTCTTTTCTTCTTTAATCTGGGATGTCGATTAACTTCTTTCCTAAACTTCCATTTAATAAAAAAATGGATTAACTGGCAAAAAAAAGAGTATTAGACCAATTCAGGCTAAACCAGTTTTTCTAGTATCTTGTTGAGAATTTTTATTTTCTCACTTTCCACATTAAAAGGATCTACTCTCAGTCTTTCAAGTTACGCTAGATGTTTAGGATAACGATGGAAAACTATGATTTTCCTGTAACTCTACAATATTACTATAGTCTCCTGATTTGGTTTACAGCCACGTTAACTGTTTGCTTTTGTTACAAGACTGCTTTTTTTATATACATATATATTTATATATTAGTACGACAGCTTGAGAAGGAATTTCGGCCTAAAATAAGTAAAGCATAAGTAGCATAGTAAAACCATGTTACTGAGAGCCTCTCCAACAACGGCACTATAAGCCATGTTTTTCCTTTCCAAAGTTGACAGTACTGGGAACATGCGGATATTATCTCAGCACTTTTTTTTGAAGGACAACTAAAAATGAAGAAAAACCCTGGCACTGAAACATGCTAAGCATGGCATCTTACCAGATTTATAGACCTTCTTCTTCATACAGAAATTGATTTTGAATTACGAGTAGTCAAGAAAACCACTCGTTACAATACAGATCAAAGTGGACACAATGCATAATGCAATGCGATATTATCTATAAGCGATGCTTAAAACACAGGAAGAAGTGGATAATAGCATCTTTTTTAAAGTACTCACTTTATCTCAACACGTCCCGTATCCTTGGAGACCCGAACCTTGTGTATGTAAATAGAAAAATTTAGATTCAAATCAATAACAATTTTGTATTTAAATAAATCACAGAATAATTGAAATATTGGGCTGAAATTTATTCAAGGTGTAGTACACATGTTCGATTTTAGTATGGAATTCGATCTCGTTCATATGAACACCGCAAACACGTTTGCAGTGATCGATTCTTTGGAGCCAATTTTCCACCAATCTTCCACACATACGGCAGAAAGGTTGGCAATTTCGAGTTCGATGTTGTTCCTGAGCTATAACCCCATATAAAGAAATCCAACGGCGTTAAATCGCAGGAGCGAGGTGGCCATTCGATTGGACCATTTCTCGAGATTACACGATTACCGAACTTCCCCTTCAATAGATCAATTGTTTGGCCAACTGTGTTGCATGTGACACCATCTGGTTGTAGCTACAGATCAGTGATGTCAAGTGCATCAAATTCTGGTCAAAAATAGTCTTCTAACATAACACGATAGCGAGCTCCATTGATCGTAATATGGCGATTGGTGAGGAATAAACGAAGAAAAAAAATGAAGAAGAAAAAGGAGAACGAACGGCACGATTTGCAAATTTATTTTTATTGGAATACCGATTGTACCTTCCTATATAATATTACAAGGTCTTCTTACCGCGGTGGCTATGATCCAAGTGAACGAGAATTGCTTGTACAAGCAGAATCCGTACACATGATCACACCTTTACATAGACCATTTGCGAGAATCAAAATATAATTTGGTATCAGAATCAAATGATAAGAAATTAGTGTACGCGTACAGTGTGTAATAAGATAATTGATGCAATGAATATGATTTACGAGTATGTAAATAATCGAATTGCAATGAAAGAAAAAATAAGTTATTAGATTTTACAAATGAAGTTAACCAATTAAATTTACATAAAGAGAATAAATGAAATGAATGTAATAAAATCAACAATTAAATTAATGATGTGTAATACGGTCCAATCACACCTCCGGCATTAAATCCACACCACACGGTCACTTTATGTGGATGTAATGGACTTTCTTGAAGCACATGTGGGTTCGATGCTGTTCATTAATGCGTATTTTGCTCATTGACAAAGCCATCGAGCTCAGGGATTCCCTATTCCTGTGAATGGCGTGGGATCGACTTATTTGGTTTATTTTGATCTGAAGCACTTACGGCTGCGATATTTTTGGTACTGCGACCGATGCGTTGTCTCACTAGCACAGGAACATTCAATAGTGAATATGTTGGCTCGAATTATCCACTATAGTATGCACAGCATGTCTGGTGAGACGATTGTTACGACCGAAAATTGAAGTAATGGCTCTTAAAGATACGTTCACCGACTCAGAATTTCGGTAGTAATATTTAATAATTTCCAAACGTTGCTCGTTCGTGAATTTCACCATGATAAAAATGTAAGTCTTGATTGAAGTTTTGACAATGACAGATCATAACAATAGTAATAATAATAATAATAATAATAAAATATAAAATTGTTATGTCCCTATTTCGGTCCTGTATCAATTGTGTCAACTATGCCCAAACATGCTAGAAACCGATATTGGTACCGTTCAATCGGATATAACTTCGTGAAATTATTACGGCTAGTGTTGAGGAACAACTACAACTATTATTATTTAACAATTAAAATGGCGGATGAACCCATAATAGACCAATAGCAACTAACATGGATTGACTGTTGACGACCGCTCCAAGCAATGGAATGTTAGATCATTTAATAGTCCTGGTGTATCAGAAAATTTAGCGGAGGCCCTATACTCTTATTGCTGCCAAGCGGTCATAGCCACTATGAAAGCATTATGTTGATAAGGGCTAAGCACAAAGTATATGATAGAACAGAAAACGGAACAAGAAGCTGCTTAGAAGGAACCGAGCCACCCCTCTTAAAGAGATAACGAACAGAAAACAACAGGATGAATATTGGACAAGAAAGAAGTATATGAGTACAAAATTCTCAGCTAAGTTTAATACGAATATATTGTACTAAAATTACAAAGTGCGAGCTGAAACCTGCGAAGACTAGCAAGGAATCGTAATAGTAGAATCACAGTTATTGCTGGGGATATACTCGTAGAAGCACAAATCCTATAGACTGTTTATTGGTCATGATGATCGAAATATCGCTATCAGTTAGTCTCATCAACATAGCCTATACGATCCGATTTTTGAGCCTTTTGTAAAAATTTGATTGCTCCATTCTATATAACTTGTACCCAGAACACTATATGCCGAATTTACAAAATTACAGTAGATCTTGTAGAATACCGACGAATTTCATTCTATTATCGACTTAAGGGTTATTTAGAGAAAGTTCTAATTTGGATATCCCTGCCAAACTTGTCCAATTGTATAGTTCTTGTAAAAAATGTGCAAAACTGACACGACCACTTCAATGTCACAAACTTTCAAAAATCCTTTTGAAGTCATACCAAACTGGTATTTTCAGATGTTCAATATATTCTGTGTAAGCTGCAGAGAATATGAAGGGAAAACTTTGACATTTTGTGTACACGTGCAATGCTCTTGCTACCATCTAAACGCTTCACCTAGACCGTACCTTTTTTGATGATTCAAATGATGTCAACTACGCTCAAACTGCTAAAATTAACAGTTGAATTAAGAAAAGACATTCGTTATATTGCGGCCTTCCTATTATATAGGAATAATTAATAATAATATAATAATAATAATCATTAATCTGTAATTTATAATAAAAATACAGAGACCAAAATATAAATTTCGTGTTTTTGTGTTTTTATTTGTCGATTTTTTGCGGTCCATAAGGAACATTTGTCAATAAAAAAAATTTAATTCTACTTCGACTAGAACTGCAAAAATTTCGAAAGAGTCCTCTATTTTTAAGAAAAAAATAATCGTAATTTGTGTATGTATTTTTTTTTATATCTTATAAAGGAACATTTGTACCAAGAAATAAATCCTGATAGGGTAATTTGTCAGTCAGAAATTTATTTTATTTCATTGGTTATAACTGTTTGCAAGCGTTTTGGAGGCTTATCCAATCGAATTTAGCCATAAGATTAGAATAGGTGGTAGTTCGATGGTGTTATATCAGGAGTATACAGGGTGTCCCAGTTTAGGTTTTCGTCCTGATACCTGAAGATTCCCGAAGTTATGGCACACAAAAAATTGTATAGTTGGGGGGGGGGGGGGTGTATATCCACCTCCCACCAAACTACAGTCCGTTAAAGTGAGGAACCTCTGATTTCGAGGAAAAACTTCTTAGAAGGCCGTAGCTTTCCAACGGATTCAGCTGAAGAAACCGTTGTGCACATTTTTGAAAGAGAATTTCAGTGTGCATAAAGTAGTAAAATTTCGTCGAGTTCGATGAACGTCAGCCAAAATCATGGCATTTTAAAATTAACATTTTAAAAAATCGTTGGACCAATTTCATCAGAAAAATGCATTTATGTCGATATTTTCAACTTTTAGACAACTTTTTTTTATCAAAACTTTTGTCTTCTGTTCATTATCTACGATTTTTATGTATTACTTTTCCACCTACGAACAACGGAAGTTATTGCAAACACTATTTTATTCAGGCAAATTGGGTCACAAAATAAATAGTGTGTTCAAATAAAAAAAATTGACTAAAAGCTGTCAGTTAACAAGTAAAACAAAGTTGGAGAATTAAGCCAACGGTAAATTGTTCTCTCCTTTGTGGAATGTTTTTGTTTAATTCGGTGACAACTTTTGAAATTAGCCGGTGTTACTTTATTTACTGATTAAGAGTGAACGAGTAAAGTGTTTAGCAAATGTTTAAGAAAAAATGTTTTCGAATCGCGAATAAGCCGATATAATTTTCCTTTACGGTTTCTGTAATGGGGATGCAGGGCTAGCTAAATTAGAGTACCAACGGCGCTATCCTAGACGGACGATCCCTTCTAGGCCAACTTTTATCAATGCTTTTTACCGCCTTTCCACCATCGACTCAGCATATGGGTTAAGAAGACATAGATTGTCTCATAGTACATGAGAACCTTGTGGTCATACCAGAAACATGGCATAACCTTCTTCAGATGCACACCAACTATTGATGTTGATGCAGAGTTTCCCTTCTTTTGAAATAGGATCTTTTTCCTTTTTTGGATTGAATTGTCCTAAATTCTAATAGGATATGAAATACCAAAATCATTGTAGAACACTACAAGTTCTCTTTATCAGGAAGTTTTTGGCGTAACCCAATGATCGCACCCATTTCGGCTGGTTTAGTTTCGTTTTCAAATGAGCCAAACAGCCAATTGGACAGCTGACAGCTGATCTGTACTTAATTTGGTTTGCCATTTTACCATGAATAGGTTTACAGCATAACCAACGCTTCATATATCATAATAATCCAACTAAGCAAATAATTGGAATAACCATCGATCATCTTCGCAGCACACACCGAAGAACCTGTTGCTGCTGTGGAGCGTAGTGTCAATAAGGAGCCGAGTGAGTCGATTTGCCATCGTGTTTAGCAATTGGAGCTGTATCTATCCACTTTATGAAAGATTTTGCGGAAAGATCCTAATGGGCTTCGGTTCCTTTTTTACCACAACATTTTGTTCAGCGATAAGCTCATTTTTCGTTGAATGGCAACGTCAACAAATATAATTTGTTTCAACTAAAGTGAAGACAAACCATAAGCCAATATTGAGACGCTACTACAACAACAAAAAGTCAGCGTTCACTGTACTTCATATGCCGGTGGAACCATTGGCTCATATTAAATTCTGGAATGATGCTGGCCAAAACATTACAGTTAATAGAAAGTGCTACAGATTCATGGTTACTGAATTTTGTGTTCCCTAATTGAAAGGCAGACGGTGCAACATGCCACTCAGCACTTCCTAAGATCAATTAATTGAAGGAAACATTTGATGAGCGTATAATTTCGCCTCCAAAATCATGAGGTTAAGTACTTTTGGATAGACGACTTGGAAGCTAATATTTGAAGCGTCATTTTTATTTCTTTATTTAAATAATCACCCTTTAGATCTTTACCGTTTACTCACACTGTTTTTGCTGCTGCAGTGCCGAGGGTTCTTCTAATATCAATTACATAGATTTCTTATCTTATTAGTTGCAAATCTCATACTTGCAAATTCTCCAAGATATACGTATCATATGGAGCATGTGACTGATAAATTTCAAAGGGACTACAAAGCCAACGACCTTTTCAGCACATTTTCTCATTTCAACTAGTGATTACGACTACTGCAGGTATAATAACAAAATGTCAAGTAAAAGATATTCAATCAGCTGTAATTTAGAAGGAGGATTACTCGTATTTTCATAAGCAACTCCAACCTCAAGCCGGATAGGAGGAAGTTGTAATGTTCAAATGTCCTGTTGGCATCTGCTAATGAACCGTGAACCTCACAGGCAACACCTGAAAAGAAAAACACAAAAACAGAAGAACAACAATTATGGCTGTAATGGCACTGCCTTCGTGTAATTTAACGCGGTTATAGTTACAACACACCGTGGCTGTACTCATTCCAAAGCCAATATTAAACAGACAAAAACATACAGAAAACTTTATTTCTGTTTTAAAGGTATTTCATGGAACACTATGAAATGTGTGATACTATAGTCTTTTGCGTGTATACCCGTACATCGTACATGGTGAGACAGTACTTTCATCTCGACCAAGTTCTGTCATTTTGGCCATTGGTCAATGTGGATTATGCTGCGTGCATCCCAAAAACCATGATCTTGTGGGCCGGGCTGTGTCGGCTAGGCCGGAGTCAATCAGTGTAACTTTGACCACACATCAATTTTGCTTATTTTACCTCGTGATTCCAAAATGGGCGTTTTAACCTGACGACCAGGTTAAAATTCCAATGTTGCTAAGCAACACAACTACGTTCGGATCCTCAAGTGGCAAGCACGAGGAGACAAAAGTACTACAATTCAGAGCGAAAATGGATGGTAATTTTAATTTCTACAGGAATAAGCATAACGTTCATGGATAAATTAAGAAAATAAAAATAAAGTAAATGCTCCTAGAGGCAGAATCGAGGTAGCCGGATGAAATCCCGACGCGGCAGCTAAAGAAACACAGATGGTCGTCAAGAACACAATGTGTGGTGGATTAGCAAAAAGAAATAGAAATGCTGACGAAGCAGGAAATCGGACCGTGGAGCAACCATCTAAGCATCCTACTACGTAAAAAACGTGAATAAATTCTCCGATAAAACAAGCGGAAACAACAGCATGCATCGAGCTGAACAATTAGCGAAGCAGAGTAGGACGAAGTCAAAGCCGACACCAAATCAAGAATAAAAGTCGACGCAAGCATTGGTGAAGATAGCCAGGAAAAAGAGGACAACGGGTACCAAAAAGGCGAATCCTACACTTCAAGAAGTAGGGATGTGAGCCGAATCCGAAAAACTTAAATCTGTTACTCTCGCCAAACATATCGGCAAATCCAACAACAGCGGTAAATATAGATAAAATTAAGGAAGTGCTAAGAGAAAACTGCAACGTTTAGTCCATTACGAAAGAAGTCTTGTTAGAGTGCAAACATATTGCAACTGAACTTGGAAATCAAAAACGCGATGATTAAAAACGTCAGAAAAGCTTATGGCTGAACTTAACGCAACCAGCTACTATAAGCCTTTCAGCAGAAATCGTGAGCAAGTTATTGAAAATCGGGATGCCGATGACCAGCAAGCGCAATATACGAGCACATGCAATGCATATCGAGAACCAATAACTCAAGTAAAGACAGCGATTAAGTCTAACAAGTGCGTTTGATTTAGAGATCTTCTACAATTTAATCACAATATATGTGGCAGTACTTATGAAATCGGTTATGATCCTAGTGCACCGGTTGGTCAAATTTACCACGAGCGTACCCCCATACCTGTGATTAAACGCGAGAATTGTTTTAAGCATGTAAAAATGTCTGCGAGAAAAAATTACAGGGATTAGTTGGCAATCCAAATAAAGCCTTAAATCGATAACGGCTATGGCTATTGCCAAACGGAAATGTGAACCTAAACGATCCCTCTTCTTACTGTCCTTGTGTGCTTGACACGGTCGGAAAAATCATTGAACGGATCATTTCCAATATACTGTTTCTAGCAATCGAAATAGTAAGGTTTAAATTGGAAAACCAATACGATTTTCGTAAGTTACTGGATGCCACAAGATTCGGTCTTAGGGCCACTACTCTGTAACATTATGTATTGAACGATAAAATGTTACGTCTACAGATTCCATGCGAATCGTCTATTATCGGACTTGCTGATGAAATTGGCATGGTGGTTACAACAAAAACGTTAGGAGAATTTCAGCTCTATATTTGCAACTATTTCAAAAGTATTGCGAGTATATCTCGAAGTTATTTTTGGTAGTCGTCTAAGTTTTAAATAACGCCCAGAGCATATATGTGAGAAACCATCGAAAACTGTAAGTGGACTTAGAAGACTGATGATTATCATCGGTGGCCCAAAACGTTAAAAAGAGTATTTGTTGATGGTGCTGTAAATTATGCACTCACGTACGCAGCAGATGTTAAGTCACACGTGGTTGGTGCCAAATGCGGCTTGAGTTAGGTTAGGTTACAGTGGCTGTTGGAAAAACCAACCCACTTGGACCTATTGTCCTATTGTGATGCAACTTATATCTATGATACTCCTACTCTTGTAACCAATTTGAGATGCTGATGGAGCATAGAAGGCTCTTATCGTCTATATTGTTTAGATTGCTTAAGTCATTGTAGAAGAGACCTCCCAAGTGGAGTTTTCTTCCTTGGGAAAGATCTGGACATGTACATGTGGAGGATTATCTCCTTCTCCTTCTTGTCCATGCAGCTTCTGCAAAAGTCGGTTGTAAAAATGTTAAGCCTTTTTGTATGCTTGCCTATAAGACTGTGTCCAGTTATAACACCTACATATGATATCGCTGAGAAGTTTCCTATTTAGAACGATCAAACTCTTAGACCGATTCAGTTCTAGTATTGGCCACACTGCTGTTGGGTTAACATCCCAACAGTTCACCTAGGGTTTGTTATTCTATTAGCATCTAGTTATAGTTCTAGTTCACACGTAGAGACTGGTATACCGATGATACCCTATTCAGTAATCGAATCGTATGGAGTAAGCTAAGTCTTGAGGCCGACCCCCGAAGTAATGCTTTACGGCGGTACCATGGGTGACACAAATCGGTCTGTTCAGGTGGAGATGGTTTAAGCCGGTAAGAAGCCAGCACTACTAAAACCTTCTAGCGTGTCCATGGATATTGGACCCGCACCCAATTACTCGTATACATACAACGTCTTTTCAATGCCGTAGTCTGAAAATAAACAGGGGTATAACAATAGCTAGTTTTATGTAAAATCACACTAGACTGGAGTAACTAATGTACAACACATTTGGTCAGCTACATTTTGAATGCATTTCAGCGGCTAGTCGATAAATCAGATCTGGAGGGATCTTACTCGTAGGCTGACCAGAGGCTTAATTCTGCCACCACTGGAATCATGAGTCTTTGAGAATTCCCATTATATTGGCTGTGGTTCAAACCTAAAATCACAGGGAGGATTTTTCGATTGTCGTTGGATTACCCCAAAATGTAGCAAATATTACAGGGCGGGGGTTTTAGGTAGGAACCATACTTTACAAAAGGGGAAGCCAATGACTTGGATTTGTTACTGATCTGAATAGGGTTTCTCCAGGATGATGTACAGATCGAGAATGGAGATTATAGCACATAAATAAAATATATAAAAATAAATAAAATATCAGGGAAATGATTGATGCACCCATATGTGAAACAGGTGCCAAGTAAAGCATGCGTCAAATCATCTTAAAGAAAAAAGAAATACTGTGAGGAGATTAAACGTTGAATGTCTGCGTAATTTCTCGACTACTCTTATGCAACCTGCGCCAAGTGCTGAACCTCAAACAACCCTAAAGAAACCTCAAACAAGCAAACCTCAAACCTTGATCAAAAAGAATTTATTCAGAAAATTAAAAATACAAGTTTATTCATCTAAATCTACAATATATTGTCCCCTTCAAAGTAATCCCCATCGACTGCAACACACTTATGCCAGCGCTTGATCCAATCCTCGAAACATTTTTTATATTCGGTTTTCGGTATGTCCATCAGTGCTTCCTGCGATTTTTCCATTACTTCCTCCTGGCTGCTGAAACGCTTTCCCCGTAGTGCTTTTTTAACTCGATTGAACAGAAAGAAGTCACAGGGAGCCAAATCAGGTGAATTCGGTGGCTGTTGGATGGTATTTGTTGAATTTTTCGTCAAAAAATTTCGAATAATGATAGCACTGTGCGACGGTGCGTTATCATAGTGCAAAATCCACGAGCTTTCTGCCCACAATTCTGGTCTTTTTCGGCGAATTGCTTCACGCAAAAATCTCATAACGCCCAAATAATACTCTTTGTAATTATTTTTGGTATCGGCTCATTTGGTGAACGCCATTCACTTGCCTGATGTCTGGATTGCGTGTCGTACTCATAAACCCACGTCTCGTCTCCAGTAATGATCCTTTTGATGAATGTGTAATCGGATTCAGCCTCGCAAATCATCTTTTTTGCGACGTCAACACGGTCTTTTTTTTGCATGAAATTGAGGTCTTTTGGCACAAACTTTGCTGCTACATGACGGAAACCCAAATCATTAACCAAAATGTCTTGGACGGATCCATAGGCAATGTTCAAGTCCTCCGCTATCTCTCTGAAGGTAAATTTGCCGTTATTGACCAACATTTCTTTTACTCTATCAATGTTTTCGACGGTTTTCGATGTTGATGGTCTGCCACTGCTTTCATCATCTTCGATTAACTCACAACCACTTTTGAACCGCTCGTGCCACTGGTAAACGACCATTTTCTACAGAGAATCGTTGCCGAAACACTTTTCCAACATTTCCAAAGTCGCGCACCATTAAATCCGTTTTTTACGCAAAATTTAATACAAGTTCGTGGTTGCAAATTTAAATCCATTTCTAAAATTGTAAGAAATCACCAACACACACAGAAATAGATGCACTCTTGGCTACGTAACTTTTGCAAATGTCAAGTTATGACGCTAAGATTTAGAGGGAATGTCAACAATAGATTTACCAACAGAACTCAAATCGGAACAATGGGAGCGCCACACGGGAACTTTTTGATCAAGGTGGTATGTAACAACACAATCAACAACAGAAGGACGAGGGTGGCTCGTGAGCTCCAGAAGCAAAAACATAGGCAGGAGCATTGGCTTTTCCGGAGGAAACGGAGAGCGTGAGAAATGCGTGACCGACGAATTGGACAGGTGCTAGTCCTTTGACAATGGCAACAAGATTCGAAATATGTGCAAGAAAACTTAATAGAAGAGCAACGTTTGTGCTACTACTACTGTAGATTTTCAAAAGGCAGAACAAATCATTCAACCCAGGAGATGAAAGCTAAGACTTCCATCTATGATACGTGAGCAAAATGAATTGGCATCCATCCCAAAGTCAGATTGTGGAGAATGGCGATGAAGAAAGCTCTATGCTCTGTAAGATTCGGAAGCATCCAGATCTTTGTCATATGACTTCTTCATCATGCTTCAGAAATTAAGCAAAATGCTAAAGCCAACTCTAGAAGCACAATTTCCCCAAAGTCTTTGCCACTACTTGCACAAGGTAGTGATATCATGTGCATAGTGCTGAAAGCAATATGGTGCGTTGCAAGCATTGGAATAGAAGTAGATAATTCAACCAATTTAAAGTATGCAACAAGAAGCCGTTGATCAAAGAGCACGCGAACTGGAAGAACTTATTAGTTAAGCCTCAGGTTCGCTCCAGAGTGTAGCGCCATCAAAGTAAATAAACATACATTCTTATATATGTACATACGAGTACGTATAATTTACCAAATATTGAAATAGTCCATTTCTCCTACCCGTTCCTTATGCTCCTTTGGAATTCTCTAGCTATTATGATGGATAACTTGCAAAGATAACGGCGAAAAAGACATATATAGCTTCAATATAACAGAAAGTTATCTAGAGAAAGAATTCCCAAATTTCAGCACATTGCAGTAGATATTCTCAAGCTAAGTTTAACATCCTCGACCAAGAGCACTGTAATTATGCGACTAAGGATATAATTCTGATATTTTAGAGTACCTTCGAAAGTGGTCTTGAGGGTAAGGTAAGTGAGAGTTTATAGCGGGACGGGTGTTACGGTTAAAAGCTTGAAAGTGCGAAACCCTTATGGTAAATTCGTTGGATCAGTGGATGGTGAAAATAGAGCAAGGTAATGCAGGAAACATAGGGTGTCAATTGACTCGGTATTATTGCATCACCTATGAGCTTAATCGGTTTTGAATTGTATCTAGCAAGTGCATAGATGACTTATGAACACCTAGACAAATGTTAGTAATGTAATTTTAATAAGATAAGGCTAGATCAAAGGGCAAGTCCATTAATGGACAACAGCGTGCTTAAATTTCACTTTGACGACTGCAGACAGAACTAAATTTCACTCAGTTAGTAGCTTCCCAATTTATTATGTTAATGAACTTTACATGCTGTCGTTTCAGTCCTAAGAGGGAAAAGCAGAGACGTAAGTCCGGAAACGAGTATTAGAAACAGAAAGTACTGTCATCTGCAGAGGAACATACTGGATTAAAAGTGGCGGCCAAGAGCTAACTAGTGGATCGTGCCCTAGTGCACGCAGAATTTATTTTGTATACATCAGACTAGAAAAAGTCCAGAGGAACTTAAAATGAACGTTCCGAAGTTTCTATAATATTAAAGAAGAGATTTGTTGATTACAAACGTATTCATTTTCGGCAATATAACCGGCTGCCAATCTCTATCAAATTCCTTTAAAAAATCAAGCATAACTATTTTGCTTTCCCCATAATGGTGTTAATTATGATACCACGTTTTTGTTAAATAACCAGTGGACCTCTAGTTTTCCCATCATCGGAAAGTTTTCGTGGCTGAAATCTGAATACAATCAATCCAAAATGTATTAAAAATATTGCCGCATCCAGATCGTACCGATTTTTTCATTGAAATTATTAACGAATTGATAAAAACCTGCGAAGTCTGTTAACGCGGGGGTCTAGTGCGCCGTCAAAAGATTTAAAGACGGAAACAGTAAAACAGCACCCCTTTAAATTACCTGAATAGTTCGATTCTAGAAACAGCACGCAATCAGTGTAATAGGTTGGAAAATATCTTTGAAATTGATCCAAGCTGACGATTTAACAAAAGTATGGCCATTCTGAAAGTGAAATAGCTTATGCATCACCCAATTGCTCAGGCATCATATCGAGCAATTTATAAATATTTTGCACAACTTAGGTGCAACATTTTTTATGTACGCAGCTCAAACCTTGTCGCTCATACCGCATACAAAACTGAAGATCACACTATTAAACACAAGCCAAAAGTTTTGTGGGCTTCTTCGAAAATTATACGTATATAATTGAATCCGCGTTGTGCCAAGAACTAGTCGACGAGCAGAACATTAGTACTGTGAATTATAGATGGTCAAACCGCCGGCTACATCAGGGCCTGTGTACTCCGGTTCCCATTTCAATATCTTACTTCTTGCAAGTTCTTTAAATTCTTGATGTGATTATCAAAGAGTCAAGACCCAACATAACTGCCTGGCTAACCACGTTGAAAACAATTCGGCAATTGTTGAGTACACTACTACGTTGTCACTGGCCGTGCTGTACAGCGCAGATTATGCAGTACGAGTCAATGTATTGCTCGCAGTAAAACAGACGCGCGCCGTTCGATGAATGCAGTTTGCTGCACGCCAGTGATTTTAGTTTCAATTTCTTTAGTTCCATTTTGAATTCTTCGGGCAATAATACGAATGCATTACGCTTTGGGCAGAACTCTATGTAACAAGCGATGACCCTACCGGTGGCAGCTGTATGTACTCGTATATCTATGCAAACACTCGTCGTTTGCAGTCGTTCGTTCGTCTCCTGTAATATAGCCAAGCATAGACTGATATTTTTAGCAATGATAGTGTATATAAAAATGGCTATAGAGCTGCACCGACCTCAGCCGGCAGTGCAGTCATTCCCCTGGACAAACTCAAAGGAAATGCTAAGTGAGCCTACCATCTGCAGCAACTCCTCCTTTCTGTAACTAATACAAGCCACATACGAGTTGTCCAGAGAATTGTGCTGTTTACTGAAGTGTTTGTGAGGTCCCATTTGCTATAGTCCTGGTCTGGTGACCACTTCAAACAAATATAATTGTAATTCTTACAAATACTGTCGTCTGGCATCTTCGAGAAAAAGACAGAAATAGCTAAAAGTAAGGGTTTCGCAGCTTGACGTTAGACCTTGGAGTTCATGTGCAAGACATGAAGTTTTAAACTCGAATACAATATTTTGATATAATAAACTGTTGGAGAGTAAATGCGGTGAAGCTGAGAAGAATTTCCGGATACAGGAGGAAGATGTGTCAGATGCTATTATGTTAAAATTGCAATATTTATTGCTGCAACCGCTAACGGCAGCAGAACCTTTTTTGAAGCAATTTGTCGTAAGAGGCCAATGTATAAGGTGAGGCAAAAGTGATGTCATAATGTGAATTGACTGACATTTTGTTAGAAATGAAAACAAAAAAATTGGGATTTGTTTTCACGAAAAGTTTACTTGAAGGTGTACAATTGATGACATTAAATTGAAAAAACGACCACCTTTTCAGTTGGTTCACATTTGTGCTCGTTTACGTTTTACGCAAAGCATCCGGCTTCAAATTGGTAATTTCTTCTTCAATGTTGGCTTTCAAGACTTGCCAGTTCAAATCGCTGGGAACTGGCAGATCACAAGGCCTGGAAATTGGTGATTCAAAATTTCCATCATTGCTGAGCAGTGTGAACGGTTTCTCCGTCCTGCTGGAACCAACAATGCTCAGACCCAATTCAGCAATTTGCGGCAAAAAAAAATAGCTTAAAATCTGTCTGTAGCGCTCATAAGTTAGTGCCGTCAGCGTAGCCGAAAAAATAAGTTCTGATCATTTTTTCACTGCAAATGCACACCAAACAGTCACAGAGGGAATGCAATGGCTCTTCGTGAATTTCATGTAGATTCTCCATGCCATAGAATCACAAGTTTTGTGTATTCACATAACCACTTAAGTGGAAATGGGCTTCGTCGCTCATTATGATATTGCACACGAAATAATTCTTTTCTTGCACCAGGTTTAAAAAAGCATGGGAGTAACTCACTTGACGGCAACTATTGGTGAACGGTTTGCACATCTAGGGACTTTCCTGATGATGAATCTCGCTTCCCTTGATATTCATATCAGAGGCTGCTCTTCCAACAACCTACTTCCATTTAAAAACAAATGGTCGTTGGTACAACACGCGCTGGTGCTTTGATGACCTTGCGTCGGCTGTCTTGTAGCTGCAGCCAAGGTGTGCTTAGAGCCTTGATGAACCCTCTTATGACTTCCAAGCTACTTCAAGAATGCAAGACATCGCTGAACGCAGTCGGAAGGCTAAATTTATTAAATTCACAGAGTCTTGTCTGGGACCCGGGTCACAGTGGGATCACGGGAAATGAAATCGCAATTGAATTTGTCAGGCAAAGTTCAGAGGAGAGTTGTTCAGGACCTGAACCTACGTTCGGTCTGCCTGCGTCTGCCTTCCTACGGAAGAAAGCAATGGTGACTAAGATGCGTGCAAATTACCATCAGACTCCGTCCAAAGCTTTTGGTGCAACACCCAATAGTACCAACAACAGCTGGAAAATATACATTAACGATTGTTTGACTGCCTATACAAGATCGATATTATGACTTCAAACATAAAGATAAATATAAAAACGTTTGGGTCTTTTAAAAGAGCTTTTAAAAGCTTTTCGTTTGAGGATTTTTCAAAACTATTGAATTGATAATTTTCTGATTGAATTATGAGCAAGTAATTCGGGCTGTACACACCAGCAACCCGTACTTAGCAATAAGAAATCAGTGTGAACCGATGAAACACCTACCATTGAGCTTCGACATCTCTCGCTAGAAGCAGTGCATATTTATACCACCCTGTTTAATAATGCTTTGAGTAATGGCCATTATCTAGCGCATTGGAAGACAGAGGTGGTGCATCAGATTCCAAAAGGGATACAGATACATCAAATCCGGCTAATCTCCGGTCGATCAATCTTCTTCCAAACATCAATAAGGTTGAAGACAAAAATATATTTCAGGATAACAAATTCGGTTTCAGGGCGGGGCAAGATGTCATTCATGCTGATCTTCATATCTTATTGATCTTCTGATCTTCTGATCTGCTGAACTTCTGATCTTCTAATATTCTGATCCTCTGACCTTCTGTTTCGTTTGCAGGGGCTGTCAACAGTAAATCCGTCCGTATTCGAGGCTTGTTATTACTTCGTAACTTAGTTTTTTTTTTCCATGGCCGAGCAGCTACCCCGGCGGGACAACCCTCAACTTGATGGGCCAGCCCCTAAGACGAAGTATCGGTTAGACCGAAGCCAATAACCTATTCGGAGAGGGCTGCCGTTGGCCCATTATGTACTTATCAGCCACCATCTCCTTTCCAAGACCCTGAATTAGTCTCGGAAATCCATACCGGCCTGAGCTCCAAATATGTCGGAGCAGCCCAGATAAGGTTTTATTTGTTTTATTCAGGTGTTTTACTTTATTTTAATTCATCCGCTGTCCCGTTTATAGTGCTGCTATTTTTGTTTGCTGGGCAGCATTTGCGCTTATATCTTTGACAATCCGAGTCTAGCTAGACGTCGACCAATGCTAGATTGCTACCACTTGGAAGTAGAAGAAGCACAGTTCATGTATAGAAACCGTTACAACACTGCGTATCGCTAGGTTGACTCCTCTCAGTGCCCCCTATTTCTGCAGTACCCAACCACTACAAATGCTAAATTTATATACATACCCGTTTTGGCAACATCTTATCAAAAAAGAATGGAATAATTGCACGCTGCTCTATTTCGGTCAGCGGTAACTTTGAGACAGGCAACGCAAGGATGGGCCGTTTATAGAAACGGCAAGCGAGGAAGAAAATTCATTTTGAACGATATTGACCTCGTCAAAAAGGCATAAGTTTAACGAATTAGATGACATAGATGTGTGGAGCGTATGAATGAATATTAAACCTCAAGCTAAGAGATTTTTGAAATAACTCCTCTGAGGAATACGTAGCAGAGTAGGACTCCGTAAATCCGGAGATAAGTTGGAAGTAGCCGTATTCATAACATCAACAATTTTCTGTACTAGCTTCAACCAACAACCAATTGGTCTTAGGTCGACCCTATCTAAGTATGTAATTCGAAAAGTTTGATCAACCGAAACTTCACTTTGGAAATTATGTGCGTACTTGTATTATATTGCCATTATTTATTTATTGATTTAAGTATTATAAAAAGAAACTTTTATTTTTGAGGAATAAGACATACAAAATTAAAAGCACCCTATAGATTGATACATATTAAAAAAAAACAAGAACTCCGGCAGAGCACAACAAAATGTGAATGATTTTTTTTTAATTAAAAACCCAACGTGAAAATTATTTCTCGGAAAATTAAAAAGTTTCCTGCAGCACGAACACTCTAACGGCGCGTTGTTATTGTTTGCATTTAAATGAAAGCCGTGTCATTAACGTTTGCACAGTTTAACGGGACGACAGAACGAAACGTAAGGGATGAGAAAATGAGAAGAAAAACAATTATGTGCATCAAAAAAAAAAATTGGTGATATGTACAAAATTTGAAAACGTATTTCAGGATACAAAAGCGATAAGTTAAATGTTAATTAAAAAAATTTAAACGCAAATGTGTTTTCTTTTGTGTAAAGCTTTTTTTGGTACAAGCAGGCATCATCGTCATCTCAAATGAGTTCTCTGGATACATACATAATTACGTATGTAGTGAAAATAGTAATAAGGATGAGTGGTGTTAAATTAAACCACCAGGACCTGAGATAGCACATCCAAATGAACTTCCGCTCTTACATAAGATGGTAAGTCGTTTAGTGTTGGACTGATCTTTTCAGCCCACCTATCACGTGTATAGGAAAAGTATGTCAGAAGAAAAATATTGGAATACCGTTTTATTTTAAGTAAATAAGGCTCTCTCCAAGTCAAGGCCTCACTGAGACAACAATTACATCTTTTGTGTGTCAAATTACGAACTATTAAGTATGGAGTTATAGTAGTGTCCTATTTATGCAATGCAAAACAGTATTATACGTAATTCGGTGTTGAGAAAAAGAATCAAATTGCCATTGAATACTGTCAAACCTGGAGTGGCACTCTCACAAGTCGTAGGCAGGGCAAGTAGAGATGTAATTTTCAACTCTTTACTCAAGGGATCAACTTTGACTCTGTATCAGCAAAACGCGTTCGATAGACACCGCGATTCAAGCGAAGCGAATGGATTTGTACGCCCTATTAGGTATGGATATAATGACATAGGAGAGTTGTTCTGAAAATGTGGTAAAATCGATATAATATGCATTCAAAAAACCAAATGGCGAATTAGTGGCAAAATGGCCCGCAATTTGAAAAAAAGCCTACAAAATCTATTATAATTGAACGGAACAAAATAATAATGCAATGCGCCCTTACTTTGATAGCTGATCGGAAGCGTATCGCGATCGGTTAGTGGCTCTAAATATAATAGCTCGGAAATGCCATAAAACAAGGAGAAGCGAAAGTTAGGTACAGCTTCCGAGACAAACTTAAGAGCTGATGTTTCAAACGGCGCCTCCATATAAAGAAAACGTTGTTGTAGAACGAAGAAAGGAAGTTGGTGTTAAGGATCAGAAGGCAAACTTTTCAAGGGTGAACTAAATATAACGGACATAGAGAAATTAACACCAAGTTGATTTTGACTTTGAACATTCCAAAAAAAGAGGCGAAAAAAACGGTAGCAGTAGAAGTGCCACGTCGAGACACGAGCAACGAGACTGTCATATGTAAGACATTCGAGAAAGCTCACTTGACTACATAATATTATCAAACTCCTAAGCGTGTCTTTATGGGAGGCAGATGAATATATGTCGTTGGTCAAAGTTTACAGATAATGATGGAGAATCGTCGCCGCACATCTAGCAAACTCCACCACATTCTTCCCCTCACTCATCTATTATCCTAAAATACCTATCATAGATGAACGTCTAAGCCTTCAGCGTGAATTTTTGACTGAAACCATTAGAACTGAAATAGCTAAAATTCGAGCCGAATTTCTAGCAACCGTTGCAGAATTGGAAAATGCATGGGTGGCACGCTTCTAAAGTGCTAAATCAACTCAAACCGTGTTAAGAAATTGGAAGCTGATGCGGAAAATGAAGTGATTAAGGAAAAGCTCTACACCATCAACAGCCACATTGACTCTCTAGAGTGAAGAGAGATCGCAACGGACGCTGTATGGTATGGTGTTCCCAAAATAGATCGCGAAAACCGTCAGTCTCTACTTCACTCGCTCTGCATTACGATTGATTGTCAGACATGGACGGTAAAAAGTATAACTCGTGGTAAGCCAAATAGAAACAAAAATCAATTGGCCAGCGCACGTTATACTGCCTTTTGCGCATACACTAACCGTGGGTCAGTATTTGTAAAGCTTTCTAGACAAGGCCAAAGCTTTCATGTTCTAACCTCCGACAACCTGAAAATGATCGTCAGCAAAAATCACAACATTAATGGAAGCGATGTTTAGTGTTGTCATTTACATTAAAATTAAAATTGATTTTTCATTTGCCTACTTCAATGGAGTTTAAAAACTCTTTCTTTTATTAATCTTAATACCTTGTACTTCTTATGTTTCAATTACCTCTGACTTCTCTTCTACCACGAGCATCGAACTTGTCGAGTTGTAGAAGCTGAGTAGGGTCAATGAATCTCGAGAAGAGATTCTCCAGACGAGTCCTGAAACCAACGGATGATTCTTTCCCCTGGGCTGAATCAAGGTGTCATACGATCCGTGCCAAAGATCAACCTGGCTGAGGGCCCAGCCTCTCCAAAAATAGCTCAGTCGCGAACTCAGTATCCGGATACCAAGCGGCCTCTGGATTAACTAGTCTTATCTGTATACAGCGGATGTCTGTACAGATGGACCATTCTTTCTCCGAGACTCGTGGGACCACATTATGGAAAACACAAAAACCAAAATAAAACCCAAGGCCGATACTCCTTTAATACCGGGTGGTAGAACGGTCCTATCACTTTTTCCACCCCTAGCAGCAGCAAGTTGTTGTCGCTGCCACCAAAATTCCTCTCCACATGGAGGAATCTGGAGGTCATCCGCATCGGCATGCTCCATTTAAGGCGCTCTACTTAAGACGTCGAAATGCTTTACGCAATATCAAAACCTTCGGATCCATTCCGGATCTCCTAGCTTTGAGGAATAAGAATTTCCTATGCACCCGGGATCATGCTTAAATGGGAGTTGAACCATTAGTCTCCCACCGGGTAGTTCTTCGATAGTTTTCCGAAAGTGTGTTTCACAATCTGCATGTTCTTTTGTCAACTTTGCCTTGCGTGCATCCACTGCCTCCAGTTCCCAAAACTTTTCGACAAATGCATCTAATGGGTCTTCAGATGAACTTAGACAGCACATCTGTTTTTCGGGTTGCAGCCGGCTCCTGTATTTCCCAGATACAATCCATCCTAAATGTGTATTTTGCAGCGAGGGAAGTTCCGGTCCGAGCTTAATTTGATCTGCCAGAAGTAGTTCAAAGAAGGTTTCAGCTCCAAGTAACATGTCGATCGGCGATGGTACATTAAAATGCTCACCTGCAAGTTCAATATGGTTGGGTAAGTTCCAGTCCTTTACCTTAAGTTCTGAATCAGGTTGGTATCCTGTGATGTTTGGTGTAACGAGGAATTCCAAAGAAATTTCAAAATTATTGAGTCTTGAGCGAATGGTAGTTTAAGTAATTTAATCTTTGTTTCTTTGCCTATGTAAATTTAGGGAGTTAGCGAAGCGCTCCTTTATGAAATTGACTTGTGAACCTGAATCTAATAAAACGCGGCCCATTTGGAAACTTCCGAAGCCGTCCTTGACCAAAATCAAAGCAGTCGCTAGAATCACATATGCTGTCCTAAAGGCGGATTCTTTCTCCAACGCAGAATGGGAAGCTGCAGAACTAGTAGATATTTGAATATTTTCCGAGGTCACTGTTGGCTGTTGTTGATTTCGATGCATCAAGGTATGGTGTGGTTGCTTACATGTTCTATACCGATACGTTGATGGACATTTAGATACAGTGTGACCTTTACCTAAACAGTTTAAACAAAGGGATAGCTTCTTAACGTTTGCAAACCGATCTGATACAGAGAGTTTGCTAAAAGCGGAACAATTGCTAATTATATGGGCGGTTTCTTTACAAAATGCGCACGATCTTTGCGTCACAGTCAAAGAAGTTTGTAAACGTTGATCAAAGGACAATTTAGTTTTATTTGGCCATTTCCTATAATGGTCCGAACGCAGCTGCTGACTATCGTGTGCTTCCAGGTATTGGCATCTTTTATTTAAAACTTTAGGGCACGCATCCCAACTTGGAAGTGTCTTAAAGTCGCACTGCTCATCCCACTTGACTCGAGTATCTTCGCCGACTTTGGACATCGTGATGTAAATAATTACAGCATTACATATGTCTGCATGAGTTCCAATTGACTGTAAAGAATCGAACAATGCAGAGACGTTATCACATAAACTACGTAAAAGCGATGCTGACGACTTCGAAACCTTAGGCAATTCAAAGAGTTGAGATATGTTTTCCAAAAATATAAGACAATCGTTATCGTAACGGTCTTTAAGTCTAGCAAGTGCTTTAGGGTAGTTAACCTCTGTGACCTGAAAAGCTTTTATGGTGCCGAGTGCTTGACCACTTAAGCAAGTCAGTAAATAATTAAACTTTTCGATTGTTGAAAGACTCGGGTCACTGTCTACGAGTTTAGTATACGAGTTAATGAAGTTCTTAAATTCTGAATTTAGGCAAGCTTAATTTTTGCAAATGGTTGATCGATTGTGGAACTGAGAATGTAGTTTTCAGTTTTCAGTTTTCAATGCATTTTATTTTCTTAATTACTAACTCTTACATACTAACAAAAAATGCTTGAATGCTAGCTTAAAATTACTTAACAATCTTAAATTAACTTAATGGCCCCACACAGGCACTCTAAGCTACTCTAAATTCTTATATCTATGTCTTTCGACTTTATTTACATTTAATTTAGAATTTTAGAATTATTTATACTGTATACTTAAGGCTAAGAAAAAAAATTGTTAACAAAAAACTTAGCATATGGACATTTTGTTTTTTATTTTTTATAAAACTTAATTTCTAACTTAAAATAAACCTTAGTCTACCTAACCTACATACACAATACAAAATACACACAATAGACAATATACACAATAATATACATATATTAGTATATACCATTGTATATATCAATATATGTATGTATATGTTTCTTAAATGCTAACCTAAACCTATGCAAGCTGGCCATCGCCATTTATAGAGCAAATAGTTGGGTCAGCTCTGCCTCATTAGTGAGGCTGATCCGTAATTGACGGAAACGACGACGAAACATCTTCTCCATCATTCAACCACCAGAAATGCGGGTGCTGTCGAACGACATCCCTCTTATCGCGATTCCCCACCGCCCTACTGAACCTGAAGCGATCCACACTACCGTGTGCGACGTCTCTGTTGTAGTTGAGTCGCCTGTCCCCAGCTGTCCGAGCGACATGGAAGATTAACGGGACCGCTGATCTATCCTGGATCAACCCTATCTGATCAAGGTAGAGGAATGCTTCCGGTGGAACGATGCCCTCAGAGCGCACACTCTCGTGGTAAAGGTAATTGGGGTAGAAAGCCCCCGATATCAGGTTATTCGTCGACGTCATTGCTCTTGCAATGTGCCTTCGAGTCAGCTTAATTACGAAGTTGTCCACTCGTATTAGGTTCGCCCTATTGTAAAGGACCTCATTAGGATACAATTTTTTGTACTCCGACTCTTGTGTTCTGTACAAGCGAAGGCAAGCCCTCTCAAACACCCGAATCTTTTCCATTAAGATTGCTCGTACATTGAACCACACGGGACACCCAAATACCAGCATGGGCATAATAAGGGCCATGTAGCAGATTACCTTTACCCTCTCATCGAGTTGGCTGCTATAAAACAGTCTCTTTGTAAGGGCAAAAGCACCTTTAGCTCTGGCCAGAGCAGCATCTACATTTTTGCCAAAATACAGAAACTGATCTAGCCAGATTCCAAGGTATCTGACTACATTTCGACAGGGAAGAGGCTGTCCGCGTTGTCCAAAGATCGAGAACTTTCTCCAATTTTTTCTGATATCTCTAGAGGCACTAGACAACGGCGTCCTAAAGAGAATGGTTTCCGACCTCAGAAAGTTGATTTTCAACTTCCAGTCATCGCAAAATCGTCTTATCTTATCGAAGTCACGCTGTAAGAGAGTATTAATAACCTCGATTTTTGGACCTGTTCTGCACGCTATCAAATCGTCTGCGTACGCAATAGTATGGGGAAGTGAGCCTATCAAGTCGCTTGTATAAATGTTAAATTGGATCGGCGAATTGACCGCGCCTTGCTGAAGACCATTTTTAATTTGAAATATTCCAACAGAAGTCACATCACCATTTCACGATGAACTGTCTGTTGTGTAGCATATTATAAAGAATGTACAAGAGTGGTTTACTGATCCCCAGCCTAGTCAGCTTACAGAAAAGACCCTCTAACCATACGGTGTCGAAGGCCTTCTCCAAGTCAACAAGGCAGGCACCAGTGCATTGTTTTTTGCTTTTATTCCATTGGATATCGGACACCAGTTTAGATGCGGCATGTGAGATATCATGTCCCGCCTTAAAACCGAATTGATTATCCGGAACTATATGTTTGTCCTCAACCCACCTAGACAGAGCTCTATTGATTGCTTTTTCAAAAACCTTACTGATATTCGGAAGGAGACTTATACCGGAGATTCGCCGGATTGGATATATCCTTCCCCTTTTTGGGGATAGGTTGAACCACCGCCGTTTTCCAATGCGCTGGATAATGTGCATTATTCATTGCATTATTAAACAGGGTGGTGTAGATGTCCACCGCTTCTAGAGGAAGATGTCGAAGCACGATGTTCGGAATACCATCGGTCCCCACTGATTTCTTAACTCTGATTGTGTCGAAGATCTCATAGAGTCCTTCCTTCGAAATGAACGGCGGTAGGTCCAACTCTCTGGCAATGACATTATTTGCCATATTTTCGTCGCTAAACCGGGTGAAACCAGAGCCGTTGGATCGCCGATTCTCTATTTCATTTCGAATGTAGCCGCTGTGCACCAAGACGCGACTGTCCAGGTCATAATTAGGGCCAATGATATCAATGGCCTTGTATACTTCCTGGAAAGTCGCCAATATGGCCTCAACCTTCCCCTGTGGATCCGCTATCACAAAAAAGTCGTCATCATCAGCGGCCTCATTTGGATCAATATCTGCTACTGTCAGTAACCGCTCGTTGTCTGTTGTCCGGGGTATTTTAGGACACTGAAGGTCGTTTTGATTTTTTCTCCGAAATAGTTTATTTATTTGTGGAAACATATTCGGGTTGCTGGTGTTTACAGCCCGAACCTTGTTGTTCCAATACAAACTTACAGAAATTCTGTAATTTTCTTTTATTAGCGTTTGAATATTTTTAATCGACGACTTCAGTGTCCTAATCTCCGGGTCTTGTCGGTCAGTTAACTGTCTGTACAAGTTTTTAAGTTTTGTCAGAAATTTATTTTTCTGTCGGTGCAGTGAGTCAATAGTAGGATTGCGGAACAGGTCTTCGTTAGTCGTACGTCGATACCGCGGTATTGTAGTGTTCATAGCTTGTTTAATTGTCTCGTCCATCTGTTTTAGGTAATTGTCGATCTCCTCGTTTGACAAATTCCTATTGGACGGTGGGTGGAGCATGTTCGAGGAGAGCGCTCTAGTCAAGGTTGCGGAGAAGCGTGTCCATCGAGTCTTACTGTAGTTGTAAGTGTATCTTTGAACAAACTCCTCCAATTCCGCAATTTCGTTGGGAACCGTAATTTCGGTGCTAAAACCGCAATGGTCACTGTCATACACGAATGTGCGCAGACAGTTTAGCGTTTGTAAATTCGTACCTGTCAGTCGTATACGTTCGTCGTACAGCAGTAGATCCAAATAAGACCCGCTTCTGGGAAACGACGGGTTATCCGTCGCTTTAAGACCGAGTCTGTACATGACATCGTGCTGACCCCACCAATAGAGTAGTAGGTTCCCTCTAGTATTTGGCAAATTATTTCCCCAATCTCTATGTCTAGCGTTGAAATCCCCGCCGATTATAAAATAATTCTCCCCCGATTCCACCCTCAGAAGTCGAAAAAGCGTGTCGAGCTCTGTAATAAATAGGGTGGATTGTGAAGCCTAAGGTGCATAAACAGAAGCCAAGTACAGCCGCTTTCCACTGCGGAGCGGTATGTAAACGACGACTGCTTCCAACACCCGGAACCTGCGCAACACTCCCTTGTACACTCTGTGAAATTTTATACCTTCTTTAATGAAGATCGCAACACCGCCTCCACGTTTGGATCTGGGCCGATTTCTTCTTCTAACAATATAATTATTGTACTCCAGTTTGTGCTTATCGGTTAGCTTGGTTTCTCTAGCGAAAAGCACATCCGGAGTTTGGTCTTGTAACAATTTAAAACATCGCGGCTCTTCGTTCGATCCTAATCAGTGAATTAACATTCACCGCAAGGACCTTCAAAGTTTGCTCCACCATGTGCGTACCCATTACGACATGTGTTGCGTTAGGCCCGGCAGCCGCGCGTAGATTTGGTCCACCCGCTTGGCCTGTTCTTGTACTTGCTGCTGCAGCTGAGCCATCTGCCCTTGGATTGCGAGCAAGATGGCCAGCATGTTAGGTGCAGCTTCCGTCGTTCTCGGCATTGGCGCTGGAGAAGCAACAGTCGCTTGCTGTACCGTAGCCCCCTCCCTGACGCCATTTGGGCGTAGGAAATTTGGGACGTGACGGCTGGTGTTTGGAGCCTAACAGGTGAACGTTTGACTTCCACCTTCTGCTACCGAGCCAGTTTTGCTTTTTTAATGTCAGCGAACTTAGGACAACCACGATAGTTTGCGGTGTGTCCACGTTCCCACATAACACGCACGAGAGCTGCGTCCTATCGGATGCTCCGTCCCTACCCAGAGCACACTCCTGGGAGCTGTGGTTCTTTGCGCACTTCACGCATCGAGGCTGCATTTGGCAGTTCGACGCGGCGTGCCCAAACCTCTGGCAGCGAACGCATTGTATAACGCCTTTGCTCCTTTTTAGTTTTTCCCAGTGAACCACCTGGTAGTCTAGGACATTGATACTCCTTAGACTATCCAGTCGGCTTTCGTGACTGAACTGCACCAGGAATAACGGCAGACTCCGTTTCTCCCGCCTGGCTCTAGCTGTGGTAAACGGCTTTACCCCCACAAACTTGAGTCCTTCGCACTCCTTCTCTTTGAGCAGTGCCGGGATCTCCTCAGGATCAGAAGACGGTTCCAACCCCTTCAGCAGCAGCGATTACCGCTTTTCACCCTTCGTTGTGAATGAGTAGTCCTCCGTCGTCGTTTCCTTTAGGAGTTCTTTCACTTTCGCGTAGCCCTCCGCTGTATTACAGTGGATGGCATGGCGATCATTCCCCAATCGCTTAATATTAAAATTGTTACCAATGACCAACTTACACAGGTCCTTGGTTTCATTTACCTCTAGTTTATAAGTGTTGATGGGAGGCACCTTCTCCTTCTTCTTCTGCTGCTGCTGCTGTTGTTGTTGTTTCTGCTGCAGTGGTTGTTTCTGCTGCTGCTGGTTTTGTTGTTGCTGCAGTTGTTGTTTCTGCTCGTGTTGCAATTGCTCCCTCTGCCTGCGTGCAGTTTGTTTTATCTTAACAGCAAGCATTTTTTCTTGCAGCTTTTCTATGCTGCTGGTAATGTCTTTTATCATTTTGCTAGAGAAGCAAAGTTGTTGTTGCCCCCCTCATATTGTTCATCATCCTCTGTTAGAACGGCATTTACTCTCTTTTTTGTTAGATCAAGAGGGGTTTTCAAACTCCTCCTCCTTTTAACGGCTTTCGCCACGGCACCGGCAACACTATTGTTGCCATTTGCAACTCCCGTTATGGGAAGAGCGGAGCGCTCTCCACCATCCATCGCGTGATTTGCTTATTTACTTTTTGGATGTGTTGATAACAGCACTTTGAGGAGATAAAAAAAGAAAAAAGTTCCGGATTTGGCCTGGGCTCGAAACCCGTGTCTCGCTATTCGACGACCGACGCCGCTGACCGCTCGGCTACCGAGTCAACTAGCTAAACTTTGACTGCTTATCCTTAGGAGGAAACTGATTCACTATTTTTTGCTTAAGAAAAAGCCGAAACACGTTTGTTCTTTGTGAAGATCTGCGAACGACTGAGCTTCCTTGTCATCTTCGTTATCGGATGATGAATTATCGACATTAGTCGATAATGCTTTAAAGAAATTCCCCTCTCCGATATATCAGCACTCACCCATTTCAGACTAATACGAGTAGGTGAGCATATCTTCCTTGTCGTTCTCCGTCTCATATTTCTTACAGTTTTTGCTTGCCTTTTAGCTGATGTACTTGGATTCGGTTTTAACTTACTCCGTCTTCTTTCTACCTTTGGCACATCTGCGATCTGCCTGATTCTATTGTTATTGCTGGATGTTTCCATCCATTGCATGTTTCATCCATTTACGGGACCTCCATTTTACCGGTGTCCAGCGCCCGATTGCCGCCCGGCCCTTATTCTACTTTAACACTTTAGTTATATGAATAAATAAAAACTAAGTTGTGTTTCTCCACTTGGAATCCCTTTACTTG
This sequence comes from Volucella bombylans, assembly GCA_949129095.1. Taxonomy (NCBI): domain Eukaryota; kingdom Metazoa; phylum Arthropoda; class Insecta; order Diptera; family Syrphidae; genus Volucella; species Volucella bombylans. Next base: position 53,443,555 of record OX422143.1, read on the forward strand.
AAGAGCTAGCTAACGCTTCAATTAACATAGCTAAACTACTGATTGATACGTACTTGCCAAATTCACCGGTTGTTTAATTTTGCACCACCAACTGTGAACAACCTGTTCACAATGAGAGTTGAGAAGCGACTGGTCGTACGTATACCCTTCTTCTTCAATTGACTCTTAGATGCGTGTCCTTTAAAACGGTTCATTTCATAAGCCTGTTCAACTAATTCGGTTACTTGAATCAGGCCATTAAAATTGTCTCAATGTTTACATTGAAATGTATACAGATGTAAAAAAAGCTGGAGTCAGTGGAATTGAAAAACCGGCGAAGGCTTAGTGGAACCTACGAAACATTCGTAGTCTCAGTCGAGGAAATCGCGGGTGCAATATCAATGTCACGGTTATTGTACTGCCTGAAGAATATACATTTATGTATGTATGTATGTAGGAAAGCTATGTATTCATTTGTAATCATTTTTTAATTACTCATTTGTAATGGATCGTCGACGGCCAGCTGCGTTCGATTTAATATTGTTTACAGTAACCTTAGATGTCATTCGCTACTTTGTCGACCCAGGCGATCGCAGTTTTGTTTACCCTCATCGTGCATCATCGTTTGAGTCACCGAGAGTATGTTTACATTCGTCGCTGATGGAATTCGAGTTGGCCTACATTTAGCAGCATAAAACCCGATGCGATTTGCTCAGTGTTGTCTTAGGACACAATGACTCCACTGAGGGCGACATTAATCGTTGTTGGGGTAGGCGGCGGATGGTTGATATTGACTGCGGCGATCAAGTTGTGGACGTGGTACAGACTATTGAGGTCGACGGGACTTTGGAATTTGCTGGACTGAGGGAGAGTCGACGAGTGGGCGAATGATGAATGCGGAAGGGGGTCTTCTTTTGGCAGCGGTACATTTCGGCGGCATCGGCGGTCCAGTTTAATTTTGTCTTTAGTTTAATTTTGTCAATTTTTGTCTTCAGTTTAATTTTGTCAGTTTTGTTGCCTTTATTTTGTAAAACCATTATTTTTCACTTTTGTCAATAAAATAATATTTCTTACATGTATGTGATACCCTCCATAATTGTTTAGCTAAATATAATAGCTTAATCATAATGCATTGAAAGAAAGATTCAATCACAACTACTTGCCATTTTGGCCTGTCAGGATGAACTTGCTATTTTGCTCTCTCACCATTGTCAGAAAATCATGACGTCTCTTGCCATTAATCCGCCATTAATCGTAGATCATCATGAGTAACAAATAACGCCCGATTGTATATCACCAACAGTAGGCTATTCCTTTTTCATTTGTTCAAGAAATTTTGTAAATTTAAAACTTCAACTTATTGTAGTTCAACCCCGCATATCGTACCCTGTCAAGGTAACAGCTCCTTTTCCAGATAAAATTTATCTGCTTAAATGGGCAATAAAAAACTACCAGCATATGTGACAAAACCACATCGCGACACTTTTCGGTTATTTACAACCCTCATTCATTGTGATTTCTTATTCCCACATCATACTCTACGGATACACATAGAGTTTACACTGTTTTTAAGGAGGATTTCGAATGGAAAACATACCATGGACACGAAGATACATATAAACCATCTGCTTGGCTGCTTTAACTCATTGCTGCACACTTTACACAAAGTGGTTAGACAAAAATGATAAAAAAATGGAAGACTCCGTCGAGCCACCAGATCCTTTGAATAGGAATGCATTCAGCACTATCTTGGACTTGAGTGTGGAGAAAGGAGAAAGTTATCCGGATTTAGTATGAAGCAGATTGAGGGAGTTTTTGTGGTTATACTTGAAAAGGACCCGAACGGAAGTATGGTGGAGTTCCTTCCGGTTATAATTAGAATTCTGCGTTATGCAGCAGAATACTAATTGTCGTTGTCCTGTTTGTTAGTTGGTAGACGGTAGTTGATCGTTGCCAGTTGGTTGTTTGGTTCGACGTTTTTCGAGACTAAAATAGAAGAGTTTTTGCCAAATGGCATTATGAACGGATACAAGAAGTTATCAAGGCAAAACCCATGTGTGGATTTGCGGTTATACAGCTGGGAAGTCTTGCATATGTTAGCGTTCCGGAGGAAAGGATTAAGAAATATAGACAAAGGAATAGATACAGCAAGAGTGACCAAATTATTTTATTTTTGCTTTATAAAATTTAATACGAGTAAGTTTGACTTTTGTACATTATGAGTATATCTTATCGGATCAAAGTATGAGCTGAGAACTAAAGCCGATCCATTGCCATCGAAGAACTTCTCCAAATCCTTGATGTCCTCAATCTTCTTCTTATTTTTCTGCTTTAATGAAATCTTAAAATCAAATTTAGGGGAACACTTCGAATCTGGTCACTCTGGATACATAGTATTATAGATCCAGAAATCCTTTACCACTGGCTAAAGCACAGATGATGAATTTGTATCTTATGTTAGATTGGAGAAGTGGGAAGAGAACTGAGCAAATCCTTTATTAAATTCGACGCGAATTACATTGGCAATTAAATGCAGTCAAAAACAATTAATCACACACTTTCGCACTCAAAGGAGTCTGCCGTGCTATGTAGCACTTACTCCTTTCGTGTTTTTCAGATGCCATTCATCCTGGCAGCCATATTTCTAGTCCCTAGAGTGTTGTGATTTAATGTTAGTCAAAGTTTATTACTCAAAAGGCTGTCGTTTAGCACCGACTCAGTATACATACACTCGTAATCAATTGCTGGCGTCGCGTGGAATTACTACTAATATTGTGGAAATCGTGTAGCGTATGAGGAAACTTTTCGGCAGCTGGTGCTATTCAAGGATAATTCGTTCAGGACAAATGAATTTTAAAACGATTTCGCGTTTCCGTGCTTTAAAAGGATACGGACGATGGGAAGGGTGTGGGAATATATCTAGAGGAACAATTTTGACTTAGTAACACATTGTGTGGCAATTAGGAGAATGAGTGCGCCGTGGAAGAAGATGCTAAAGTAAGAAAAGCTGCCGGAGCAAGAAGTCGTTAAATAGATTTATGTCGTTGCGATGAGAAATTGTTGTTGGAAGATTTTTGATTAAGGTTAAGGGAAAGCTGGAACAAGACACACACTGGAATATGTAGGGACTTGCTTCAATTTAAATGAATTTAGATATTGGATCAATTTTGTACTTACGAATCTTACGAATCCCGAACTATTGGAAATTAAATTCGGAGAAAATCTGGTTTTCGTTGGGTTAAGAGTATGTACACGTAAATGGTGTCTCATTAACACAGCCTGTTGTGAAATTTGAAAAAAAAAAAAAACAGTGTTGATTAGAAGAGTTCAGATGTTTTTATTTTAATAACAAGTGTATAAACATGGAGGTTATGAATGGAATACAATATTCGATAAATCCCCGCCTTGTGACTGATGGCACATGTTGGTTTTTTGACGAAATTTTCAATGACATTTTGACATAATGCTGACTTAATTTCATCAATGGCACGTGATTTTGGTGGCCAATTCACATCGCGGCGGCGCGAGATACATTTGGCTTCAAATTTCGTTTTCAACAATTCCATGTTGAAACCACATGTCTTCAGCATCTATTTTAGCAATTTGAGGCTAGAAGAATTGGTTTATCATCTTACGGTAAAGAACGTTTTTAGCGGTGACCGTATTGCCATCCACATTCTGAAAAGAACTGTCAAAATGCGCACTAAACAGTTTGTCGCGCAGGATGCGTGAGACGCTTGTAGCATTCGTATAAAAATAAGAAAACCCTTTTCTCAATACCAAAAAATGTTCATTGCTCAGCACTGAACGCACATATTTAAATATGTAACCAGTACCTATACAGAAATTTCAACTAGGGGTCGCTACTCAAATTATTGCGTTTATACTTGCTCGCTGCACTTCCACCAAAAAACTTCCTCCTTTCGATCTGATCTCCCGAAGCGGTAAGACGTCGTCTAAAGATTTTCAACCTGACACACTTCTAAGGTTGAGGAAAAAAAAACCCGAGCTAGCTTTTCTTTTGCTCTCATGGGTGGGATAAGCTCCCACCCGAAAGAAAGACATACCAGGCTGATTATCAGAGAAGAGCAACGACGTACTTGGCGAACCATCCGCCAAGATCATTGCTTGAACTAGCACCCTTAAGGTACGCGAATAAGAAGGCATATGACAAAACACCTGCCAACCGGAGTACCTGGAGCACGCGGAGCACAAGTCGCCACAACCTAAGGAAGAACTCTTCAAAAATCTTTGTTGTGCAACCTCCTCAACTATCGAAGCCTCGTGTCTTTTCTTTTTCGCCCCTGTAGGTTAGGTTAGGTAAGAGTGGCTGTTGGAAATACCAACCCACTTAGGCCTATTGGCCCATTGTGATGCCACGTGGATCTATGATCTTCTTACTACTGGAACCAGTTTGAGCTTATAAAAAAGCGTAGGAGACTGTTAACGTCTGTTTTTTCTAGATCGTTTAGGTCGTAGTAGAAGAAAGCTCCTAGATGAAGCTTCCTTCTCTGAGAGAGAGCTGGGCATGTGCAGAGTAGGTGGGGGATTGTCTCCTCCTCTTCCTCGTCCATGCAGCTTCTACAGAAATCATTAGTAAAAGCGCCAAGCCTTATTGCGTGCTTGCCTATGAGGCAGTGTCCAGTAATGACACCTATTATGGCGCTGAGATGTTTCCTATCTAAAAGGATCAGACACTTAGATCGACTCAGATCCAGCCTTGGCCAGATCTGTTTGGTTGCTAGACATGTTTGTCCAGCAGTCCACCTAACGTCTGTTCTTTTTTTGGCATCTAGCTTTAGTGTTAGTTTGCACGTAGCGATTGGTATTCCTATACTACCTTTGTCCGGTAGGATAGGTAGAGTGGTTCCAATTTTGGCGAGTTCATCGGCTCTGTAGTTCACTGGAATGTCTCTGTGGCCCGGCACCCAGCAGAGGTGAATGTTGAGCTGCTCTGCCATCTCCATGATTTTTAGAATATAATGAGACCGAGTCCAGGGACTTGATGGTGGCGTGACTATTCGAAAATATGCGGATATCCTTTGCAGATATCGTTTTTCTTCAGCCAGGACAGAGCTTCTTTAATCGCCAAAATTTCCGCCTGGAACACGCTACAGTGATTTGGAAGGCGGAAAGAGAGGCTTAGATTTAGCTTATCTGAGAAAACACCGCCACCAACTCCGCTATCGGTTTTAGATCCATCTGTGTAGAGATGGATTGACTTGTCCTCCATGAAAGCATCCTCCTCCCAGAATGATCTAGAGGGGAAGCTTACATGGAAGTTTTTGTCAAACCAAAGTTTAGGTATGGTGTAATCGGTGTTCTCTGTGAGGATTCCTAATGTATTAAGAATATTGGCGTGGCCAGATGAATTATTTGTTCACTGTTTAGTCGCTTTAAAGCGAATAGCTGCAGTCGCAGCTACTTGCTTGCTAAAAATGTCGAGGGGTGTCAAGCAGAATATCTAATGCCGCAGAGGGGGTAGACCGCAAGGCTCCGCTTGTGCATAGGTTGCTGTTCTTTGGACTCTGCTTAGTTTAATGCGGTTAACTGCATTCTCCAAGGCCGTCCACCAGACAACCACCCCGTAAGTAAGTACTGGTCTTATGATAAAGATGTATATCCAGTGGGTTATGCGAGGTTGAAGGCCCCGTTTGTTCCCAATGGCTTTTTTGCAAGAGAATAAAGCTATTGTAGCTTTATTGACTCTTTCTTGAATGTTAGGTTTCCAGTTTAGTTTCCTATCAAAAATGAGACCCAGATATTTTGCTGTATCGGAGAAAACTAAACTGGTACCGTTTATTGAAGGAGGGTCTATGATTGGAATTTTATATTTCCTAGAAAAGAGGACAAGATCAGTTTTATGGGGGTTTATTCCCAATCCACAGCGATCTGCCCAGCGGGTTAATCTGTTGAGATTTACTTGGAGGAGTTTTTTAATGGTATTTAGATATTTTCCTGAGACGGCTATGGCAACGTTATCCGCATAGGCAATCACTCTGCTACCACCCGCTTCCAGGTATATCAGTAGTTCGTTAACTACTAAGTTCCTGAGAAGGGGAGAGAGGACACCGCCTTGCGGCGTACCCCTACTGAAATTTCTTTTAGCAGAAGTCTCACCCAGTTTGGAGTTGATTATCCTGCTTTTTAGCATTAGACTAATCAGCTCCCCAAGTAAGCCGTCTACCTGCAGAGTTGACAGCGCAGTCGTGATTGCGGATGTGTTGACGTTGTTAAAGGCGCCCTCTATGTCTAGGAAAGCAACCATTGTGTACTCCTTATATTGTAGGGATCGTTCGATGTGGCTAGTCAGAGAGTGCAAAGCCGTTTCCATCGACTTTCCTTTACAGTAGGCATGCTGAGCCGTAGACAGAAGTCTTGGATCAACTTTAGCTCGAATATGGATATCAATCAGTCGTTCTAAAGTTTTCAGAAGGAATGATGATAGACTTATAGGTCTGAGGGACTACATGAGAACATTTTCCAGCTTTGGGAATGAATACTACATTGACTTCTCTCCATAACAGTGGAATGTGGATAAGTTCTACACAGCTCCTCATAATATTTTCCACCACTGGTAGAATAATATCTGAAGAACTCTGTAGCTCGGCAGGTATACTCGTAATACCGTCCGGACCAGCAGACTTGTATGGTTTGAAGCTATGCAGCGCCCAGAGCAGTTTGTCTCTCGTAATCAGACCATGAATTTTGGTCACGGTTGCAGTAGGCTTGTTTGGGCTGCTACTAGCCGCGAGTTGGGAGCTACCTGGAAAGTGGGTGTCCAGAAGCAGGTTGAGTGATTCATCACTTGAGGTTGTCCAAGAGCCATCGGTTTTTTTCAAACAGCTGGGCATCATAAGATTTGTGGAGAGGATTTTTCTTAGCCGCGATGCCTCAGAGGTTTTTGTAATTTTGTCGCAGAATGACCTCCAGGATTGTCGCTTTGCCTTCCTCAGTTCTTTTTTGTATAATTTGAGGGATTCTTTATATGAGTCCCAGTCGGTCACTTTTCTTGTGCTTTTTGCTGCGTTGAAAAGTTTTCTGCAGCCGTTTCTGAGCAGTCCCAGTGCCGATGTCCACCAATGTGGCTTTTTCTTGCCTCTTGGTTGAATAAGAGGGCAGGAAGCGGCCATAGCCTTATTGACTTTCATGTCGAGCTCATTGGTGTCACGCGGGGGACTTGATAGTTCAGAGGATATCGTTTTCGACAGTATTCCTCTGTATTTTGTCTAATCAGTTTTCCGGTAAATCCGGAAAGCTGGTTGGCGGGGGGGAGCATCACTCAGACTGAATTGGATATATCTATGGTCTGAAAAGGAGTGTTCAGACGATACCATCCAGTTTGTTAGCCTTTGGGTTATGCTGTCGGAGACAAGAGTAATATCTAACACTTCTTGTCGGTTTTCTGTTATAAAAGTGGGCTCATTGCCAATATTGCAAATTAAGAGGTTAGTACTTAAAATATAGTCTAAAAGTGACTCACCTCTATCATTGATGTAGGTACTGCCCCATACCGTATGATGTGCGTTAGCGTTGCATCCGATTATGAGGCCAGTTTTTTGCCTTCCCGCTTCCAGTACCACCCTTTCTAGGTTATCACCAGGGAGAGGGCTCACTTGGTCGTGGCCAAGGTAAGCCGATGCCAGCCAGTAGGAGCCTTTGGCAGTCTCTAGTCTGGCAACGGTTAAGTCGGGGTCACTGAGGTTGGGAAGTAGAAATACATTAAGGCTACGTTTCACTAATATACAAGTTCTGATCTTAGCTGTGTCTCTTGTATAGAGCGGAGCGTATGTGGGTGTCCTAAGTCCACGAACCACGCCTTCTGCAATCCATGGTTCCTGGATTAGGATTATGTCTTCTGCGTTTTTGGAAAGACGCAGAATGAGTGCGGCCGAAGCCTTTTTTGAGTGGTGGAGATTAATCTGGAGAAATCGTATCATTGCTACAGTCTTCCAGAGTCGCCTCCACCACGGTGTTGTTGAGGTCCTCCGATTCTGAAGATGTGCCCAAGAGCTCATCTTCTATCTCTGATCGTGTAGAACCTCTAATTGCTTCGTCATCGGTTTCCATTTCCGACAGTGTGTCAGAAGAGGAGACCGACGGCTTGGTAGTCACTTCGGACAGATTGGAGTCGTCGCTATCCAATTCTGGAAAGGATATCGACGCTCCAAGATCCGAGGTTGTGATGTCAGGTGTTAAAGGAGGAGGAGGTTGCTTATCAGCATCCAGCTCATCCTTTTTGTACACCCTTAAATGAATGGACTCGAATCCGAACCGAATCATGCCTTTCGATTAAGGGATTCCTTATTGATCACAATTAACGCGCATCTATAAGAACACTTTAGTTCCTCCAGTTTCGCGACTTTCCAGTCATGAGTCTGAAGAGTCGGGTTGCTGAGCCGGATGATTTCCAGAATACTTTCTGGAGAGGAGGGTTCGGCTGGAATCCAGGTACGAGTTCGAGGTCTACTAGGAATGTCTTCCTTAGATACGACCTCGAGTTTTGCACCTGGCCAAATCTCTCCTAAACCATCGATGGCCTTGGTGAAGAGATCGAGAGATCTCTGGTTGGAGCAAGCGATGAGCTTGACATGGCCTTTATGCCAGCCAGCGTCGCTTGTGATAGGAGGTGGTCCTGGGTTTTCCTGCATGATGGCCAAGAAGTTGCTCAGCTTGACCAGTTGCCACCGTTCCGGTGTAATGGAACCGTCGGTATCGCTCCTGTCGATCACCGCGATTAATAAATGCGTCCTTTAGGCCTTCGTTGTAAGACCTCAGAGATCTGCTGTTGGATGGCCCAAGGGTTGTAGAACTGTGTGTTTTGGGCCTCTTGGAAACCGGTACGGTTTCCTCCAATGATCTCTGTCGCTTAGAGGAGTCTTTTGACGTTTTGGGAACAGTGGAAGCAGTGGGAAATCCGTCTTTTAGGATGTTTTTAGCCCACTCAACTTTGCTCTTTATTTCCGCACTTCTCTCAACCTGCGGAATGGATCCGAAGGTTTTGATGATGCGTGAAGTATTTCGGCGTCTTATGTAGAGCGCCTTAGATGGAGCTTGCCGATGCGGCTGAGCTCCAGATTCCTCCTTGGAGGGAGGAGTTTTGGTAGCAGCAACAAGTCCGTCACCTGCCACAAACTTGCTGCTGCTGGGGGCGGGGGAAGTGATAGGACCATGGCTTGCCACAGTCCTAACACTTCCTGAATTCTTATTTTTTGGCTCGTTCCGTTTGCCTTTAGAGGATGGCGCACCATGGCCTGCCACAGTTTTGCCTCCTCTCGGCAATGTAGGAGCCTTGCCGGTAGTCGGTGTAGTCACCGTTCCACCGCCCGGTATTGAAGGAGTACCGACCTCGGTTTTTGTTTTTTGGTTATTTTCCATTAATGGTCCCACGAGTAGCGGATAAAGTGGTGTCCATCTGTACAGAGATCCGCTGTATACAGATAAGGCTAGCTAATCCGGAGGTCGCCAGGTATCCGGATACTCCGTTCGCGACTGAGCTATTTTTGGAGGTACCGGGCCCTCAGCCAGGTTGATCTTCAGCACGGGTCGTATGACACCTTGATCCAGCCCAGGGGAATGATGGAGTGCTTTGGGAGTAGGTAGGGGGGGGGGGAGCATCCTTTGGTTTCAGGACTCGTCTGGAGAATTTCTTCTCGAGATTCATTGACCCTACTCAGCCTCTACAACTCGACAAGTTCGATGCTCGCGGTAGAAGTTCGCCCCTGTAACAAAAAAAAGAAACAAAGTGTAAAATTTCATTCAAAAAAACCAAAAGGAAGTGATTGAAAAGAAAGAAAATCAAAAACTAATGCACTTGTATGTATGTAAGTGACCTAAGTTAGCAAAAAAAAAAATAATAATAATAATAAATTGTAAACCGTGACAGTATCTTGTGCTACAAAAAAAAAGACGGAATAAAAATAAGAAATCGAAAAAAATAACAAAAAGATAAAGATAACAAAAAAAAAGAAAAAGATAACAAAAAGTCTCGAAAAAAAAATACGAAAAAGGTATAAATCAATCAACTGATCCTATCGTCATGACCAGCGGATTACAGAGGTAAGAGAGTGACTTTATTATCAATCGTTATGATAACACAAAATATATCTCGCGGTACCTAGTACGTTTTTCTTTAAGAAAATTTCTGCTTTGAGTTTCTATTCTCTTTTTTGTGTTTCCTTTAATAAAATGATTATGTACTAAATTTGAATAAGAAGTCAAGTTGGTTTCATTTGCTCGGTTCCACCAGCCTACATATGTACGTCGTCATGTACAATAAATTAATTCGCTCTTCTATTAAATATTGAGTTAAATAAATTCCCACACCATATCGCATATCCGGATCCACGCAGGCTGAGCTAGGCCGGAATGTCAAATAAGAGAGTCCAGGTACGCGTGTTGGGTGAGATCGGTAAGGCGAGCACGATATTGTCATCAGAAAACGCTCTCTTCAAGAACTGCTGTGGCAAATCAATATTGCATTTTGCACTGCAATATTGAACACCCTACACGCTGATGGATCCCTCTTGGATATTCAGCACCCCAAATGCGACAATTCTGTTTGTTGAAATAGCCATGGTTTTCTTCGAAAAATCACTACTGGCTTGTTGTTGCTGTAAGACCCATTCTTTGATTATCTGGTCTACTGGCTTCAAATTTTTTTTTAACTGAATCTCGTAAGGATACAAATGCAAATCTTTAGTCAAAATTTGCTGTAAACTAGTACGTTATATTCTCAATTGCTGAGAATGATCGCGAACCGAAATGGATTCTGGTCAACACTCTCACTAACTGTTGCAATGTTTTCGTTATACCGAGCTGTAAGAACGTGAACAGGGTTTGAACTGACCCAATTGCCTAAAATTTCTCGATTAAATGGGCCACTGTACGACGATAAAGTGCATTATGGTGACCGAAAAATACTATACACGACATCTTCGAACCGTCTCCGCAAAAATCTCACCATTTCGGTAGTGGATCTTAACAATTTTTATGCCTTGTGCTTCCATGTAATTCTCCATGACTAAACCTTAATGTTCACTCATGGCAGCTGTCAAGCAACAACGCTGTACGACTGAAACAAAATTCAAAATAGTCCGTCTTAATGTCACACCTTTTATAACATATATTGCGGGTCTATTCGTTTGATTAAGTTCGTGATGAACTGCCTTATGAAGATTCTGCCAGTTTGTCATTATATTTTCTAGGCCGTCTAATATGAAATGGGTTTGAATATTGATGAATCAACTTTGGTTAATAACATACAATAAAACTAGTATGATTAGGTTTTTATAGAATAGTATTCTAATTGTTCTAGATGACCTAGCTGATGGCTACACAAATTTAATCTTATTCCAAGAGTGGAGGCAAAGCTAATCTTTAGTTGAGTTTCGACTGTTGACATTACCGAAGTAGTTCCTTGTTACTTTAAAGTTGTAGCTGACAATTTAAAATGTTGGTCAAGACTTTGTTGTACCCTCGTTAATTGTTAGCCCTAGTATTGCGGTTACTCTTACTACATTAGATTTGATCTGACAGAGACCGCTATTCGTTCGTCGTTTCAAATTAACAGTCCGCAGAGGTTCACTCTTACGCTTTTGCGTTCGGGCTTTCTGGCGTATAACATTCTCTTCACTCCGGATTTTTGGCCGTCATTCCCATAAAAGAATATTTTCATATCGTCACTTCTCATGTATTCCCTTTTGTTTTTCAAGCTGAGTAGCTCCTTTTTTCTTTGTTTATAAACTTGTCTATCAGTTTTTATTTTTTTTCGCAGCGCCGTATGGTATGGTTCTTTTTTAGTGCAGTTAAGATTAGTCATCAAATCTTTACATTCTTAGTTAGTCCGGGGTAAATCTCGCCCTGAACCAACAAACTTCTCCAGCTAGCATGATCTCACCAGCTGCCTCCAGTGCCGCAATTCAAGTTGGTTGACGTCAGCGTACACTTGCAAGCGCCACATTACGAGTAGATGCGCTGCTCCTCTACCGAGTTGTCCCACGGTGTTGGACTTTTAGGGCCGAAGCTGCAATATGTCCCAGCGATCTCAGACTTTCTATTCTATATACACTTGACTAGGCCCTTGTCGCTGTATAGCCTGATCATGGTTGAATCTCGTTCGCCATTCTGCGTCAATACGAAATTCACCGAAAATTGCGCGGTGTATGTTTTTGTCGAAACGGCTTTTTCATCTTCTTTCAACAAGGTCCAAGCCTTCGCTCCGTAGAGAGCGACCAGGCTGATAAAGGTGTTGTATAAGCCCAGTTTAGTCCTACGAGGGAGAGCTCTGTTACTCAATTGCCTCCTGAACCCAATGAAACAAGAGTAATTCTGACTCTAATTTCTGATATCGTTGTTGCTTATAATTGCCGAGCCAAAGTAGATGAAGTCCTTAATAACCCTGAAGTTATAATTGTCAATATTGGCCTTCTGGCGAAGTCGTGGGAACAGTACATCCTCTTCTGATAACATGTACTCTGTTTAGTCAATTCTGGCTGCTTCTACTACAATACTAATTAAAGCTTTACTGACTTGCTGTGGTCGTCCAATCACATGTGTTCCGCAGTTTCGTCGTCTTCCATGCAAATATGATTTTCAGTTTTCTGAATAAGACCTATTTTGTGTAGGTGATGTCAAAGGTGCCCAGTTAGAAATCCAATCAGTCTTCTGATTTCATTCCTTTTAAATTGTAGCGATTGTTTGGATTAATTGTGAAAGGGTTTGATAGTTTTTTAGCCTGCCGTAGCCCTGTGATATTTTCCAAATGGAATTTACACATTTTGCTCTCCCAACTCTTTATTTTTGAGTTAATTGATTCGGTGAAAGAATCAGCTGAACCGTTTCTAGCCAGTTCGTCGACTATTTCATTTTCGACAATACCTTTATGGTGAGGTGCCCACCAAAGTTTTACTTTGTTCTTGACGGAGAGGTATTGTAGTGTATTAAAAAAGTGCAAGACTGATTTGGAGTCAATGAGTGTAGACCCTAATGCTTTAATGGCTGTTTGACTGTCCGTGAGTATGGATGGGGACACCCTTCACTCCCTTATTGAGGATGAAATTGGCGCACAACTGAATGCTGTAGTCATTAGTCCTCTATATTTAGTCGAGGAACAACAAGATTTTGTGAAAGTTAAAGGGAGTTAAAGACAAGCAAAAGACTTCAGCCATTCTGAGGCGTTTACGAAGTCTTACAAATAGTTTACAGATTTGACGAAAATTCTTCTAAAGTTTGGAAAAAGTATCTTCCAAAGATTGCAACAGTTTAAAGGCGCATAACGATTTTTGGACTGGGACTCTCGATTTTTCCGAATGTCTTTACATATGTTACCTTTCAATTTGGTTCCACTTTCATATTCAACCCTACTCGAGTGAAACGTTGGTTAAGTACTCGTAGGTGGTTTAGTTCTTCCATTGAATCATATGGCATGAAGCACGAGGCTGTGTAGATACAATTAAGAGATTCATATGTTACCTAACCATGTATGTACATATTTGTATGTACGCCTACCATACTCGTATAAGTTACTTTTAGTCTAGTCCACAAATGTTGCCTCTTAATGTGTTAGACCAGGTTGGCATTAGCCTTATTGTGATGAAGGTGTATTTGAGCTATCTTCATCACAGTTTTTTAACGTCAATAACTTCTTATTTCTATTTGCGAGTTGAGAATAAGCCTTATCATTTAGCGCGAAGCAATATAATTGGCTGAGAAGCATTACCACTCCCGTGTCAGATTCATTTGATCCCCGCATTTCTATCACTTCCCGAAGAAGGTTCAGTTGATCTATATTGAGGGGTGTGAGTTCTCTTTTGATACGATCCTGAGGGAGATTGGTTCGTTAGAGCCATAAGAGGTGCGATGGGTTGGGATATATGTACAAGAGACCAGGGCAGCGTAAATTACGAGGGTTAGTGTTGAAGGAAATATAATTGTAAAGGGAAGCGCAGTCCACAGAACCCGAGAGCAGTCGATGAATGAAGAGAGTGTCAGCTACGTCTCTGCGTTTTTCGAGGGTATTCAGGTTAAGAAGTTTGAGGCGGTCGCGATAGGGTAGTCCACGAAGAGCAAATCGAAGAAAACGACGTATATTAATTCGCTGAAAGGGGGACCATACTTGGCTGGCATATTCAAGGAGGGGCCGGACAAGGGTAACGTAAAGTGACCTTGTCACATAAGGGTTGCGAAATTCTTTAGACCAACGTTTAATAAAACTGAACGATGAGTTAACTTTAAGGATTATCTCATCAATATGCGAACGGAAGTTTAACTCTGTATCGTATAAAATTCCAAGGTCGCGAAGGGATTGAACCTGGGGTACAGGTTGGTCATGCAGAAAATAAGGTCGAGAGGGGGATTGTTTGGACTTACGAGACAAAGTCATAGATTGGCATTTGGAGACATTAAGTTCAAAGCAATTTTTTAGACACCAAGTAGAAAACCTATCGAGGTCTTCTTAAAGGAGAACAGAGTCTTGCGGTGAAGAAATATTTTTGGAGAACTTAGTGTCATCGGCGTAAATGGATACGGAGCAGTGTGATAATCTTCTCAATATCGTTTATAGTTAAAATAAAAAAGAGGGGACCTAGATGGCTGCCTTGTGGGACACCAGAAGTGGCTAAAAACTGGGTTGAGAAGGCTGATCTAAATCGAACGCTGAAGTAACGGTTCTCCAGATAAGAAGATATCCATTTTAACAATATGGGGTCAAAACCGAGGGAAGACAATTTTAAAAGGATCAGTTAGTATGATATCTTATCGAAGGCCTTAGCGAAATCTGTAGCAATGACGTTAATTTCGTTGCCATTTTCTAGGGCTGAAAGCGCAAACCTTTTAGAAATCCGTGCTGACTGGGTGATATAAGTGACTTGCAGTGAAAGCTTAGAACTTCATATAAAAAACTTTCGAACATTTAGGTATATGAGAAAGCTTAGCAATGGGGCGGTAGTTGGTTACTTCATTCTTTGATCCCTTTTTGTGAACCAGGGTTATGAAAGAGGTCGTCCAAACTTCGGGGAATTCCCCTTGTGTGAGGGACAGATGAAAGAGGGAGGAAAGTGGATGCGAAAGATTGGAGCACACTTTTTGAGAAATATTGCTGGGAGCCCATCTGGACCGGATACAAATTCATCATTGAAATTTTGTAACTTTTCTTCGATAAGGGTGGGATCAAAAGGTTGAGAGAGACAGGGGCCAATAGAGAAATTGGGAAGGTACTTGAAATATATAGAGTCGGGTACGAAGAGGTTATCTGCAAATGACTGTTTAAAAAAGTTTGCAAAATAGTTGGCACTAATATGATCAGTCGATGATATATTATTGATCGAGAGGGAGGGGGGATAACCGTCTGATTTTCTTTTGTAGTTGACGAATTGATAAAATGTCTTAGGATCGTTGATAAGGTTGGTTTGCGCTGTGTCGCGAAAGCGCTGATAGAGGCAGTTATAGAGCTGTTCCAAGATAGTTAGAGTAGTCATAATAAGAATTGGTGCGAAGAAAAACTGCCCATAATTTGTTTCTTCTGTTTCGTAAAGAGCGAAGTCTTCTGTTGTACCATGGAGGGGAAATATATGATGTTTTATGTCGTGAAAAGGGGACGTAGAGAGAAATGGAATTAAATATTTCACTGTAGAAAATGAAGACAGAATCAGATAAGGATAGGTTGGTAAAATCAAAAGAACATTTGCTAAGATAGATATTGATTTTGCGAAAATTAGCTTTATGGAAGTTGTAAGAAGAGATGGTAATTGAAGAAGTGGGCTGGGATGGAGAGTTATGGAAAAATGGCAGAAGAAGAGGGGGGTGAAAGTTGTCGAGAGTAGATAGGATAAATGGGCACATCGTTACTGACGAGTTAATAGGATCACTAGTGAAAATAAGGTCTAGTTGCCTACCGATAGAATTAGGGACGTCACTTACTTGGCACAGGCTTGAGTCAGTTATGCTATCAATGGAAAGAGATTCCTTGGATGAACTGGCGTTTGACGCGGTAAGAAATAAATGATCATCCGGTGGAATCCACTTTAGCAGGGGCAGATTAAAGTCACCAAAGATAAGTATATCGTCGATGGAATCACTTAGGTCAATTAGTTGGTCAATTGCTTTAATAGCAAGGATTTAGGATTCAATAGGTTGAGCTGGGAGAATGTAGCAACACATAACGTACAGGGACCTGTTGGGAAGAATTATTTTAATTAAAACAAAGTCAAGATTAACAGAAGAAGAGATAGCGATGAGAGAAGGGTTAAGGTTATTGTGAATGGCAAGTAGGACACCATTCAACTTTAGGGATGGCAGGATCATTAAACATAGGGTAATCGTCATCTCGGAAAACATTATAAGAAGATGGAAAAAGCTCCTGCCTCTTTATGTACGGGATCAGATTGATTTCTGTAAAAGCATAGACGTCGAAATAGAGACCGTGTGATTTAGACAAGACAGCACGAGTTTTAGAGCGCAAGCCTCTTACGTTTTGGTAGTAAAATGTAAGAGGTAGTTTGTTGCGTGGAGGAGTAGGGGAGTGTAGATAAAATGCAGGGAAAGAAGGCAAGTCAGACGAAAAAATTTGTCGTGGTCAGCTCGGCTGCGCTGAAGGTGAGAAACTCTTTTACAGTGTACATAGCTGCGGAAAGCAGCGAGGTCATCCGCAACCGAGGTCAGGTGGTGTCTATATTCTTTTGGGTCAATTTAACGTTAGGCGGTGAAAGGGGATCAAAAATAGGGACTGGGGCCCGTGAAACCGAGGGAGAAGGCGAGCTAGAAGCAGGATTTAAGATATGCGAGCTAATAAAGTTTGGGCATTTAGCTCCTGCTGTAAGGTCGAAATTGGGAAAGCAGTTGTTAGTATTCGTGGGAAGTGGTGTGGGTGGTTGAGTAGTGAGAGCATCAGGGGTAGGGGTTAAATTAAATGAAACGCGTTGGGGCATGGTTGGAAGAGAGGCACTTGGTGCTTTTGTGCAGATACGTGAAGGGGATTGCTTAGGGATATAAACGGGAGGGGAAAAATTGGGAAATATTTTGGTTTTAAGGCTCCAGTTGGGGTCAGGTTTAGGATGTGAATGGGGAATGGGTCTGGGCGATTTATAATTATCTTTTGATGAGACGTTTTTTTTCTACGTTTTTGTTGGTTGATTGATCCGTCCATTTGGAGACCCGCATCTTTCCTAGCTTGAGGTTGGTGTTGGATGAGTTAACAAATAACCATTCGTATTTAGCAGGTAAATTAATTTTGAAATTCCTTTTGTTTTTGTCTTCTACCGCGAGCATCGAACTTGTCGAGTTGTAGAGGCTGAGTAGGGTCAATGAATCTCGAGAAGAAATTCTCCAGACGAGTCCTGAAACCAAAGGATGCTCCCCCCCCCCCTCCCCAACTCCCAAAGCACTCCATCATTCCCCTGGGCTGGATCAAGGTGTTATACGACCCGTGCTGAAGATCAACCTGGCTGAGGGCCCAGTATCTCCAAAAATAGCTCAGTCGCAAACGGAGTATCCGGATACCTGGCGACCTCCGGATTAGCTAGCCTTATCTGTATACGGCGGATCTCTGTACAGATGGACACCCCTTTCTCCGCTACTCGTGGGACCATTAATGGATAACAACCAAAAAACAAAAACGGAGGCCGGTACTCCTTCATTACCGGGCGGTGGAACGGTGACTACACCGACTACCGGCAAGGCTCCTGCATTGCCGAGAGGAGGCAAAACTGTGGCAGGCCATGGTGCGCCATCCTCTAAAGGCAAAAGGAACGAGCCAAAAAATAAGAATTCAGGAAGTGTTAGGACTGTGGCAGGCCATGGTCCTATCACCTCCTCCACCCCTCGCAGAAGCAAGTTTGTGGCAGGCCACGGACTTGTCGCTGCTACCAAAACTCCTTCAGGGAGTGTTAAGACTGTGGCAAGCCATGGTCCTATCACTTCCTCCGCCCCTAGCAGCAGCAAGTTTGTGGCAGGCCACGGACTTGTCGCTGCTACCAAAACTCCTTCGGGGAGTGTTAAGACTGTGGCAAGCCATGGTCCTATCACTTCCCCCGCCCCCATCAGCAGCAAGTTTGTGGCAGACCACGGACTTGTTGCTGCTACCAAAACTCCTCCTTCCAAGGAGGAATCTGGAGCTCAGCCGCATCGGCAAACTCCATCTAAGGCGCTCTACATAAGACGCAGAAATGCTTCACGCATCATTGTCGAGAATCGACAAAGAGCAATAAACAACCCAAGCAGAGCAGCAATGTGCACAAATTCCAAACACAAACAACACCAGGTGGCCACAAATGTGCATAAACAAACCCAATTGCAGGGAAAACCACTGCCATGAGTAACAGGCAGCAGATGGAATACCGCTTCACGAGGCGCAAAGAAGGACGAGCAAAAGAGGAACAAGCGATAACATTCGACTGTTCGCTTATCATCTTCCACATCGGACGACACATTTACAACGGAACCAACAACCATCGTTGTGTATATAATGCGAAGCGGGTTGTTTTATATTATTATTATCATTTTGTTAAGAGCAGAATACAGTCAATTTTTAAGAATAAATTAATCTGTGCGTTGGTTATTTTATTTTCGATTTTTCTTTCTTCCTCTGAGCGTTTCGAACAATCATCAAAACCTTCGGATCCATTCCGGAGGTTGAGAGAAGTGCGGAAATAAAGAGCAAGGTTGAGTTGGCTAAAAACATCCTAAAAGACGGATTTCCCACTGCTTCCACTGCTCCCAAAACGTCAAAAGACTCCTCTAAGCGCCAGAGATCGTTGGAGGAAACCGTACCGGTTTCCAAGAGGCCCAAAACACACAGTTCTACAACCCCTGGGCCATCCAACAGCAGATCTCTGAGGTCTTACAACGAAGTCCTAAAGGACGCATTGGTGATCGCGCTGATCGACAGGAGCGATACCGACGGTTCCATTACACCGGAACAGTGGCAACTGGTCAAGCTGAAGCTCTCGAGCAACTTTTTGGCCATCATGCGGGAAAACCCAGGACCACCTCCTATCACAAGCGACGCTGGCTGGCACCAAGGCCATGTCAAGCTCATCGCTTGCTCCAACCAGAGATCTCTCGATTTCTTCACCAGGGCCATCGATGGTTTAGGGGAGATTTGGCCAGGTGCAAAGGAAGACATTCCTAGTAGACTTCGAACTCGTACCTGGATTCCAGCCGAACCCTCCTCTCCAGAAAGTATTCTGGAAGTCATCCGGCTCAGCAACCCGACTCTTCCGACTCATGACTGGAAAGTCGCGAAACTGGAGGAACTAAGGGGTTCTTATAGATGCGCGTTAATTGTGATCAATAAGGAATCCCTTAATCCTCTGGCGCAGACGAAAGGCATGATTCGGTTCGGATTCGAGTCCATTCATTTAAGGGTGTACAAAAAGGATGAGCTGGATGCTGATAAGCAACCTCCTCCTCCTTTAATACCTGACATCACAACCTCGGATCTTGGAGCGTCGATATCCTTTCCAGAATTGTATAGCGACGACTCCAATCTGTCCGAAGTGACTACCAAGCCGTCGGTCTTCTCTTCGGACACACTGTCGGAAATGGAAACCGATGACGAAGCAATTAGAGGTTCCAGTTGGGGTCAGGTTTAGGATGTGAATGGGGAATGGGTCTGGGCGATTTATAATTATCTTTTGATGAGACGTTTTTTTTCTACGTTTTTGTTGGTTGATTGATCCGTCCATTTGGAGACCCGCATCTTTCCTAGCTTGAGGTTGGTGTTGGATGAGTTAACAAATAACCATTCGTATTTAGCAGGTAAATTAATTTTGAAATTCCTTTTGTTTTTGTCTTCTACCGCGAGCATCGAACTTGTCGAGTTGTAGAGGCTGAGTAGGGTCAATGAATCTCGAGAAGAAATTCTCCAGACGAGTCCTGAAACCAAAGGATGCTCCCCCCCCCCTCCCCAACTCCCAAAGCACTCCATCATTCCCCTGGGCTGGATCAAGGTGTTATACGACCCGTGCTGAAGATCAACCTGGCTGAGGGCCCAGTATCTCCAAAAATAGCTCAGTCGCAAACGGAGTATCCGGATACCTGGCGACCTCCGGATTAGCTAGCCTTATCTGTATACGGCGGATCTCTGTACAGATGGACACCCCTTTCTCCGCTACTCGTGGGACCATTAATGGATAACAACCAAAAAACAAAAACGGAGGCCGGTACTCCTTCATTACCGGGCGGTGGAACGGTGACTACACCGACTACCGGCAAGGCTCCTGCATTGCCGAGAGGAGGCAAAACTGTGGCAGGCCATGGTGCGCCATCCTCTAAAGGCAAAAGGAACGAGCCAAAAAATAAGAATTCAGGAAGTGTTAGGACTGTGGCAGGCCATGGTCCTATCACCTCCTCCACCCCTCGCAGAAGCAAGTTTGTGGCAGGCCACGGACTTGTCGCTGCTACCAAAACTCCTTCAGGGAGTGTTAAGACTGTGGCAAGCCATGGTCCTATCACTTCCTCCGCCCCTAGCAGCAGCAAGTTTGTGGCAGGCCACGGACTTGTCGCTGCTACCAAAACTCCTTCGGGGAGTGTTAAGACTGTGGCAAGCCATGGTCCTATCACTTCCCCCGCCCCCATCAGCATCAAGTTTGTGGCAGACCACGGACTTGTTGCTGCTACCAAAACTCCTCCCTCCAAGGAGGAATCTGGAGCTCAGCCGCATCGGCAAACTCCATCTAAGGCGCTCTACATAAGACGCAGAAATGCTTCACGCATCATTGTCGAGAATCGACAAAGAGCAATAAACAACCCAAGCAGAGCAGCAATGTGCACAAATTCCAAACACAAACAACACCAGGTGGCCACAAATGTGCATAAACAAACCCAATTGCAGGGAAAACCACTGCCATGAGTAACAGGCAGCAGATGGAATACCGCTTCACGAGGCGCAAAGAAGGACGAGCAAAAGAGGAACAAGCGATAACATTCGACTGTTCGCTTATCATCTTCCACATCGGACGACACATTTACAACGGAACCAACAACCATCGTTGTTGGGTGTACGGGTGTAAGGGTGTAAGGGTGTACAAAAAGGATGAGCTGGATGCTGATAAGCAACCTCCTCCTCCTTTAATACCTGACATCACAACCTCGGATCTTGGAGCGTCGATATCCTTTCCAGAATTGTATAGCGACGACTCCAATCTGTCCGAAGTGACTACCAAGCCGTCGGTCTTCTCTTCGGACACACTGTCGGAAATGGAAACCGATGACGAAGCAATTAGAGGTTCTACACGATCAGAGATAGAAGATGAGCTCTTGGGCACATCTTCAGAGTCGGAGGACCTCAACAACACCGTGGTGGAGGCGACTCTGGAAGACTGTAGCAATGATACGGTTTCTCCAGATTAATCTCCACCACTCAAACAAGGCTTTGGCCGCACTCATTCTGCGTCTTTCCAAAAACGCAGAAGACATAATCCTAATCCAGGAACCATGGATTGCAGAAGGCGTGGTTCGTGGACTTAGGACACCCACATACGCTCCGCTCTATACAAGAGACAAAGGTAAGATTAGAACTTGTATATTAGTGAAACGTAGCCTTAATGTATTTCTACTTCCCAACCTCAGTGACCCCGACCTAACCGTTGCCAGATTAGAGACTGCCAAAGGCTCTTACTGGCTGGCATCGGCTTACCTTGGCCACGACCAAGTGGGCCCTCTCCCTGGTGATAACCTAGAAAGGGTGGTACTGGAAGCGGGAAGGCAAAAAACTGGCCTCATAATCGGATGCGACGCTAACGCACATCATACGGTATGGGGCAGTACCGACATCAATGATAGAGGTGAGTCACTTTTAGACTATATTTTAAGTACTAACCTCTTAATTTGCAATATTGGAAATGAGCCCACTTTCATAACAAAAAACCGATAAGAAGTATTAGATATTACTCTTGTCTCCGACAGCATCACGCAGAGGCTAACAAACTGGATGGTATCGTCTGAACACTCCTTTTCAAACCATAGATACATCCAATTCAGTCTGAGTGATGCTCCCCCCCGCCAACCAGCTTTCCGGAACTACCGGAAAACTGATTGGACAAAATATAGAGGAATACTGTCGGAAACGATATCCTCTAAACTTTCAAGTCCCCCGCGTGACACCAATGAGCTCGACATGAAAGTCAGGGAATTTACTCTGACTCTCAATAAGGCTATGGCCGCTTCCTGCCCTCTTATTCAACCAGAGGCAAGAAAAAGCCACATTGGTGGACATCGGCACTAGGACTGCTCAGAAACACCTGCAGAAAACTTTTCAACGCAGCAAAAAGCACAAGAAAAGTGACCGACTGGGACTCATATAAAGAATCCCTCAAATTATACAAAAAAGAACTGAGGAAGGCAAAGCGACAATCCTGGAGGTCATTCTGCGACAAAATTACAGAAACCTCTGAGGCTTCGCGGCTAAGAAAAATCCTCTCCACAAATCCTATGATGCCCAGCTGTTTGAAAAAAACCGATGGCTCTTGGACAACCTCAAGTGATGAATCACTCAACCTGCTTCTGGACACCCACTTTCCAGGTAGCTCCCAACTCGCGGCCAGTAGCAGCCCAAACAAGCCTACTGCAACCGTGACCAAAATTCATGGTCTGATTACGAGAGACAAACTTCTCTGGGCGCTGCATAGCTTCAAACCATACAAGTCTGCTGGTCCGGACGGTATTATACCTGCCGAGCTACAGAGATCCTCAGATATTATTCTACCAGTGTTGGAAAATATTATGAGGAGCTGTGTAGAACTTATTCACATTCCACTGTTATGGAGAGAAGTCAATGTAGTATTCATTCCCAAAGCTGGAAAATGTTCTCATGTAGTACCAAAGGACCTCATACCTATAAGTCTATCATCATTCCTTCTGAAAACTTTAGAACGACTGATTGACATCCATATTCGAGTTAAAGTTGATCCAAGACTTCTGTCTACGGCTCAACATGCCTACTGTAAAGGAAAGTCGGTGGAAACGGCTTTGCACTCTCTGACTAGCCACATCGAACGATCCCTACAATATAAGGAGTACACAATGGTTGCTTTCCTAGACATAGAGGGCGCCTTTAACAACGTCAACACATCCGCAATCACGACTGCGCTGTCAACTCTGCAGGTAGACGGCTCACTTGGGGAGCTGATTAATCTAATGCTAACAAGGAGGATAATCAACTCCAAACTGGGTGAGACTTCTGCTAAAAGATATGTCAGTAGGGGTACGCCGCAAGGCGGTGTCCTCTCTCCCCTTCTCTGGAACTTAGTAGTTAACGAACTACTGATATACCTGGAAGCGGGTGGTAGCAGAGTGATTGCCTATGCGGATGACGTTGCCATAGCCGTCTCATGAAAACATCTAAATACCATTAAAGAATTCCTCCAAGTAAATCTTAACAGATTAACCTGCTGGGCAGATCGCTGCGGATTGGGAATAAACCCCCATAAAACTGATCTTGTCCTCTTTTCTAGGAAATATAAAATTCCAATCATAGACCCTCCCTTCAATAAACGGTACCAGTTTAGCTTTCTCCGATACAGCAAAATATCTGGGTCTGATTTTTGACAGGAAACTAAACTGGAAACCTAACATTCAGGAAAGAGTCAATAAAGCTACAATAGCTTTATTCTCTTGCAAGAAAGCCATTGGGAACAAATGGGGCCTTCAACCTCGCATAACCCACTGGCTATACATCTAGGTCATAAGACCGATACTTACTTACGGGGTGGTTGTCTGGTGGACGGCCTTGGAAAATGCAGTCAACCGCATCAAACTAAGCACGTTCCAAAGAACAGCATGTCTATGCACAAGCGGAGCCTTGCGGTCTACCCCCTCTGCGGCATTAGATATTCTGCTTCACTTGACACCCCTCGACATTTTTAGCAAGCAAGTAGCTGCGACTGCAGCTATTCGCCTTAAAGCGACTAAACAGTGGACAAATAATTCATTTGGCCACGCCAACATTCGTAATACATTAGGAAACCATACCTGAACTTTGGTTTGACAAAAACTTCCATGTAAGCTTCCCCTCTAGATCATTCTGGGAGGAGGATGCTTTCATGGAGGACAAGTCAATCCATCTCTACACAGATGGATCTAAAACCGACAGCGGAGTTGGTGGCGGTGTTTTCTCAGATAAGCTATATCTAAGCCTCTCTTTCCGCCTTCCAAATCACTGTAGCGTGTTCCAAGCGGAAATTTTGGCGACTAAAGAAGCTCTGTCCTGGCTGAAGAAAAACATAATATCTGCAAAGGATATCCGCATATTTTCGGATAGTCAGGCCGCCATCAAGTCCCTGGACTCGGTCTCATTGTGTTCTAAAACTGCCCTTGAATGCCGATCATCTTTCATGGAGCTGGCAGAGCAGTTCAACATTCACCTCTGTTGGGTGCCGGGCCACAGAGACATTCCAGGGAACTGCAGAGCCGATGAACTCGCCAAAATTGGAACCACTCTACCTATCCTACCGGACAAAGGTAGTATAGGTATATCAATCGCTACGTGCAAACTAACACTAAAGCTAGATGCCAATAAAAGAACGGATCTTAGGTGGACTGCTGGACAAACATGTCTAGCAACCAAACAGATCTGGCCAAGGCTGGATCTGAGTCGATCTAAGTGTCTGATCCTTTTAGATAGGAAACATCTCAGCGCCATAATAGGTGTCATTACCGGTCACTGCCTCATAGGCAAGCACGCAAGAAGGCTTGGCGCTTTTACTAACGATTTCTGTAGAAGCTGCATGGACGAGGAAGAGGAGGAGACAATCCCCCACCTACTTTGCACATGCCCAGCTCTCTCTCAGAGAAGGAAGCTTCATCTAGGAGCTTTCTTCTACAACGACCTAAACGATCTAGAAAAAATAGACGTTAACAGTCTCCTACGCTTTATTATAAGCTCAAACTGGTTCCAGTAGTAAGAAGATCATAGATCCACGTGGCATCACAATGGGCCAATAGGCCTAAGTGTTGAAGTATTGTAACTTTTGTGCGGTGAGGAATGGGTTGGAAGACCATAAATTTTGTGGCATACTGTTCCAATGAGATTTTCTAAATCATTCAACACTGTTCTATTCGTGGTGAGTTTATCATTAAACTCACTGATTTTATTGAGTATGATATCAAGCATGGACCTATAATGATTTGAGAGTTGGTGATTGTTTGTTGCATTTTCGAGATTGAGATCCAATCTCCGGATTGGATGATTGGAGATGATCCGTTCTGAAGTATCAAGGTGGCGCTTGATCATTTCTGGATCTAGCTCTTTCTAGCTCAATTAAACGCGCAACTTGTTTTTCAGCTATGACGAAAGTTTTCCGCACATCTTACACTTTGTTCAAAGATTGATAGTTTGTCCGTTATCTGTCTGTCGAGTGAGTTATGGTTGGATTCATTGGAGTCACTGAGGCACTTGATTGCAAGGAGCACATGTGAGAGAAATACTAATACACTCATCACAGGCCGACATTAGGCCGACACAAATAGTTGGTTAATCCACAAGAAGACATGACGAAGACCAGGAAAACAAAAAGCAAATTGCGGTGAAAAAATGAAAAATGCACTAAACGCACTGTCGCGAAATGAACAGACTAGTAGGTCAACAATAAAAAAAAGGCGCGTCAGCGATAACAATTATTGGGTAAGAAATTAGGTTATTAGCTTGATTTAACTGGAATAAGCGAAATAGGAAAATTCACAAATTATGGAGTAAAGTAAGAGGGCGACTGAATACAGCGGCGGTTTGAACTGAACTGTGTATGAATTTCAGACGAAGATCAGCATTTGGCAAATGAGCTTAGCATCTTAAACAAACTATTCGAGTCTCGCGAAACTTGTCATTCCTCATTGGTCATTAGTTTAATTGCTTAAATAGTTTTTGAAAAAAAAAGTGGAAACAAGTATTTATTCTAGGCGTTGGCTTCGTTTACTTCATGAAGGATTTTTGGTTCTATAGATCGCTAATAATATTCCGTTAGTTTTCACGTTCTTGAAGCTCCACCAGCAGGTTTCCCTTTTTTCCTTATCAATGGCTGTATTCACTTATTGCATGTACCATACAATTTCTGGCCGATGAGTTTAGTAATCCAGTGGTTGGTTGCTCCGGTTAGTTGCCAATATTTGAACTGGAAGATGTTGTCTGTGACTTTCGAGGTCGATTTTTATCATTCGATTAATTGGTCGAGCCTTATTTTCCTAGTGATTATGTCCAACTTCATTAGACCTATATACGAAGGATCTTCGGGAATGACGGATGTAACTGCGAAATGCAGCCTCGATGCATAAAGTCCAGAAAGAACCATAAGTCCTATAGGCAAGGACGGAGCGTGAGAAAAAGGCCAACTCTCTTGTGCCTTATTTAGGAATACAAATTAAGAATAGTAAATCTGGCTGGACAGCAGAATGTGGAAGTTAAATGTGCACCTGTTGCGTTGCGATCTTTGTAAGAAAAGGACTGCGTTTTAAAAGAACATACGGTCGTGTAGTACTCAGGTTCCGTAGTGGAAGGCGGTTATGCATGGTGTCTGTTTATGCAGCTCGAGACACTTTTTCGATTCCTAAAGCTAGAATTGGAGGAGAATTATGTTACTATCGGCGAGATAGACATTGCGGATATAATACACCAAATACTAGAGGTCCACTACTATTCAATGGGGTCAGCACAGTGTAATGTGACGAGCACTAACCAACTTAATACAAACTGTTTACGCACTTTTGTGTACGACAGTGACCATTGCGGTTTCAGTACCTAAATAACCGTTCCGCATGATACTGAGGGATTAGATGAGTTTGTTCAAAGGCATTCTTACAACTATAGTAGGGTACGTTGGACACACTTTTCCAGAACACTGACGAGAGCACTCTCCTCGATTTCTGTTAAACGATAAGATCGGCAGGTATCTAAAACTAATGGACGAGACAATTATTCAGCAACGCAAACATAAAAACACCGACATAAAAACAGACTGCTTTCAAGACTGCAAACCTTGTGCAAACAGTTTACCCACAAACATAGCCCGGAGATCATGACACTGAAGTCGTCGATCCAAAACCAACAAATGTTGATAAGAAAGAATTACAGACATTCTGTAAGTTTGTATTGGAATAATAAAATTCGGGCTGTAATCAGAGATAAAAACGACCTTTCGTGTCACAACGAAGACATAGTTTTAGCAGTAGGCATAGATCCAAATGAGGCCGCTAATGACGACAACTTATTTGTGATTGAGGATCTGCAGGAGATTTTCCACTTTTTAGGAAGTGTACAGCAAATAACAACATTAGGCCGAGCCATGACCCGAAAAGTCGAGTCCTTGTGCACAATTTCTAACTTCGAAATAAAATAGTGAAGAGAACATGTCAAATAATTTCAGCGACGATGAGAGGGTACTACTCAATTTCATTTCGAAGGAAGAGTTCCAAGCGATCCTCGAATCACTTAGAAGTAAGAAATCAGTGGAAACCGATGGACATGGATAGATCGACATCTCCCACTAGAAGAAGTGGGCATTCATACTCGTACCACCTTGTTTAATAATGCAGTGAATAATTCCTATTATCCAGCTCATTGGAAAACTGCTGAGGTACACCCCGACACCAAAAAGAATAAAGACAATTCCAGTCCGGCAAATCTCCGGTCGGTCAGTCTTCTTCCAAACATTAGTAAAGTTTTCGAAAAAGTAATCAATAGAGTCCTGACTAAGTGGGTTGAAGACAAAAATGATAATCAATCCGGTTTCAATGCGGGGCGTAATGTCATTCATGCAGCGTCTAAAGTGGGTACTGATATCCAATGGAACCACGGCAAAAATCAATCCATTGATGCCTGCTTGATTGACTTGGATTAATTGGTCGAAACCTTCTATACGGTATGACTAGAGGGACTCTTTTTCAAGCTGATCAGGCTAGACATTAGTAAACCAGTTTTGTATATTTTTTTCAATATGCTCACAGATAGAAGGTTCATCATGAAAAATGGCTATGTGGCTTCTGCTTTTTTAGGGATGGGTTGGACAAATGCTGTTGTCTATCTGCACGGAAAGAGCCCTAATGCGTACGATGTGGTTTTGCAAACGTTGCAAGATCCCGTCTTTAGAATAAGGGAAGATGTACCATCTGGATTTGTGAATTTTAAGATCTTTAAGTACTTTTGCTACTACCTGAGTACGAAAGCGGATTCGTCCCATTGGAGATTCGACACATTCAAGTGTAGGCTAATGACTCAAGACAAAGCACAATCTGAAAATGTTGAGCTGGCCGAGAAGATGTGCAGATTTACCTTATCCAAGGAGCTGACAGATGCAATGTCATTATTAATGAGCGTTGGGATGGAGTATAAGGTAGAACTTCTAATATTTTTGACGAAGGACCAAACATTTTCCCTACCTTTGGGACATTTTAGTATTTTTTGCCTATGATTTTTCGTATTGTAATTTCACATCTTTAAGAAAGATGTTGCAGTCATTCCTGACCTGTTTGAACTTTTTTCAATTTTCCTCTCCGGGTTGGTCCCAAAGAACCGAAAAAACATTTCTCTATACCTGACAGCCTCTTTGTAGCTCGTATCGTTCCATATCTACTTTTTCTTTTCGTTCGATACTCTTCATCCTATAAGGGAGTTTTCCCAAGAGAATATTGTCTCTGATCATATCAGCAGCGGCATCCACGTCGTCATCGAGGAAACGTAACGACCTATTGAAATTCCTAAAGAAGCTGCTAAGTCCGCTTCAATTGGCTTTCTCGTATTACCACCATTCGTTTTTCTTAGGAATATTTTCTCTAAGTGCATGATCGGTGTACAAGAACTTAGCTTAGAGGAGATATTTGAGCATACGTTACATATTTACATTCAAATTTTTATTAGAATTCAACAAATGATTCCGATATTTCAATGGTTAGCGCAATTGGTTTGTTAAATAGTACAGCCATTAAAATCATAAGCGGTGAATTTAAAATAAAGCATAAAATAGGCAGAAATAAAGTTTGGGATGTGTTTGGTGTAATTGAAAGTGAAAATTGTGGTCCAATTTAAAAATTTAGTAGCATGCAGAAGGTGTTTATTTGTGTGTAATCAAAATAAGTCAAAGTATAATTAAAAAAGCACTTCAAATTTAATAAAGCATAAATGCTATATTTTAAAAAATCAAAACCTGCTACTGCAGTCGAAAAAATTTAAGTAGACTTTGACGATAAACAAAAAGCTATGGAAGTAATATGCAAAAAGCACAGTGGTCAATCGAAAATTGTCGACCTATTCCAATTGTGGGAGACTCCGGTCTAAATTTTTTTACATAGTCCTTAATATCAATCGGTGCCAAATACGGCCAAAACGTAGACGTTGATAAATTATTACCACACCCTACAACAATATCGTGAAATATCAAAAACTTGAGAAATAAATACTTCGAAATTATAAAGGCTGAAATAAAATGTATAAAAGGAATTGGATATGGTCTTACTTCAGATATTTGGGCCGATAATTTGATGATTTGAGAACTTCGTACATATTCTTAACAATACACTATGTTAAGGAGGGAAAATGAAATACAAGATTACTTGGCTTAAAATCTATGAAGGGCGAATCCGGTACAGGTTTTTAATTTTTAAAAATATTTTTTTAAACATCTAATTAAACAATTTTATTAAATTTAGGCTAAAATATCAAGTCATTCATCTTTTAAATGAATTTGAATTCGACCTTGATGATGACAATTATAGTAACGGATAGAGGGGCAACCACGATTGCCGCCTTCCGTTCACTCACTAATACATTTTGCATCACCCATTTAATACACAACACCATTGAAAAAACTATAAAAGAAAACCCTCAAATAGCTGATTTAATTAATATGTATGTGCACCAAACTTGTTAAATACTTCAAGATATCAGGTATAAATTCTTCTTTAAAAACTTATCTAAAAAGTAATGTATGTACAAGATGGAACACAATTTATTATTTATTACATCCAATTGGAAAAAAAACTGGCTCGAAATCTCACATATGTTACAGGAAAAAAATGAATTACAAAGAATAGTAAATATAAATTTGAGTCACATTAGCGCATTAAATAAAATTGTAAGACCTTTTAAGGAAACTTCGAAACAGTTAGAAGGCGAAAACTTTGCAACTATTCATTTGGCTATTGCCCATTTATCGATTAAAAAAAATGTCTTATTAATTTTGAAGATTTAGAAGTAATTCCAAATTTTAAATCAAAACTAAATTCTATTTTTGGCTCTGTTGTACTAAAAAAATGTTCAATTATTCATAAAATCGCCCCTTTTTTGTATCCTCCTACAAACAAATTAATTTAGTTTAATGATGGCGAAAAACAAGGTATTAAAGACGAATGTTTTGTTTTGCAAGGTTTTTTAAATACAGTGTCGGACAAAACAATAGCACTCAATAGCACTTGTATCTGTAACATAGATAAACAATAGATTTTCAAATGCTGAAAAACAAATGATGCTGCTTCAACAGTTAAGAAAATACAACAGAAAATAGAGCAATTCAATGTAACACAGATACAGAAAAAAAATTCATTTAAATCTATTAAAGTTTAGCAATTTTATTTATCAAAATGTAACCAAGTGCAATTGAGTGCTATTGTTTTTACCGACACTGTAGGTACCTGAACAAGTAGACCAAACCTCCGAACAATGCTTAGATAAAGAGTCGCATAATTTATTATCGAATGATAAAGAACTGTTTAAAGACTTTATCCAACCTGTAGAAATTGTAAATTCTGTGGATGGAGTGGATAAGGAACTCCTGGACTATGAAAACACAATTGTGACTTTCCACGATGAATTTAATGATTTGGAGTGGTGGCACTTGAACCATGTGCAATTTCTACTACTTTTCAAGGTTAGCTGTAAAATATTGTCTACACCAGCAAGTAGTGCTGCCTGGGAACGAGTTTTTTCTTCGGCCGGACTTGATTTCGGAAAAACGTAGTTTAATTTTTTCCGACCCAGTTTCAGCTAACCAGATAAGGTTTTTACATTCCAATGTAAAAAAATTGAAGTCTGTAATGATTTGGAAGAAAAAAAACCGAAGCGAGTTTTCAGAAAAAATTAAATAAAATTTTAAATCGAAAATCCGAATGGGTTGAAGGACCAGCACTTCATTTGTAAGTGAGTTTACTATGTTAAGTAAGCTCAGTGTACTCGGTGTATTCGGTCTATACAATGTACTACCCCCATTCTTATGAGTACACCACATTAACAGTGTTATTCATAAAGCATAATCAACTTTGAATTATCCTTGATTTAAGTTTAATTATACTTTAAAAATATTTCTTTATTCATTACAATTTTCATCACTTACCAATGTTGATCAAGGCTTCATTAACTCAAATGCCGAATTCCGTATTTTAAATCAAAGTGACATCAAGTAATTTAACAAAATATTTTTTTATATTAAAATGAATAGTTTTTTAAGTTTTATTAATTATTTAGACATGTTGAATGATTTCAATAACACGCGGCGCCCAAAAAAATATATTCAAGACTTCTTTAAGGATGAATTTAGGAGTAAATACAGATTGTCGAAAGAAAAGTAATCGATCTGGTTCAAAATAATTATGAAGGAGATAATAGAGGTGGATGCATCTCTGCTGAGTTGGAGGTAATGGCAGCGACTCAATGCTGGGTCGGAATGGAGTAAGTTGATCACTTTTGTGTACAGACTCATATGACATGACAAAATTGTTCAAGATTCAAGATGATGTTGCTGATATTCATGGTTTCAGTCAACCTATTTACAATGAGCAGGATATGTGCTAGAGTGGCAAACGCTTTTGCTTCAAAAAGGCACTTGTATGTGAATATGCTAACCCTAGTTGAGGATCAATTGGGTGTTATATCTAAATTCTATGTAATAACAGGATTTCCAGATGTAATTGGTGCAATCGATTGCACCCACATACGTATTCAAAGAAAATGAGGTGATGCGAGTTAATATTACATCAACAGAAAGGGCTAATTTTCTATAAATATTCAGGTAAATACTATGGTTTCGGAAAAAAATCTGACTTATACTATTTTATACCAGGTCGTTTGCGATGCACGTCTAAAAATGGGATATATTGTGTACCACTGGCGTGGAAGTATTCACGACTCTAAGATCTTTAGAGAGAGTAGAATAAAAAGTCGCTTAGAAAGTGGAGAGTTCAAAGGATCCTTGTTGGGAGATAGTGGATATGCTTGCACACCGTATCTCTTTACTCCTTTCCTTAATCACCCAAACCCCAGAAGAGCAGTGATACAATAAGGCTCATGTTGGTACTAGAAATACTATTGAAAAATGTTTTGGGATGTTTTGGAAAAAGAGACTCCGGATCCTATTTAACGGTATGAGGGGTCCAATAGAATCGGTGAAGAGGACAGTATTTGCTGTAGCAGTCTTGCACAATTTAGTAATAGATTTCAATGATCAACTTATTGGTAAGTACGATGGAATTTGACTGGTCTTACCTTAACAAATATTATTTCCTTCTTTTTTTAGAAGATCCGCATGACTTAGAATCCCCGAATGAATATGTTCAACCATCTGTAGAACAGCAAGCTTATGTACCGGAAATAAGCCGCAGAGCATTTATTAATTAACACTTTTGCTGAGAAATGCATAAATGGTCCCATGTCTGAAATGTGTACGTATAATAAAAACACTATTCCTTTTATAATTAACGTTTTTTATTTAATTTTTATTTTTATTTTCATCATGTTGCTCCTGCATAAGCCGAAGCTTCAGCCCTCTTTCCATTTCAATGCTCTTCATCTGAGCCTCTTGTACTTTCTTCATGTACTCCAGCTGCTTCTCCCTCACATTCTTAGAAATAAGAAAAAGTTCTCTCTTACAAAATTCGTCCTCCGATTGAACCTAAAATGCCAACACATATACATATGTATATTTAGGTATGCCTTAATTATAATAAACCTACGTATCTGGCTTTGTTTCTTTTTTTTTTGGATGGGTGCAGGAGTGCGAGAAACTGTGGAAGTATTCAAAGGTTGAGGTCTCAGTAACAATCAAGTGAAACAAAAGATATGCTTCTTTGTTGAAATTTTACAATTAATCATACATTTTAATACCTGCTGAGCTGGTTCCTCACGAGTTGCTAAAAAATAAAATAAATAAAATAAAGAAATAAAAATTATTTAAAAAATTCATTTAAACTTACTTTTTCTTCTGCGTCCGAATTTGCAGTGCGTTCAAGTTTTGTTGCTTTCTCCATTTTTTTGATTTGTCATTAACGTTTATGACATACCAGTAGTTTGACGTTTAACAAAAAGTTTCAAGCAGTGATTCCAAAACCGTTTATCAACGCAAAATTAGTTATTATGCGTCCACAAATACGAGTATATTATGAATAAAACAATCAGCAACTTTTTAATCGCGAATTAGTTAAGCGTAAATCAAAAGGCAATTAAGAAAATGTAATGAATACGGCTGTAAATGTGTTGTTAGGAATAGGTGAAGTACTCATTTGATATAATCAAACATCAGGTGATCTATTCGTTTTACTTATCAAGCTATGAGTACTTCTATAGTAATGGAAGTGTTTGATATGAAACGAATGTCTGGTTTCAAAGCATTCATTACATCTGTCTATTAGATATGACAGAATGGTGCGACGAGCCTAGAGGAGAAAGCACATCAATAGTGTGAGATGAGAAGTTAAAAACAATTCCATTGTGTTATGCATGAAATGAAACAGTGCATCCATCGGTTGTTAAATACACTCAGTCACTTGTATGATAAATACAGTAACGGCGGTGACTGAGTTCAAGCAAATGTACTTCGATCAAGAGCGGGAGACGTGGGATATCGACACTGTGTAATTTTTTTTTTCTCCAATGCAATCAGCAATGCGTGTTTTTTTTTTGCACAACACACGAGAATTTAAGAGTGCACTGGTCAACGTGTGCACTAGTCAGTGGTCGACTCGGTACTTATATGAAGGAAGTCATCTGGAGAAAGTTAAGGATCTAAAGAAGTTGGATCTATGTTCTCTATGCAAAGCTATGTTCTCCACATCCTCCATTCCATACCCCGAGCTTGGTGAATGGTCGGAAAAGTACTCCTTCAGCACCTGAAGAGACAATAGAAGTGATGATTATGAGAAATGTCTGTTTGCAATCTAACTCGGAATTTAACTATACATATATAGAGAGTCATTCAACAAGAGGTTTTGTCCCGAGCCCGGTTCGTCGTCAGAATAAACGCTATGATTTGATTATGATGTGTGTGTGTGTATTTATTCTCTAAAATGATTGAATTATAATTTGGGTATTTCGATATATCGATACTTACTTTTCAACGATTTATGTGGCTGCGTCCGGACTCGGCGACTGTTGGCTTTAATTTGAAATCTACTCTTACTTCGAAGTGTCATGGCTGTCAGACGTAAAACGTCAAATATTACGGAGTGTATTCACCAACATCGAACGTAACCACATAACACACCGATTACACTATTCTGATTTAAACATTAATATATTTTTTAACACTCCACCACTCGTGAGGCGCTCGAGTCTCGATCGAAAGGCTCACCAAACACTAGTACCGCCAACTTCACCGCTGATCTTCGCAGAGTCTTGGAGGTTGTCTGAATCTCGGCTGAGCGGACTTGCCCATCAGGCCCTGGGTAAAAGTTTGTTATTCTACCTCGCACCCACTTGCTTCGCGGGACGTCGACATCACAAACGAGGACTAGATCCCCAATCTGCAATGGCTTTACCCTGTCAAACCACATACACCTATTGGTCAAAACGGGGAGATACTCCGTCACCCACCTTTTCTAGAAGCGATCTTTCAGCTGCTGGGACACACTCCACTGCTTCCTCAAGCATAGCGCTTTGCCATCGAAAGGGCCCAGTGTGTGCGTCGAACTCGTACCACCCACGATGAAATAGATCGGCGTAAGCGGCTCTTCCTCCGCGACCATCACCGGTAAGTGAGTGAGCGGGCGGCTATTCACAATGTTTTCCGCTTCTATGAGCGCACTCTGCAAAGTCTCGAACCTTGGCGACACCTCGGACAGCGTTCGAGAGAGAACACGTTTAATAGATTGAACTAAGCGCTCACAAAAACCTCCAGCATGCGGGTTCGCCGGACAGTTGAAAGTCCACTCTATTCCTTTCAGAGCAAGTTCAGCTTTCACTGCCTCGTTATCAAAAATTCGACTGGTGATAAGCTCTTTCTTCTCGCCAATGAAATTGGTTCCATTGTAACTTCGTATTCGAAGCCTGTTGACAAAATTCCGTATGCAGAGGATGCATGCGTCCGACGAAAAGTCTGCTGCTATCTCCAGGTGTATTGCTCTGATGGTCAGGCAGGTGAAAAGAGCGACCCACCTCTTTTCCTTTCGGCGGCCTATGGCAACCGTAACAGGTCCGAAGGAATCCAGAATACGTGAACGGCCTTATTTTCGGCGTAAGGCGATCAACTGGAAGTTGGCCATCAATGGCGGAGACGGTTTGGCATTATGAATGCGGCATAGCTGGCATCGGATCCTTATCCTTTTTACGGCATTTCGAAGTCCTAGTATCCGAAATCGCTGGCGGATCTCGTTCACTACCGTATCGTCGTTTTGGTGGCCACAACGTCGGTGAAGATGGTCGATGATCAGGTTTGTCACGCGATAATTTTTAGGGAGTATTATGGGACGTCTAGTCTCAAAGCGTATCGTCGTAGCAGCGTCTATTCGACCCGAAATTCGAGCGAGTCCACGGTCATCGAGGTACAGTGAAAGCTTGTAGATCTGGCTGTCTTTTCCGACACGCGACTCCTTGCGTATCATGGAGATATCGGAGCTGAAGGCATCGCTTTGAACTTGAAGGCATATCAAACGTTCTGAGCTAAAAAGCTCGAACGCAGTCAGCTCACCTCGTTAGTCTCTCTTTCCCTGGCAGAAGTCAATGAAACGTAGTAACCACGCGATGTTCCTTTGAAGCCTCGAATACTGGAAAAACCGAGCTGTGAATAGGGCTGCGTTGTCGATGCGTAACAAATATTTCGGTCAGAGTTCATCTCGACACTCACCCGTGGAGACGTCATCCGGCCATTTTGGTCATTCCGCTTCAGCTAACTCCAAAAAGAAAGGTCCCTTTATCAATCAATCCGCTTGGCATATGATAGATACTTATTATGGCATCTGGGAATCCTTAGTTGAGACAACGCTGGCAGCTCCGCCTTCCATTGCTTCCATTTAACGTACAATTCGTTGGGGATTGGCTCATCCCACGCAGTTCCAGATTGAATTAAGCAGCAACTTTAGATACAGCGTAAAACTGGCAATAATCCCGAAGGGGTCAAATATCGACAACGTGATACTAAGGAATTCTCTCTTCGTTGGGCATCTATCTTCCTCCATGATAGCTCGGCTAATACGCGGAAACTTAAGTTGGAAGAAAAACGAATCATCTGAACGGTCCCAACACATGCCGAGAACCTTTTCCGTCGCCGACGATGCTTCAATATTCATGGCGATTGTGCGTCCTGAGCGGCGTTAACCCACACAAGCATTGACCTCATCGGAGTTCGACAACATATTTCTCAGCTCAAACCCACCACTTTTATAAATCGCTACGACGACTTTTGTGATTTTAATGGCATCCGAGACACTGTCAAAACTATCGACGAAGTCATCTACGTAGTGGTTATAAATAATGGCTTCGACAGCTCGTGGCTCTTTGAATGAGAATCTTAAAGCATTATAGTTTTTAACGAAGTTGGCTATACAAGGTGAACAGCTGGCTCCGAACGTCATGGCTTTCATCACGTACTTCTCGATTGGCTTATCGACGCTATCTCGCCAGAGGAACCGCTGAGAGTGCTGGTCTTCCGGTCGGATTGTTATCTGGTGGAACATCTCCTTGATATCCCCTATGACTGCTACTGTCCGCAGTCTAAAATTAAACAGGACTGCTACTAAGGGCCTGTAGTCATCGGACCCTTTCAAGAGGAAAGAGTTTGGGAATAAACCACCTATCTCTGCAGCAGCGTCGAACACCAGGCGAGTCTCTCCAGGTTTATTTGGGTTTCTAACCCCGAAGTGAGGCAGGTACCAAGTTCTTGAGTCCCCTTCCTGAGCTTCGGCATGGTTCAGCTTTCTCACGTACCCTTTCTCGACGTAATCGGCAATCGTCTTCCTGTACTTAACAGCTAACTCGGGATCTTTTCGCATTTCGAGGCTAAGAAGCCTCTTTTTGGCCAGCTGGTAACTTCTCGGTAGCACGGGGCTATCAGTCTTCCATAACAGACTCATACTATACCGCTCCCCCTATCGAGCGATTGTAGCAGTTAAAGTCTGTAAGGCCTTCTTGTCTTCTTCGGACATTAATTTCTGAGTCGGCTTTTTTCGATTTTAAAGTAGTTATTGACAATTTCATCCATTCGACGATTCTTTTCAACTGACTGATGGCGAAAAAGAATGACACCTTCATCCAGGTCACCGGTAAAATCCGCTCTGCCGTAAACTACCCAATCAAGCTTGGTTCTGGTTAGGATTGGCCCGTCTCTATCTGAACTGGCGCCATCTAAGGGTGCTCCAAGATGACTGTTGTCGAGTCCAATAAGAATTTCTGGCTTTGCGTTGCTCTAGTCAGTAAGAGGAATTCCAAAGTCGCAAATGACTGGACCTCTGAGGCAGCAAAGGTCTGAGTGCCTACTCAACACAAGTCCACTACTGTTTGTATATTTCGCATCCGATATTACTCCGCGGCTTTTCGATCCTCACTTATAAGAATGTCAACCGCAAACGACTTCTTCGCGAGCGTTTCACGGCCCAACCATCGCAGGTTCAGGTCCTTCGGCCTTCCTTCGAGCCGTAAACGTTTTGCCAAGTCCTGGCTCATAATGGTAACGGATGAGCCTTCGTCAAATAAAGCATACGTCCGTACTTTCGTTTTGCCGTTATACACCTTGACTGGTAAAACGCAAAAAAGAATTCTGGTCGTTCCATTTCCTTACAATTTAAAACTGATCTTTGGGGGAGAGCCCTGGTTGTTGACGTTAACTGAGGTTGACTGCTGGGCGACATCCGCTTCATGAAGGGACTGATGATGCATCTTGCTGCAGTTCTCCATTCCGCATGGCTTCCGCATCCTGCATGCTCTTATGCTGTGACCACTCTTCAAACAGCAGAAACAGAGTCGGTTCCGCTTCACAAACGACCATTTGTCTGGAAGGTCCAACACCTTGAAATTATTGCACTCTACGACTGGATGTTGCTCAGCTTTACAATACCGACACTTATTAGACAATGCGCTGGTTGGAGGCGAACTTCTATTTGTATGTAGGATACTCCTTGGCTTTGGCTTATGATCCACTGCATTCGGATGTGGCGAAGAGAGTGAGATGGTAGAGACAATGCAGACAAGACGGGCAATTCGATTCAACCAGTCATTAAAATGTTTAACGGTTGCATATGGCAGGATGCACACACATGTCTGGGCCCACTCTAATCTCCTGCTCATCGGTAGCTTCCCAACAAGCTCATCTAAGAGGGCAAGATTTGCCAAATGCTAATGCATTTCAAGGAATACCGTTAAATTCTGTGCTTTTGTAGCGAATGGTATGATGAGCTCCAGTTTGTTCTCAGAAATCTGCGCAGCTTCTCTCACCTTCTTCAACTGACTCCGCACGAGGCATTCGGGACGTCCGTAATGAAGTTCTAACGTCGACATTACTTGACCGACACTGTCTGGATGTATCAGTAAAGATTCGACGACATCTCTCGCTTCACCCATGATGCTTTTCTGCAGCCGAAACATATTCTCCACCCGGCTGTAGCCAAAAATTCTTGACGATTCCAAGAAAGCCATACAAAACATCGTCCATTCCGCGGAACTGCGGAAGATCATGTAACTTGCCATGGTTTCCATGTCCAAATGAAGTTGAAGACGGCTGTTGAGTCGGTGGGGCTTGCGTGAAGGCTAGCTGAGGAGTTAAAGGCCGCTGTTCGAAGGTTTACGCGCTGTTTAACGGATGAAGAAACGTTAGAACTTGGTTGCACGTAGAGAGGCTGGGCAGAGTCTGATTATAGATCGATGAGGCAGTGATCGGTGGCCAGGAATACTGTGAACACGAAGTGGCTGTCATCGATTGCGATGTTGTTCTTGGTTCTTTCGGAAATCCATACGAAATTGGCATTGCTGCGACTGGAGCCGCGTACGAAGTCACGGTGTCAGTGGAAGGTGGTTCAGTTACGATGGAGCAAGTCGCTACTGGAGGTGCACTAGCGCTTGGCGACACGTACCTATGGCGGTGTTAATGTTGGACGTACTGTCATGACTGCTTCCGTACCAACCGGCTGAGTAACTATGGACGAGACTGTTAATGATTGTTGCTTGTTGAGGAGTGTCTCCAGACGATGGCGTTCCTGTCTCTCCGTCGCAGCAGATGATGTTATGGTTTCTAGTTGTGCGCGCAATTCCTGTAGCTCTCGGCGCAACGTGGCTATCTCGGCATCGCCTATCACCATAACTGTTTGGTCGGCCTCCTCGTATGAGATGGTATCCGTAGAATCTTCTTGGTCGACTTCCTCTGGTTTTCTCGCTGTACTCCTGGTTACTCTTGTGCAAGTCGGATCGGGCGATCGTTGAGGGTTCGGCAGGTGCTTGGAGCTATCAGTCGTGGTAGAGAGGATGTAGTTTTGAACTATGGTTGTAGTTAACTGAACGATGAATATGTAGTAACAAATGTCTTTGCCCAGATCATACAACCCCTTTTTTATAAATATTTTTTGAAATTCAATTTATTTAATTTATTTTCCCTACTGTTGGAATATTATTGGCATTGCGTGGTATTATTTTGACCAATAAGCAAATGGAATGTAAAGGCGACAGCCGAAAGAAACAGTTATACTCGTATATAATATAATATAATATAATATAATATGGGTGTTTACCTGGGTTGCTGATAGGATTTGCAAAACTCTGCTGGCGGCAATTCTTGACTGTGGTGGCTATTCTGTTGGTTGTGACGGCAAATCTTGGCTGTGGTGACAATTTTGTTTGTTGTGGCGGCAAATATTGGCTCTGGTGATAATTTTATTTGTTGTGGCGGCAAATCTTGGTGGAGGTAATTCTTTTTGTTGCGGCGGCAATGTGGCTGTTGGATAGTGGCGGCAATGTGGCTGTGATTCCCGTAACTGGTTGCTGTTGATTGCATGTAAATTGAATTGGCAGTAGCGGGAATTCTGGCTGCCAAGATATTAGCGAGGAGCAATACAGCAAAAGGAATAAAGCTGGCTGAATGAACGGCATTACAGAAACTGGGCTGGCTGCCGAGATAAAAACGAAAAAGAATAAAGATGTCCCGAGCCCGGTTCGTCGTCTGAATAAACGCTATGATTTGATGATGATGATGTGTGTGTGTGTTTATTCTCTAAAATGATTGAATTACAATTTGGGTATTTCGATATACCGATACTTACTTTTCGGCGACTTATGTGGCTGCGTCCGGACTCGGCGACTGTTGGCTTTAATTTGAGTCTACTCGCACTTCGAAGTGTCATGGCTGTCAGACGTAAAACGTCAAATATTACGGAGTGCGTTCACCAACATCGGACGTAACCACATAACCCACCGATTACATTATTCTGATTTAAACATTAATATTTTTTTTTAACAGGTGTCGTTTTCAATTTCGCGTCATTATTGAATTGTCAACATATAGCTATCATTACGAGTATGATCAGTTTTGATTAGTAACAACTAGAAGGTTATTAAATATGGATCGACACATACTCGCACAAAAAACAGTGAAAATATTATGGAAACGTTTCATAAAGATTATCAGCCTTTGGTCATCATCAAACGCCTTCTCGCACAGCTATAGTGAGTTTAATCGATAAATTTGAACGTCGCGGACAAGTTAGTAATGTGATGACTCCAACGCGTGTTCGTGCGGCAAGGACGTACTTTCGCTGATTGGATGTGGGAAATAAATGCACAGGTTCATGATTTTTTACACAAAATTATTCTGAGTGATGAGGCTCATTTCCGTTTGTCTGGGTACGACAAAACTGTCGCATCTGGGGATCCGAAAATCCAAGAGAAATAGTGGAGCAACCTTTCCATTTACAACGGGTGACAGTTTGTTGCGGTTCTTAGGCTGGCTGTGTCATTGGGCTATATTTTTCCTAAAATGATACTGGTGCGACCGTTTAGTGCTGGACTGCGTTGGCGAATGATGTTGACTGATTTTTTTTCCTGAAATTGATGTGGACGACATTTATTTTCATCAAAACGGGACCCCAAGGACGTATGATTTCTCGAAATGGAGACTTCAATTGGCCGCCAAGATTGTACGATTTAACACAACTAGACTTTTTTCTTTAGGACTATGTCAAACATAAAGTCTTCGCCAATGCTCCTACAATGATTCATGCACTCAAAGTAAATATCAGAGCTGTTATTCGTGGCATATACCCGCAATTATGAGAAAATTTCACAAAAAATTGCATTAAAAGGATGACTATTTGTAGGCAGTGCCGAGGCGAACATATGGCAAATATTGTATTCCATTACTAACCTAAAAGTTTGAGCTTTAGACTCAAATAAAATTATTACCGCTTTTCATAAAAATGGAGCACTTCTCTGTTAAATTAAAATGACATCTCTTGTCTCATGCAACTGGTTGTGCGCTCCACATCAGTACATCGACTTGGACATATTTTGAGCTCCCAAGATGACCGGAAATGCAGTCATGCATAAGGCTCGAGCTTACCCCGAATTAATGTTACCTTATACCTGCACAGTGGTTTACCCTCCACCTTCAGAACTTAATAGTTTT
This sequence comes from Volucella bombylans, assembly GCA_949129095.1. Lineage (NCBI taxonomy): Eukaryota > Metazoa > Arthropoda > Insecta > Diptera > Syrphidae > Volucella > Volucella bombylans. The sequence continues at coordinate 53,485,317 of OX422143.1, forward strand.
AATTGGAATTACCACGAAGCGAGCTTTCCCTCAAAAGACCACAGAATACTTGAATCTTCACTCCGCTTCGATAGAGTTGAGACTCCAGCGCAGGACTTGGACAATTAAGGACGTATGCAAGGTATTCATTGATGTTTGGTGTGGGGCATAGTCGACATACCTACACAAATCGAAATAAGGCAAAGATGAGATTACTTCCGAGATGATGGCAAAGAAAGGAAGTGTAAGGACATGGAACACAACTTATGAGGAACCTTCGGTTGCGAGATAATAGCAAAAAAATAATTCTCAGTAAACACAAGCTCACATTGAAGATTTCTCGAAGACGAGCACTATCCCTAGGGGGAGTGCGATAGCCTTCAACATTTAAACCCTAACACCTGAATTAGGCTGAGGTGAGGAGTAAACCAAATTACATGATAAGTGCTGGAAACGAAAGTTATTTCCCAATACAAACCATTTAGTATACTGTGCTAAAAATGATGACTTTGATGCAGTATTTAATTCGTGCTTCCATAACAATCTGACGCTACTTCAATTTGTTGCTCTATTATTGCTTCTACTTTAATTTCCAAAATTTTAATCGAAGATTTTATTTTAAATCCCATAACACTTTAGTCAAACTTCAATTTAGGTAGCACACTTTTTTTTTTTGACTCAACACTCCAAAGTCAAAGCTCCAGTCGTTACCACTTTTTGGAAAACATTTATTAGCGTCGATAAAATACGTCACGGTAAAGATCCCATTGAGAATAGTTGATGATACCTATAAAAATGTTTGCCTCTCCCATGTAGACCATTTGGTAGTGCCTCTTCCTTTCTTCTTTTTTTTGACTACCAGAGCCAAACAACTTTTCTGTGTACAGAAATTCTCCAACTGGTTGTTGGAGATTTGTGCTCAAGGGGGTAAAAGTAATTTATAAATCCACTCCTATCCGACTCCTCTATCGGCTTCGGTCAATAAATAAATAATCCATAAATTCTTTTTTTTCCATAGCACCTTTGGATTTAAGTCCTTAATGGAACGGAACAAATGGCAAAAGTAAGCTATTTACCAGAATAAAAAGAAAAAGGGTTAGGACGAGTGATAGTATGGCAAGTCGAATCAAAGTTGAAAGGCATTACGGCCTAGCTGAAGTTGCACTCTGATATGAATTTCCGAACTGAATAAATTTCACTTAGTGTTGAGTGGGAACAATTTAAAGAATTTTTTATGAGTATCTTTTATGTATTAGCAATGTAGTGAATAGTAATATAAATACTACGGGACTGCTTTTTGGATGTAAATTAAAGACTTAGATAAAAGGAAGTCTGCCTGAATAAGTTGTACAAAACTCATTAGCTAATACCAGGGGCTTAATTTTATAACAGTTTACCCAATTCCTTACATTCACGGACGACATTGACATTATTGAAAGAACACAGCGTTAACAAAGCAATTATGATATACATATAAGGTTTTTCAATAAGGATATAACAATTTTGTATTTAAATAAGACATAGAATAATTCAGATATCGGGCTGAAATTATATTATTAATTATACATGTTCAGTTTAAGTGTGGAACTCATTCAATTTTCCATCACTTTGCTACATATCAGGCGGAACCTTGGCAATTTCACGTTCGATATTGTTCCTGAGCTCCTCTAACGTTGTTGGCATAAGCCAATGACATAACGTAACCTAGTAAAAAGAGATCCAACTGCGTTAAATCGAATGAGTGAGGCAGCAATTCGACCGGACGATTTCTGCAAATTACACGATTACCGAAATTCCCCTTCTATAGACGAAATGTTTGACCAGCTGTGTCGCATTTAGGACTATCTTGTTCGAATCACATATCACTGATGTTATGTCAATCTAATTCTGACCAAAAATAGTCTTCCAACATGGCACGATATCGAACTCCATTGAATGTAACATGGCGATCATTTTCATCGATGAACAAATACGGTCCAATCACATCTCCGGCATGATATCCACATCACAAGGTCACTTTTTCTGAATGCATTGTCTCATGAAGCACATGTGGGTTTTTTGCTGCCCAATAACGCATGTTTTGCTTATTGACAAAGCCATTAAGCCAGAAATGAGCTTAATTGCTGAAGATGATTTTTCGATGAAATCTGGATTTTCTTCTAACTTCTGCAAAGCCCAAACGGTGGAGTTTCGGGGTATCAAACGATTAAGATTCTTCAATTCTTGAGTTAATTTGATCTTGTATAGGGGTAGGCTTACAACTCTATGCAAAATTCGCCACAGTTTGGACTGAGATATTCCCAATTCATGTGAACGGCGTGGAATCGACTGATTTGGCTCATTTTGAACTGAAGCACTTATGGCTACGATATTTTCGGTACTTCGACCGGTGCGTTGTCTCACTAGAACAGGAACATTCAATAGTGAATATGTTGACTTGAATTTACCCACTACAGTACGCCTGTCTAGTGGGACGATTGTTATGACCGAAAATTGGAGTAAGATCTCTTGACACAGAATTACAGCGGTAATTTTCAATAATATAATATCCAAAAATTGCTCGTTCGAGAACTTTAAAATGATAAAAATGTAAACTTTGGAAAAGGTTTTGACATAGACAGACCATTAAAAAAATGTTAAGGATGCGTTATATTTACGAGTATGTCCCTATTGAAAACCCCTTTATATATTATTCTTCTTTGTACATTGGACTAGTGTACTTAATTTTCGTGAGAGGAATTTATCCTAAGGTTTCTTTTTTTTAGACTGTACAAGTACCAATAGATATTGGCAAGTGATTCTTCTTTTAATGTCTACTAATAGTAAGAGTGACTATAATGGTACTATAAAGAATTAAATTAAATTTTCCCAGGAGTCCACAATTCAATTCACATCAACTTTTTCATTAGTCGTGAAAGAGAGCTTTTGAATTTCACTTAGTGAAATTCGTATGGACTCGGTGGCCAATGCACTGGTCCATTTCGTGATATAGTGTTATCGGTGAATCAAGTCCACAGTAGGTTAGATTAGGTAAGAGTGGTTGCTGGAAAGACCTTATGCCAATTAGCCCATCGTGATGCCACGTTTATCTGTGATCCTCCTACTCCTGGATTCAATTTGAGAATATTACGAAATGTAGAAGACTGTTAATGTCTATATTGTCTTTCCTTCCTTCTTAGGGAGCGAGCTGGCCATGTACGGAGTAGGTGAAGAATTGTCTTCTCCTCCTGTTCATCCATGCAGCTTCTGCAGAAATCATTAGTAAAGACGGCAAGCCTTCTTACATGCTTACCTATAAGCAGTGTCCAGTAATGACACCTATGAAAGCGCTGAGATGTTTCCTATTTAGAAAGATCAAACTCTTAGAGTGATTCAGATCCAGCTGTGGCCAGATTTATTTGGTCGCTAGACAACTACACCCAACAGTCAACCAAAGGTTTGGTTTTTTGTTAGCATCTAGCTATTGGTATACCAATACTACCATTTTCCGGTAGAATTGGTACAGTGGTTCCAATGTTGGCGAGTTCGTCGGCCCTAAAATTCCCTTGAATTCTCTGTGTCCCGGCACTCAACTTAGGTGAAAGTTGAACTGCTTTGCCATCTCCCTAAGAAGATTGGAAAAAATTACTGTTTTAGAATTTTGTGAGACTGACTATCCGAAAATATGCGGATATCCCTTGCAGATATCACGGTTTTCTTCAGCCAGGACAGGAATTCCTTAATCGCCAAAATTTCCACCTGGAACACGCTACACTGATTTGAAATATTAAACTTATCTGAGAAAATACCGCCACCAACCCCTCTACCAGTCTTAGATCCATCTGTATAAAAGTGAATTGACTTGTCATCTATGAAAGCATCTTCCTTAAGAAGGATCTGGAGGGGATGCTTACATGAAAATCTTTTTCAAACCAACATCGGGTGTAGATAAATAGATAGATAGATACGAGTATTTTATTACTTTCAATTTTCAATTCATTTACAAAAAGTTTAATGCAATTATTTTAAGCTGTCTGCCTGGGTCTGACGAAGTTTAAATATTTAAAAAAAAAACTCTTCAATTATGGCCCTTGTATATTTTTAAGCTTTTTCAAAATAGTAGTATGGTCTAATCCAGTTTGCACCATTCGAAATGTTTGTCATCTCCAATTAATTGAAAACTCGTCTCCCGAAAAACTGGAGTCTTAACTCACTGAGTATACGGCACATACCCAAGAAGTGATACTCGTAATTGTTCCGCCTCCCTCGTAAATTACACAGAGAGCAAACGATTGGTAAATTTTCTCTATGCGAAATAAAGTTTAAGGCCATAATTTTAATTCAGCCCTTGAAAACTGGACAGTGCAGTCCTCTATGTTTAGGAAAGCGACCATTATGTACTCTCTATATGGTAGTGATCGTTCGATGTAGCTAGTGAATGTAGAGTCATTTCCACCGATTTTCCTTTACAGTAAACATGTTGAGCCGTTAACAAAAGTGTGGATCAATTTTAGATCGTATGTGGATATCAATCAGTCGTTCTAGAGTTTTCAGAAGGAAAGATGATAGATTTGTAGGTCTCAGATCCATTTTCCGGCTTTGAGAATGAACACTACATTGACTTCTCTCCATGATAATGAAATGTGGATCAGTCCTACATACACAGCTCCTCATGATATTCTCTAGCGTAGGCAGGATAATATCTGAGGACCTTTGTAGCTCGGAAGGTATTATACCGTTTGACCATGAATTTTCGTCACGGTTGCAGTAGTCCTTCTATATTTGTTAGTGGCCGTGAATGGAGAGCTACCTGGAAAGTGTGTGTCCGGGAGCAGGTTGAGTGATTCGTCACTCGGTGAACCACCCGATGATAAAGCCAGTTTTAAACCCGCCAGATTCCAGTACCACCCTTTCTAGGTTGCCAGCAGAGAGAAGGCCTACATGATCGTGTCCAGCCAGTCTTACCACTTCTTCAAGGTTTGATTTTGATCCAATGCTGGAGCCTTGCTGGTAGTCGGGGCAGCCACTGTTCTACCACCCGTTATTAAAGGGGTATCGGTCTCGTGTTTTTTCTTTTTGAGGGAGTATCGATTAATATTCCACGAGTAGCGGAGAAAGGATGGTACATTTGCACTGAGATCTGCTAGCTAAGGTTTTTATGATACCTTCATCCAGCCCACAGCAAAAGGAAGTGGTTGTGTTGATGAAGAAGGGGACGGGGATGGGGGTGAGTATCCTTTAGTTTTGGGACTCATTTAGATAATTCATTGACCTTACTCAGACTCTACAACATTACAAGATCAATTCTCAAGTAGAGGAAATACACAGTAAATCAATTTCATCATGGGCAGTGTGGTATGGAAGAGAAAATAATCGTTCGCATCGTCTTTTTTTTTTTGCGACAATAGAATATGTTACATGACTACTATCCTGATTCAAATATGCACTAAATAGGATATAGGAATACTAAAGATATTCAAATGTTGAAAAGAGAAAATACACAAGGTAGCGCAAATTTAATCACCCTATCGGAAGACGGTATAATTTTTACAAATGGCGTCACACGTCAATCATATTTGACATTTGTGAACTAGACAGTTGCAGTATACAAACAGACAAGCAATGGAGCGCTATACTTCGAAAAAGCGTGGAATAATTGTGTCGCTGTTTTTGACCAATAATCGGTCGGTGGTGTTAGCGCAGTGTAAATTTCGAAGTCGATTTCCTAATTGTGTCGCGCCAACTGGGCAAACATTCCGGCGCTTAGCTACTCGACTCGAACAGAGTGGAACCACATACAAACAGTGCATCAGTTAATGCCTCCTGACCTTCAGTCGCGTTTGAATTACTGTAAAGACACCCTCAATCTCAACAACGAAGAGGACGATTTTGTGTCGAAAATCATCATGAGAGACGAGGCGCATTTCCACTTAAGTGGTTACGTCAATAAGCAAAATCTCCGTTTCTGGGGCACTGAAAATCTGCGTATCACACGAAATGGTGCGGCGTTCACGTGGGAGGAGTGGTTGGGTCGTATTTTTTTAGGACGCCATCGGCAATACGGTCACAAGCCTCAGACAATCGCAGCCCTTAAGGAGAATATTCGACAGGAATGCGAACAGTTATCACCGGAAATCTTGCGGAAAGTCAAGGAAAATGCGATAAAACGGGTACAAATGTGTATCAGCACTGGCGGCAGCCACTTGGCGGATATCATATTTTCCACTTAACAGAAAAAATTCTAAAGATCCAAATAAAGATTTCCATCACTCAAATGCATTTTTTTCATTTAGTAAAAAAATAATTCAAAAACAAAGTTGGATGATTATTTTGCGCCACCTTGTGCAAGCCCATACTAATCACGAGTATCCAACTTAAATTACAACAAACAATCCAAATTCAATAAAAAAAATACAAAGTCCATGCGTATAAAGAGTTCGTCCTGACCTATGTGCATACATGCCATACAAAAGTAGGCACGAATAATTGCTATGTAAAATACCGTGTTAACCTCATTTACTCGTTCGTTTTTTTTATTTTCGTTTGTGCTCGTTAAGCACCAAGTACTCGTACACAGACCTAAGTAGCACAACATGCTACTTTCAACTTTCAACTCAAAACTGAAAATATCCCACTTTGGTCTTAAGGAGTCGACCATTAGCAGGTATATATGATACACCTTAATTGGAATGCAAGAAAAACAACAACAAGCAATTCTGACACGCTGAAGTGTGAAAGTTTTTAAGGATCTAGAACAGACTTTACTGAGCTGAGTCTATCAGTGTTGAACAAGAAGGGTTTATGGCATTGTCCCAAATGTTACGAATCCATGTTGACCATGAATTTACTCATACTTAAATGTCCTGGTTCATGTCAGTGGAATAAAGTTTGGTCACAGGAGGCAAAAGCGTACAATAAAAGCATTTAGCAACTCGCAGACTACGAGCACACATACGTCAGTACGTCCACGTAACCAAGTGTACGGTGTGTGCTCGTAAAAATCATCCCTACTTGGACATCATCACCAGAGTCCAGGAGCACACTTAAGATGGCCAGTTAATGCGATAGACTCTGTGGTACAATGTTTAGAAATTTATGTGAGGACACATAATCCTATGCGACCAACGACAAAGACGGACCATAATGATCAAGGATGAGGTGGAATGAAGTACCTACAATTATGGACGTCAGTATGGTCATCATGGACATAGTCTTCTGGTGGACGAGGGCGTACAAGTAGATGCGAATAGGTGGGAGTAGCTAAATTTAGTTAAAAGGAAAGAATACTACACAATGTAGGGGCTTGTACGAGTATTCGTACATAGAAATGGAAGCAAAAACGGATGCGGCTATCATCCCTTTCTCTTGTTGTAGTAGCAAGTAGAAGTAGTGGTTAGAAATTGCTTATGTTCACTTCAATGCATATAATGGCCATTATACTGCATGGACACAGTTTGATAACGAATTGCTGGACATTCGTAATTTATTAGTGTCAAAGCCGCACACGGTGAGGGTCATAATAAATTGAAAATTGTTGCGGATGGTGCGTGGTTTCAAACAGCAGCAGAGAGTAAAGAGTAGTGGTACATATGTAGTTTATCGGATAATATGTTGCCTTTGAGCCAAAGGGTGCACTCTCCGAATGTCAAGGAGAAGAGTCAACTTTAAGTAACAGACTCAGTTTGGTGTCAAAAATATAAGTGAATTGAGATATGAACTTACTTTCATATACTGCTTTACTGCATCCTGTTGAACTGAACATTTTATTAGAGTTCGACCGAACATTCGGCTTCTGCTTCAGCTTCGGCCACATTCGACTTAAATTTCCACCTTCGGCAAAACATTCGGCTTCTGCAAGAAAAGGCCGAAGATTTTGCCGAAGCCGAATCAATTTTCCGCAAAAATTAAACTATCAAACGCACCGTGTTTTGGAGGAGATTTCGAGCAATTCATTTCATGTTTGTTTCGTTTCTGTAGCAAGTAGCTACAAGGAATGCTGATATTTCCTTATACCTACTTGAGTCCTTATACCTACTTGAAAGAAATAGCTAACAAATATTTATTAGCTCCTCCTACTAGTGTAGCGAGTGAGCAATTATTCAGTGCTGCTGGACAAATTTATGCTGATCGGGGCTAATTTTCAGGGAGAAAATGTACAAAAACTTTTGTTTCTTGTATATAATATTAAGTTATTTAATTTTGATTATTAATTCTACTTCATCGTTTGTTTGTTGTATTTACGTGTTATCGAATGTACCTAGGGTTTTGGATTTTTTTGCTGGTTATTTTTTGTTTTTGTTTCTTTGCTAATCATTCATTTTGATTGTTCCGTTTATGTGTTATTTAAAAAAGTCTACTGCAATAATTTACTGGCTATTTTGCTGTTTATGTCTTTGTAAAATAAATTAATAAGAAAGAAAATATCTACCGATCAATTTTATCGAACTGATCACTATATTTTAGGCTCTTTAGCATTTTGAATTTTTGAAATACAATCTCCATTAGATTCGGCTTCGGCTTCGGCCAAACAATTTACCTTCCGTCGGGCTCTACATTTTATGCTCACACTCCTACCGAACTTTATCCTTTAGGTTAAACCTGTTATTATTAAAAAAAAAGAAAGCAGTCAACCGCACAATAGAGCAAAAAACAAAAAAAAATTGATGAGAAAGATTTTTCATTCCAAGTACATTCATTCCTACATTCAGTTAGGATTTTGTAGGTCATCATCTTGGTCTTTCGGACTAGAAGCACAATTGTATCGCCAAATCAAAGTAGCAACAGTTTCTTAGGTCCATTATTCGTCATATTTTTTTTTGTAGGATTAACGCTTTCTCCAGGATATTTGTAAGGTACAACTGCGCAAATATAAAATCAACTTTTTCGGTTATTCTTCAAAACGGTTAAATGCGGACTATCCATTATGTCGTCCAAGCTGTCCAGATCGACTAGGGTCCTGGATTGTGTAAACAGTATTTCTGTATACTACAATATATGCGGGGGAAAAAGTTAGGATATAAGATAAATTTGAGGAGTTGCGAAAGGAGTTGCGTGTACTTCGAACGATGCTTATGGTGCTGACTAGGGCTCTCTCCCTTCTTCATTTGTTTTTTTTTCTGCTATCAAAGCTGTCTATTAGATGAGGATCTTCAAAGGTCTCTATCAGTGTATTCCAGAATAAAAGGGCCCTATCGAGTTATCTGGTAATATTCATTGATACGGGGCACTTTGCGGGCTGACTATCAGTAACTAGATCTGGGATCAAAACACATACTCATAGAGATCTGGGGCGCCGCTTCCTTGTCTGTAAATTTCAAGCTGAACCATGTTCCAAAATTGGACGTTCAGACTATTCTTCTATACTGAGGTATATCTATAGAGAATGTAAATGTATGGAAACCTCTAAATCAGTCCTAACAAAAGCTGTTCAGATGAAAGAAAGATAAGTAACCATTTGAGTGAAAAAAGAACTATTTTAATAGGGCAAGTACCTGCAGCCTGATGCGAACGTAGGCTGGACCCTCACAGGGGAAACGCTCAGAGCATTGGTAATCACTCTCCAGCCAGCGTCGTAGGTTGTTGTATAACCTATGCCTATCGTAGGTACTTGGGTGCTTAGCAAAAACTTTCCGTGCAAATAAGAAGGGTAGAAAATTTGATTACCTTTAGGAGACGTCAGGAAACATTCGTTTGGTCAATGAAAAACCCAACCGAGAACACAGGCAGTCCCAATGCAGGTTTGGATCCTGAAAAACATTCTCCTGGGTTTTGTCTAGAAAGTTAACCTCCTACGCAAGTATCCTAAAAGCAGGTGAGGCCGAACGCAGACGTTAAGGAGATCGGTGAGAACGTGAACGAGATAAAGGAGATAACCAAGCATAACGATCGTTTCCCAGAACGTTTGGATAGCTAGTAGCATGCATACATATAAGCAATTCATAGGCAAGAAACATAGAGGATCTAAGTTCGAGTCATAGTTAAAATTTACAGGATCCTTCTTCACACCATTTAAAATACACAACAAAAAAATAGTATCGCTGCCGAGGGATATTGAAAACCGGTCAGACGGAAGTCCCGCAGGTGGAACCGCTGAAGAAACGTATTCTAACAAGAGCATATTAAATGCGGAGATAGCAAACAGCAATTAAAAATACAACAATAATAATGCAAAGGCCGTGAAAAATCAAAGAAAATGAAAACATTATGGCGGATGGAAAAGAGCAGATTCGTTTCAGAAGAGGAAGAAGCTGATAAGTCTCAGCTTATCAAGCTTAAAAAGCTGCTTCCGGAAAAGACAGAGAAAGAAACGACAAAAACAAGAATAACGTCAGCAGCAAATACAATTGTGAAAGAGTTGCTGGTGCAGTAAAAACAGAAATCACCGATAAAACAAACAACAGCATCAACAAAAACCACACCCTGATACAAGGAGTGGGAAAAAGTGCCTCTCATTAATGTATGTAACATATAAATTAATGACAGCATTAGGTTAGTTATGTAATTTAGTAACGAAGAATTTTTATGTTAAAATATTATATGCAAATAAGCACTTGGTGTAGTAACATGGAGGAATACAGGAAAGAACTCCCGCTCCAAAAAAAAGCAGATACTGAATATTTCATATAAAATACAGACGGTACTTTCAAAATGCATATATCCAGCAATAAAAACTGTGGAGCTCAGAGGGCAACTCAAAGGTGCCAAAGTTGTAAAACCCGAACAGAAATGTGCAAGGATAGAGAAGAAAACCTCAGAGTAGAACCACAGCCGGCACTGAGAATCTAGAGAGATTATTTCTGCACACTGTTAAACGGTGATTACGAACAAGATCCCACCGTCAAGCAGAATGAACCAATCAATCTGGACGAAAACAGACAACATTACCGTCCACCCGACCAAGATGAAGTCAGGACTGCCATTACCAAGCTAAATTCCAACAAGCTGCTGGACCGGATAGCTTAACTGTCGAGCTGTTTAAAGCAGCATTGAGCTGATGATGATTGGATACGGAGCGTACGATTTAGAATCTAAAATCCTAAACAAGCGAGATTCCCTGAACTGTGCCAACAACAGGGAAATAAGTCTCCTCATATAAAATTTTGTCAACCGTACTATGTGAATGCCTAGCACCCTTCGTAAGCAGTTCGATCAGGAAAATCCACCATAGGTACATTTTTTTACATTACGACAAGAAGAAACACAGGAGTTTAAAATCGATACACACCACCTCTTCATCGATTTCAAATCCGCATATGACAGCATCTATACAGATAAACTACACAGAGCCATGTCCAGTTTTGGTATTCCTGTCAAGCTCATTCGACTAATCAGGATGAAGATGGAGAATGCACTCTGCTCCGTTAAAGTCTGTAATGATAAAAGCGAGCACTTCAATGTTAGAAAAGGACATAAACAAAGCGATACGTTGTCGTGCGACTTTTTTAACATTGTCTTTGAAGGAATTGCGCGAAACTCAAAAGTCAACTATTTATCAAAACACTGTTCAGTTACTCGCATATGCAGATGGCATTGACATAATGGAAAGTACACAGTGGAGCGTTTGCGGCTATTAGAGCAGAAGTGGCAATGATGGGTTTAGCGGTCAGCGAATGAAAGACAAAGTATATGCTGCCAACAACATCGATGCCTAGAACAAAACGTCACAATAGGCAGCTACAACTTTGAAGTAGTAAGGGACTTTATCTATATCAGCTTCGGTATCAAATCCGATAACGTCTCCAGCGTGGAGATCATGCGAACAATCACTCTTGGAAATCGCTGCTTCTTTGGGCTCAGAAAGCAACTGAGCAGTAAAGCCTTTTCACGGGTAACCAAAGTGACTTTATTTAAAGCAGTGGTCGTCTCAACCCTACTCAACGGCGCATAAGCTTGAACATGGGAGAAATACTCTCGGGCACTTCGAGACAGAAGTCCTTCGGGTAATTTTACATTTACATTATTGGACAATAGAGAAGACTTTCCAACTGTACGAGCTGTACAGCGATGCCATCAGAAAAGCTCGGATAACCCGGCTTAGGTGGCTAGATTACGATGATCGCATAGTCACCAGTTTTCAAGCCTGGAAATTTACGAATCCAACCCAGAGTAGAGGGCGACCTGATGTTATGTGGTGCAGGCAAGTGGAAGCGGACCACAGCTAACTTCGTGTGCGCAACTGGAGGCAGTTGGCAAAAGTTCTCGCTAGCAAGACTGTAACTGTTCCACCCCGGGCTGTAAAGCCGTCTAAGTAAGTGCAGCAACGTCCACAAACATTCAGAAACGTCCTTTAAGCAATGATAGGTAAGGATAAGGATAGATAAGATAAGATAAGATAAGGATCAACTTTTTTGCGTACTTTGCAGGAACTCGGAGCATCCTGCCGATTGTAAGGGTGCCCTAAGTTCCAGGAGCTGAAAACAGAATCTATTTCACCCTATTTGGCAAGTCTCGCACCGATATTATGTCTGCTACGTTGAATGAGGTTAACTGAAGATTCTTGCATTAAAGTCAATAATCAGGATCGAGAAAAGGACCAACCTGTATAATTTTTTGTTAAGCGCGGACCAGATGTGCTTTTGGTCGCCATAATTTCACGTATAGTGGAAATTTAGTAAGTTGTAGGGTTGAAAGCCTGCATCTTATGCACCTCAGGCGCCTAATCCCTTTAATCCCTGCCTTCAGCTCCAATCGGAAGAAAGTTATTACTTTCTGGAAGAAAATCTTAACACAACATGCGGCATGGGAAAACAACATAAGACTAGCAGCAATCAATAACACCACTGGTGGCGTTAATACATATATTATTGAGTACAAACTAGAGTTATATGCGACGATTATCCCATCTTTTTCATCAGCTGATTCCTTTCTATACTTGGCTCTAATAGATAGTAGACGAACAGAACTGTTTGCGAGTGTTCGAGTGCGTACTGATTACTACGGACTCACGATACAATATGGATCCCAAACGAGGAAACGCAGCTGAATAGTGTGATCAAGTATACATACACAATTACAGTAGCGAACGGTGGATTTAGAGCGAAATTTACATTTGAATGGAATTGATCCCTCGACTAACAGCAACTTGGCACAGAACTTGGAACAGAATATATTAACGCAAATAAACAAATTGTTAAGTCGAAAAGACAACAATGCATCCGCATTCGATAGACGACAGAAAACAGACAGACATTATTAACCGTTGGCATAAATCTATAAAGTGCCGACGGTCTTTTATTGGCTGAAGAACCACAGGAGAAAGTGGAGTTGCTGGGTGCTTTTTTCGAGGCCGTGTAAACGGTGAGCAATCCGGTTTTTGAACCACTATTACTGCGCAACAAACATAAAAAATACGGTTTAACCGTATATTGATCGCCGAGGGACGAGTCTCCTTGAAAACATTAACTCCTGTGAATCTTTGAGTCTCTAAAAACAATAAATTGTCGGGAGTACAAGGTCCTCCATACAGTGATTAAGACACTCGCCCTTGGAAGTAGTGGATATTTTTACTAAGCTTTTAACGCTGAATAATGAATATTCTCTAAAGCACTTGAAAATATCAGTGGTACGAGTACATCCTATCGCGAAGAGGAATAAAGTAAGAACTTGTCCTGCTTATCTTCCATCAATTAGTTTACTTCCGAACATTACATTCGAGAAAATAGTCAATAGAGCGCTGTTAAGGTGGGTTTGGAAATTTAATATATGCAGTTTTGTTTTAGGGGCGAGGTATGCACTATTCATGCATCAAAACTGATCACCGATATACAATGGAATAAATGCAAGAGCCAGTCTTTGACTTTAAGAAGACCTTTGACAGCATGCCTATCTGACCAGGATAGGCATGCAGAAATCTCTGTGAAATATGATCTACAACACGCTTATGGGAAAGAAATTTGTTGTCAAATGTGGCAACGTCTTTGATAATAAAATCGAATTACAATAAAGGCGGCGATTTTCCGTTAATGTTTAACATTTATAACATGCCCTCAATCACGCTAAAACGCACTAAGATTTTTATTATAACTTGCGCGCGTTCAAGGGACTTAAATACCTTTAAAACGCTTGCCTACAGAGGTACCGAAGAATGTTGGTTTTAAATGTTTGAAGGTTATAATGACTAGGAAATAAAAAGCGCGCCGGGTAATGAAGCACGATATTTAAGAGTACGTTCGGAAGTGGGCATGAAGGTGTACTGATGAGCATTCATAGCGAGACGGTTGTTACGGTTAAAAGCTTGAAGGGGCGGAATGCTATTAGCGATTTCTATGGAGCACAGGTGGTGGAAATCGCGATAAAACAGAGTGAGACACGAGACAATTCGTTGGTACTCGCGGTTGTCAATTGACTGGGTGATATTAGCATCACCAATGAGTCTTATCGTACGATTTTGAACCCTATCTAGCAGGTGGAGAGATGTCTTAGGAGCAGCTGACCAGCTGTGGGCATTGTGCTCCAATTTTGGGCTCATCCGCTCAATATATTGAGGCCAGATTAGAGGGAGTGAAATATTTTTTACATATTTTACATATTACAGAATGGAAAGTTTTTCGGTTTCGACGATGCAAGCGGCATTCATGGACAATGGCTGTGTGTTTAAATTTCGCTTCAACGACAGCAGACAGCATTGTGTTTTGGAAACATTAAATTCTACTCTAAATGCATGCTATTTTTGAAAAAAGAGCCTAATCCCAAACTTTGTGAAATGCTTTTGAAACATCAAGTGCAACTATCTTGCTTTCACCAGACTGGTGTAGATCATTGTTCCACTTTTCAGTGAGATATGCTATCAAATCACCAGTGGACATGTTGCCACGAAAATCCGGTCATTAAGATGTTTTCGTATGTCAAGATATTTCATGAGTTGACGGTTTATCAACGTTTCCATAACCTTAGAAAGGAGGAACCTAAATGTAATGCATCTGTAGGAGCAGAGAGAAAATTCGCATAGAAAAGCATACGCAGTGGTTTAACCAACATAGAAAAACACCTCTTCAGAAGGAGGAGAAATAAACCATGTGAACCAGCGGATTTCTGTATATTAAGATCTTTAAGTACTCTTGCTACTACAATACATGATTCGAATAGGTAACTGGTGTTAAGGCCCAATGGTGCGTGTGCATAATGTTGGTAACTGTCAACATCCCGATAACACAATTAGTATGGTGACCACTAATCCTGAATTTGGTTAAATTAGGCTAAGTAGGTTAGTTAAGTTAAGTAAATTTTGGATATAGTTTATAAGTTTTCTGTTTTAAGAATAAAATGATATGGCATTTAATAAGAAAACAGCTTTTTTTTAGAAATTTTATATACGTAAGGTTCGTTTCATATTTATAAGACAGTTTAAATTTCTGGTGAAGAACAGAATGCATTGATAATATTGGCACTTTATTATTCAAAATATTCAGAAAATAATAAAATAAAGAGTCTTTCGAACAAAAGTTAATGAAACAAAATCCTTTTCTTTTGTTGAAAATTAATTCACTTAAATGTCGATTTGACCTTAGTTAGCCATGATTAAAACAAAAATTATTTAACTCATAAATGAATTAAAGTTTTTATTAAGTTACGAGTAAGACTCACTAGACTCCAATCGATGACCATATCAATCCTGGCATTTTTGATTTTTTTAAAAATTTGCGCATAGAGGGGTTCACATTGAACAGTGTGCTTGAACGATTTGCTTGACCGATTTACTTGACGACTGAATAATTCTTAACGTTTGAACTGTGAATATGACAGCGAATGTTTTAGTTGCGGAGCTTGTTATCGATGAGATATCGGAAATTGAGGAAAATGAGAGAAAACAAATGAGAAAAAAACGAATGTAAGTTAAAACTTGGATGAAAAGAAGGAATAAATTTTCATCAAGGGAACGCTGTATTTTGGAAAATTGAGATGATGACATATAAGTTACACCCGGGGAATGAGTGAGGCCAAAGGATGAAGATGATGGTGAACCGACGTCTGGTTGTGAGTCAACCATTTTGTGGGTCTGTTCATTAAGGTTTCCCAATGCCCCTTAAAAAAGAATTCCGTTTATAGTTTTGTTTGCGAAAAGTTGTTGTTTCGTATCCAATTTTCTGTAGCAACTGGCCCAACCTGCTGCTAGAATGTAGACATCATCTTTCTTTTCAGTTTGGCTGTCTAAATGTTGTACAGTTGTGTTGCGATGTTGATGCTGTAATAAAGTTCATGCTGTACTCTGTAAAGAAAGTATAATTATTTTCCTTTTACAGATACCGAAAAATGAAGAGGAATGGGACCAAGCTATCTAAGGAATATTTCAAAATCTGGAATTCCCCAACTGCATCGAAGCGATAAACGGAAAATACGTCAATATCATAAAACAGCCGAGATCTGGTGCTTACTACTTCAATTATAAACAAACAAATACGAGTTTTTGTTGGTGGAAACTATAATAATAGCTAAAAAACTAATGTTTACTGCATTTTGTCATTATTATGGGGGAAATAAATTGAAGAAGAAAACTTCAATTATCGCCTCTGAATTATTATGACAATTTTGCCATCTCCACAATTTCTTAAAGAAGAGGGATCCAACAACATATATCCGCATTTCGGACACAGAGACCAATGCTCCAAATTGTAGCCGATCGGAGCCGTTAACAAATGTATAAGCTGGAAAATGCCATACTTGGACAAATAATGCCAAGCAAATTCAAAATGATTTCTCCGAATATTTCACCACCACCGGAACCATTCTCAGAACTTAACTTAACTTACCTTCTTACATTTTAAATAAACAAAGTTTAAGAAAAATGATAAGATGTTTTACTTAATTCTGCAAGCGCACTATTGGAATTCCAAATCATTAGTTGATAATCCTTCCATTTGTGATTCCTGGTCTTTCAGGAGATTTAAATCTTCAAAATGCCACAAACTTGGTACATATATGTTCCGTCCCACAACCCGATCGATGGCTATTGTTAACTTTTTAATAATTCGCGCCTCTAGCACGTACGAAATATACCTATTAATTTTTTTTTAACATTTCATCCGTCGCATTTTTGTCCACTTCCACTCAACACTATATTTTTTATACATATTATGCGTCATGTGTGTCAAGAAAGACAAAAAGTTGATAAATTGAAAAATTTGAAAAACCGTACTACAAATTGCATGATTTTCTTAACGAGAGTTCAAATTGAACGATTTAGGCGTTCGTCAAGCAAATCGTTCGATAAGAAAACCGCTTATTACGCAACGACTTCGACTTCAACGACTTACTTTGAAATATCGCTCAAAAATACCTTTTCGTGTGAATAGGTAATATTATCTCCTTTTTCAACCTCTGTCAAAACTTTTCACCGAGGCGTTTTATTAAAACTGAAATAAAACAATACATTTCTTGAAATAAGTCCGCTTTTACACGTCGCAAATTTCGAAAGATTCAAATGAGTGCAAAAGAGAGGGATAATGAAACAAAAAGTACCCAATTAACCAAATTCCCACTGCATATGGGTAGGATTTTCATTACATCTTTTTGACATTTCTTTTTCTCCTTCTTCTTTCTTTTTCGCATTTGCTTCATTACTTCTTTCGCTGTTGTTACGAGCACAACATTTCAGTATGGCGGATGAACTTAAATGAACCAAAGAATTAACAAGCGGATACATTTTCAATTATGAAACACTGAGCGCCAAAGATGAAATGAAAGAGAGCTGTCAAATAACATGAAAAACCAAAGAAGGGTTTAGTTTTTAGTTTTAAATGCATTTTTATTTTCTTAATCACTAACTATTATATACTAACAAAAAATGCTTAAATGCTAGCTTACAATTACTTAACAATCTTATACTAACTTACTGGCCCCACACAGGCGCTCTAAGCTACTCTAAATTCTTATAACTATGTCTTTCGACTTCATTTACATTTTATTTAAAATATACTTATTTTCTATACTTAAGGCTAAGAAAAAAAATTTATTTACAAAAACTTAGCATATGGACATTTTTTAATTTTTTATAAAAACTTAATATCTAACTTAAAATAAACCTTAGCCTACCTAACCTAAATGTACAATACACACATAAACACACATAGACATTATACACAATCATATACATATAACAGTGTATACAAAGGTGTATATACACTGATATATGTATATATTTCTTAAATGCTAACCTAAACCTATGTAAGCTGGCCATCGCTATTTACTGAGCAAATAAATTGGTCAGCTCTGCCTCATTAGTGAGGCTGGTCTGTAATTGACGGAAACGACGACGAAACATCTTCTCCATCATTCAACCACCAGAAATGCTGGTGCTGCCGAACGACATCCCTCTTATCGCGATTCCCCACCGCCCTACTGAACCTGAGGCGATCCACACTGCCGTGTGCGACGTCTCTGTTGTAGTTGAGTCGCCTGTCCCCAGCTATCCGAGCGACATGGAAGATTAACGGGACCGCTGATCTATCCTGGATCAACCGTATCTGATCAAGGTAGAGGAATGCTTCCGGTGGAACGAAGCCGTCAGAGCGCACACTCTCGTGGTAAAGGTAATTGGGGTAGTAAGCCCCAGATATCAGGTTATTCGTCGAGGTCATTGCTCTTGCAATGTGCCTTCGAGTCAGCTTAATTACGAAGTTGTCCACTCGTATTAGGTTCGCCCTGTTGTAAAGGACCTCATTAGGATAAAATTTCTTGTACTCCGATTCTGGTGTTCTGTACAAGCGAAGACAAGCCCTAAGGCAAGCCCTCTCAAACACCCGAATCTTTTCCATTAAGCTTGCTCGTACATTGAACCACACGGGACAACCAAATACCAGCATGGGCCTGATAAGGGCCATGTAGCAGATTACCTTTACCCTCGCATCGAGTTGGCTGCTATAAAACAGTCTCTTTGTAAGGGCAAACGCACCTTTGGCTCTAGCCAGAGCAGCATCTACATTTTTGCCAAAATACAGAAACTGATCTAGCCAGATTCCAAGGTATCTGACTACATTCCGACAGGCAAGAGGCTGTCCGCGTTGTCCAATGATTGAGAACTTTCGCCAATTTGTTCTGGTATCCCTAGAGGCTCTAGACAACGGCGTCCTAAAGAGAATGGTTTCCGACTTCTGAAAGTTGATTTTCAACTTCCAGTCATCGCAAAATCGTCTTATCTTATCGAAGTCACGCTGCAAGAGGGTGTTAATGACCTCGATTTTTGGACCTGTTCTGTACGCTATCAAATCGTCTGCGTACGCAATAGTATGGGGAAGTGAACCTATCAAGTCGCTTGTAAAAATGTTGAATAGGATCGGCGAATTGACCGCGCCTTGCTGAAGACCATTTTTAATTTGAAATATTCCAACAGAAGTCACATCACCATTCTTCACGATGAACTGTCTGTTAGTTAGTCCCGCCTTAAAACCGAATTGATTATCCGGAACTATATGTTTGTCCTCAACCCACCTAGACAGAGCTCTATTGATTACCTTTTCAAAAATCTTACTGATATTCGGAAGGAGACTTATCGACCGGAGATTCGCCGGATTGGATATATCCTTTCCCTTTTTCGGGATAGGTTGAACCACCGCCGTTTTCCAATGCGCTGGATAATGTGCATTATTCATTGCATTATTAAACAGGGTGGTGTAAATGTCCACCGCTTCTAGAGGAAGATGTCGAAGCACGATGTTCGGAATACCATCGGTCCCCACTGATTTCTTAGCCCTGATTGTGTCGAAGATCTCACGGAGTTCTTCCTTCGAAATGAACGGGGGTAGGTCACCCTCTCTGGCAATGACATTATTTGCCATATTTTCGTCGCTGAACCGGGTGAAACCAGAGCCCTCGGATCGCCAGTTCCCTATTTCATTTCGAATGCGGAAGTCGTGCACCAAGACGCGATTGTCTAGGTCGTAATTAGGGCCAATGGTATCAGTGACCTTGTATACTTCCTGGAAAGTCGCCCCTATGGCCTCAACCTTCTCCTGTGGATCCTCGATCACAAAAAAGTCGTCATCATCAGCGGCCTCATTTGGATCAATACCTGCTATTGTCAGTAACCGTTCATTGTCTGTTGTCCGGCCTATTTTAAGACACTGAAAGTCGTTTTGATTTTTTCTTCGAAATAGTTTATTTATTTGCGGGAACATATTCGGGTTGCTGGTGTTTACAGCCCGAACCTTGTTGTTCCAGTACAAACTTACAGAAATTCTGTAATTTTCTTTTATTAGCGTTTGGATATTTTTAATCGACGACTTCAGTGTCCTAATCTCCGGGTCTTGTCGGTCAGTTAACTGTCTGTACAAGTTTTTGAGTCTTGTCAGAAGTCTACTCTTCTGTCGGTGCAGTGCGTCAATAGTAGGATTGCGGAACAGGTCTTCGTTAGTCGTACGTCGATACCGCGGTATTGTAGTGTCCATAGTTTGTTTAATTGTCTCGTCCATTTGTTTTAGGTAATTGTCGATCTCCTCGTTTGACAAATTCCTATTGGACGGTGGGTGGAGCGTGTTCGAGGAGAGCGCTCTAGTCAAGGTTGCGGAGAAGCGTGTCCATCGAGTCTTACTGTAGTTGTAAGTATATCTTTGGACAAACTCCTCCAATTCCGCAATTTCGTTGGGAACCGTAATTTCGGTGCTAAAACCGCAATGGTCGCTGTCATACACGAATGTGCGCAGACAGTTTAATGTTTGTAAATTCGTACCTGTCAGTCGTATACGTTCGTCGTACAGCAGTAGATCCAAATAAGACCCGCCTCTGGGAAACGACGAGTTATCCGTCGCTTTAAGACCGAGTCTGTACATGACATCGTGCTGACCCCACCAATCGAGTAGTAGGTTCCCTCTAGTATTTGGCAAATTATTTCCCCAATCTCTGTGTCTAGCGTTGAAATCCCCGCCGATTATAAAATAATTCTCCCCCGATTCCAGCCTCAGAAGTCGAAAAAGCGTGTCGAGCTCCGTAATGAATAAAGTGGATTGTGAAGCGTCAGGTGAATAAACAGAGGCCAAGTACAGCCGCTTTCCACTGCGGAGCGGGATGTAAACGACGACTGCCTCCAACACCCGGAACCTGCGCAACACGCCCTTGTACACTCTGTGAAATTTTATACCTTCTTTAATGAAGATCGCGACACCGCCTCCACGTTTGGATCTGGGCCGGTTTCTTCTTCTAACGATATAATTATTGTACTCCAGTTTGTGCTTATCGGTTAGCTTGGTTTCGCTAGCGAAAAGCACATCAGGAGTTTGGTCTTGTAGCAATTTAAACATTGCGGCTCTTCGTTCAATCCTAATCAGTGAATTAACATTCACCGCAAGGACCTTCAAAGTTTGCTCCACCATGTGCGTACCCATTACGACATGTGTTGCGTTAGGCCCGGCAGCAGCGCGTAGATCTGGTCCACCCGCTTGGCCTGTTCTTGTACCTGCTGTTGCAGCTGAGCCATCTGTCCTTGGATTGCTAGCAAGATGGCCAGCATGTTAGGTGCAGCTTCCGTTGTTCTCGGCATTGGCGCCGAAGAAGCAACAGTCGCTTGCTGTACCGTAGCCCCCCTACCTGACGCCATTTGGGCGTAGGAAATTTGAGACGAGACGGCTGGTGTTTGAAACCTAACAGGTGAACGTTTGACCTCCACCTTCTGCTGCCGAGCCAGTTTTGCTTTTTTAATGTCGTCGAACTTAGGACAACCCCGATAGTTTGCGGTGTGTCCCACGTTCCCACATAACACGCACGAGAGCTGCGACCTATCGGATGCTCCGTCAACACCCAGAGGACATTCCTCGGAACTGTGGTTCTTAGCGCACTTCACGCATCGAGGCTGCATTTGGCAGTTCGACGCGGCGTGCCCGAACCTCTGGCAGCGAACGCATTGTATAACGCTATCGCTCCTTTTTAATCTTTCCCAGTGAACCACCTGGTAGTCTAGGACATTGATACTCCTTAGACTATCCAGACGGCTTTCGGGACTGAGCTGCACCAGGAAGAACGGCAGACTCCGTTTCTCCCGCCTGGCTCTAGCTGTGGTAAATGGCTTTACCCCTACAAACTCGAGTCCCTCACACTCCTTCTCTTTGAGCAGTGCCAGGATCTCCTCAGGATCAGAAGACGGTTCCAACCCTTTCAGCAGCATCGATTGCCGCTTTTCACACTTAGGTGTGAATGAGTAGTGCTCCGTCGTCGTTTCCTTTAGGAGCTCTTTAACTTTCGCGTAGCCCTCCACTGTATTACAGTGGATGGCATGGCGATCGTTCCCCAATCGCTTAATATTAAAATTGTTCCCAATGACCAACCTACACAGGTCCTTGGTTGCACTTACCTCTAATTTATATGTATTAATAGGAGGTACCTTCTCCTTCTTCTTCTGCTGCTGTTGTTGTTGTTGCTGATGTTGTTGTTGTTGATGGTGTTGTTGTTGTTGTTGTTGCTGCTGCTTTTTTTTAAGCTGCTGTGGTTTCAGGGTTTGTTTTCGCAGCTGTTGCTGTATCTGCTGCTGCTGTTGTTTCTGCTGCTGCTGTTTTGTTTGATGCAGTTGTTGTTTCTGCTGCTGCTGGATTTGTTGTTGGGAGCTCGCTACTTCCAATTGCTCCCTCTGCCTGCGTGCTGTTTGTCTTTGTTTAATAGCAAGCATTTTTTCATTTAGCATTTGTATGCTGCTATTAATTTCTTTTAACTCTTCTTCCTCATCATCCGATTCGGATGCGGCTAGAGAGGCAAAGTTGTTATTGCCCCCCTCATAGTTGACCTTATCAGCCGTTAAGACGGCATTTGTTCTCCTTTTTGTGAGAATAGGAGGGGTTTTCAAGCTCCTCCTCCTTTTAACGGCTTTCGCCACGGCACCGGCAACACTATTTTTGCCTTTTCCCACTTCCGTTATGGGAAGAGCGGAGCGCTCTCCACCATCCATCACGTTATATTGTTTTTTTTTGTAAACACTTTAATTCCTCTTATTAAATTTGTCTGTTTAATAAATTAAATAGGTAAAGAAAAACCCGTTCGCAGGGGCTGGGAAGCGAACCCAGAACCCCGAGATTTGTCGCCCGGGTTTTTGCCACTTAGGCTACCGAACACTCGATAAATTATTAAGTAAAAGTATACTTCTTTTCTTTTCTTTGTTTTTTTTTTTTTTTTTTTTTTTTTTTCTTCCACACTTGTGAAGCCGAACACGAAATGATCTCGACGGAGGTCTATGAACGACGCATTGCGCGCATCACTGAATGACAGTTCAAAAGAAAACAACCAGAACATGCGCATTGCACACATGCGACGTGTAAAAGCGGACTAAATAAAAAATAATAAAATATTCATTTACCACAAATAACATGTTGCTGCACGCTTTTTGTCACTGCTTAGCGTCATATACACTGGTCAAAAACTCATCAAGCATATGAGTGTGTTCTTTCTGACGTTGCATAGGTATACACACATCAAGCATGAGGCTTCAATCATTCATTTTTTGGTAAGTCCGCTTTTACACGTCGCAAGTGTGAAATGCGCATGTTCTGCTTATTTTCTTTTGAACTGTCATTCAGTGTTGCGCACAATTTTACACAAAAGCCTTTCCCCCTTCTTTGGTTTTTCATGCTACTTGACAGCTCTCTTTCATTTCATCTTTGGCGCTCAGTGTTTCGTAATTGAAAATGAGCCCCCTTGTTAATTCTTTGGTCCATTTCGGTTCATCCGCCATACTGAAATGTTGTGCTCGTAACAACAGCCAAAGAAATAATGAAGTAAATGCGAAATGGTAAGAAGAAGGAGAAAGAGAAATGTCAAAAACTTGCAATGAAATTGCTACCCACATGTCCGCTTTCACACGTCGCAAGTGTGTAATGCGCATGTTCTGGTTATTTTCTTTTGAACTATCATTCAGTGATGCGCGCAACTCTACATGAAGACTTTCCCCTTCTTCGGGTTTGCATGATATTTGACAGTTCTCTCTCATTTCATCTTTGGCGCTCAGTCTTTCATAATTGAAAATGAGCCCCCTTGTTAATTCTTTGGTCCATTTCGGTTCATCCGCTATACTGAAATGTTGTGCTCGTAACACAGTGAAAGAAGTAATGAAGCAAATGCTAAAAAGAAAGAAGAAGGAGAAAAAGAAATGTCAAAAACTTGCAATGAAATTGCTACCCACATGCAGTGGGAATTTGGTTAATTGGGTATTTTTTGTTTCATTATCCCTCTCTTTTGCACTCATTTGAATCTTTCGAAACTTGCGACGTGTAAAAGCGGAGCATGCAGTGGGAATTTGGTTAATTGGGTATTTTTTGTTTCATTATCCCTCTCTTTTGCACTCATTTGAATCTTTCGAAATTTGCGACGTATAAAAGCGGACTAAATGTTGAGATGAAGGGACGGTTTTACAAAAAAAAAAAAAAAAAAAATATGAGTGACTCGGGCGATCGCTGCATCGCTACGGGATTAGCGCTAGCGTTGAAGAATAAAAGTCAAAAGATTCGGAAGAAACGGGTGTGGAATAAAGAGTGATTGAATAAAGGAAACGATTTTTCACAAAATCTCCTGAATGAGCTGAAATTAAGTTCATCGAATGATTTTATAAATTTTCTCCGCATGGACGTAGAGGCAAATGATAACACCCAAAATTATAAAAAAAAGATACACAATTGCGAGATGCTATACCTGTACCTTCTAGAAATTTCAAAATAAAATTTGTATCCTCCATTTTCGAAAAAATTAAACCACTTAAAAAAAATGTCCGCTGTCTGCTTGCGATGTTGCCTCGTCGCTGTCCAGCGAAAACGAGCAAATGCAGGGAATCACCAATATACACTATATCAACCCTGTCTACCTCATTGAGTAAAAATCCAAACCTTTTGATTTTGCTTCAAGCATACACACAATGTAATCGTGTCTCATTTTCACTAACACACTCTCAAATGCTTGATGAGTTTTTGACCAGTATGGCGCTTTATAAATATGAAACGTGTACAATGTGTACATGTATTTTCCTGATCAAAACACATGTGTAGCGGGATTTAGTTTAAAAAGTATTTATAAAAGGACTTCAAAACAAAAACCAAAACAAGATAAAAAATCAAGGGCACAGGGAACAATGGCTAAATGGAGACATAAAAAAAATATAGTGCAATGATAAAAAATTTGTCAGGTGTCGTATAAATTTGAAAGGCACCTTATAAATGATAGACAAGATTTATCGTAAGAGAGTTTCAAGGCCGAAAGATAAAAGTTTTATGAAATAGTTAACTTAACCATTTGCGGCTCAGTGGTTCTTCTCTGGAACCACGAATACAAATGATATTTCCTAGCAACCTGATGAGTGAAAGCTGGAAACACCGCCGATAACAGTTCATGCAATGCACAAGATAAAACATGAACCGTGATTTCCACGTGATACTGGTATAGTAACAGTGATTTTGAAGTGATCGGTTCGTTTAAAAAACAGTGCTAATAAGATTTTTATTTATTTACTGATTCCGAGTAATAAAAATTGTTAAGACATTTTTCTTTAACAGTTTCGTGTAAATTATAAAATTTAGTTGAAACCTTGTTGAAAACTTTTGTTTTTATTATTACTTTGGGACTTTTTTGATGTGGTTCTGCAATGGAACCTCCCCTCTTCAAGACTATTTTTCTTTAAGTTTTTAGATTTTAAAAATGAATAAGAAAATTAATTTAACAATTTGACTAGTGAGGAATGTTTTGATTTGTTGGATGTAATTCCTGACGATGGGTCAGAAGTGTCTGAAAGTAAGGCTGGGAGTGAAGCAGATGTTCCTGATGATGTTTTTGAGGAAGAAGAAGCTGCAGGTCTTTCTGTAATACAAACAAGTGACAACAATTGAGAAAGTGAAGATGAATGCCCATTGGAATCACTTGACTTACAGGTGAAGTGGACCAAAACTACTCATGGAAGCAGTTGTGTTCAACTGTTTCTCGAAGCCGTTGGCTCACAGACTCCAGATAGGGTCGAATTTCCAGTGGACATATTTCTTCTTTTGTGTTCGCGGAAGCTTTTGGAACACATAGTTTTCCAGAAAAATTTGTATATTATCAAAGGCAAGGCAGGAACAATTATCCAGGTACGAATGAAGAGATGTAGTACAGAAAAGCTAAAAAATTGTGGCATCGTTTTTTTTGGCATTTTCTTGATTTGACAGTTGTCAATGCTTTTATCCTTCTCAAATTACGTTCAGCTGGCACAGCAATATCGTTAAAAGATTTCAAACTGGCAGTAGTCACAGGCCTCATAGGAGCTGAACCTGATCTAGACCGAAAAAGAAAAAGAATTGCAGGCACTGATATTACTCCAAACAGGTACAAAGTATATGTACCTTTAGAAGAAAGACTAGACAAGGCAGTACATTTGCCAATACGTGGCACTAAAGTTAGATGTGTTAATTGCAGCACTAAGGCAAAACCTCACAGAACAAGATGCCATTGCAAAACCTGCTCTGTCTTACAAAATACCAAAACTGTTTTTTTAAGTTTTCATGAAAAATAAGTGCATTAATTTCCTAGTGGTCCCATAATGGAACCACCTGTTTTTCAAAAAACCAATAAAAAAAAAAATTATTTTTGAAGAATTTTTGTTCCTTAGTATTACTTTATACTAAATATTCCATAAACAAAATGTTTCCTTAAAAAGTTTACTTCGTCCGCAAAGGGTTAAGAGCGTTCGCTGAAAGAAGTAACTGTCATTGTCAAATTAGATTAAGACATTTTTGTCTAGAATATAAGTGGATAGCGAAAGAAACAATAACAATGGGTATAGGTAAAACAGTACAAACAACCAAGTGTGTGCTGGTCATAAAGCTGAAGAGAGGTAGTGAATGACAGGAGGCCAAATACAAGGAATATATGGCCATAATCCTCTAAGCGGAAGCGTGCGTAAGGGTGATGTACAAACACGCAACAGTTGAGGTATACATACACATGACCAGTCAACGAAAAATCAACCAGCAAACTCTTGGATCTGATGCATTGTCATCAAGCTCTTTGAAAACTGGGATGCAGATTTAGTAGCTTGCCAGACCACCTTAATTCATTTATCAAGTATAAAGACGAGGCTATCCATTGGGTGACTGAACTTAGCAAATCTAAAGCAAAAGTATCATATGTCCCATAGGAACTATCGCGTCATAAAATTGCTGAAAGTCATACATTGAATTTGATTAGGAGTATCTATACATCGAAAACACATCGAGGAAAAGTGTCAAGAGAATTGTTAAAGTACTGGTACATACCCCAGCATTGTCAATATCAAATATTGGATCTCAGTTCTAAGTACTAAGCCATCTGGATGCTGAAATGCGCTTAGGACGAAGACCATTAAAGAAGAAATGCTGGATTTTGGGAAAGAAGTCCTTTAGACAAGTCATTTTTTAAAAGGTTGTTAAAAAAAAGGATTCCTGAGTTGATATCTTTAATTTTCTTTCAGAAAGAAAACGAGCTCAATATTTATTTGGTAGTTTATCATCGCCACTTGATGCCACCCTATCTAATAACGAATGAGAAATTCTGAAATAAATTCAACAAAATAAGAAAGAAAAAATTTATATAATGAATAATGTTTTTTTTTTCGTCTCATAAATTTTTCCAACTTATGGTGAAGAGAATGAGAAAAAAAATAGCAATAACAAAGTAATTCACCCCACACCACTCGTCCCCATTTAATGCAATACCTATTCGTAGCACCAAAGCTATATTTACACGGTTGAGTACACTGTTTTTCCTCTGATGATGACACAGTTGGGAGTACTGGTGGTAGAATTGTCTGTCACCTTTACATCCCTTAGAAAAATAGTATGAGTAGAATGACACTAAGCTTGCTAAAGAAATAAATAAACATTCAGGATGTTTTCGGAGTGTGTATACGATAAGTATGCATGTACAATTTCACCGTTCATTTCCTGACTTCTGACAGAACGTTGATGACTGCTAGGAACACATAAAAGCCACATCATCTGTACATTTGCAACCCCTTTGCGATGCAAGGACATATTTTGCATGGTTGCTTGAATAGGCATGGTGCTCTAGAAGACTTGACATCACCAGTAGACGTTGACGCAATACAAATTACCCAAAATGTTGAAGATTAAAGATGCTGGATGGTGCAGCTATCGATTCTCCTTATAGGTTGGTAGAATCAGACGTCTTCATGTTAGGTAATAGTAATGATGGTAATGACATTGCACTTATTAAGTTGAAGGAATGCGGAAATTCAAATGTCTGTAGAGAGTCCAGGTGGCGTTTGATGAATTGAATTCAAATAGTCTTTTCCTACGTTTAACATTGTGTTGACTTCCGCGTAAGTGCAGTTTACGTCTATACTAAAGCGGAACATACTAAATTAGTCGTGCGGATTTTGATGTCATTTTTCGAATACAAACATATGTATGTCTGCTGATGGAGTCAAGGGCAGACATCAGTGCTACTTGCTTTCTTACTTAGATCCCATTACAGTTTGGTTTACACGATGAGGCCCATTTTTGGCTAAATGGATATGTAATTGTAAACAAGGAAAATTGACGAGTTTGGAGTGGAGAAAACCCAGAAACCTTTGTGGAGACGCCCTTACAACCATTAAAACTCACCTTTTTCTAGTGGAATCATCGGCACATATTTCTTTAAGGACTATACCGTCCAGAATATTACCGTCAATGGAATGCGCTATAGAAACATGATTGCTGATTTCTTCGTTCCTCAGCTGAACGGAGCTTTGTTTTCAACAAGATGGCACAGCATGCCACACGGGGCGAGCGTATAATTTCGCGTAATGAACCTGTGAACTAGCCTCCACGATCCTGTGATCTCACACATTTAAATTACTTTTTTTGGGGGTATGTAAAGTCACTAGTCTATGCCGATAAATGAGAGTTTTGGGACGATTTGGAAGTCAACATTCGCCGTGTTATTAAAGATATACGGCCCCAGTTGTACGATAAAGTTGTCGAAAATTGGACTTCACGATTGCACTTCATTCGAGCTAGGCACACATATTGCCGATATCATATTTAAACACTAATGACATAAAATTATCTATTAAATAAAGCTAATATCATAGACATTAACATTAGCTTCAAGTGCTTTATTTCATATTGAATTTGTATACCCCTAAAAAAAACACCCTTTATATCTTCATTCGCCTTCGCTAACGTCTGCGCTTCTTTTTAATGGAGTGCCCAGCAATAGGATAATAACCGTCTTATAATTATTAGTATTATCGTCAGGGATAGCTCGATTTGTATGCCAATGATGCCACTGTCGTCTGCATATGAAAATACATATAACATATATGTACATATTATACCTATTACGAGGGTAGTCCCAGAAGTATCCGGCCTAACAAAGAAAACACATAAAATTTGGCAAAAAATATCTTTATTTCTCTACGTAGTCTCCTTTTAATTCAATACACTTTTCCCAGCGATGTTCAATAGCTTCGATACCCCGTTTGTAGTATGAATCGTCGAGCTCCTTAAAATAGCCATCAACCGCAGACTCCACCTCTTCACTGTTGGTAAATCTCGGGTGTGAAATCATGGACCATCCATGGTTATGAATCGACACAAAGACTTCGCCAAACACCCGATTAAAAAATTTTCACGACACTGTTGCATTGTGAGTAATCACGGCACCCATCTTGCGGACAACTTTCTTATGTGCAATTATCCGATCAACATGCAATATACAGCGCTTTTTGAATTGTCTACCATACTCGTATCTACTATTTCACGCGCTTTCAATCGACGGTCATCCAATACCATTTTTTGAACTTTTATTTAAGATTTCTTGTGAACTCACCTTATTTGGTCGACCAGTGCGATGTTCGTCTTAGCGACTCGTACGGTCTCGCTTATATTC
This sequence comes from Volucella bombylans, assembly GCA_949129095.1. Taxonomy (NCBI): domain Eukaryota; kingdom Metazoa; phylum Arthropoda; class Insecta; order Diptera; family Syrphidae; genus Volucella; species Volucella bombylans. The sequence goes on from OX422143.1 coordinate 53,515,074, forward strand.
TGCCACCCAGTATTTTACTGTAGTAGAATAGTAGAATTCAGATCCGTTTTGCTTTTGGTTGGATTATATTCGTAATATAATACGAATATAGTTGCACACACTTTTGGTCAAATTTTAAACAAAATTTTTTTTTGTGGATTGTGCTTTTGTTCATCAGGCATGGTTTGCTCCAATCTTAGGAATGAGATAGTGTGTGCTCGCTACCAAGGCATCTCTCGCTGCATTAAGAAGTATTGCAAAAGAATTTGAGTCAGCTTCGCCGTAGAATAATCTGCAGGAGTGATTTTTCCATATCTATTGTTGGCCTGACACGTTCTTGTATTGTATTGTATTGTATTGCATTGCAATTGTCAACCTGTGCGGACGTTTTTTTTCTTTTTCTATACCGAGTTCAGTTATTTTTTTCCACTTTTTTTTAAAGCCCCGTAAACTGCCGACTCAGTATATCTCCCGTCGTTGTTCGTTGACCTAATTCAACTCAAATTCAACTGTGCCAGTTTTGACCCCAAACACAAAACAAAAACAAAAAAAATCCAAATTTAATTAATTTAACCTCAGTAAACAAATAATGGAAAAGTGCTGTGCTGGTGTTTTGTGCTCAATTGTTGACCCCAATGCCGAATGGGTAGCATGCAATGGTCTCTGTGGAAAATCATTCCATGCCGTATGCATCGGACTCACCCATTACCTACCTCAAGGAGTATTGCAGTCGCTTCAATTTTTACTGAGACGAGTGCAAAGAGATCAGCTCAAGTTATGCTGGCAATTAAATGCAACAACTAGTCTATTAATGCGATGATAACCGAGAATGGTCGTATTAGCAGAACTGTTCTTGACAGAATAGAAAAATTGAGGACTCAATAAACTGCATTGACAGTAATGTGGAAGCTTACAAGTCCACAGGAAGAATGATCGAAAAGCAACTGGTAGCGATACAAAATCTGTCGAAAAACAAATCTAACCACGACAACGAGAGCGAAGTGATCAAATATCACTTCGATGGAACAAAAGCTTTCCTTAAAACAAATTTTGCCAACCTCTTTAAATCCAACGAACTCACACACATAAACGACTCTATCAACCTTCTCCGCACTGATCTCAACTTGCCCCATCAGATTCTACGCTCGATGACCTAACCCTAAAAATGATTGACGTCAGCGAGGAACTCATAGCAACTCGGTTGACCGAAATCGGTAAAGAAGTGAGATTGGCTTCCCACAAAATCGATGGAATACCCGATCAAATTCAGTTCCAGTCTAGTTCCCCGTACAATATCTCAATTCATAATGAATTAGTAGACACGGAGTCTCACTTGCCATCATTTTCAAATACTTCTCCCGCCACCCTAATAACGGAAACCGAAACCGTTTTGCCTTTACCAACTAGAACCCCGCCCGTCGCCGCTCCACGCAAACTGCTCAAACAATTCGGAACTTCATGGGCCCCCTCCGAATGGAAAACAGACTCAAAAACCTGAAACAGGGAAACCATACGGCATTCTTCGTTGAAGGGACTCCTCAACACGCTGATGTTACTTGGGTGCGGAATTTCTTTCACCGAAGTTATGCTATCACCATTAGCGAGTGCCAGATGATTTACTTTGCTGTCAACATTCCAACCAAATATCCGTGGTTGTTCCCTACTCCTCCTGGTAAGGAAACTAAACCTGGGAAGATAAGTGTCACCAAATGCTCTGAGGAACGAAAAAACGCACTTCTCGAGAGTAATGAAAGTTTCAAAAATAAACGTAGTTTTAACGATAAACTTAAAAAAGACCCCTCTCCAACGCCCTTCCAAATAAAAAACATGCTACCAAAAAACGAAGCTCTAATCACGATCCTCACCGGAGCTTCAAAACAAACTTATTTCCCAATCTTAGTCCTCCCTCCTCACTTATCCGACACAAAGCCCTTACACACGCGCCAACGCGTCTCTTTCAACCTAACCCCAACCACCCATATTATCCCTTCTCAACCTTCTACGACACCAAACTCACCAAACTGGAGCTAAGTACCCTAATTTTATTAACTCCCATACCCTAAACCCCACATCATATCCCTCGTCCAACTCCATATCCAACCATTTATCTCCATCTCCCTCCTCCAGTGCTCCTATTCTTGATCCCCTTTTTCCCCCCACTGTTAAGCTAACACAGCAAACCAATGGCACTACAGAAAGTCGATATGCACTCTTTAGGTTTAGAGAAAGAAAGATACATGAAAACATTCGTCTCTTTCTTGCCTATCTACATGACAAATCGGACTCGGTCTGCTACGAAAGGAAAACCAGCAGGAAGGCCACCCTACCGACCCTATCAGTCTCAGGAACCCTTATGTCACGTACCACGAGATTTTTAACATGTCCCCTCAGAAAGTAACACACGACCTTGCTGCATTCGGCAACTACGTTCACTCTAAACGAGTCTCACACCTACACCGAAGCCGAGCCGACCACGACAAATTTTAAACCATCCCGCCTCACACCTCCACCCCACAACATCCCTCTTACATTTTACTACCAGAATGTAAGAGGTCTTCGCTCTAAAACCAATGCTGTCTTACGTCAATCGCATGCTCTTCCCTTTGATATTTACGCCTTGACCGAAACCAATTTGATTCCCGACATAAATAATCAGGAATTGTTCCCCCCTACTTTTACTGTTTTTCGCGACGACGATCCTGTATGCGCAAATATAGATTCCCTCTGTCGAGGCGTCCTACTGGCGATCGACAACAGCCTTAACTTTTCTCCCATTACAATTTCTTCATCCTCTAAAGCCGACTTTGTCGCAATAAAAATATCACGGGTGGCCGGGGTGTAGTGGTAGTAGCAAACGCTTCTCACTCGGAGGGTCCAGGTTCGAATCCTGCCCATGGCAAAATCAGTTTTTCATTGTATAATTGGAACTCAGACAAAAAAATTCTGCGTGTGAAGGCATAACACTGACACGTAGATTTGGCTGTTATAAGAGTTTCAAGCAATGAAAAAAATACTGGGAATTATATCTCGAATCACTCTGAGTGAAGAAAAACTCTCCGTCCTATTCGGACTCCCATCCCTGGAGAGCAAACATAGAAACCAAACACACCTGAGTTTCAAACCACTACAAAAACAATTTTCCTTTCTCCTCCTTCTATCTTTCCGCCCGCGCCCTGGCAACAGTAAAAGGGTATCAACCCCTTAGGCGCACGTAAATTATAAAAAAAAAAAAAAAAAAACTCCCTCTCAAGTCCCTTTACGTTATATGTTACTACATCCTACCAGCTCAACCTATCGAATCTTAATAATTTGTTATTGATACGATCGACCATTTAATTGACCTGTCAGACTCTATTGATGATATCCTTATTTTCGGCGACTTTAATCTTCCTCAGCTACAGCGGACTCCATCAGATGATCAATCGTTTTTCATCACTTCAAATGCCAACTCAGCTAAGGAATGTCTCTTCTTAGATCGCTTAACAGACTCAAGTCTATGCCAAGTCAGTGGTATATCCAATTATATGGACAGACAATTAGACCTTATTTTCACAACAGATCCAATTAACTCCTCAGTCTCACTTTGTCTCTCAACAATCGATAACTACCCTCTCCCCTCCCCCTTCTACTTAAATTTTTTCGTAACTCTTCATTCCAGTCCACTTTCATAAAGCAAACTTTCACAAAATCTGTGAATATCTCAGCAGATCCCTCTTTAACTTTCACAACCTAAATATAAATGATGCCTTATCAGTTTTTTATAAAGAAATATTTAATTATTTTTCCCTTTACGTTCCGTTTTCCCGCCTTAAAACATCATCTACTAGTCTTCCCTGGTATAATCACAAGCTTCGTTCCTTACGAAATAATAGAAATAAGTTATGGGCTGATTTCCTTTACCAGCACTACCTTAGCAATGCTCAAGTCAACCTTATAAACGACCCTAAGTCCTTTTTCCAATTTATTAACTACAAAAGAAAGTCCGATGGTTACCCTCCTTCCCTCTCTTTCAACAACAGGTCATCAACCGATCCACTCACCATTCCTTCACCAATGACTCCTTTGTACCAGATCCATCCTATTTTAGTTTCCTACTGAACTTCTCCAATGGCCCACTTCTCTCTCATATTTTGGACCCGTCCTATATCGAATATAAATTACACAAACTCAATGACGAATTCACACCCGGCCCAAATGGCCTTCCTGCCATATTTCTTAAAAAATGTTCTTCTTCTCTTTCCTTTCCCTTTCTAATCTCTTTCGTCTATCCCTTTCACAAGGAGGATTTCCTCAGGCTTGGAAAACCTCCTTCATAACCCCGATCCACAAGAAAGGATCAAAGAATGAAATAACCAGCTATCGTCCCATCGCTAAACTTTCCCATATACCCAAACTCTTTGAAAGTATTTTGTATGAAGCTCTAAGTTTCCAATGCAAATCACTTATTTCCCCTAGACAACATGGCTTCCTAAAGGGTAGGGCAACCACCACAAATCTCTTTGAATTCGTATCCTTTGCCCTCTCTGCCCTAGAGAATGGCAACGAAGTCGATGTAGTTGCAACTGATTTTAGCAAAGCCTTCGATAAAATTTCTCATCGATTAATAATCTTTAAATTGTCTGCCCTCGGCTTTGAACCCATACTGTTAAAATGGATATCCTCTTACCTCGAAAACCGTTTTTACAATATTCGTTTTAGGTCAGCCCACTCGGCTCCATTTTTGGCCACCTCTGGAGTTCCACAAGGCAGCCATCTCGGTCCCCTTCTTTTTGTATTAACCATAAATGATCTCGATATGATCATGAAACACTCGTCTGTCTCCCTTTACGCCGACTATACCAAATTTTTCAAAACCATTTCCTCTCCCCATGACTCTTTCCTCCTTCAACAAGATCTTGATAGTTTTTCGATCTGGTTCCTCAAAAATTCTTTGGAACTTAAGCGCAACCAATCTCCTCCCCGTCTCTACCTTCTCCATAACCAATCTATCTTCGCGATAGGGATGATAGGGAACTCAACTTCCGTTTACATATGGATGAGATAATCCTCAAAGCCAACTCTGCACTAAGTTTTGTAAAACAGTGGTCCAAAGAATTCACCAACCCATACGTGACCAGGTCCCTCTATATTACCTTTGTTCCTAGAGTACGCCAGTCAAGTATGGTCCCCATATCATCGTGTTCATATCTCGAGAATTGAAAGCATCCAGTGCCGTTTTCTTCGATTTGCTCTTCGAGGTTTGCCCTGAGATGATCCTTTTAATCTGCCCCTCTATCAAAACCGTCTCAACCTTATCAACTTAAACACCCCTGAAGATCGCAGAGATGCAGCAGACTTTCTCTTCATTCATCGACTCCTTTCAGGTCACGTTGAATGCGCGTTAAATTAAAATTCGTCTAACCTAAGCTAAGCTAAGACTCCTGACCATTGCTCCTGATATCTATTTCCGTTATCGTGATATTACTTTTTTTTCTTAATCTGCTGCAATAGAATCAAATAGAAAATAAAATTGCAATGAAATGTAAAAATACCCACTCAACACTAAGCTTCAAAAATATTATTGCGATCTTACATAGCGTTCATAAAAATATGGATGAAACGCGTAATCATTTTTATTGTCATTCCTTTGAACAAGCTAGGAGTAATGTTAGAGAAGAGTGGAAAGTAGTTGATAGCACTCTGGGTGAAAGTAGGCGGCGTATTGAAATTGATAGCTTAGATTACAATGGTAAATGTTTAACTGGTTTAGTTATCATTTCAGATAAGTTTAATCAATGTTTTATCCATATTTCAGTAGAACTACATTCATTTTGTTGAAAAATATACAGACTGCAATTGTTCTAATATACTCGTATATTCTGGAACATAAATGCATAGAATGTGCAATCAAATAGTTTTGTTTTCCAATCCTTCAGATGAAATATGTAAGGCTATATTGTATTTAAAAAATAAAAATTCCAGTACAAGTGATGGTATTTCGAACGTATTAATAAAAAAGATCTGCTTATATGTAGTTGCCATATTGAGCTACTCGTTTAATCTTAGTTTTAAAAGCGGTTGCTTTTCTCGTCACTTAAAATATGCAGAAATTATACCACTTTTCAAAACGGGCAACAGAAAAAGCATTTCAAATTGCAGACCCATTTCTTTGCTACCAACCTTCTCAAAGGTTGTTCAAAATTTGTTCACTCACGCATTGAGTCATTTTTAGATAAACATAATTTCTTGAATAATAACCAGTTTCGGTTTATTGTAGAATGAAAATGTCAACAGAGGATGATATTCTCAAAGTGTGTTGTCAGCTGATTTAAGGATATGATGAAAGCATTCGACATGGAGAGACTACTACTTGTTACTAAAAACATATATACAATGCCAGTTTTAGAGGAATATTTCAATTTGAAATGCCAACAATAGAAAGTCAATATAAGCAGAAACTTAGTTCCTTAAAAAATGGCGTACCACAGGGTTCGGTTCTAGGTGCTTTACTCTGTTTAATATACAAAAACTTCCCATTTTAATTGAATTTAAATGGAACACCCACAGCCTTTGCAGGTAATATAGTCTTTACTTATCCATATCATACAGGATACGATTGTGTTACAAAAATTTCAAAATACCTAAAAACACTAAGGCTTTGGTTTGCTAGGCACAAGCTTATCATCATAGATGAAACAAAAATCATGTCATTTAAGACATCGAGTAATGATATGCATGATTATAGTCTCTACTTCCACGCTTAAATTGGATATCCCAATGTAAATCCCATATGTTGTTTGTTACAAGAAAATAGTATCAAAAAAGTTGCACAGATAATTTGTGGTGTTCCTTCTCACTCTAAGTTGCAATATTTCATCACAAGTTGGGGTGTTACATATAATAATACTTTTAGCCCTCGGTTCATAGCTCAAAAACATCTAATTCGGAATACTCGATTACTCAGAGCTCGCCTTAATTTAATGACTTGCGTATTTTACCAATGAGACACCTTACGTTTATAAAGTATTTGAGAGATTTCTTTAAGAAAAGTGGTAACATTTCCAGTAGGAACTGTCAGATATACGAGTACATAGATTACAATACATTCATCAAACAATCGTGCCAATCGCAGAAAAAACTAATTTTTTCAAATTTCTACACTTTTTATCTGAACAACTTTAAGTTTTCAATCCTTCCTCAGAAAAGTGAAGGGCTGGTCATTCACGATTGACTACGTATTAATTAAATTAATTAATTAATTAATTATTAATTGAATCTCTTTTACGAATATATCTTAAGCATCAGGAAAAAAGTATACAACTTAACGAAAATACCTTCAAAATAGGAAAGGAGCGGTCTTTAATTCCAAGAATTTGTGCCAGGGCTGTTAATTGGAAATGCAACAAACGAGTTCGTTATCTTTCACTTTGCTCTTTGAGTACTCTTCAAGTACCGATATGCTTTAGTGTAACTAGTAGTTTACTATTATGTCTTTCGATTCTACTTTGGATAGCTATTGCCTCATTCAATAAATCTCAGGTCTAACTATGAAAAAAAAAATTGTTTTACAAATTCGACTTTATTCAACAAGATTCTGTTCTTCATTTCAACGCTTTTAACTTTTCGATGCCTTTTTTGTAGAACGATTTGTCTTTGCTCTCAAAATAGGCCTCTGTTTCGGCAATCACTTCTTCATTGGAGCCAAATTTCTATCCCTGGAGCTATTTAAGGTTTACAGAAAATCAGTAGTAGCTAGGGGCCAGATCTGGAGAGTACGGTGAATGGGAAGTAATTCGAAGCGTAATTCATTCAATTTAACCATCGTTTTCATCGTCTTGTTACGCGTTGAATTGTTTTGGTGAAACAGCACTTTTTCCTTTTGCATGTGAGGCCGTTTTTTCTTGATTCCTACACTCAATCGATCCAATAATGCCATGTAATATTCGATATTGATAGTTTTATCTTTCTCAAGGTAGTCGATGGACGCGTCCCAAAATACGGATGCCATAACTTTGCAGGCGACTTTTGTGTTTTTGGTCGCTATGGACCGTTTCCACCGTGAAGTGAAGAGCAGCACTCAGCTGACGATGTTTCTGTTTCATATCCTTTTTACCTCGTGAGAGCAGCTCCAAACAGAGCTCTGAATCGTCGAAAACGCGGCACCCACTTCGAATTTAACTTATGCATGCTCAAATTTTCGTGTAAAATTGTAAACATACTATCTTCCGATATCTTTAAGGTGTCAGCTATTTCACGCAGCTTCACTTTACGTTTTTCAAAATTATTTTGTGGACTTTTTTTATGTTTTCCGGAACAAATTCCGGTTTTGGGCTACCAGAGCAACTTCGGTGTTTGTACGACCGAGTTGAAATTCAGCATACCTGTCAATAATAGTTGATTTCCTTGGTGTTGATTTTCCTAGTTCACTAAAACTCGTAAACTAATAAATTGGAGTTTTTTAAGAGAAAAAAAAACAGACAAAAGAAACCGAAGCGTAATCCATAAACAAAAAATTTATGGGCAATTAAATGCATTCAGCATTTTTTTAAAAACCCTATTACATGTTTAGTTGCCCTTCTTCTGCGCGATATGTTACTTATTTAAGACAAGGAAAAAAGGACTTTTGTATTCAGATTCAGTATCTGTCCATTCTTCAAGTAAAATTGTTTTCATTTGATTTTTATTTGAAGAGCACGTCTTGATCGCTTTATGGCAAAGCAGCCAAAGTCTTGTGTTTATTTCGGAGTGCTTTGGATCCTTGTTCATCTAACTGGATAAAACTGAAAACACTGCCCAATAACTTATATTTCTGAGTTAGATTGAAAATGTTGTCTCAGCAGATCAATATAATAGGGTAGGTTAGGTAAGAGTGGCTGTTGGAAATACCAACCCACTTAGGCCTATTGGCCCATTGTGATGCCACGTGGATCTATGATCTTCTTACTACTGGAACCAGTTTGAGCTTATAATAAAGCGTAGGAGACTGTTAACGTCTATTTTTTCTAGATCGTTTAGGTCGTTGTAGAAGAAAGCTCCTAGATGAAGCTTCCTTCTCTGAGAGAGAGCTGGGCATGTGCAGAGTAGGTGGGGGATTGTCTCCTCCTCTTCCTCGTCCATGCAGCTTCTACAGAAATCGTTAGTAAAGGCGCCAAGCCTTCTTGCGTGCTTGCCTATGAGGCAGTGTCCGGTAATGACACCTATTATGGCGCTGAGATATTTCCTATCTAAAAGGATCAGACGCTTAGATCGACTCAGATCTGTTTGGTCGCTAGACATGTTTGTCCAGCAGTCCACCTAAGGTCCGTTCTTTTATTGGCATCTAGCTTTAATGTTAGTTTGCACGTAGCGATTGGTATACCTATACTACCTTTGTCCGGTAGGATAGGTAGAGTGGTTCAAATTTTGGCGAGTTCATCGGCTCTGCAGTTCCCTGGAATGTCTCTGTGGTCCGGCACCCAACAAAGGTGAATGTTGAACTGCTCTGCCATCTCCATGAGAGATGATCGGCATTCAAGGGCAGTTTTAGAATATAATGAGACCGAGTCCCTCTGGACTTGATGGCGGCCTGACTATCCGAAAATATGCGGATATCCTTTGCAGATATCACGTTTTTCTTCAGCCAGGACAGAGCTTCTTTAATCGCCAAAATTTCCGCCTGGAACACGCTACAGTGATTTGGAAGGCGGAAAGAGAGGCTTAGATTTAGCTTATCTGAGAAAACACCGCCACCAACTCCGCTGTCGGTTTTAGATCCATCTGTGTAGAGATGGATTGACTTGTCCTCCATGAAAGCATCCTCCTCCCAGAATGATCTAAAGGGGAAGCTTACATGGAAGTTTTTGTCAAAGCAAAGTTCAGGTATGGTGTAATCGGTGTTCTCTGTGAGGATTCCTAATGTATTAAGAATGAATTATTATTAAAAATGAATTATTTGTCCACTGTTTAGTCGCTTTAAGGCGAATAGCTGCAGTCGCAGCTACTTTTTGTTCCCAATGGTTTTCTTGCAAGAGAATAAAGCTATTGTAGCTTTATTGACTCTTTCTTGAATGTTAGGTTTCCAGTTTAGTTTCCTGTCAAAAATGAGACCCAGATATTTTGCTGTATCGGAGAAAGCTAAACTGGTACCGTTTATTGAAGGAGGGTCTGTATTGGAATTTTATATTTCCTAGAAAAGAGGACAAGATCAGTTTTATGGGGATTTATTCCCAATCCACAGCGATCTGCCCAGCGGGTTAATCTGTTGAGATTTACTTGGAGGAGTTCTTTAATGGTATTTAGATGCTTTCCTGAGACGGCTATGGCAACGTCATCCGAATAGGCAATCACTCTGCTACCACCCGCTTCCAGGTATATCAGTAGTTCGTTAACTACTAAGTTCCAGAGAAGGGGAGAGAGGACACCGCCTTGCGGCGTACCCTTACTGACATATCTTTTAGCAGAAGTCTCACCCAGTTTGGACTTGATTATCCTGCTTGTTAGCATTAGATTAATCAGCTCCCCAAGTGAGCCGTCTACCTGCAGAGTTGAAAGCGCAGTCGTGATTGCGGATGTGTTGACGTTGTTAAAGGCGCCCTCTATGTCTAGGAAAGCAACCATTGTGTACTCCTTATATTGTAGGGATCGTTCGATGTGGCTAGTCAGAGAGTGCAAAGCCGTTTCCACCGACTTTCCTTTATAGTAGGCATGTTGAGCCGTAGACAGAAGTCTTGGATCAACTTTAGCTCGACTATGGATATATTTCCGTCATTCTAAATTTTTCAGACGGAATGATGATAGACTTATAGGTCTGAGGTCCTTTGGGACTACATGAGAACATTTTCCAGCTTTGGGAATGAATACTACATTGACTTCTTTCCATAACAGTGGAATGTGGGTAAGTTCTACACAGCTCCTCATAATATTTTCCAACACTGGTAGAATAATATCTGAAGACCTCTGTAGCTCGGCAGGTATACTCGTAATACCGTCCGGACCAGCAGACTTGTATGGTTTGAAGCTATGCAGCGCCCAGAGCAGTTTGTCTCTCGTAATCAGACCATGAATTTTGGTCACGGTTGCAGTAGGCTTGTTTGGGCTGCTACTGGCCGCGAGTTGGGAGCTACCTGGAAAGTGGGTGTCCAGAAGCAGGTTGAGTGAGGTTGTCCAAGAGCCATCGGTTTTTTTCAAACAGCTGGGCATCATAGGATTTGTGGAGAGGATTTTTCTTAGCCGCGATGCCTCAGAGGTTTCTGTAATTTTGTCGCAGAATGACCTCCAGGATTCTCGCTTTGCCTTCCTCAGTTCTTTTTTGTATAATTTGAGGGATTCTTTATATGAGTCCCAGTCTGTCACTTTTCTTTTCTATATAATAGAGATGAGCCAAATTTCCCACACCTGAAGCTGTCATACACCCCCATAATAACACACTCCTCAGTCATTTTTCACTGTTGGTACCTATTGTACTACGTTTCTTTCTTCCAGTTCAGTGTTAGGTTTTTTTATAAACCGGAACCATGCGTGACATCCGAAGAAGTTAAATTTATTGTCATCAGCGAACATTACGTCCATACAGAACTTATGAGGCTTATTATCGTAAAATCTTGCAAACTCAAATCTAAATTTTTTGTTTCTTCTTTTTTTATGGCTTCCTCTTCCTTTGTGAGGTATTTATTTTAAGTTTTTTTTTAACTTCCCGAAAAGTCCAACTTTGTGTACCTTCAGACAATTTCTTATGACGCCCTGTCCTTACTTTGTTTTCTACCAATTTTTCACTTTTTAGTATTTTATTATGCAGTCTGCTGTAGATCTTGGTCTCTTCACAATGGGCTTACTGACAACCAAGTTAGATATACAGCTTAAGAATATTCTCCACACTTTCCGAAATGTTTGTGCCTATAATGAATTTGATAGTCGGCTTTAGGGCTAAATTTTAATATACAGAAAGCCATGTCTACTTTTGAAAATATGCATCAAAGAACAGAGTGATATAAGAACAAAACTAAAAAGAATTCAATTTGGTGTCTAAAATATCTAAATTATCCGTAAAATGGTAATTGAAATTAGTTCAAATTGTATAAGCGTTATTTAGTATTCATGAATTTTAAAAATTCCTTTACCTTCATTATAATTTATTGAAGTACTTTGCATTACAAATTGGTAAAAAATTGTTTTTTGTGAATGTTTCATTGAAACTACTTAGTTGTAGTTCGACATACAAAGTTATTGATTGATGGAAATGGAATCTAGCTTCCTTTTAGGAAGGACAAAGGGAACCACAAAAGGATGTTAACTTGAGTGTATTGGTATAGCAGTTTTAATTGTACAAAGGACGCAAACAATCTCAGCTGATTTTGATATTTCCACACGACTTCAAAATAAATTTCAATTCAGTTGCGAATATAAAACTTCAAACCAATGTAGTGTACAATAGTAGATTCAAGGAAAGTATAGTAGAAGTTTAAATAACGACTATTAAAACATTATTGATACACTGTAGACATATATAAGTATGTATTAGTATTTAAATTGACACCTTTCTTAAGTCATGACTAATGATTCGTTGTTAGAATAGTAAGGCCCTATGCTTCAAATAACATTTTCGGTTAATCTTTGGTTAAAATGGTGAATTTCAAGATTGCTTTCTTCAATATTCTCGTATGTTTGTAAGTCTCCTCACTCCACTTAGAGTATTCGCTAAATGAGCGATCTCTTTGCAGTTACTTTGGAGAATAAACGTCATACATTTGTGTTGTCGAATACATTTTCACCGCTGTATCTATTAATTTGTTTCAAATCTCAATTTCTATTTAAGTCTGAGTGTGTAAATGCGAACAATTGTCTACCTGCTATTGGTAGGACCTGTCGAACTTTGACCATAACTGTGGTTTTTCTTAATTCAACACTGTTTAATACAATAAATGAAATATTAATTAATTAAAACAGGGAGTTAAGAACTCTGGGATAATTTCCTCCTGAGACTTACGCCGGTAAATACTCGTAAGTACTCATACAACATGATCTTTCAGAGCGAAATGCTTAAGCGTTTCATAGTAACCAGCGTATACTGGCGAATTTTACAGTACAAACTACAGTGCTTCTAAATATGCATAAGTATATAAAATATAATTAACAAATTATAGAAAGTAATAAACAAATGGATTTTGTAGCTTATATTATAACTTGTTGTCAATGCATAAATTATGCATTCATAATTAACTATGAAGATATCTAGAAGATGACGATGACAGTGAAGCTTGAGAGATCTCGCAATCTAATATGTTTGCTCTGATCTGCAGGGTAGTATTATGCAGATCACTGTGAATATCCCCCTATCTTGAGACTAGAAACGCGCATGAGAGAGCTTAGTGCATTTTATACAATTCTTCAATTGCAAATACAAGTATGTACTCAGAGGTGGAAATAGTGCCACATATTCATATTTAACAAACTGGGGCAAATTACTTACTATCGAGTGAGTAAATTTCGTACGCGATAGGATAATGGGCGACGAAAGCTGATGTATGTATTTAGTGAAAATTTTGAACCGTAATAGTAGCATTCTATTACAATACAACCGATTTCTGACTGACTGGTTTGAAATCGTTACAAACAATATTACTTATACGAGTATATAATTCCCTATTCTGTGACGTTTCCCGTTTAAGTTGCTATTTTGACATGGACATAAGTAAGCGCTTGGCTTTCTAAAAAATGTGTCCGTCACAAAATGTGTCCCATTTTTGGTTTCCTTCTACCGCTCAGTGATCGTACTCTGTGTGCGGATAAGTTTGTCTTTTACACCGATACATTGTTGGAAATAGGGGTTGATAGGAAGCATCCAATTGTGGGAAAAGATGTAGTACAGTGATAGAAATTCGTTTATACGCATTTACACTTTTTTAAATTAATGTTCTAGTAGAGAATTATTTTTAGGAATTTCAATTTGGTACATTCAAGTCTTTACTACCATCAATGTTAGGAATGTGAATCAACAGTACATTTTTTTGTAACGGTACTTTCCGCGTTTTTCCAGGCGATTTATCTACTTTGTGTATTATTTGTGTTCTCTTTTCCTCGGACATTCGATTATACGCATTTGCATTTTATTAGAGAATATAAAGATTTTGTGTTTAAAAAAGTTAAAAATAGGAAAGTTTTGAGTAAATAAAAGTTAGTTTATTTTTTTATTTCTTTTTTCTTGTATATACTAAATAATTCCAAATCTTCTCCACTCATGGGTAAAGCGCCCTGTAGATGCTAAAACCTGGTACTAGTAAACATGGTACCACTAAAACCCGCAGACGCTGAGACCAATTCACTCCAACATAATAGAACACATCTCTCCACAAAGATGGTAGGCTGTGAAAACACTTGAAAAATTCTTTCCAAACATCAGAATTTGGAATATTAGCCATTTTTCTCGATTATTTTGTGTGTTCACACGACGAAATTCACTGATAAAATAGCTTGCTCGAGTAAATGTTGAGAGATGAGAGCGTAGACACTGAAACATAGTATCAGCAACACAAAACTCCGCCCACAAACATCGACAAAAATCAAACCAGTTTTGATTTTAGTGAGACCAAATTCTGATGTTGGTGAGACCAAAAAATTGGTACGCGTACCAGCCCGCAGACGATCAACATCAGGTAAAACTTGGTTGGTGGTACCATGTTTACTAGTACCAGGTTTTAGCGTCTACAGGGCGCTTAAGGGCAAAAGATTGATTGAGGAAAACTACTCAAACAGCAAAATTGCAATTAGAATTGGTAGAAGCGAAGGCGTCATAAGAAATTTCATGAAAAAAGGAGAAACATATGGAGTTAAAGCACCAACCAAAGGAAATACGAAACTTTCACTGCGAGAAAGAGGTCAAATTCGTGATGAAGCTACCAAAAACCGTTTATCAGCTTGGCAAATTAAAACAAAATTAGAACTTCCCGCTAGTGCTCGGCATATCGCACGTGTTTTAAATGCTTAATCTATCAAATGGACAAAACTCAAAAGCAAACAATGTTTGACTAAATGCCACAAAATGAAAAGATTGGAGTTTGTCCGTAAGTATATCTCCTGACCCACGAATGGCGAAATGTAATATTTTCCGACGAGAAAAAATTTAATTTAGACGGGCCGAACTGCTACAGCTGTTATTCGCATAATTTAAGTCAACAAGGTGAGGTACGATCCAAACTCAATTTCGGGGGCGGAACTGTTATGGTATGGGAACCTTTTTCGTTTTATGGAAAGACACCTGTTTGTTCTATTACTACAAAAATGGATTCAAAAACCTACACGGAGCTGTTGGAAGACGTTTTAGTTACTTATTATGAAGAAGAACCGGAAAGAAACTACATTTTCCAGCAAGACAACGCTTCCATACATGTTTCTAGGCAGTCGAAAGAGTGGTTTTCTCAAAGAAAATATTGAACCACTTGAATGGCCGGCATGTTGTCCAGATCCTATCGAGAACCTTTGGGTCATACTTCCTGGTAAAGTATATTCAAAAAGCAAGCAATACAACAGCGTATCCGAGCTCAAAAATGGAATTCGTCGGGCTTGGCTTGAAATGGGACCCGATACTCTTCATAGATTAATCGAATCCATGCCAAATCGTGTTTTTTTCCATCATAGAGAACAAGGGAGGTCACACGAAATATTAAAACATAGTAATGTAATCGCCTTGCTTCGCCCTCTAAAAGCTTCCTCATGCCTACAAATTGTATGTAATAACAGAGCTAGTGAAAAAACATCAAAGTATTTGTCTAAGTCCATAAAATTGTTGTGTACAATAATTTTGTGGATTAATTACATTTTATCAATGTCGTTCCAATGGGTAGCTTTCACCCCTTAAGTGCAGATTTCATAGTTCTAAGAAACCAACATGGACAATTGCACTTTATTATAGTAAAACTGCTTTACAAAGCTTCTTTGTAAACAATGTTTGAGGTTGCGTTGCTGGAGCATTTTTGCTATCGCTGACACGGTAAATAAGGCGCAGGGACAAACACTGCGTATCAGACGCTGATGGGAAATTGCACACGCTTAAATTGAAAAGGAAAACTTTTCGGTATGATCGGAATTCGAGGGATAAATACATGTTCGCCGGCACCGTAACCCGTCAACACTTCCGCTTCTACCAGGTTTCGTTGCAAAGTTGTAACTCAAAGTCGGATGCCGTTACACAACTTAGGTGGACTCAAGTTTCTTAGGAGAATAATAGGTACACCCACTTTTAGTTTTAATGTATGTGATGGAAGCCCGGGAGCAGAAAGCGAATTTAAAAATTCGGCTGGATAGTTGGTTGTTTCTTCTTGGTCCATAATAGCTGCATCTTCATCATTCCGAGGCGACAAAATAGCTCGCTCATAAAGCCAAGAATTCTCACTGTTTGTTAGTTGCGATATATCACCGTAAACGGATGAGATAAGTTATTCGGTAGAAGACACTGTTTGGCAAAAATGATGTGATAAATTTACTTTGCCATTTTCTTCCGGAAGCGTTCCTCCACCAATTTTAAGTAATAAATCAGAGAAATGTTGTGCGTTTGGATTACCTCCTGTTCGTGCCCGCATATTGATGGTGAAGTGCATTTGAATAACACTGGACCAGAAACTTGACTTTTTCAGACAGGCTTTTACTTCGTCAGCTCTAGTGCCTCGTGTCACTACTGGCAACGTCCCGCAAAATAGCACTGTAATGCCTCCCAGCGGTCGATCATTTTGTCGTATATCCTGTAAGGTTCTGTTAACGGCTTTCACTGCCTTACGGTGTGTCATAGTGCATTCGTCCCAAACAATTAGAGAACAGTCATGGAAAACTCGAGCTTTATCACTATTTCGGGGAATGTTGCAAACTGGATTTTCAGTGGTGTCTAATTCAATGGGTATTTTAAACATTGCATGAGAAGTTTTACCACCAAGCAGCAATGTAGCTTCTATTCCTGGTGACGCCACAGCCAATGCAATATAAGCTTGGTTTCGTATCTCTGCATCTAAAAACAACAATTCTCCAAAGCTGTTGGTGGCGCTTTGACAAACACGATCGAAAATTCTCCGCTGTTCTGCTGTAAGGCTAGGCACACCGTCTCGAAGTGCTTAGTTCTGTTTCGACGGGGTCGTAGTTGGTTTCGGATATATACTCTCTGTTAGCACGCTCACCATCTGAGTTTGGTCCGGGCAAACTATATTTTGACAGAAGATTAAAACCAATAGGAAAAACTGTACCTTGTATAGCTTTTAAACAGCAATTAAGAACTTTATACCACAGCGTGCCGTCCAGTTCGCCACTGCCAATAATTTGTCTCGTGTCTCGGAAAAAATCTTCGGGTAAATTTGCCACAATAGAGCAGCATCAGAAAGTCCGCAGAATACCAACATTATGACAAACAATTGGCGCAAGAGACGTGGGCTCTCGTATTCTGCCAGCGTATTGTCCCAGTGTCGGTCGTTATCCAGCATATTTCGCGCCCGGCAAGCAGCTTGAAAGGTGGGATATTCGAGGTCATCAACCATTCGCAAGGCGGCGAAGGAAGTAGGTCCTCGTAATGTGTGCAACAGCAAGCGTAAATAATAACATTCCGAATTGTTTGGATGAACTGTTTAGACCCTTCCTATAACGTGTTCTTTGAACACGCCTGGAACACCTTCTACCCTAGCACCTAGTTTTCGACGATTAAAAATACCAGGTTGCTTATGATATGTGTAGTAGGATGGAACTTTCTCGTACAGTAGCGTTTTAGCAAAGCTGTCTGCCTCACATAACAGAAAAAATGCCAGTAAAGTTGTGTTTCTTGGGTTGTCTAACCGCTCTCTGATGTTCAGGGTCAAAATATATGTGTTATCCGCCCTCTAAGTGAACGTTAAGATGTATGACCGGTAGGTACCTCTCGTGTACCTGAAAACTGAAAATTCGCCACATAGCCCCAGAAGAGCTTATATAACGGCCAGACTGAAATTGTGTCACTTTGTCGCGTTTGGTTCTCAATGCAAAAGTAGCTAGATCACTACCTTTATTTACATACTTACTCGTACATATGTACTTTATGGAGGGAACGCTGTTACACATTTCCATATTTATGTGAGCACAAAACGTCTTTGACAGTACTGGCGAGTATGGTACGACCCATCTATTGTCTACCAGGATTTGTCTTATTTGTGCAGTAATTCCACCTTGCTGAGGAGAACGTCGGCGATATAATGGATACCCATCCTCTCCTGTTACAGTCTGTTGGATCTGCGCTCTCGGATAATTTTTCGTGCAGCGGTTATTTTGCATGTATAGAGAGTTGGTATTCAATGTACCACAGGGACCATGCAACATTTGATTCTTTACGATATCGTGTAATATTGGATCTTCGTTGGGGTCCGGAAATTCCGCACTAATTATATTATCAACATCGTTGGGACGGACTTTTTCCTTCAACCATAGAAGAATGTCCGGATGGGGCAAACCACGCTTTTGCCACTAAACACTATACATACAGCATAAGGATGCACCGAACACATTTTCCTTTGTCAGCAAGTTTATCATTAACTTGAGTTTTAAATGGAAAACTCTTGCTATGACATCGTGTCGATCATAAGAAGCTTGACCTGTGAAAAGCTCTTGGGTGACTTCGTCCCACTTAGGATTAGTGGTAAACATTACAAAGAGGTTTTGGCGCCCATACTTCCTTACATAGCAAAATGCATCTTGTGTGCACTCGTGCATGTAGCGCGGCCCACCCGTGAAACTCGACGGCAGAATTACCAACCGGCCCAGTTCCTCAACGTTAGCATCCTGCTGCAAGGCGTCCTGTAGATCAATATAATTTTCAGCACGCAGTCTTTTTTGATTTGTTCGAATGTATACCAAACGGCAAACGCTCTGTTTCGATCTTAGCGTACATATAAACCACAAACTGATTCAAAATACCTCGAAAGCGGTGCAAATGAACAAAACGGTTGAGTCGTATATGCATGAGGTATGAATAGAACTGCAGAGCAGATGTTTTTTTATTCTAATTTGGCGCCCTGGTAAACGGCAAAATTATATCCGTCCTCACCGCGTTTCACTTATGCATTGCAGGCGATCATCACAAGTGCGCAGCACAATATCACGCTTATCGCACTCCTGATCCACCGTGCTAGGGGAATTGTATCGCCACGATGTTCTGATCATCAGCGCTGATTACAAATTTGTAATTATTTTGTTGATTTTGAGGAATAAACTCCAGTGCATCCTTGAAGTTATTCACATATGGATTGATTTCATGAAACATGCTTTGCAGCTCGGACATCAGACTGGCGTTTAGATTTTGGAAATCTTTATTCTTGATATTACCTTCTTCGCAATAGTCGGATACAAAGTATATTTGTAGGAATTTCTGTTCATCTGATGGCAACAGAGATCCAATTAAATTATAAGCTTGACCCTGAATTTTGAAGGTGGGCATAAATGAACCTTCTGCAATTTAGTTTGCCCCGAACGAAGTCATCTGGAATGCAATGTTGTAAGAAGGCATACATTCCAAAAAAATTTTAGATTGTGAGTAATCCCCAGGCAATAGGGATTTCAAGGGTTCTAGTGGTTCTTGAAAAATATCTAAACGTACATTTTGGCCTTGCCAGCAGACCCCATTCGACTCTTTTGTCCATTTAAGAGCTTGATAATGGTCACAGGCCTGGGTCATTCCACTGATACCAGCAAATCCGGCATAATTAATTCCTTTAGTGTAATAAAACCCATTTCTGTTTTTATTGATCCACTGAAGATGTGTGTTTGTTTGTGACAAGCGAGTTGTAGCAAGACGTTCATATTCGGTACCTGACCTAATGTGACGTTCTTCATTTGTTTTATGAGATCGGTCTTGACGAATTGTCCTAGCACGTTTTGAGCTTCGAGAAAGATTTGACAATTTGCTCAGAGGCATATTTTTATAAAATAAACGGCGTTACCTAAAATAAAACGGTAAGCCTTGTGTCAAGAAATAAATCTATACATATAATAAAACTGTAATGTTTTTCTTTTGTTACCTTATTGCATGAGAACCGCTCGATAAATTCGGGTGAAGATTTTTTTTAAATGTGTTGACTCACAAAAATCAATCCATAGTTGTTTTGCTTCTCTTCTTTTATTCGATTGATCGTATACCTTGTGTTGTATGTACAATGGGTTGGCGGAACAGGAGTGGATAGAAAAAATAATAATTGCAAGAAAGGATGTGGTAGTTTTTATTCTGAATTAGCTCGCCTATAGTCCGAAGCTTAGGGGTTTGTTAGAAAATGAAGAACAGCATCATTATTACAATATGCCGATAATTCTCAGAGGTGTTCTCAATTTAGATCTACGTAGCCCTGATGGTACCAAGTTTGTAGAATTTATGCACAATGAACTTGGTTTAGAAATGAACAACAATCTTGCCATCTCAACAACTCGTAATTCAACCTGTATTGATGCCATCTTCTCCCGACACATCGATAATCTTGAAACACGCCACTATATTTCCTACTTTAGTACACACCGCCCATTATTTTCTATAATATCGAGTTATACAATTTGCGTACAACAAGTGAAGTCTATACTGGAACTAAACTCATTTTTTTCATACAGGTAATACCATAACAGAACTTAAAAAACCCTATATTCTATTTATCTTCACTCATAAAACAATTAAGGTTTTTTCGTCGTATGCCTATAAGACATATCCATGTAAAAATGTATCTGCATGTCGTGTAAATACTTTCAGCAATTTACTGTTTTTTTTTTGGATGGCATTTGTCTCCCAATCGCTTTGCTGATAATTCCTCCTCAAACGACTTGATGTCAGTCTGCTTCCTTGAAACCTTATTATATGACAGTTCGGATATTAATTGGTATTTTTGATCAGGGAAAGTCTAAAGCAATTGGGATATACTCGTAAATGTTATGGAGACCGATGATGTAAGCGCAATAAGGATTTTACTTCTATGCGCTAATGAAAATATCAAATTACTAGGCACACGAAAATCCTTGAAGAAATTTCGATGTTAATCTCATCAGGGGCATACACTTCTCTAAGATTGCATTTCTGATATCGCACTTATTATACCTAAAACAGTATTTCCGAAAATCAGAAATTAAGATAGCCAAACAGCTCCGGTCATTTCTCTCGCAAGTACCATCTCAAGAAAATAGGCCTTCTGCGATGCAATCAATATCATCACCTCCGCTTTAGAAACCCACCATAACATTACTTGTATTTGTATGTTGCTCTAAGTAAACAAGTTACAAGTCTAAGTACGAATTGCATGTAAGTTTTTTTTTATGACTTACAAATAAATAAAAATTTAGCGCTAAGATTCCTATTTTTAATTCCATTTTTCCCGAATTGTACTTTACTTCATTTTACTATTTAATCAAGAACTGATAACTTAAGTTTTTTGTTTTTTGAAAAATTGGAAACTTCCGTTTTCAACGCACCGATTACTCGTACATACACTTTTGAAAGCATTTATTATTTATTAGATGCCATACATACGATATATTCTTTACATTATTACCTAAAATAAAAAGTATTGTGGAGCGCATATTGGAAATACTCATACACATATGTATGCATGTAAGTAGGTACGTATGCATCTATTTGCAGTAGTCCAATTAGAACGTGTTTCCGACTGGTGAAAATAAGCGAATGTACTCGTACAAAAATATCTTTTCCTTAAATCTTTCAAGTCATTTCATTTTATCCAGAGTCTGCTTCGTAATGGATCTTATTTAAAGTGATATAAGTATAATAAGATTGTATATTGTGTATATTGTATATACAGGGTGGGCCATAATGTATGACCCTTTAGACCTTTTGCTTTATGGTAACCACATGTCTTCCAGTCAGAGCCGCAGAACCGTACATTTTGTTAGTTTACATATCCACATTGGTGAAAATGGGATCGTCAATGCGTCAAAATCACTGACGAATTGTTCATCAAAATCATCACGAGGATTATTTTTCGTTCTTCAGAAGTATAGCGTTCCATAGCTTATTCTTGGATAGGGTGATATGTACATGTACGCAAGAAAAAGTGAAATTAATTTGATCATGATCCATCCTAAAATGAAGTTTCTATGATAATGCTGGTCTCTTTGTTGTAGGCATACATATGTACAGTGTACACTGAGGAGCAAAACTGTAACATCATGTTACAATTCCTATTTCAACTCCTCATATATTTTTTTAATTTATATCAAAACTGTGAAATGGCTATGTCTTATTCTTTGTATATTAATATTCTCTCTCTATAACTGTTGTGAAGGGGATACAACAACAACAACAAAATTGGTAAGTCAAAATATAAACAAAGTCAAATGTTACAGATTTGCACTCACCCTCAAAATTAGTGTTTGCATGAATGCATTAGTTTACATTCTCCAATATTAGTTGAAGCCGTTATCTTTCGTTTCTTTTTGTGTATCCTTGAAACTGATATTTTATTGTGATGAGTAAGTTAAGTGATTAAAGGTTAAGTGATAAAAGTGATAATGAAAGTGGAAAAGAAAAATCAAATTTTAAAATTGCTTCTGCAGGGTAAATCTTTAAGAAATATGGCTAATAAATATAATATAAGCAACATGGTAGTTCAGAGGATGCATAAAAGCATATCAGAAATAAATCCAGAAACTAAAGGAGGCCGGCCGAGTAAATTAAATGAACGTCATATAGCTAACTTGGTGACGAGTAGTAGCAACTAGAATATTAAATATTAATTCTAGCCCGTCGAGCCATAATCAAATTGGATGTGAAGGCAGCAGAAATGAAGAAAAGCCAATGCTGACCAAAAGACATGTGCGGTTGAAGCAGAATTTCGTTGCAACGTACAAGCACTGGACAATTACGGTTTCGGTGAGTATATTTTAGACATATGTAACATACGAGTAGATATTTTATGATAGTTAATATGATGATTTTTATGTTATTTTGTCTGAAGAGACCAAAATTAACAGATTTCAGTCCGATGGCCGTGCTTGGTATTGGACAAGGGACCCCAACACCATAGAACCACATCAAGTGCAGCAAACAATTAAACATGGTGTTGGTTCAATAATGGTTTGGGGCTGCATTTCGAAAAATTTCCCTTGGTACGAATTGACTGTAATTATACAGTCCAAAGAACAATATCTGTCAATTTTGCAACAAAATCTGCCAGCTGTTGTAAATAAAACGGGTATTGCTCCTGGAAAAGTTTTTTTTTTCAAGCTGATGATGACCCCAAACACACCGCATATATCGCACAAACGTGGATCCAGATGTAAAATTCAACACTTTAACGTGGCCCCACAATGCCCAGACATGAATCCTATTGAGAATTTGTGGAGCTACGTTAAAGTGTAACTAGCAACATATCCATATCCACCAAAAGGATGTATGGGAGGCAATTCCAGGAGTTTGTTCAAAACTATACTAGAAGACTACCAAACAGAATCGAGGAATTAAAAAAATCCAAAGGCTATTGGACATCATACTAAAAATTATTATTAAACTTTATAAAATGAAAAAAATATATGAAGCGCAAAACTGTAACATTTGACTTTGTTTATATTTTGACTTACCGATGTTGTTTTTGTTATATCCCCTTCAAAACAGTTATGGAGAGAGAATATTAATGTACAAAGAATAAGACATAGCCATTTCACAGTTTTGATAAAAATTAAAAAATATATGAGGAGTTGAAAGAGGAATTTAAATCGGAAATTGGAAATGCACAGGTATAGGGTTTTCCAATAAGGACTTGACAACTTTTTTTCAAATAAAACGCAAATCATTTGAGATATTTCAAAAACTTTATTATCTATCAAAACATTTATAATGGAACTCGACTTCATTTATATGGCCACCGCGGGCACGTTTGCAGCGGTCGATTCGTTGGACCCAATTTTCAACGACTCAGCCACACATTTCGGCCGAAACCAATGACTTAACATAGCCCCACACAAAATAGTCAAGCGGCGTTAAATCGCACGAACGAGGCGGCCAATCGACTGGCCCATGTCTTGAGATAACACGCTCGCCATACTTACTCTTCAATAAATCGATTGTAGCGTGTGCTGTGTGGCTTGTGGCACCATCCTGTTGAAACCACATGTCGTCCAAGTCCACATCTTTCAATTCGGACCAAAAATAATCGGTAATCATGGCGCGATAACGCTCACCATTCACAGTAACGTGACGATCGTTATCGTCGAAGAAAAAATATGGCCCAATAACGCCGCCGGCATGCAAACCGCACCAAACAGCTATTTTTTGTGGATGAAGTGGTGATTTATGAAGCACACGTGGATTTTCACCCGACCAATAAAGTTGCAGTCACCGACTCCGAATTTCGGTAGAAAATTCTTATAATTTGCAGACGTTGCTCGTTCGTGTACTTTACCATGATGAAAATGTTGAGTTTACTGAAAAAATTGACAGTGACAGTTTGGTGATTAGTGAAAGAGTGCGTTCACAAATTAAATTCAAAGTTGTCAAGTCCCTATTGGAAATCCCTTTATTTGAAATTTCGTGACTTTTAATTCTTACTCTTACAAATCCCTTTGACCCTGAACGTACATGCATATGTAGTTTCTAAGCCTCGTATTTTCGCATATACTCGTATGTATATGTCCGATAGCTAAATTTGCTTCTGTATACGAGTATCTATACAATATATAGGTTACATATAAAAATATCGCATCTTGAAAGCAAAGCAGACAATAGCAGGGATAGCTACCATCCGATACAAATGAAATGGGACGAATATAAATAGAACTAAGGGTAGTTTGACTCTCATTTTGGTGCAAAAACATCGATACAGTATAGATCAGCATTCAGTTGTGTGCTATCCTTGCGTCGAAATCGGAACGAAATCGTAAAAAAGTAAACAGCGTGCAGCATGTGGCGTAGGTGAGGCTTTGAAATTAAATTGATATGTTGTCAGAGATAAGAGTTTCACGGGTAATGAATTAATTTTATTTTATTCTTCTCGTCTCTAGTTGATATCAGTTTTATTAAAAAGTTACATTTTACGAGCACACACGATAGTGACACATGACAAATACATGTTTACTGAAACTTAGCCACAGTTTTAGTATACATCCTTTTCAGCACTCAACTGTTTTAAATGTAAATATCAACAATTGACAAAATTAAGAGTGACATGACTTTTGGCGTTTGTCCTCAACCCACTTAGTCAGGAGTCTATTGATGACCTTCTCGAAAACCTTACTGATGTTTGGAAGGAGATTGATCGAGCGGAGATTCGCCGGACTGGATGCGGGGTGTACCACAGCAGTTTTTCAATGCGCTAGATAATGGGCATTATTCATTGTATTATTAAACAGGGTGGTATAAATGTCCACAGCTTCTAGTGGGAGATGTAGAAGCACAATGTTCGGTATTTCATCGGTTCCCATTGATTTCTTACTTCTAAGTGATTCAAAGATCGTTTGGAGCTCTTCCTTCGAAATGAACGGGGGTAGTACCCTATCGTTGGCGATGACATTATTTGCCATATTCTCGACACTGAACTGGTTGAAATCCGAGCTCTCGAATCGCCAATTCACTATTTTATTGCGAAGGTAGAAATTATTCACAAGGACTCGATTTTCCATTATCCTCGGTCACAAAGAAGTTGTCTTGGCTAATTTGTATCTATGTCTACTGCTATAAGTATGTTCTCGTTGTCCGTCGTTCGGGCGATTTTAAGACACGGAAGGTTTTTTTTTTTTGTGAATAATAGTTCACAATTACGAAATAACATTATAGATCATTAGAATAAGTAGTGACATTCATATTAATTTTAAATTTAATAGTAGCAATGCCACTTCATAGCAAAAATTTAGAAAGTTACAAAAAGTTATAAAATATTTACAAAAGAGTGAGGTATAAAGTATTAATAATTTAGTTTTAAGTATTCAAAATTTAATTCGGAATTAACTTACATACGGCAGCAAATTTTTGATTTCTTCGTGATCGAAAGTTAGAAGCCAGTTTTTGATTTTTTTAAAAATTTGGCTGAACGAATTATGAAAGCGAATATCTTCTGGAAGCCTGTTAAACAATTTGCAGGACACAACAGTGAAGAAGTTTTTGTATAAAGTTGTTCGAAATAACGGCACTTGAATAAAGTTGTTAGATTCGCTTCGTAAATTATTTGAATTTGAGATTGGACTTTGCAAATAACCACTTCTTTTAAAAAAAATTGTGGACACTTTATAGTAATATAAGTGCTTTAAAGGTAACATTTTCAACGTTTCAAACAAGATCATAGACCGTACCAAACGATTAGTATTACAAATCTTTCTAATAAAATATTTTTGTAAAACAATTAAAGGCAATAACCTTGTGTGGTAGGCACCTCCCCAGCAACTTAAACCATACTGTAGTTTAGAATCAACCAATCCAAAGTACACTGACTTCAAAGTTTCATTACTACAGTATTTTCTTAGGCGAAATAGGACATGGATTGCAGAGCGTAAATATTTTTTCAATGATGTAATATGGTCAGACCAGTTCATTTTACAGTCGAAATTTAAACCCAGGTATTTATACTGATTCACTGCTTCAATCTTGAAACAACTCGCATCACATGTCGTTTTTAAAGAATTATTCAAATTACAGTTGCAGACCAATTCATTAGATATGGGACATTTGTTTGAGTGGAACCGGATTTCCAAGTTTAAAGAATCACGAGTATTAGTACTAAGGTTCATGACTTTTATTTTATTGCTTGCGACTATCTTATGCACCCCAAACCAAGTCCTTAAGATATGGACATCATGATTAATGTCAGAAGTTAAATCGGGAGGACTTTTTGAACTATAGGCAATACCAAGATCATCCGCAAAAGCAGTGATCTTGCCCAAAAACGGTTGGCTAAAAAGCGAATTGATATAAATGAGAAATAAATTGGGTCAAGGACTGAGCCTTGGGGTACACCCCGACTGATAACTTTTGGATTACTTGCAAAGTTGTCTACTAAGACCCTTTGAGTTCTATTACTCAAGTAGGAGGTAAACCATTTGAGCATAAAATCGCAGAATCCTGCACAAAATTAATTGTTCAATAAAATATTATGATTCACCATATCAAAGGCCTTGGTGATATCCACAAAAAG
The DNA here is from genome assembly GCA_949129095.1 of Volucella bombylans. Lineage (NCBI taxonomy): Eukaryota > Metazoa > Arthropoda > Insecta > Diptera > Syrphidae > Volucella > Volucella bombylans. The sequence goes on from OX422143.1 coordinate 53,542,115, forward strand.
CCCGGCGCAGCACATTTTAATATCTAAAGATTTGTAGATAAATGAACAGACTCTAGAAGAGCATCTTCTGTACAAAGACCTTCTCTAAATCCGAATTGAGCAGGGCTAAAGGATTTTTGTTTTTTGAGAAATTTTAATATACGCCTCTTTACGACTTTTTCAAACAATTTTGATATTGAAGGTAACAAGAAAATGGGCCTATAATTGGTTTTGTCTTTTTTATTGCCTCTTTTAAAAAGATGTATTACATTGGCATATTTTAATTTGTTGGGAAAAGTACCCGAATGCACACTTAAATTAAAAATAAAGGCTAAAATATCAGCTACGTATATTGCAACTCTTTTAAGTGAAATATTTGAGATATGGTACTAAATACCTCTGAACCTGTAATTTCTTCAAAAAAGAAGCTGTTATTATAAATATTTTCTTCCACTAAGCTGTGTCTAAAGCATCTTCTACAGTTATCCATGTCTTGATCAGCTAAAATGCATACCGATGAAAAAAAAGAATTAAAAATGTTAGAAATTTGCACTGGATCATCGACAATAGTTCCATTGTTATCAAGTGTTATTGATTTAGAGGAATTGGGTGGATTACGACCAATTATTTTATTAATAAAATTCCAATGCTTTTTATGGTTGCCTAGGGCACCCTGTATCTTTGAATGATAGTATCTATTTCGAGCCCCTATTATTTCTTTATTACCGAATTTATAGATATTCTTTGCTCTTAGTTTAAGCCTTCGATTAAAGGGATGCTTGCGCGCTTTAGTCACTAACTTGTTTTTAAGTTTAAGTCTCTTAAGTAAATTATTATTAATATAAGTTTTAATCTGTATTTAGATTGCTTGGGTATAAAGTATAAGAAAAATTCTTTACGTAGTTTTGAAAAATTTTTAAAAATAAATCATAAGCCTTCGATGCAACACTTTCAGAGTAAATTTCACACCAGTTTTCAGATTGTAGTTCAATAATAAGTAAGTAATAATTTGTCTTTGTAACACTAGCTGAACATGTATTCTTAATAGTCTTTGTGCGCATAATACGAGTATCATTTAACCATATACCATGGTATATGACTGCAGTCATAAAACGATCAGTTATGCTTAAATCGAAGTTGACACCAAAACTTTGATTTGTAGATAGGTTTGAAAATCGTCCAAATACATGGTCAATGCATGTCCTGGAAATACACCTAGAAACCTCGTTTCTGAAGCAATATAGGCCATTATGAGCCATTATTGTAAGGTAAGAATCAGCAAAAGAGCTTGATTTTAAAAGGTCTAAGTTAAGGTCACCTAAAAAAATAAGGTTAGCTGCCTTATAAACAAATAAATTTAAATTTTTTATTACAAAGGTTAAAAGAAGTTTCTATTAAATCGGCGCTCACAAATTCCAGATTTTTTACTTCAAAATTGCATAGTAATAATCTTCGCGAAAAAAAACTCCTACACCTCCAGCAACATACGTTTCATTGGTGTTCGCAAAAAATTCCTAAATAACCTGTAATTCGATAATTGCTTATTTCGTTATTAAAAATCCATATTTCACTAACAAATATTAGGTCAGGAAGTATAACGAAATATTCGAGGTTATACACTAGGAGATCAAAATTTTGCCGCAAACTCCGTAAGCCTTGATGCACAATAAAAAAATAGTCGTTTTGATCTTTTCTCTGAAATATTTTATTTATTTGCGAGAACATGTTCGGGTTGCTGGTGTTTACAGCTCGAATTTTGTTGTTCCAATACAAATTTACGGATGCTCTGTAATTTCCTTTTATTAATACTTGGAAGTTTTTGATCGACGACTTCAGCGTCATAATCTCCGAGTTATGTCTATCAGTAAACTGTCTGTACAAGGTTTTGAGCGTTAACAGCAGCCTACTCTGATGTCCTACTCAGTGCTTCAATAGTTGCGTTGCGGAATGCCTTCGTCGTCAGTGTATTGATACCTAGATATCGTTTTGTCCATTGTTCGTTTAATTGTCTCGTGCATTAGTTTTAGATACCTGTCAATCCCCTCGTTTGACAGATTTCTATTGGTAGTGCGAATTCGAGGAAAGTGCTCTCGTCAGTGTTCTGGAGAAGTGTGTCCAACGCACCCTACTATAGTTGTAGGAATGCCTTTGAACAAACTCGTCCAATTCCGCAGCTTCTTCGGAACAGTTATTTCGGTACTGAGACTGCAGTGGTCACTGTCATACGCAAAAGTGCGTAGACAGTTTATGGTATGTTGGTTAGTGCATGTCAGGTATATTCGTGTGTCGAATACGCCGGACTATCCGTCGCCTTAAGCCCGAGTCGATATATTATACTGTGCTGACCCCACCAATTGAATAGTAGGTTCCCTCTAGTATTTGGTGTATTATTTCCCCAATCACTATGCTTGGTGTTGAAATCTCCGCCGATAATAAAATAGTTGTCTTCCAATTCCAGCCTCAGGAATCGAAAAAGCGTCTCGAGCTCTGAGATGAATAAAGTGGATTGAGTAGCCTTAGGTGCATAGACAGACACCATGTACAACCGCTTTCCACTACGGAGGGGGATATATACGATGCATGCTTCCAGCACCTGGAACCTACGTACTACACGACTGTATACTCTTTTAACACGTTGAAGGACAGTTGCGTCTATAGCCGTCAAGTTCAAGTTCACTATGTGACATGACGGCAATAGCCGTCCAATACGAAACGGTCGTTTTTAGACACTGCGGCTGTAGCAGCACAAATGTGCATTTACCAGCGTACAAGTAGAAGCCTAGTGTCATGTTTTCGAAAAAAAATTTAGTATGCAAGGTTAACACATTGAGTATGCACGTGGTTGTGAACGGAGTAGTGCGATCTTGTTTTCTCTTCAATTTACAGTTGCTATTGATACATTTAACGATATTTTTTGTTTATACTGGTAAGTATTTGTTTATGATTGATTTTACACTTTAAATAGAAATAAAAAAATTTAAATTTAGCATTTTTTGATTCATTTAGCGATATTTATAGTTATACTGTTTACTTTTTGTTTTTTATGATATTACATTTGAAATATAAAAACAATAATGTAAATAATAAATGTATAAATAATATACAATAAATAATAATATAAAATAAAATTGAATGTTTTATTCAATATTTATAGAAAATGGCCAGTTGGGAAAAAGAACAGGCTAGGCTGCTGAAGCTTTTTGAGGAAACAGGTAGTGGGTCAAGCAACAGTGAATCTGAACCTGATGCTGACTGTGCTGAAAATAACAGTTCGGGTAGTGAAGAAAATGAATCAACTACAGATGAGGAATATGAAGCACCAGAAGAACCAGAAAATGATGAGACAGGGCATATCAATACAACACCTATAAGAAACTTTTCTTTTGATGCAGATGAAGAAAATGAATCAACTACAGATGAGGAATATGAAGCACCAGAAGAACCAGAAAATGATGAGACATGGCATATCAATACAACACCTATAAGAAACTTTTCTTTTGATGCAGATGCGGCTGGGATTCTTTTGGATATAGACGAAAATGTGTCTCCAATTCAGGTTTTTGAAAAAATTTGGGATGACCAAGTAATGGAAATGATTATCAAATCTACGAATGATTACGGCCTAAAACTTTGCAATCAAACACGGCCACATACAAGGCATAGTAAGAAGGCAAATTTCAAAAATACTGATACGATTGAAATGAGAAAGTTTTTGGGTTTGTGTTTGCTTCAGTCCCAGCTAAAATTCTCCAGTATTAGAAAACTCTTTTCCATTGATGCATTACATTACCACCCAGCTTTTCCTTCACAAATGTCTGGAAGGAGGTTTGAGCAAATATTGAGATGCTTTTGTGTAGAAGAAGAAAATTCAAACGACCGTTTGAGGAAAATAAAAATATTTCTTGATTTGCTCATAAAAAAGTTTGCGAATGCATATGCACCAAATGAGGCATTATCATTAGACGAATCTTTGTTATTATTTCGAGGAAGGCTTTCTTTTCGCACGTACATGAAAGGCAAAAAGGCAAAATACGGAATTAAATTGTACGAACTTTGTTCTGCCCAAGGTTATGTTTTGAACATAGAAATATACAAAGGCCATCGAGAAAACGAAGAAAACATGACAACTATTGAAAGTCTTGTGATGCGATTGATGCAGTCATATTTAAACAAAGGGCATTTGTTCATGGATAACTATTACAACAGTGTACCATTGGCTAACAAATTACTGAGCAAAAAGACACATGTGACAGGAACTCTTCGTGTAAATAGGAAGGGTCTGCCGCAAGAAATAACAGGTCGTAAGCTTAGAAAAGGAGAACATGTATGGCGACGCCAAAATCAGACATACGTGTCCAAATGGAAAGATAAACGGGATGTGCTATGTCTAACAACAGCTTACCACCCAAGTATGATAAACACAGCTAACCGTCGACAACAGGAAAAGAGAAAACCAATTGAAATAGTGAATTATAATCAGAATATGTCAGGTGTCGACAGAGCAGATCAGATGATGTCCTATTATTCCTGTCCACGAAAAACAATTAGATGGTATAAAAAGATAATCTTTCATCTACTGGATGTAGCAGTGTGGAATTCTTACTACATCTTTAAAGAAAAGACAGGTTCTCAAATGAAGTTTATAGAATTCAGGGAAGCAATTATACGATCTCTAACTGGCATAGATTATAAACAGGATGGAAGGTCTTTGGTTCAATTTAAACGTGCACGAATCCAAACCAATGAAATCAACAACAATGGAACACAGCATTTTCCTGAGAAAATTTCTCCTCCTGAAAATTATCAGCGAAAAACATATTTTCAGCGTTGTAAACAATGTTATAAACAGGGAGTAAGGAAGGAAACATCATATTGCTGCAAGAATTGCATATCAAAACCTGCACTGTGTCCTGCACCATGCTTTGAAACATGGCATACCGAAAATAATGTATAATAATTATAAAATTATAATAAATTTATTTGTCATTTATTTATTTTTGTTTGATCATGAACTAACATTTCGTGTAAAACTCCCAAAAATACTTTGTTGCTCACAAAAAATTGCTTATTTCAGTCATTAAACCTGTCATTTACGTTTTTAAATTTTTGCTGTTATAGCCGCCATCGTCCCATTACATAGTGTCTAGAGTCCGCTGGCGTCATGACGGTTGTAGCCGCAACCTAATTAAAGGTGCTGAATTAATCAAAATTAAGTGTATTTAAGCAGAAAGAGTAAAACTATACTTCTAATATTCTAAAAATTACAAAAACATATAGTGTCAATTTTCGAATTTCACTTGTTTCTACTGTCCGTCAACGTGTTAAACCGTATACCTTTTCGTACGAAAATTGCAACGCCACCTCCCTGAATGGAGTTGGGTCGGTTTCTCCGTACTATCTTGTATGTTCTGTGCCTCATTTTGTGTCTTTTGGTAAGCTTAGTTTCGCTAACCAAAAGCACATCGGGGGCTTGGTCTTTAAGCAACTTAAATAGTGCGGCTCGTCGTTCGAGCCTAATCAGTGAATTCACATTCACAGCAAGGACCTTCAGGGTTTGCTCCGCCATGTACGTACCCATTACGACTGGAGGTGCGTTAGGCCCGGCAGCAGCGCGTATATTTGATCTACCCGCATAGCCTGTTCCTGCATTTGACGCTGCAGCTGAGCCATCTGCCCCTGAATAGAGAGCAAGGTAGCCAGCATGTCAGGTACAGGTTCCGGTGCTCTAGGCGCTTTGGCTTGAGAAGCTACCTTTGGTTGTTGTACCGTATTTCCCCTACCTGCCGCCATTTGGGCGTAGGTAACATGGGGAGTAACGGCTGGTGTCTGTGTCTGCACGAGTGGACGTTTAACTTCTACTTTCTGCTGCCGGGCCAGATTTTTTCTTTTGATATACTGGAATTTGGGACAACCCCGATAATTTGCGGTGTGTCCCGTGTTCCTACATAAAGCACAAGAGAGTTGGCTTTTTTCTGACGCTCCGTCCTTACCCAGAGCGCATTCCTCGGACTTGTGGTTCTTTCCGCACTTCACGCATCGAGGCTGCATTTCGCAGTTCGACGCGGCGTGCCCGAACCTTTGGCAGCGAACACATTGTAAAATGTTTTCGCTCCTCTTTAATTTCTCCCAATATACAACCTGGTAGTCTAAGACTTTAATACTCCTTAGACCATCCAGATTGCTGGTGGGACTTAGTTGGACCAGGAAAATCGGCAGTCGCCGCTTCTCTCTTTTGGCTCTAGCCGTCACAAACGGCTTGACCCCCACGAATTTGAGCCCTTCGCACTCTTTCTCTTTCAGCAGTGCAAGGAGCTCCTCCGGATCAGTCGACCGCTCTAACCCCCTCAGCAGTATTGTTTGCAGCTTGTCCCCCTTCGGGGTGTAGGAGAAGAGCTCCGTAGTCGTATACTTCATTAAACTTTTAATATTTTGGTAGCGCTCCACTGTATTGCAGTGATCGCGTGCCCATCTTTTACTATGTAAATTATTGCCTATGGCCGACTTACATAGCTCTATTGTATATTTCAGCTCCATCTTAAATGTGTTGATTGGAGGTGCTCGTAGCTTAGTGGACTTCTTACTGTTGTTGTTGTTGTTGCTTTTGTTATAGCTGTTGTTTATGCGTCTGCTGCTGCTTTTGCTGTTATTGTTGTTGCTCCTTATGTTGTTGTGATTTTTGTTGTTGTTGCTTATTTCTGACTGCTGCTGTGAGTCCTGGAGTTGCTGCTCCTTCTGTTTCCTCGCAATTTGATTGGAGTTTATGGCCAGTACCTTTAGTTGCAGCTCTTCGATACTGCTATTCATTGCTTGCATCTCTAACTCTTTGTCATCTGACTCCGAGGCGGCTAACGATGCGAAAGTGTTACCACCTCCCATATAGTGTCCTTCTCCACCGTCAGACACATATGAGAAGTCGTCTTTGTCAATTTCTTGCCTATTTCAGTGTTGTTCTGCTGCCCTTGACGATGTTGTTGGCGTCTCCTCTCTCACTCTACTAGGCAGCTTTTCACAAGATTAGGAGTAGGCCTCCGCGTCCTCCTCCTCTTAGTGGTGATTTCTGGTTTCCCAGAAATTTGAATAGCGGACCGCTCACTTTCACTCATTGTTTACCTTTTCACTCTTTCATTACTTTTAAAAATTAAAATAAAAAGCTCTATATGTTTCGGGGATCGAAATCATGACCTCTGCTTTATCGGCAGACACCACTACCACTGGGCCACCGAAGCACTTGGCCAAAATATTTCCAATTGTTTTTTTATTAAGTTCACTTTTAACTATTTCACTTTAATAGAAGCCGAAACACGTTTGTTCTCCATGGAGATATATGAACGACTGACGAGAACCGATACTTTAAGCGTAGTATGGTCTTTGACGTCATAACTGCAATGTTCCGTTAATTTTAGCGAGCTCCAACGGGCTATGATTTTGCAAATTATGGGTCACCAGATAGTAATGATAGTTACAAATGACATCCAGCTGTCAAAATAGTTGCGGAACATGCGGAAATTATTTAAAAAAACATTATCGAAATTCCGGCTCAGTTGTAAATACGTAAATAGAATTTCGTCCTGAGGTCGGTCGTCATCATGGCTTCGTGTGCAGGCAATTCGTTGTACCGTGGAAAAGTTTGAGCGTGAGTACACTCTTTTAGATCTTAAGCCACCAACCAAGCAGAAATTGGTGCCAAATGAAGAAAATATAGCCGCTGTAGCGGCCAGTATTGAAAACACATATTTTGCTTAGCATTCTTAATGAAATTCTCCCCTTGTGGTTATAAATCTATCTATCTATCTCTCCTTTCTCTCTTTTTTTCTATCTTACGTGAACAAAGAACACGAATAAATAAACGAAATGAAATATGTGGTCATTCCAACGTAAGTTGCCATTGACACACATATTTTGAACCTTTAGGCACACCAGCATCTATTTTGTGGATATCAGATTTGAAGCCGTGCAACACCAACTGAAATTGAGCGTGTTCCGAAAGGTAATTTCTAATTTATGTAACAAGAAATTCATCGATCCTAAAGGCACGCATTTTCGACAAATGCCTTTGAAATATCAATTGCCAGATTGGTGATATGCCATCAAATACCAGTGGACCTGCTGCTACGAAAACCGTACTACCGGTCACTGAGAAGTTTTCATATCTCGACATATTTCATAAGCTGACGATTTATCAGCGTTTTCATGACCTTGCAAAGAAGGATAATAGAGAAAAGAAGATTCGACTGTTCTAGGAACAGACTGGACAAATACTAGTGGGAGTGGGATTGATGGAAAACCTTACGCCGTGGTTTTGCCAGCATGGAAGAACACGGTTGAGTTCATAAACGTTAGCATTTCTAACTTAATAATATTGCAGATCTTTCCTCATATGTTTTTGGACTCGTTCACTGCGCAAACATATCTATGTAAGTACGATCGTCATTTGGCATCGTGTCAAAACGTCATGTCAGTGCAAAAAAAGTAATATTCAGCCAAATCTTGGATTTGCTTTTTTCAAAGGAAACAGGTTATTTATTTTTATTACATATTATTTAAATAGTTCTTACATCTTTCCTCTACAAAAAACACAAAACTATTCCGCACTAAAAATCGCTAACTTTTTCTGCCTAAGTATGACGATATGTAGACATTTATGAAAACAAAGGTAATACAGTTTGACTAATGGCGTTTTCGATTGGGCAGGCAGAAGGCTTCTTTTTTTGTACTCCGATTTTGATTCCAATGGAACACTAAAAACTTCTTCGGACTCTGCTGTCAAATTGTAATCTGGTGTTTGGAAACACTGTCGAATAAAAATTTCACAAGCACTTCATCTTCTGATAATGATGTGGATACTTATTATCTGTGCTTCCATATTCTTTAATTTTTTAAATATATTTGCTTGCGAATCAATTTGTACACTCGGAATAATAAATTGGCCAAACACAGCCGATTGCACGATAACTGAAATCTAGGTTGACACATAATACTATTTGACGTTTATACATATTTATATG